>OU342631.1:9828124-11028124 GCA_910589415.1 Malachius bipustulatus | reverse complement strand
TTTGCTTTTTTTGGCACTTTAGCCCAAATTTTTGCACTTTTTTCAGTTTTTGGTACAAATCTTAGAAAGGGAGCTTTTTGTCGACAAGTCCATTTTATACAAAATTGAAGTTAGACAAAATTTCATAAACGTTTTTTTTTGAAGACTCCTCCGCTAGAGCGCGCAAGAAACATCTTCCCAACCTAGTGAAATCCACCCTTTTCGCGGATATCGCCCTATGCTTATGCTATGATACAATATAACAGCTGCTGTAGTTTCAAAACGGCAACGATATTCATTTTAGTAATAACTGCATTTCATTCGTTTATCTCAATTTTTTCAATCATATTCACTTATATTCACTGTTCATGTAAGGTATACTGCTGAATTTGGGAATATTTTTTTTCTTTCTGAATTTTTTTTTTTAATTTTTGTTGTTTAGAACAAAAAAATTAAAAAGGGGCAAAAATTTGGACAAAAAGTGCTAAAAAGCAAAGTTTTGATTTTTGATTTTTGCGAGAAAACTTAAAATTCACGTTCAGCGTTCCAAAAAACATAGTTTGAGAAAATCAAAATTAAAAAAGCTTTCCAAAGCCTCACGCAATGAGAATATGTTTTTTTGCGCTCTCTACCTTTTTTTTGTTTTTAGTCTCCCATTCTCTACTTTAATTTTGTATGGAATGGATTTGTCAAAATAACTCCCCCTTCCTGAAATTTAAGCAAAAAACTTAAAAAAGGAAAAAAGTGCACAAATTTGGCAAACAGTGCAAAATAAGCAGAGTTCCGGCCCAAATTTTTGCCTTTTTTGCCTGTAACTTCAAATTCATGTTCTCTTTAACAACATAGAAGGTGAGAAAATCAAAATTATGACAAAACTTTCCCAAGCCATACTTTCCATAGTCCATAAGAGGAAATATGTATTTTTGGCGCGCTCTACCGGTGGAACGGTTAGTCTCCCATTGTCTAGTTTAATTTTGTATGGATTGGCTTTGGCAAAAAAAACGCTCCCCTGGAATTTAAGTAAAAAACTGAAAAATGATAAACGTATGCAAAAATTTGGACAAACAGTGCAAAATAAGCAGAGTTCCGGCCCAAATGTTTTCCTGTAAACTTCAAATTCATGTTCAGTGACCCAAACAATATTGAGGGTGAGAAAATCAAAACTATAACAAAACTTTCCAAAGCCAAAAAAATATACAAAAGGAATAGGTATGTTTTTTTTTGAACGGTTAGTCTTCCAAAAAAAAAAAAAACGTTATATGAGAAATGTAGCAAATTTTGTAGTTTTATTTTGTATGGAATGGACTTGTCAAAATAACTATTCCTTTCTGAGATTTAGACCAGAAACTGAAAAAAAGTGGAAAAATTTTGACAAAAATTGTCAAAAAAAAGATCAGGGCCAAATTTTTGCCAGCAAACTTCTAATTGGTGTGCGACCCAAAAACACATTAAGGGTGAGAAAATTTGGAATTCTTGGAATTCTAATATGCCTAGTAAATTCAACTTATCAAAAGATATTTCTAAAAAATTAGAAGAGATTTTGGTTATATTGTTTAGTAGAATTGAGAAATTCTTGTTTAAGGACACGAATCGAGTTCCTTAATGCTGCTACAGTGGTTAGAAACACGATTGTGAATTTATGAAAATTTCCCCTTTTCCAAAAAAACGCTTTTTGTCCCCCCATCCAGGTAGCTGTTTTCAAACTAGCGGACTGAAATTTTTCTGGAAGTAAGATAGCAATAAGGAGTGGTCTGATATAACATTTGAGCAAAATCGGTCGAATTATTTTTTTTATTTTCGTAAAAATTGTATTTTTCAAATCCCCGTAAATGAAAGATATTAAACAATAATTAAAATTAAATTAACAGGACGGGAAGAATGTTTTCTGAACTGGAAAAAAATTCAGTTTTTATAATAATAAGCCAGTGGCGTGGGTAGGAAAAGGGTAAAATTTTCTAAATTTCTATAACCATTTATAGGTGAGTGAAGTTGGGATCTTTAAAATTCACTTGGGAAAAATATTGTTTTGATGGATTCATTTGACGTCAAGTATCCCCCTCCCCCAAGCTGTTTGACTATGCGTTTGTCAGTATTTGGAAAATAATGAAAATCAATGCAAGTTTACTCTGCAGGAAATTTTAAATGATTTTGAAGGGTTAAAAAAAAACGGTGATGAAGTAATAGTGGTACCAAGTGGTACCAAGAATCCGGGATAACAGACGATCCTCAACACAAAAAAAACAAAAGTCACCAAGTAAAGCGTTTTTCGATAAAGTTTTTAAAAATCAAATAATAAAATTGGTTGAATTATTCTAAGTTCTTTATGAAGTCTATTTCTCAAAAATTTTAAATTTTTGATTACAAAACCGGTCTGTTGCTTCACCATTCAAGATTTGGGCTCAAAATTATAAACCTTTTAAAACCAATGGAAGGATGTGGACTTTTGTAAAAAAAGCTCTTTGAAGAAACGTGTTTTGTACAGAATGTTCGTTCAAATTTCGCGAAAACCCACGTTCTTCTCACTCGGTTACAGGTCGTATAGTTTTCAATCTAGGGAGCTGAAACTTTTGTAATGTCATGTCTGGAGGGAGCTGTCTGGTATTGCATTTGAGAAAAATCGGTTTTTGGAATACATATTGTAGGTATATGCAAAACCAAACACAAATTTCCAATCAAATTAACAGAATAAGAAGAACGTACCTATCCCAAGTTATAGACTTCTGCCAAAAAAATTACGCTTCAGTTATTAGTTTACCAGTGGCGTAGGTAAAAAATTGGTTAAAATTGCTACATTTTTATCTCCACTTAAGGGCACATTTTCCAAGGAAACAAAACCGCAATTTCCACAGCAATAGTACTAATATGATTTATAATAATTTCTGTTTCTTTTGCTACAAACCTAATTAAAATCGACTTTTGGGAATGACGTTCCAGAGCTTCCAGATCCAGGGAATGGCACTGTACGTCTTGCTCGAGAACTGCTATAGTGACGTATTGAGGGTGTTAATTTTGTTGACCCAAAAGGTAAATTAGGAAGGTAAGTGAATTAACGTGACAAATCAAACAAAACATTCTGATAGATCATTTATTTTATTGTCTTGCCCTTGGGCTTGGATAAAATGGATACATCAGTCAAGAGTGAAACTACATATCGAGACGGACAATCAGTGGACGCGTTGACACTTCCGATGATATGCTCGTTTGTCATTTTCAGTTTTCACCTGACCATCATTCTAGTCTAGCCTATTTGGATTAATCGGCCATAATCACAATCAATCCAGACCGCGCTGATTTCGATCTTAATAATTTATTTTTCCATGCAATTAAAAATAAGCTTACAAGATGGGGGTAAAATCACAGATATTCACGTTGCAAGGACTTTTATTAACGGTCTTGGTGTGCTGATTATGGCCGGTTACTTTACCTACTTATCTTCTTTTTTTTACAACGGTTCAGTGCATGAAGTGTCAAACGCAGTCAGCGTTTTAACGTTTTCATGATACTTGATCAAGGCAAGGTCCCAGTAAGAAACATTTACATTAGACCACCATACACAATGTAATTTTTACAGTTCTGCCAAGGTGTATTTTATTCATAATGCATTCTGGATCAATCAATATTTTTATGAGGTTGTCTCATGTAATTGCAAAAATTTATTAAAAGTTAAGAATATGTCAAAAAAGGCACGAGGAGAGTGGGACACTTTTATCAAAATGTATGTAAAAGCTCAAACGAATAATCATAAAAGTTACTCATCTGACGAACGTTTACATTCGCTCTGACCTGACAACCAATAGAATACGTAATAAAGACGTAAATGGACCTCTATTTTACGACGTCGCCCCTAAGAAACGTGTTTTAACGTCATATACACGTGGAACTGGAACTTGAGAGACGATTTCGGAAAAAATTATTTTCAATACTTGAAACAAGTCCAATTGAGAAGATAAAACCAGAGATACAATTATTCATCGCTCTTGGTATGAAAAATGCTGTTTTTTTAGTCCAATATTACGTTTTAATTTGGTCGTTTTTTGACGCGATCTATACGTGAATAAAATAAAGGACGTCTATGAGCTGTGAAATTTCTTCTTCTTTAGGAAGATTCTTCTATATGGCCTAATACCAAAAAGGACGTCATATTGACGTCCTTTTATCGTCGTCCATCATCCAATTGACTCTTATAGAAAGTGTTTCCTTATTAATAATAAAAAAATTGCTACACCATTTTTGATAGATCCATACTTATACCTACAACAGTGGCACACATAAAGAAAAAATATTTCCTTTTCGATTACGAAAATTTTGGTTTATGGGCCATTCAAAGCAGCGGCTAGAGTGATTTTAAATGACTGGTTGAGAACGAATCCTGGTAAACCAGTCACTATCTACGAAATGGCTCAAATTGAGCCCAAAACTCATTAGCAATCTTTTACCCCCAAGAACATAACATCGACGTTTGAAAAAACAAGAATATAGACTCTTTTATATTAATTAACAGCTTGATCTTCACAGAAAAAGACTATTATTCAAGCTATGTTACTAACAGGAATAGTGTTCCAGAATTAGCAACCTCGCTTGACGATTTCGAATCCACTCCAAGTGCTTTTGAACCAGATGCATGGATCCCGTCATGTTCAAAAGACGTTGTCCGGATACTAACCACAAAAAACCGGAAAGAAACGCACCAAAGGCAAGTCGCGCATTTATACAGACACTCCAGAAAAAACAATGCGCTGATAGAAAAAAAAGTCAACAAAGATGATAGCTGTAACAAGAAAAGTATTAGTAATTTCACTTTCACTGATGAAGGTGTCGATTTCAATTCCGATGAAGACAATGATCCCTTAAACCGATGAAGATGCAGCGCCAGACTAGTGTGATGACTGTGATGACGAAAAATTACAAATCGGTGACACGCAAGTCAAGTTAGCCACGCTTCGGCCAGCCATGCTTTCAGCCAGGTCAGGTCAGGTCAGGAAGTCCCCTCGACTTCGATTAATTTCCAGAAAAAAATTTTTTTCGTTGTTAAGTCCGTGGCCGAAAGTATGGCTGGCTATTATTATAAAATTTCGGACTTTTTTCAGCAAAATTTCAGCGAAAATGAATTTTTCAATTTATAAAGTTTGTGGCCGAAACTATGGCTGGTCAATATTATAAAATTTCTAGATTTTTTCATCCAATTTTCTGCAAAAATGGTTTTCTCACTTTATAAAGTTCGTGACCGAAAGTGTGGCTGGCCAATATTATAAAATTTCGGTCTTTTCTAAGCAAAATTTCAGTAAAAATTAATTTCTCAGTTTATAAAGTTCATGGCTGAAAGTGTGGTTGTCCTGCTGTCCATGATTATAAAATTTCTGACATTTTCATCAAATTTTCAACAAAATTGATTTTTTCAGTTTATAAATTTCATGGCTGAAAGTGTGGCTGGCCATTTTTATTAAATTTCGGACTTTTCTCAGCAAAATCTCAGCAAAAATTAATTTTTCAATTTATAAAGCTCGTGGCCGAACGCGTGGCTGGCCGTGACGGTTCAATAATTACGATTTTTTCAGTGGAGTGGTTTTTATTGGGCGAACAAACCAAATATTTTCCATTGAAGCCGTGAATAACGAAAACAAAAATTTGTTGAAAATTGTTCGAAGTCCCTCTTCATGGCCGAAAGTGTGGCTGGCCGAAGCGTAGATAACTTGACTTGGGTTAGTCATGTTCTTGTACAATTTGTTCACAAAACAAGGTGCAAGTTTTGCATTGGTTATAGTAGAGCCGTTTATGGTCATTCCGAATTTGATATTAAGTTTCAAAAAAAAAACATGGAAAGTTCACCTTCGCTTTTTCTGAAGGTGAAGACTTTTCCTAGATTGAAACTGGTTCTCGCAACTGGTGTTTACGATCGTCAACCTTCGAAGTATTAGTGAGATGTATATCCCTCTCTCTTGTATGGTTGATGCGCATCTGAGAGTGCGGCCGAAGCATGTACGCTTGTATGAAAGAGCTATTATGAACTCTGCAAGTACAGGCACGTGTTCAGAAAAAGAGTGACCTTAGCTTTAAAGAGGCCTTAGTTATGACCTTAATATTAGTTTCCAATAGCTGTTTTTAGTGTCTTACCCACCCAGCATCCTTATTTGGCTCCCCGGTCTCGAAAAAATTGATGAAACTTGGGATATGTGGATGTAAATATTTACCAAAATGAAATATCAACTTTTCATTGTTACATTTTCCAACACTTTGAAAACTAATGCCATATTTTGACATTTTTTGACAAAAAATGTCAAATTTTACAGTTGAAACGTAAAGGTGGTGTGCGTGTCATTTGTCATCATTTTTAAAGCGAATTCAAAATTTTCCTAAATCGAGAAGGAAAAAATTTCCCATATTGATGCGTACCTACTTTATGTGTGACACTGCTATGTACCCAAACACTAAACACTCTGTATATTTCAGTTATTAATATCACTTTATATAAAATTGCGTGAAACTTTTGTTTGTTACACTTTTCATTTCATAATAATTTAATTCATCTTCCATAAACAATACACAATAAGCGAATTGTACTAATTAAAACAATGGTTTGAGTATTAAAAAAATAGTAATGGTAGGTGGCTACTTACTACTATCTAAATAAGCACACGTCGTCATACTCATGATGTTTAAAAGGAAGGTGGACCTATGCATAATAATAATAAATTAGAAAACTTCTATTTGACTATGATTGACTTCTGATAATTTTTAATTTTCATAGTCAAATTTGTAATTAAATTTCAAGAAAAATTAACGATTGATTGATCCAGAATAGCACACAGATATCAGGTAACAAAAACATCCAGAAAGTCCCCAACCCAGGACATTTCTTCATCGATCTTACCATTGTATGCGATTATTTAGGTATAGGTATTACAATAGGTATACTATTAGTAGGTATTTTTATACAGGACTTGTAATAATAACATTACATACTGAATACAATATTAGCGTAGAAAAACTAACTATATACTCGTTAGATCGATCTGATCATGGATCAACTCATTTCCTGGACGGCTCGCAATTAACCCAGATTCCTCCTGCGATTTTCCGCCCGCATTTCTCTGTTCAGGCTCGTTCGAATCGCAGGAAGAGTCCCGGGTTTTATTGCTTACTTCCAGGTGATTGTAACTTGAAAATAAATATTAAACTGTAATCATATTTACACTATCTTAACAGTTAACTAACTATAATGTGGGTATGGTAGGTATGACAGAGGCGTTTTATTTTTTCGTATTATTATTAATTATGTTTGTTAAGCGAAATTAAGCTCTACTTTTAGTTTAGTAACGCCGCATTACTTCTATGCGAAATAATTATTTCTTGTATTATGGGCTATGACAGTTTTCTCCAGATAAACATCCTCATGCAACAGAAATTTATTAAATCACTACTAATGCAGTATTAGTTTTTCAATTGATGATAGTCAATTGATGAAGTTTTCTTTATTAAAAAAATACTTATAAGTAAGGACCAGTGCTATAGTGCTAAGATTTCAGGAATAAAATCTCTGAAAATGAAAGAGTTAATTCATAAACTGGTCTGTTTATATAACAAGTGGTGTTGGTAGTATAACTCTGCCAGTAGATAAATAAGCAATGTTTAACAACATGACCGGCGTTATACCGCCAGAATGCTGACTAAGCACAAACAATACAGTCAATTAGTGCAATTACTGCAATGGCATTGAACTAATTAATGATCTACAGGGTGTCAATTTGAAAACTTGGCCACCCCCGAATTTTCCCTTTAAAAAAGTTTCTAAAAGAAATCCCGAAACAGGACAATTATTGAATTTAATTTATGTTCCATTGAAGTATTTTTTATTTACAGGGTGTTCCTTGACTCAGTAATGATGACATTGTCTATTTTTTTAATGGGACACCCTGTATATTGAAATGGATCGCACCTAGGTAGGATGATAAGGAAATTATTTCCATCGCCCTCATTAAATCAGCCCAAATCGAAAAAGCAAACAGTGCAAGCATTAGGTACGTAAATACCTAAAGGTGAAACTGTTAGAAAATTAAAAGCGCAGCCACCCGCCGTTACATCAAATAAACGATCCCGCCAGCACATTAAATATTCAGAAAAATAGAATCGCTCTAGCTAGTAACATTCCAGCACATTTAAACATCGAGAGGAGCGGACCAGATGGTGGTGGATGCATTATGAGACACCCTCGCACCGATTGAAAGGATGAGCTGACCTAGATACAGACGGGAAAGGAAAGTTACGCGCCACAAGACCACACAAATAACCCCTTGCAAAGACAATAAAAAGTCGCTAGGTATTCCACCCACGATAATGAAAATTACACCAATCGATAAAGCAAAGAAATAAATGACAACAGCCGAAAATTCGCTGCGGTCCCGAAACTACAAGTAGGTGAAAATACAAAATGAGAATTCAATAATCATCGAATAGGTAAACAGCGACAGACATCTCCGCCATATAGACATTCCCGCCATAGCCCGGGTCGACTGTAACCAACATGGTTGTATTCTTTAATTAATTCAAGCAGTTGCTTGAAATGAAATCAAAGAAATCAGAAAAAGGAAATTAGGCAAAGAAAATCGTTGAGTAGTTAATCAGACAGACATTCCCGCAATATACCGGGTAGTCTTAAAACGAAACAAAAGCAAAACGAAATAATAAGAAAGCACAGGTGTGCAAAAGAGTGGAATCCGAAATGGATTAGAGTTTGAAAAATGCATGAAAGGGATTCATCATTCGCTTTCCATTGTTTTGTACTCTCTATGCAAAATCACAGCACCTCTCGCCCTTCACCAAATTACGCTCTTGCAAACGAATTCTCTCGCTCATCACTCACTTTTAGACATCTGACAGGAAGTCCACAGTCAACAACACGTCTCAGTTAAATTCCCCGCTTTTCCGAAAGAAATCCCAATCAACCGAGATGCAATGAGTCATAGTAGGTTCTTTTGCGCATCCGTTTCGGCCATAGTAATCCTGGCATACATCAATCAAAGAGCAAGGGTGACTACGGTAAAAACTACGGTAAACACAACGTAGGAAAACGCAGCGGTCCTTTTAGGGGAAACCCAGAGGTAAATAGACGATCACAGTGGCTTTTCGCCACAGAGCAACGGGCCCGGGTTCTTTCCGTTACAATATTAATCCACTTTCAGATTGTCTGAGAAAATGCAGTAAGAATGGTTTTCACAGTCGCAGTTTAAACTGATTAGCTTGTAAGTTATAAACAAGTGAACATTGCAGTTTTCCATTTTCAAAGCAGCTTGTTTTGAAAACGGCTCAAGAGTCAAGATATCGGAAATCGGCTTACCCTTTCTTACCTGTTCAAGCGGTATCCTATTGTGTGGATGAAATTTTTATATAGGGTGATGGAAATTAAAAGATTTTTCGTTGCTGCTTTGAAAATTTTTCAATTGTTTACAACTCAGCTACTTAGTTTAAACTCCAACTGTTAACAAAAATAAGTGAAACCCGAATGTAATTCCTACTACTTAGCCCTATGCCTACTACGACCCCAGGTAATCCTATAAGGTTACCCTTGGAAGAAGACTTATTAAAAAAAATCATCCCCTATGTTTGGCTAACTCCCTGTATTAGATTTTTTCCAACAGGTCCAGGGAGATTGCTGTCCTTATCCCTCGAAAAGACAGGCGGAAAAACGCGCCTGTCTTTCTCAACTATATACAGAGTTTCACAAAAAAAAACTTTTTGGCCCTTCCGTGATCCGTGATAATTTTTTCTTCGCTGACATATTTTAAAGTCAAGAGTTCATCTTGAAGCCAAAACTTTCGATACGCAGTTCTTCTCAAAAAAGCTTTCCGAGTGTGCACGCAAGAAGTAAAAAAAAATTTTGCATTGTCCTTAGCAACTGTCACTCAGAAGTCAAAACTAACTTTAGTTTGAAAATTAAAAAAAAATTGGTCAACAAATAAAAAAATTGTCACGACAGAAACAAAAAGTTGTTTTTTTGTGACCACTCTGTGGTTAACAAACATAAATGCGTGTTTATAAAACCGTTTCGAGGGATAGGGGAAACAATCTCTCTGGACCAATAATCGCAAAAAAAAACTATAAAATTTTTTTCCAGAACAGGGAGTTACCTAAACTATCAAATCTTTGCAGGGCCTATACGCCCTGAATAACAAACATCGGGAACAAACAGCTCATTAAGCGGGTAGTCCAATTTTTTTGTTCGCAAGTTGTTGACCGAATTTCCTCAATTTCATTGTAATCGAAGCCAGGAATCGGAAAAACTTACCCGATAACTGGGAATCAGATTAATTTTTTTATCCTGGGCAACCTCACGAAATTGGCCCAAAACCACCCTTAAAGTAGCTTCCCCCATATACTATCTTTTACCACTCCAGTTTTATGGGAGATTGTCACTCCCTCGAGCATACATCAAATTCCTTGAGAAAAATTATTACATCAAACCAAATACCACGCCTCCCAGAATTCTATCAAATCATCAAGAGGATGGGATTTTTTTAAATTGACTTGCTTGGATTGCCGCAATTGTAACAGAAGATGAGTCCCACGAAGGTATAACTTGAGAAAAGCAGACGATCTGTTAATTTGGACAATAGTTGCATGTGTTATGAAAATTTTATTCAAGAATTAGAGCTGGGACTTATTCACCGGGAATGGACGATATGTACCAATGTAGCAGGGACGAGGATGACCAAAGCATGGAAAATAACAAAATATCCTCCATAGATTATGATATCTTCTTTAGATAGTCTTAAAAGTTGAATAAACTGTTATAAGAATAAAAAAAAAACACCCTCCTGAGGGGTTGTAACAAATTCTGAAGGTTGCTGCTTCCCTGGTATCACCTTTCTTTAGTCAAACCACCTTCTCAAAAAAATCCCTCCCCCCCCAAAATCAATATCCATCCTCTCGAGGAGGTTGTTACAACCCTCGTTGTTGATCCCCTTTATTAAAAATAATCACCTTCTTCAGATATGAAAAAAAAAATCCCGCAAAAAATCATTTTATACCCCAACAGGAATGGAATCAAGGGGTTTGTGGTGTTGGTGTTTGGGTAACCTTCCTAGAGGAATTTGATGTTATTAAAGTCTACGGAAATGAAAGCTGCGACCTACAATGCAGTGACAAAAACTTGTTTTTGTAATTGCAAACTTTGAAGGGGCACCTGTGTAAGACCTATGGGGCTTTAGACCCTAGTCTCCTTTTCGATCCCTCCTTTCATAAAAATTATCACCTTTTCAGGCATGGAAAAAAAAATTTCTTTCAAAATTTTATTTTTCATTTTAATAAAAAAAAAATTTCATTTTAAACCCCAACAGGGGTGGAAGGTGGAATCAAGGGGTATGTGGTGTAACAGAGGTGAGATCAAGAGGTTTGTGGAGTTTTGAACGTTTGGGTAACGTTCCTGAAGGGATACCTTCAGTGGTGCCTACAAACCATGTGGCTTTAGAAAGCTTTTTTTATTAAAATCCCTAGTCCTCCACAATATCTACAAGAATTCAAAGTTTTGCGCACCAATCTTGAAAGGTACAGCGGCAGGGGGGTTTTGAAAATCTTAATTTTTCGATTTTGAGTTTTTCAATTTGGGAAAAACTCTTTTCTATGATCGGTGAGTCAGGATCGGTGGATATTTTTTCATGATTTTGGGTCTTTTACTTCAGATATAAAAAAAATATGTTACATATCGCAAAATAATTCACTTTCTACCCCAAGAGGCGTGGAATCAGTGGGTTTGTGGTAATCTTCCTCGGGGAACTTGATGTTAACTCGAGGGACAAGGAAACTGCGACCTTAACTGGAGTGACAAAACTTTTCTAATTAAAATCCCTAGTCCTCCACAATATCTACAAGAATTCAAAATTTCGCGCTCGCAATCTTGAAAGGTAAAGCGGCAGGGGCGTTTTGAAAATCGGAAAATTTCGATTTTAAGTTTTTCAATTCAGGAAAACTACTTCTCTGTGATCGGTGAGTTAGGATCGGTATATATTTTTGGATGATTTTCGGTCCCTTAAGTACCTACTTCCGATATGAAAAAAATATTTTCTCGCAAAATTAACAATTTTCTACCCCAGGAGGCGTGGAATCAAAATGTTAATGGTAATCTTCCTCGGGGAACTTGATGTTAGGCCGAGGGAGAAGGAAACTGCGACACAAACTGGAGTGACAAATCTATTTTTAATTAAAATCCCTAGTCCTCTACAATATCTAAAAAAATCAAAATTTTGCGCACCAGTCTTGAAAGGTACAGCGGCAGGGGCGTTTTTAAAATCTGAACTTTTCGATTTTGAGTTTTTCAATTTGGGAAAACCACTTTTTTTGCGATCGGTGAGTTATGATCGGTAGACTTTATTTGATGTTTTTGATTGCTTTAAAAAGTCAGGATGTCCATGCAATATTCGTATTGTTTATTTAAGATTTGGGATGTTTTTTGCGATTAAATTTAATTTTTTTAATAAATAAATTGAAAAGGGAAAGTCGACATAAATTACAAAAAAAGGATATAATGGGGGACGTAAAATAAAAATAAAATGCTCAGAAATGACAGACAATAATTGAATCTTATGCATGACAAACCTTTCAAGGATTTTTGAAATAACATTTTCGTCAATTTTTTTACTTGAAGACTTCTAGTAAGTAATTAATAAATAAAAAATATTGTAGGAAATAATAGGTTAATTGCTCTTAAAGAATATTCTAATGGTAAGATTTAAAAAAGGGTAAAAATAGTGTTTAATTTAATTACTTTTTGACCACATCTTTACCTATTTTTACCTTCAAGGTTAAATTAACCATACAGTCGATAATAAGTAAATTAGGGTTGGGAATTATTTTCCCTATTAGTCTTAAAAGAAAAAAAAACTCTGAAGGCCACAACTAGGAAAATCGACCATTTAAACGCCAATTTTGCCTTTATTAAAGTTATTAAAGCAAATCCACCATATTTTGTATAACTTTCACGACTCCGCTTTATTGTTTATTAAAATTAATCATTCGTTTTTGTTCTTGCAAAAAGAATAACATTCCAAAACACCAAAGAGAAGGATAATTACAATGTATTAAAATAAAAAAATAAAATTTCCCTATAAATGATTTTATTATTTTATTTTTTCGAAAAAAATTTGAACTGCCTAATTTGTGGTAGTTTTAAAATTCTCCAGAAAATTTTAATGGCAGTTGAATTCGAAATTGTTACGCGTTATTTAACGAAATATAAAAGGTTCAGAATTTGTAATTTAAAGAAGTGAAGAAAGTCTTGAAAAGAGATAAAAAATAATACTCTCTCCCACTCGGAAGTGAATCTGAACACCTGAACTTCATAGGTAGTTAAAATTCCCAAATCTGTCGAACAATTTACTTAATTAATCTCTACTCTCTTAGGTCTTTTCAACGTAAATTAGAAGCAAATTTAACGTAAACGATGGATAACTGAGTTCATTTATTTTAATGATTTTCTCCAATTATTATTAATTTATTTTGCTAATATACGACTAAATGCCTCAAAGTTGTAAGTAAATATTTTTCAAACGATGTTTGTTGACGTCCCTTCCCTATCTACCTAATCTACTTATACGTAATCTGAAAGAAACCACATCGATGACGGAAAATATTATTTTTGAATATTCCACATGAAAAATAAATCAACAAGTCTTAATAATAAACTTAATAACGTATGGGAAATTGTAAACATCTTGTTTATTAGTGTAGGTATGAACAAAAATAATTTGTTTACTGTTTCTGTTTTTAAATCAACAAACAGCCTTCTAATTTCTCAATAATGTAAATAAATAAATAAATAAATAAATAATACCTCGTTAAAAACGGTTTAAAACGGACGCGGTGAATAATAATAATAATAATAGGCAAACAACAATACTGCTGAATTTGATAGGTACCTAAATCGGAGGATGTTTATCTTGAATTTACCGAAATATCCCACAAGAATAACATAATAAGAATTTATAAATAGAGCATCATCGTTCTTTTATGCCTTCATCATTATCAGATTTATATGTATAGGTAGGTATATTATCTTCTTGTTATTATTACTTCTTTAGGTATATTAAAGCAGGATTTCGAACAGCCAACATAAACTTTATATCACATGCAAGGTAACAAGTATAGAATAAATTATATGTTATTTTACAATAAACGTTAATATACAGTTCTATATACTTACTCATATAATATATATTACATAATTTTTAACACTTCTAAGTCCCTGTTCATTAGTTTAAGTTTTCAAGTAAAAAAGCATTTTATCAATTCCAATAAAGCATTTCGGATATACAGAGGGCGCATAGAAATCCTTCCGAGCTCGCTACGTCGTTGTAAATACTGAGGTTTTATGGGTCGTCCCCACGGAACACCTTATAAATATTTTGGATATGATCGTGTGACACTATATATTATTTATTTATCCTGTGCGTGATATCTACAATTATTATTATTATTTCCTTCACTTCATTTACACTAATTTACTTATATGCAACTACAAACTCTTACCAAAATACCCCTTCAAATTCTGACAAAAATATTATTGGAACATTTCTGAAAATTTACCCGTTTTTCCGGCATCAATGTATGAATTTCTAATTATACATTTTTGTTTTATTGAGTACCAAAGAAAAGTGCATTTCATCACTGGGGGAAAACGTAAAAAGCTAATTTTTTCAATAAAGACTCGGAATCGGACGGAAAATTTGGGCAAAGATGAAAATCGAAATGTGGAATATTCGAGGGATATTTTTTGCAAGGTCTGGTTAGGCAAAGTCCTCGAGCAAATCTAAAAAAAGCGTTTTTTCAAAATCCGATCAACTCTTTTTTTTGCGAGGCTCGGTTCGACAAAGTCCTCGAGAAAATTTACAAAAATCGATTTTTATGCATAGTCCAGTTTGCTCGATTTTTTTGCAAGCTCGTGATAACACAAAAATTACTCGAAAAAGCTAGAAAAATCTATTTTTGCGTGGTTTGATCGGATATAATTTTTTTGCAAGGTCTGGTTAAGCAAAGTCCTCGAGAAAATTAAAAAAAAAACAAGTTTTTGCAAAATCCGGTCAGCTCTAATTTTTTTGCAAGGCTCAGTTTGACAAACTTCTCGAGCAAATCTAGAAAAATCGATTTATGCATAATTCAGTTTGCTCGTTTTTTTTTGCAAGCTCCGGTTGCACAAAGTGCTCGAAAAAGCTAGAAAAATCGATTTTTGCGTATAGTCTGGTCTGCTAAAATATTTTTGCGAGGCCCGTTGCACAATGGCAAAATTTGAACGTGGAATATTCAAGGCATATCCAAGAAAAAGGACGAAGCAGGGAGATAAGCAAACATGACATGGATATAGTTGCGTTAATCGAAACTAAGAAAAAGGGACAAAGCACCAAAGAAAACATCCAAATACAATAAGGGGTACCGAAAGAAGAGAGAGGTCGCAGCGGTGTATCGTTAGCAATTAAAAAGTACAAAGAGAACATAAAATCTCGAGATCAAATCAATGACCGAATTCTGCAAATAGAATTAATTGATGATGTTCATAAATCAAATAAAGACCTTTTTATAGCGATTTGACATGGCTGTTTGGTTAGAAGGACTTAGTGGCCGCAAAGAAATAATATTGTTGGGAGATTTAAATGACAAAACTGATTGGTGATGGCGAGTAAATGATCCACTACTAGGACCATAACATGGCAAAAACGTGGTCAATAACAATGGTGAAACACTGATAGAATTGTGTCACCAAAATGCCCTAAAAACATCAAACTAGGTCATGGGGAGGTATTTATGAAGCGCTAAAAAACTGCACCCACCAAGCAGCCAAAGAAACCCTGGGAGAGAAAACAGATAAACGGAAGAGTGAGCCTTGGTGGAATTCTGAAATGGAATGAAAAACCAAAATAAAAACAGGCCCAGGAAAAATTATTGTCGAACTGTTGAAAGCAGTTCATGCGTTATGAATTTTTTAGCCATAATTTTCAACCAATGTCTCTTGGGCGAAGAACCACCACCACCAAACGATGAGCGAAGAACCACCAAACGAATGAAGAAAGGCTCTAATTACCTCAATCTTCAAAAAATGGGATAGGCGAGACATGGTGGAATTCTGAAATGGAATGGAAAACAAAAAAAAAAAAAACCCGGGCCCAGGAAAAATTAACGTCGAACTGTTGAAAGCAGCTGATGCTGTTATGAATTTTTAGACATAATTTTCAACAGATGTCTCTTGGGCGAAGAACCACCACCACCACCAAACAATGAACGAAGAACCACCAAACGAATGAAGAAAGGTTATAATTACCTCAATCTTCAAAAAAATGAGATATGTGAGATTGCAAAAATTATGGGGGCATAAGATTCAGAAGTGCAGAACGGGTTCAGAGCAGGAAGATCGTGCGCCTAGGAAAAATTAACGTCGAACTGTTGAAAGCAGCGCCTAATTCCTGATGCTGTTATGAATCTTTTAGCCATAAATTTTCAACAAAAAATGTCTCTTGGGCGAAGAACCACCACCACCAAACCAATGGAAAAAGGCTATAATTACCTCAATCTTCAAAAAATGAGATAGGTGAGACTGCAAGAATTATCGGGGCATAAGATTCACAAGTGCGGAACGGGTTCAGAGCAGGAAGATTGTACATTGATGGTATCTTTACATTGAAGAAATTGATTAAAAAACGAGTAGAAAAAGGGAGAGCCACGCATTTAGTATTTGTTGATTTGCAACAGGAATACTATAACAGTGCCATTAAGTCAGTTATCGCCTTGCATGAAAAACAATTTGACGATGCAAGTTACATGTTCCGCCAGCTGCAGAAGAGCCATGAAGGCTGGGGCGTGTTTCAGTACCTAGGGGCTAACTTTCTCTTCAAATGGAAAGAGACCAGCGACAACAAAGAGGACAAAAATCATTATATCAGGTCAATAATAGTAAAGAGCCTATGGCGCTGAAACCTGGGAACTGAGTAAGAGCGATAGAGCTAGGTTGATGGCCTTGTAGATGGATTTTTTGGAGGAGAAGCTACCACATCTCCAGGTAAAATCGTATAAGGACTGATGTCATAAGACAGATGATGCTGTGTCGAATCAAATATCATAGACACCATAGACACTAAAAGATTTAGTTGGTGTTGGTAGGGACACCTCCAAAGAATGGATGAGAATAGGTGGCTAAAGAAAGTCTGGGCAGAGAAAAAAAAGACGTGGCGGCAGCGATAGAAGATAGGGACAGGACAGACAGACTACAAAAAATGTAAATTGAGAAGCTAGAAACGGTTTTAACCGTGGGAACCTCGTGTATATACAGGGTGGTTAACAATTGGGATCTCGGAAATGATAGAAGATACACGGTCGGTTAAATTAGAGAAAAGTTGCACTATTTTATGCTTATTAAGAATCTGGAACAAAATTTTGGGCCACTTTAGTCGTTGCTGAAATATCCTGAAAAACCGAAAAATCGAGATTTCTTGTTTCAGTCATATATTTTCTAGCCCAAAGCCCAAAAAACTGGAGCTAAAAAAAAATTATTGTTAGACTGAGTTCTCCATTATCCTTCATTCGTCTTGGGAGAATTTACTTTTAGTAGAAAATAATTAATAAAACATTTTAAATGCAGTGAATAAAAGAAGAATGGAGAGTTGGAGAGTAAATTTTCAGAATTCGAAAATGATCAGATTCTAAAGAAGTATCTTCCTAAGACTATGTTTGCATGTATGCACTTATGTACTTAATTATTAAATTTGCACCATGCTTTTTATGTTGCTAAAGTTATTTTTTTTAAATACTTTTGATAGGTATGTTCATTTCAATAAATGATCACGTTAAAACATAAAAATGATCATTTAGTAAAATGTTTGATTTAGTAAAAAAAATTCGGGGGGTAATAATTGTTATGGAAAATTTACTCAAAATATTTTCGATCCACGTTATTTATATTTATACTAATAATTATAAAAACATTCACCTTCATGATTGATTGCTTTCTTAATTTAAGATATAGCCGTACGTATATGTTCCGCTTGAATGTGGAAAATATTTTGAGTAAAGTCTGTTTCTTCAATAGTTAGAATTTCTCGTATAAAGTTTTCAAGCACTGTTTTTGTCACATTTTAATGTAGTTTGTCTTATCCCTTAAAGAGTATCATCCTTGGATTCAACTTTCACTGAAACAGAAACAAAAAAATTGCATCAAATTGACATTTAAAAAAATTTCTACCGAGATTAATGCCTCATGCAAAGCCCCTTATTAGCAGTAGGTGAATGAGTTGAAATTATTTGAAAAAAATTGATTTTAAGGGAATCCCTCTATTTCATCAAATTACCTCCATAAGTCCTTTGCTTCTTTTTCGCACACAAAAGCTGTATCAACGTATGATAATAAAAAATCACATATAAGGGCTCATTCAAACGTTTTCTTTAACCACCAAACAATATTTCAACTAAAATTTTCTACGATCATGTTTATTAATTTATTAAAAGTCACCACATAAAAGTTTAATTAAACCAACAAGCTTCGTAAAGAATTCCTACTCCTATAAAAGTTTTATCTTTTACAGAAAAAACAGAAGACATTTCTTTTACTTTTACATCAAGGATTCAACACACTCGCCACGGCAAGGGCTTTTCCTATCAGCTCAGGCCGCCTTATAAGAAGGATGGGGCAGGAGCTTCCATTAACACACGGAGCAGGTCGAATTGTTTCCTGGTCACCAGCACCACCCAGGACATGACTGACTTGGCGGACTAGCCTCTCTTTTATAGGAAATTTGAGAACATTTCAATTTTCAATAAAAACAAAAATTTTGTATTTTCTCGATTAAAATCTTAATTGTCAGGAACAGTGGCAGCCTTTTAGATGAAGTGAGTGAAGGGTGAAGTGTCACTTCATTTGTTTCTAAATAATAAATTGTTTTTCTGAATTTCAGCTTTTTTTGTAAGCTCATAATATTAGCTCAATTTTTTTGCAAATCATTGTCCCAGATCCGGTGAGAACGATTTTTTTTTGGCAAGGTCCAGTTTAACAAGGTCTTATTAAATAATTGTCAACTTGAATTTTTTTAAAAGTCGTGTCAGACCGAAAATTCCAGCTTTTTGCTTTTTAGAGCTTTTCTCGGCTTCTTGACAATGTTCGGTCAGTTCGGAAT
This sequence comes from Malachius bipustulatus, assembly GCA_910589415.1. Lineage (NCBI taxonomy): Eukaryota > Metazoa > Arthropoda > Insecta > Coleoptera > Melyridae > Malachius > Malachius bipustulatus. The sequence continues at coordinate 11,009,006 of OU342631.1, read as the reverse complement.
TTTTGTTTTGTATTTGGAAAGATCCTGTCAGCTAAAATTTTTTTGGAAAGTTTGAAAGGTTATTCGTCATTTCGAATATTTTTTTAAGGTCCGATCAATTAGAACTCGGAAAAAAGAGCTTTTTTGGTGCAACAGCCCTAAAAAGTACTTTTGTTTCAAGGCTTGACGGTCCGATTTTTTGATTTTTTTTTCCTGTTTCAGCAAGCTCTAATTTGACAAGGTTCGGCTAACTTTTTTCGAACTTTATCAAAACGGATCTTACAAAAAAATTGAGCTGATCAAAATTTGCAAAAATCGAATGTCCGAGCTGATTGGACCTTGCAAAAATCACATTTTTAAGCTGACCGGACCTTATCAAACCAGATCTTGCAAACAAATAAAATTACAGCTGACCGGACTTTGTCAAAAAATCGAGCTGACCGGACTTTTGCAAAAAAATAGAGCTGACCGGACTTTTGCAAAAAAAAACACTTAGAGCTGACAAGAAGTCGTAAAAAAATAGCTGAAGGACCTTGCTCAGCGTAGAATCTCCACTTTTAGAAATGAAATTTTTGAAAACAATTTAGAAATCAATATTTTGTTTTCATTTTCATGAAGGGAAATAGAACGCTGGCTCGAGAGATTTGACCGTCCTGATTAAAGGGGACACCTGCAGCACCAGCACCAGCACCAGCACCAGCAACGTCGTGGTAGGTGTTTTATTTCAAGCAGAGAAGACTAAGGAAGTCAGGAATCCAATTTACTCCGGGACCGTATTCGCAATTTCCTGTATTTAAATAATTATTTTAACAATTATATTTCTCTAAGGAGTAACGGGAGGGTTGGCCACTCATCCGGTACTCATTTTGTTAATTAATTCTGTTGCTTCATTAAAACTTCGTTCAATTTACCTGGCAAAAAGTATTTGCCATTACTGGATACTTCTTTTAATTTGTAACGTAATTTTAGAAAAATTTATGTGTGCTTTTTGATAATCGTAGTACTAGTAACAAATAACTCTTGCAGATTTTCTGCTCTTGTGGTGGTTGAATAAAAAAATTATCAAATGAAATTATAACGTGTAAATGAGCCGGGGAACAACTAAATAGACAAAAAACAGTAGAGACAAGATGCATACCTATACGGCGTGGTAGTGCCGTTGCAGCCAAACGTAGACTACAAAAACCTGTGCCTCCAAAATGATTCACTGATGAAACAACACAGGCAACACGTTCGTTCATATTTTCTGAAAGACTCAGGCAGGTAGGTATACTAATAACGTAATTAGGAATGGCAAGAACGATTATTGTGGCCTGAATTGCTCTACCAGTATTGGTGATTACAGAATGATGAACAATGACTGGGTGACGAGGAGAGAAAAGGATAACGAAGGTTAGAGCTTCAGGGAGTCTAAGCTAGCGATGGAACTGCGTCTGGACAGACCGAGTGAAGGAGGTCCACTAACCAGTGACGTAGTCCCGAACAGCTTATACCATCCTATGACGATGTTGCTAAGGTTCAGGTCGTCCAGCATTATCTGGGCCACTCCCATGAACACCTTCTTCCCTTCTATGCGACCGTAGTCTCCCCAAACCGTCACCTAGAACATATCATTCATCATGACTTTATAAACATGTGCAATAATATAGACGCAATCATACCTGAAGTACACAGCCCTGAAAGTTTTCTCTAAACGCTAGTTGTTGTTGATACAAAGGATCTAATGTTCTACGTGCTGTCGAAGTTTTAGCTTTCGCTATACATTTTTTCCCATTGACCAGGTAGACTTTAACGTAAGGTGCTGGAAAACAAAATTATTGAAATTTTTCATTTTTCAGAGAAAAGTCTCGGTTACCTGGCAGTACTTTCGATCCCGGTCTGGCTTGAAGTCCTCTAGCTCTGATGACTTCGACTTCCAAGAAACCTTTCTGGTAGCACAGGGAGAGCTGGATGTCGCCCAACGAGGGAGCGCCGAGAACTTGTCGTCCCACCAGCTGTCCAGGTCCCAGTCCGTCAATGAAGTCGGCCAGTTGACCGCTTTCTCCCGCTAACCTTAAGGAAGGGGACCACCTGATAGTAAATAAGAACATCAGAAAAAGTTCCCTTTAAGTTCGTCTATAAAATTAAAAAAAAAATAGTATGGGTTTGGGAGAATCGTAAATAATTAAATAGTTAGGCAGAGGTATTTGCTAAATCAATGCTACTATTATATAACATTCATATACATTGATCTAGTTGGTTAAATATGGTCTCTATCGGATACCATTTGGGTTTTTCGTAGGTAGATGATTAGAGCAAACACAAAGACGTACATAGAGAGAGATAAAGAAACCGGGCTACAACAGTACTACTTGTGATGTGTTTATTGAAAAAAAAATGGATAAATAGGTGATCAAACCAATCTGTGTCACTGGACAGTGCTTTAATAGGTTTTACCATGCAATAAGTAATTAGGAACGGTTAATTTGGGAAATGTTAATTTTTATAAAGTGATCAAAATTGACCAAAATAACCGTTCCAATATTGTTGTAAGTAAGTAAGTACATTAAATGATTTTGGTTCTTTCATTTATTATTGTTATGTCTAAATACAAATAATTACTTAAACATGCATTAGAAATTGAATAATAATAATAAATATAAAACATATACATACCATTCAAGGATCAGCAAAATGCCACCGCCACAGAATCTTACTAAAGCCATGTGTGTAATGTGTGATGGAAAAGAACCAGGTACATGCTATTGTTTCAACTTATTCATTGAAAGGGTAACTCAGAGAAACGCAATTACTGCCTGATAAAGACGCAGGTGTATTTTCATTGATGATAATGAGCTATTTTCAATGAGTTACCCTTTGGCAGAATGTATGAGAAGACTTAGGGTCGACTTACAATTTCCTTGCAAGTGGAAACGCAAATCATAGACAAAGTAATTTGACAAAATTTGTAAGCAACTGTTTCCAACTTTATCATTTTTATTCAGAACGACTCAAACTTTGTACAGGGTGCCCCAATAACACTAATGCCCACTCCAAAAATTACGGCTAGTTACAAAGATATCAACTTGTAGTTCTCAGAAATTATGTATCTGGTGCAGGGTTACATAACATACCAAAAGCGATAATCTAGAAAGAGAAGAGACGCGTTTAGAGTTACGGATATCGTAGGCCAGAAATGACATAAGGGTTCCTGATTGGCGAGAACAGCCGAGAGGATGCGCGACGAAAGAGAACGTGAATCGTCAGGAGACGAGGAGAGGCCGTGGACGAAAGTTGACGATGGGCGGCAAGCCTCGACTGCATATTATCTGAATTTTTATCTATTACCTTTTATCTTCATTACTAGAAGCTAAATCGTTTCTACTAAATTATCTTAACGATATTCGAGTCCGAGACCGAAAAGCCAACGGGTGTTTATCTCCGTTTCGAGAATTAGCAAAATTACAAGTTGATATATTTGTAATTAGTCGTCATTTTTGGACTGGACACTAGTGTTGGGACACCTGTACATTTATTTTTACGCTCTAGTTCAATAATATATTTTGTTAAAGAGCAAAGTTCTGACTTGGTTTCCACTGCAATAACACAAATAATGTCACAGAAAAACACTGCAGCCAAGAGCGCCGATGAGATTACGTAGAAGAGAGAGATGACCAAAACCCGGACTTGGAGGTCATCTGTCGGTACTTACGAAGATCCCTCAGAGCTGGAGATGGAGTTCAGGCTAGAAGCGCGCTGGCTACTCTCAGACGAGCGAGTCGGGGGGACCACTTCTTGGGATCGCTGGATGCTGCTACTCGTCGATGCGCGCTTTCTACCGTATCCGCCCTCTGTCATGTAGATAAAACACACACTCAGTTTAGACCTGACCACAGGAGGAGCCTCTTTTTGGGCCACTCATCACTACCTCAGTATTGCTTTAACTAAATAATATTAGGATAGACACCGATCCCCGAGGCACGCTTTAATAATGTTATTAAAGATTTATTAAGAAGCTGGCATGTTAGTAAAGAAGAGTGAACAGGTCTTAGTTATAGGATGTGTTTTAGTTATGGAGTTTCTTTGGGTATTAATGCCTAACTCTAAAGCAATAGGTGGGTTGATTAGTCCTCTTCTTTGAATAGAGAGAAGAGTATAGAGCAGAAGGCAGACATAAAGTAAAAGTTAATAAGAGTCTTGAGAAGGCTAGAACATCAAGCAACGGCGGTTCTAAAACTACAAATGCTCAAAGGACAAGCAACATGTCCTAGATTACAGTAATTGGAAACTCTATTATGCTACATTAATTTAATAATAAAATATGCAACTACTCTAGTTAATGATACTATTTTCAATTTTAACAAGATAAAGAACTATGTATGATTTAATTTAATTAAGAGACTTTTAGATTTTTTTTTTAATTAAAATTTCTTTATTTATTTATTTATATTATTTTTTATTTAGTAAGTTCTCTATCTTATTATTATTAAATGCTATATACTTGACTCAATCTAAGTTAATACTCAATACTGTTCAACTTTGAAAAAAAAACTTTATAAAGTTTTACTCACATCGATGTATACTGTACACGGAAACTTGTTTAAACTTGATGTCTATATAATGATACTGATACTACCAAGAACGTTTTGACCAAACCACATTTTTACATAATCACTAAATAAAATTAGATCAAGAATCTATTTCTTTCCATTGTCATTATCTCTCTATGTACTTATCTACGTGTTTGCTCTTATAGGGCGAGGAAACGGGAGAAGTGGGAGGCTTCTAAATTTCAACATCTTCAGTATCAGTCATTTATTACTTAAATAGTTAAGCACCTGTCGCCGTCGGCAGATCCTTCCCCGTCACTGGAAGCAGAAGATCCTTGTTTTGCCAGTCTGACGTCTCCGGGCAACACTTCTTCCGATCGATGCACAGTGAAAGAAGTCTTCCCTCTTTTACCGAACCCCATTCTCCTCTTCCTTCCTGCGAATCGACTCAGCAATAAGGAACACGGGATACGACAGGAAAGAGCTCAACACGCGATACGGTTCGAGTTACATTTTCTAAATCTACTAAGTACACGACGGTTATCTCTATCGTTATCCTCGATTTACAATAATAAGAAGCTACGCTAACGTTACATCGGAAACTCAGAGAAGAGAGAGAAAAGAAGAGAGATCAGATCGTGTAAAGTGTCATATATGAATTGAAACGAAGAGTTCACGCTTACCGGTTGCTGAAAGTTGACTGGTCGAACTGCTCTTCTTACCGAGACCGACGAACTGGGCTTGTCGGTCTCTGGAGTCTCGCGTTGGACTGTCCTTTCTGCTGTCGTCTTTCTGTGGTACGTCTAGACCGTGGTGTTGGCCCACTGCGGTGTCACTCAGGCTTCCGTCTACAGAAAATTTAAAAACTTGTCTTGAGAAGAGACGCGTTAGAGTTGCGAATATCATTGGCCAGAAATGACATAAGGGTTCCTGATTGGGAAGAACAGCGCGATAGAGGAGAGACGTGAAGCGTCAAAAGAAGAGACTAGGCCGTGAAGAAAAGCGGGTCGCGTGAACGAAGGGTAGCAAGCCTCACCGGAATTTTATCTGAATTTTTATCTATTACCTTTTATTATACTATCTTCATAGCTAGAAGCTAAATCGTTACCTTTTTCTTTAATACTAAATTATCATAACCACATTCGAGTCCGAGACTGAACGGCCAGTGAGTGTTTATCTCCGTTTCGAGAAAACCTCCAACAGTGACGACAATTTCGACCAAAATAAAGCACCAAAGTTACTAATTCCCCTTATACCCAGCCAGGAACTACATATTCAAAGATAAAAAGGATCAAAGATGCCACGAAAGTATGTTGCTGTTCTAGCTTACCATTTTTTTCTTCTGTCGGCGGTTCTGTGTTTGACAGACTTCTAGTGAATTGTCCTCGCTTAACGCTACTATCGCGATGGTGGTGGTGATGATTTCTATGGTGATGATTGTTATGGTGCTCGGATTGTTCTATGGGATCTCGTAGGTCTTGGTCTCTGTCTCTATCTCTCGGAGGTCTTGATGTCGTATGATGGCCGCTATAACGGTCGTATCTCTCACTACTTCCACTATATTCATGGCTATAAAAAAAATGGAAAATATTAATTATTTTTATTCAAAACCCCTGGAAAAATGATGTCTCTCACCTGGTACTTCGAGTACCTCTGGGTCTTTCTGACTGCGTCGAAAAGGCGCTACTCGTAACCGAAGCGACCGATTCCATATCACTGTCAAAGTCCACTAGTCCTAACGGATCACGGTCTCGGTCTGGGGAGTGATACCTCCTACCAGGACCGGGCATTGATTTTGAGTGATTAGCTAAGTCACTATCACTAAGTCCACTGTACCTTCTCTCCCAACCACTTCCAGTACTCCTAATTAAACAAAAAATTCAGTATGCGCAAAATGGTTTCCAACTGTACAACTCACCTATAGGTCTGCATATATCGCATCCGATGTCTACCGGTCCGATCGCTTTCCAAGTCCTGCGCCACCCTTTCTTGCAGGGCTCTGGCCAAAGCGTGTGGCACTTGAGGCAGCTGACGCTTCTTGGGCGAACCGGTGGGTGTAGCTGTGGCTGAGCGGGATCGAAATCGACCTGAATACTCAGCCAAGCGTACGTCGGGAGGGCTCAGAGAGCGGTGATCGGTGGCAGAGCGTCGCGGCGACTTGGAACGTGATCGAGACATGTGAAGAGAAGGGGAATCGTGAGGGGCTGCTGAATGGGAACGATGGCCAGCCATACCACCGGTCTGTAAATGCGATTAAATAATTTCATAATAAATTAATAATATAACTTAACACTCACCCTTCTGTACCCCTGCTGTTGGTATGACACCCCCATAACTTCCACCTCCCTCCTGCTTCTCCTATCATCCCTGGGCGGACTCGCCGAGCTGCCCACGCTGCTTACACTGGCACCGTCGGCGCCTCGACGCTCCCGGCCGCCGTCTGCCTCGCATTCGGACGGCGTGTCAGAGTCTGAAAGTCGCGATCCTGTGCTGGGTGGTGACAGGTGTTCGCTGGGCGTCAGAACCGGTTCCTCGTGCGGGCCTAATGTTCGCCACGCCGCTTGTTCATCTGGCGGCCATAGTTCTAACACGACTTCGCCCAGGAAATCGTTTGCACCGTAACGCACGTAATCCCACACGGTTATTTCCAGGGCGCGTAGGCGAAGATCAGCGCGACGCAGTCCCGAGTAGATGAAGGTCTGGTTCCAGGTGGGATCGCATGTACCTGTGGCGAAATGTTTCTCTTAACTGTACAATTCAGGATTTGATAGGCGTTGTAACAAATACACCCGGAAAACTGACGCTAAGAAGCCGGAAAATTGTTCCTAGTTTTTCACCAAACGTTATTATCAGATTTTTTGTGTGATTTCCATGGGATAGCGTAGAGCATAGTGTAGATACAAATCTATAATAAATTACCTGCCAGCGTCCTGGTTCTTCTTTTGCTTTTCTCTGATCTATCTGGCAGTAGAAATAGTTTACAATAGGGGTTTCTGGCCTGCTGTGTGGCTCTGGGTGTGAGTCCTGCAGCGCAAACCACCGTGACCAGCAGCTGGAGGGTCGTGGGATCGAAGCTGAGCCTCGTTTGCAGACGTCCACCAACACTTGGCGTCAGAGCGGAAGGGGCTGACGTTCGGGGACGCTCCGGACTCCCCGGCGACGTCACCAATACGTGGGGACGTTCGTAGCCCTCGGTGTCTGGCCATTGCGCCGGCATTTGACCTGAGGGATGAGGAAGGGGTAGTTTAAGCCCGATGTGGGATTCGAACTAATGGTAAAATGGTTGGGAATCTTTACAAACTTTTATGGTAATGGAAAAGAAAATCGGTTTCAGATAAGTTATTCAATAGTTTTATATGGTACCTAGCTAGTTCTTGCAGTCAGAGCTTAGATAATTTCTTTTAACACTCAAGAGAAAGAAGCGCAGATTATTGTTGTGGTTGTAATAAGTGGTGCTGATTTTTTTGTGATTAAGTGTTTGTTAACATTGCGAAAAAAACTTGAAACCATAATACTCCCACAAACCATATTGAACACTATTTGCGAGTTGTTGCTCCCATTAAGGAAAATATAGAGACAATAAAAATAACACAGGGAGAAGAAATACATAAAACATAATGCAGGATTAACAATTATTATATCTAAAAGCAAAGATAGACAAAAACTATCGACAATAAACATCATCATTTTAAAACAGGGGTCAGGTGCTAATTTTTGAGTGTGAGTCAGGTGTTAGTGCAAAAGTGTCAAATATGGTTCAAGTGTGGATGTGCAATCTAAATATAGGACCACTACCGAGTGCTGGATACAGATTTCACAATAATGTTGAATATCACCAAAAAAAACGATCAATGAGCACCTGACTGAATCCAGCACTAGTGTTCTAACAGCTTTGTACCTCTGTGCGCCACCGATTGTCTCCAGTTGGCTTGAGCGGCTCGCCTGCTACCCATGCTTCTGGACACAATGAGCTCCACATTGGCCTCCTGTTTACTCTCGGCGATGATGTCTGCAACTTCTTGGTAGCATTTGCCTTGAAGAGGTCGACCGTTCCACTCTATCACCTCGTCACCTACAACAAATTCAAAAAAATCAAATTCACACACATGCAATATTGTCACGAGAAGTAATTCGACAATAAATGACTGTCTTTTGCCAGTCCAGGTTAGCTCGGAATGTGATCTTTTTTCCAGTCCAGGTTAGGTCCGAAATTTATGTTTTCGCAAAAAAAAAACTACAAAAAAAGTTGTCAGCAATTTCTGTGCTTTTTGCTCTTCCCCAGGACCCTGGAGCCTCTACTATTGCTCCCTGATATTTGCCAGTGTTCAAATGCAAACCAATAATTGCAAAATGAATTGTTATGTAGCATCCTTGCTTCAGGTTAGAGTTGCTATCGATCGTTCCATTCCGGGTTTTTATCCAACTTAATTAGTTTTTATTTGAGAGTTTTCCCGCTTGTTAGTTTTAAATGAAAAATTAACGAGGAGTAAGAAGCATTAAGCGCATCGACATAATACAATGCGAGAACGTCCAATTTATTTTATGGAAATCAGGCTCCTCCTCCTCCCCATCCTCCCCTGCATCTTATTTTATATCTCTAACATAACACACATACAGAAAATAATAGGAGCATAAAAGTGCCAATCACATTGCGTTTGGCGTTTATACTGCAAGAGGTGATGGTGATGGCTCCTAAAGTTTATGGAATCTCTAAGTTACTGACCTGGTCTAAGTTGACCTTCGACGTCAGCAATGCTTCCTCTCTTGACCTTGTCAATAATGGCACCTCTCTGTCCGTTTTCCAGCAGTTTCCCACCTGTAACCTTGAGCCCTAGTATAGCGGCCCCGCTGCCCTCGGAGGTGGTAGTCGTTGCCACCCCCCTACGTAGGATCATGTGCCCGATCATACGGGTGCCATCGGCGGATAACTGCCATGACAGGGGATGCTGTAATTTGATCAGATAGTTGTCAATTTTGAAGTAACATAATGTGAAGATGTGGTACAAGAGCTACTATGATATGATTATAATGTGAAGTAGGTATATAATATAAATGTGATGTGAAAGCTTGTGTAGGAAAAAAGAGATCCAGCGGAAATGTTTAAATGCCAAAAGTGTTAGTGTTAATGGGTAGCGTTATAGTGTTATTATTTCCTCAATAAATCTGGGGAGATTTGGTGAGCACTTGGAAATAACGGTGTTAGGAATGAGGATGTAATAACGGCTTCTGCTTCAATCAATCAATCAAAACTTACCAGAAATTCTAGTAAGTATTATTGGTGTAGCGACACCAACACCAAACCATGTCGGTAAATCCCGCAGAGCCGAACAGGTGTATCGTATCGTCCCACAGATTTCCCCTATCGCGTGTTGTCGCAGTACGAGTATAGTTCGCGTCGCCCTCCAGGCGTATATTAGAACTGGGAGGAATTGCGTATACACGTTCGTGCATCTATCGTTAGGGCGCCGTCGGGGAACAGCGAAGGCATGGGGTGACTGGGAGGTATAGTCTACATCAGACAGAAGCTGGAGAATTGGAAGGCGTCCAACTCGCCTCTCGTCTGCCCTTACTAACCTCGGCGAAAGGCAGACGATTTGCTCTAAGATCATAACGCGGCTGGTCGTAGATGGCGTATCACAGCCAAATAGGTCGCCCTTCATACGAGGAGGGATTTGGTGGACAAGGATGATGTAAATATCCCGGGTTGCTCCATTGACGGGGGGTTCATTAATCATCTCGGGAGTAAACAGGAATAAGTATATGCATGGTTTTATATAAGAATGATAATGTAGCTGGGTTTTTGTGCTCATATTATGTTCTGTCAGTTCAAGTGGTGCTATTGTGATGTGTTGACTTTCCCGTATCGTCAGATATATTTGTGGCCTTGATAGTCCACACTGGGGGGACTCGCTGCACCCCCAGAGCTGATTTTTGTGGATTTATAACCTCTTATTCACTACTAATAACAAATACTGCAGAAAAATCTTAGATAAGATTTTTTATGAACTTTGGGTAAAATAGTTTTGGGCCAAAATGAATTCGTTCTTTCTAGGTTTAGATCTATTTCTAAGGTATTTCTACAGGGTGAGTTTTCTTTTTCTTAATTACAGATTTTACAAATGACTTATTTTAAGACATTTTTGAGTTTTTTCCTTCACCCCCTTTTGAGGAGTGGGGGTAAATCCCGGGTATTGAGGATAATCTAATCATTTGAACTTCTACTGTTCTTTGTCTCAGTTCATGACATCATCACTACCTCCCATCTTCATTTTTGCATCACCCCTATATCTCGATCAATAGGCACTCTAAGGAAAAATGTCAATTTAACACTTTTCACAAAAAAATTAAATTTTTTCCACTTTGCACAACTTCTAGCTTGCAAGTGTGACTTTCCCTTTACAACAAAATTCGCCATGCTTTCATAAGGAACAATCTCTTCGCTATTCTTTCATTCTTCTCCAATTGTTAGATAGAACTAGGAATGAAATTAATTTTCAACAAAACGCACTGCTCGAAGAGCAGTTCCTGTTTTCATTCTAATAAAAGCAAAAATTGATTTTTTTTCTCATTTTCCCATTGCTGCGGTTGGTAAAAGGATACCTAAAGAGAGATCTTCTGAATGGCCAAATTTTAAAGCAACCCTTCTTTACGTTATCTGTTATTATTGCACCAGCCTCAAGTTTCCACGAGAGTTTTTGCGGAAATTTTTATCGGGCAGTTAATTCTTGTTTTCGAAAAATTGAACCACTCATCGGGTGTCAGATTATACGCTCTGTATAAAATCTGATGTGAAAGTTACAACAGTATAAAGCACTCCTCTTCTTGCTGTTCCCCAAGTTTCAAAAACACTTTTGGCGACATGGACGAATTTTCTTCGAAAGGTACTCCTCACCTAACTAAAGTAAAACAAACCAAAGTCCAAGTTTTCCGCAAATGCCTCGGCTTACAAACTTCAAACAAGGTTCTTCTTGTACTGTTAGTTAATGTATCATATAGTCCAGCAGAAATTGACACCAAAAAAGGCTAAAATCTCGAAGCTTGATGTTGTAGTTCTGGGTTTTTACTATGTTGTATCTACCATCAGTTAGAGTGGTGTGAATTCAGATTTGCAACGAAAAACGTGTGCACCACCCAAAAACGGCGAAATTTTGAGACTTTTTTCACTTTTTAAGTCCAGCTGTAGCTCTATAAACCCTATAGGGACCCTTCGAAGGTTTTGTTTTGACAAAGTTTTGCTCACATCTGAAACAAAATATTGCCAAAATCGCTCGTTCTATGAGAAAACTCATTAAAAATAAAGTTCTTCAGGTTCGTGTTCTTCCTCAGCTCCCTCAGGATCGTTCTCGTCTTCTTATCAAGGCGTTATCGCATGATTTCCCTGAGCAATTCAAGCATAGAGCCGAGCCCATTTTTCAAGTAAATCTACCCTTCCGCATTTCTTCTTACATTTACAGGCATGATTTTGAGAAGCTGTGGTGGGATTGTTTCTTTGTGAGAGGACGTTGGAGCTCATTTCCCATCTCCACTCTACCCCCACAGCCTCAGAACGCATAGAAAGAGACAGTCTCGGCGGTTGGGTATAAACGTGCCAGATCAACCTTTGCCTTTGTCGCTGTCTTCACGAAGAGCTTGAACTCAGGTCGTGCAGTCTCTGAGTGGCTGGAACACCTCCGTTAAGAGCCACCACTACTCTCATGAGTTGTATCTGTTAGGAGGAAGATGGCATCCAGGTCTACTAGGTCTTGCCTCTTCTGTTCTGATAGATCCTGCCTCTTCTGAAACTGACAATTTTCTTTATCCCTGTTAGAAAATGGCAGAAATGGTGTCACGTCCATTAAAAACGTGAAGAAGCAGTTCAAACCCATCGATTGTGGTATATTGGATATATCCTCCTCACTTTTGCCACGTCCCTGTTTCTACTAGCGCAAGTCGTGGATGGTAGAACACAACCCACAGAGGAGAACCAGGAGGTCCACGGCCTCTTCAATCACAATCACATGATCGTAGCTCTCCATTACCTTCGCAGCCAACACGGTTGATCTTCTTTGTTTTGATCATTCGACAATATTTTCTCCTGGGGAACTGTAATGACAGTAGATGAGTCATAAACTTTTCTTATTCGCGTCAGTGTACAAAGACCTTTAAATTGAGTTATTGCAATGATAAGGGTTGGAGACATTAACTTGGATTGAGAGTTTTTGTACCGGGAAGGAGTTGTTATTTTTATTCGGGATTTCAGGATAAGTTGTGATAAATTCGCGTGTTTTCTGTGACAAAGATGTACCTACGTACTGCAATGCACCTAATACAAGAGTTATGAAATATAAACATCACATCAAATGTGCTCGTAAAATGGCTACATAAAATTTTAAAAGCCAAGTAACTTAGACGCTAAAGCCATGCATTGCGGCAGAAACTCAAGCAAAAAGTACATGAAGTAGCAAACACCCACTAACTGATGGCATGGTATTAATCTTCAGTTGTTGCTTGAAACTTGAAACATGAAATTTCGAAATTTGTTGTTGTTACTGCATGCAAAATGCAAATATTATCTACTGTGAGCGATTTATTATAAAAATAATGAGGATAATACTACAAGCTATTAATTCTAACTATATACACCTCTTATGTAAACGATATAATATACCTACATCTAAGTATATAATAAATAATATTATACAATCGGTACCTACATCGACATTTGGATAAAAAATCAATTAATTTTGACGGAACTTCTTCACCTGGGAATCGAAGTAATTAATAAATTTCGTTTATTATATTTATAAATTTTGTAATAAAATAAGAATTGTTTCGTTGATTGGAAATTGAATATTGGAATTTTGTACCCTGTACAAAATGTGTCCCGACACTAGTGTTCACCCCAAAAATTACGGCTAATTACAAAGATATCTGGTATAGGGCTACATATTAATGAAAAAATAATAAATTGATTGATTCATCTAAGTTACAGTTTTTTTATTGGCAAATAATTGACTCTTTAGAACGTGAATCTTCAAAAAGCAATTGAAAATTTTAATTACTAGTACCGCAAATGAAGATACAAATGAAGAACACAAAATGAATTTATGGCAGGTAAACGTGTGCCGTCAACAATAGGCAATAATAATAATAAACTAGTAGAGTAATAAAGTTCACCCAAGTCAAGTTAGCCGCATGCTTTCGTCCACTTTCGGAAAAATCATATTTGCTGAAATTAAAAAAAATTCCAAACTTTTATAATAATGACCAACCACCTTTAAAAAGCTATGGACTTAATTATTGTAAAAAATCAGTTTTGCTGATACTCTGCTCCATACTTTCGGCAGCGGCCTTATTGAGAAACTGAAAAAATCGATTTTGCTGAAATTTGTCTCAAAAAATTAAAAACATTCATAATAGCCGAGTATTTGGCCATGGACGGAATAAACTGAAAAATCAAGACCAGCCACGGACTCGATAATCTACAAAAATCATTTAAGCTGAAATTTTGTTGAAAAAGTACGATATTTTATAATAATGGCAAGCCACACTTTCGGCCACGACTTTAAAAACTGAAAAATGTAATTTTTGCAGTAATTTTGCTCAAAAAAGTCAAAAAATTCCAAATAAGTGCCAGCCACGCTTTCGGCCATGGACTTAAGAAACTGAAAAAAAAAATGGCACTGAAAGAAGCCCGAAATTTAATATAATGGCCAACTTCGCACCTAATAAACTCAAAAAATGTCATTTTTGCTGTACTTTTTTTGCTCAAAAAGTCAAAAAATTCATAATAATAGCCAGCCACGCTTTAGACTACGGCTTAAGAAACTGAAAAAAATGCTGACAGAAATCTTACTGAAAGAAGCCCAGAATTTTATAATCATGGCCAGCCACGCTTTCGGCCACGGACTTAAGAGACTGAGAAACATTTTGGCAGTGAAAGAAGCTCAAAATTTTAAAGTAAGGTCATCCTCGCTTTCGGCTACGACTTAATAAACTGAAAAAAAGTCATTTTTGCTGTAATTGTGCTTTAAAAAGTCTAAAAATTCATAATAATGGCCAGAAACGCTTTCGGCCACGGACTTAAGAAACTGAAAAAAATTTTGGCAGTGAAAGAAGCCCAAAATTTCAAAATAAGGCCATCCTCGGTTTCGGCTACGACTTAATAAACTGGAAAAACAAACTTTTTTACTGAAAATTTGCTGAAAAACGACCGAAATGTTATAATAATATTTATTATTATCAACAAAAAACAAATATTTTCCATTCAAGCCGTCAATAACGAAAATTTTTTTTTGCTGGACATTAAAGAAAGTTCCTTCTTGGCCGAAAGTGTGGCTGGCCGAAGCGTGGCTAACTTGACTTGGGTATAAAGTTCAACCCTTAATGAAACCCTGGACTTCATTATTGTGCATTTCGTATTTGCAAAGTCCATGTCCTATAAGCAAAAAACAAGTTGATGATCGATATAATTTATGATCTTTATGATAATTATTATATCAATTACAGCAATCCGATTATTGTTATTGTTGATTATTGTTGATCTCCAAATTTGAGTTCATAAGTTCTGGATTTTTCTTGACTTTCAAAGCTAATTAAAGAGATAATTTGTTTTTTTAAATCTTCTTTATTTTCCAGGACACTTGTGTGTCTTGATCGAGAAAAAAATAAAAATTTCAATAAATTAACTTTCAGATGACCAAAGAAGCTCATCAATTTGAAGCTCTATAATATAGTTCGCTTCATTTCTCTTAAAATTTCAAATTAATTAGTCGTCATTTTTGGTCTGGACACTAGTGTTGGGACACCTTCAGTGTTGGTACATTTCGAGAAAAATAATTCATTATGTATTACAAAATCACGAAATAATTTTCTCAAATATGGGGGTAGTATACAGTGTGTCACAGGACTCACAGGCATGGTACACCCCCTTTTTTTCTTTTTTCTTGAGATAATTTTTCGAAATTTGGTACGTCGCATATTCACGATAGAGCGCACTTTTTAGCAGAAAATTTAATTTTTTCCCATATCCGGTTTTTCCAGAAATAATACCAGCTTTTTATTTTTAAATGGGACATCCTATATATTATTATATTTTTGGATTCTATACATTTGTACGAATCCAACGATACCACATAAGTATTATTTTGAATGTCAAATTTGTTTTTATTTAATTTTTTATTTCTCAATTATAGTGTGCCATGACTTAAGTTGTGTTCGTCACAGATGCAAAATGGGTACACGAAAAGTCCCTTATAAAGAGTACTAGTAGATGGTACCTTGGTACCAATATGGTACCATTTGAAAAAAACGAATTCAGCTCAAAAAATCATTCCGGTGCGCATATAATTTATCCATAAATCACTTAATTTAGCACTTTGAACAAAAATTCGATTTTTCTAGCATTGGAGTAAAACGAAATAGTCATGGCACACTATAATTGAGAAATAAAAAATTAAATAAAAACAAATTTGACATCTAAAATGGTACTTATGTGGTATTGTTGGATTCGTACAAATGTATAGAATCCAACAATATAATAATATATAGGGTGTCCCACTTAAAAATAAAAAGTTGGTAACATTTCCGGAAAAACCGGACGTGGGAAAAAATTAAATTTTCTGCTAAAAAGTGTGCTCTATCGAGAATATGCGACGTACCAAATTTCAGAAAATTATCTTAAAAAAAAAGAAAAAAAAGGGGTGTACCATGGCCTTGACACACACTGTATAATATAAAAAACAATTGCTGATTAGGTACCTATATCACTTTAATTATTCTAATTTTTTATTTAATAAAAATAACAGTAGATACCCAAAAATATACGACGAGTTCTGGTCTGATAAAAAATTTCTTGCAACCTTTTACTAACAGTTCTCTGGTTCCTTTTTATGTTAAAGTAACTTTACTTCTTAATCTAGTTGCCCTATAGCTTTATTATCTAAGGTATAATAAGCATGGCAGTCTACGCTATATTATTGAATAATATACGACCATCTTATATTGAATAAAGTTAATTAGAATTTAATTAATTTAAAAAAATAGAATTTCTTTAATCAGAGATAATTTAAATTGGTAAAGTTCTAACAAACCATCATCATCTGATTACTTGGCGCGATTTTTAAAATTAATTAATCAATTTTATATTAATTAAATTTATGTTATAATGGTTGAATATTAAAAAGAGGTAAAAGAACACGAAAATAAACATTTTATTTTTTCCGTTATAATTATTGTTGTAGTATATTATTCAATAATTTCAATAATTTCACTAACGTCACCTATAACCAAATCAAACGAGCGTCAATACAAGAAGTTAGGGTAAAGTCGGTAGTAGATAGACAGACTATTTAATAGAAAGATCAGCTATTGGTTGTATTTTATTTCTTTTTGGTTCAAAAAATTTACAAATATTGTTGGTCGAGAGTAATCACATTTTTCGATTTCCTTTTCTAGTAAGATGGAGGTCCTCCACATTATGCTGTTTCTATTCAACTTGCCAGATTTTGATTAGCTCAAAGAATGCGATCAAATTGCACCCCGTCAAATGTTGCATAGCGTGTTCTATGAAAGTGTTCTATGCACCAAAATATGTCTTATTGTATGGATTTTAGGGGTGGAGTTGCTATTACTATAATAAATTCGATCGTTTCTGTTATGTTGGAATTACAACTATTTTTTTCATATTTTTTTTTCAGAAAGGGACATATCTGTTATAGCAGAAGTTGTGATAATTGAGTTTTTTTTATTTTATTAATAGAACGACCCTATTTTTATTTCATTATCTAATGTATTTATTACTTTATCTAGTTCATTATCTAATTACTTTACAAAAATAGGGGAACACTTTTTGGAGTCCCCACGCCGACAAACCAGTCACCACTAGTAGGGATGTTCGATTTAGAATCGATTCTCGAAAGAATCGATTTTGTCGATTTTTACGAAGCCGATGCTTTGGTGAATCGATCTTTTCCTACTGAGAATCGAATCGAAGAAACGATAAGACAAATTGAACGTGATCAATGACAATAATGACACATGACATACAATAGCCTGTGTATTGTTACTGCGTAGTAATGTCAAAATAATGTCACAATTAACATTTGATGATCTCCCATCAATTTTAATCGTACGAATCGAACATCCCTAGTCACTAGATTTTCTAAAAACTTTACATGAACCAAGCGGCAAGGGTATTTTCCTTTTGTTCTCCAACTCCAAAGTTTTTGTATGAACAAGAGAAAGGAAATTGACGGGTTATAAGGCCCAAGTTCTTTACTTATCTTATGCCTAAGACAGGAGAAAACACTTACCCTGCTGAAGACATGGATGAATATTTCGCTCTAATTGGAGCTCATCGGCATGCTTTACCAGCAAATGCAATTCCCAGTTATCATCAAAAAATCAATCAGCTACTTAAACCTTGAATTCATAGAACTCCAGGATCTATAGTAAGTAGCGACATCTCTGTTGGTGACCGTAATTACCAATAATATAGAGACAATTGAAATTTTCAGCCTGCCCTATAATCATCAGCACCAAAAGTTCAATCATCCTTTAATAGGATTGAATGATTAATTAATTCAAACTTTCTGCAGACTCTCTGGGCTTAATGTTTGCAAATATTCGTCGTGAAGAGACAAATTCTTGTTCAAAATCCTGCAAAAAGAGTTCAGAAGTTATTTGCAAAAAAAAGATGTTCAAAGATGGCTTGCAAGATGGCAAAGATGTTTGAGGCAAAACGATTTTTCTCAACGCAAAAGGTTACACAATAATAATTGTTAGAGTCCCTCGAATAATTGTGAACCGTTCAAAGCGTTTCCAACGTCTTTGTAACCTCTTTATTGGTGGAGAATGTTCTTACCACTTAGTTTTTTGACCATTAGGTGTCATTTAAAAACGTTTTTAATGGCACATTTCATTATTGGAGTCTCTAGTACCCATTGTCTTCAATAGTTGAGCTCTAGCCACCCTATTAGCTTCTCTTTTCACCCGTTTTGCCAGAAGGGCGACGAAAGAGTTTTTGCATGAAAACAGGTTGTAACGGGTTTTCTTGTCAGCAATGAATGTAACATGGGGATTTGGGTCCCAAATGATCCGTTAGAAAGTTTAGACGAGTATTATGGTTCCGAGTGGTGCGTCACTGGGTCAGAGGATCGCTATTGGCCCCCTTTGGACCTTGGTGTACTTGTCTGATGGCGATGATGATACGCATCTCAGATGGCGATGGCTGATAACAACATCCAACTGAGTGTATCGCCTCATACCCTTTTGCTTGCGGTGCGGAACTCGTAGCCTCTCTCTTCGGCGCGTCCTAGCCAACTCAGTATGTCGGGTGATAAGAACGATGTCGCCCACGAAAACAAGTCGAACACGAAGAGACAAGTCATTACTTCACGTAAGTTCTGACGAGACACGGTTGCTTTAAAGCTTACCTGCACCGTTTCAAGCGAGCTGAAAACGGAAGATGTTCGTGCTGGGAGAGGGGGGGGGTATACCCGAGTGTGTGGTAATGGAATGCTCAAGATGGATATTTAGGGCATGAGTAATTATATCGTGGGCAGAAAATTTCAATTGAAAATCGTGCAAAGTCGATTTTGGTAATGGTTATGGACGTATACAAACCTGGGTGTTGTAAAAGAGAACTTCGAGAATACCCCTGCCGCTTGTTTCTTGTAAAATTTTGAGAAAATCTAGTGATTGGTTTCTCGACGAGGGAGTCCCAAAAAGTATTCCCCTAATTTTGTGCAGTAGATTACATTTTAATATAGCAAGTTCGAATGGCATACCTACTGTATCAATTGTAGTCAAATTTGTCTTATTTTATGAAACTTATTGGTGAGCATTTTGAACATTTATTTCATTATTAGGAATGCTTCAGTCTCTTTTTTTATCCCTATCGACTTTATTACTCCTAACCCTTGCATTGTGCTATTTGCCAAGCTCCCGCCCGCTCGCACCTTTGGCACGTCTCCCCGGGAGGAGTCCTCGCTGGAGGTGAACGTGGATGAGGTGTCGATGCCTGAATCGCGATGGGAGTCCTGCGAGCCTTGTCGATCCCACGCCTCGTGGTCGAAGCGCACGGTCTTCTTTCTGCGCTCGGTGAAGCGCCGGTTGTCTGCCGTCACGTCTTGCAGGGGCCGGTGCTGGGGGGCCACGATGTAGTGGCTCATCGGGGGCCAGTCGCCCATCACCAGGCCTAAACAGGGGGACAGGCTATGCACGCGTGCCGACATCATTTTCAAAGGTGAAGGTTCATATTTGTGTGCCAAAACTCAACGATTTTTACATTAATATTATAAGCTTTTAACTCTCTCTAGAACTCATTGCGACACCAAAACAACTAGAATTAAATTAAATCGTTTATCTGAAATTAACACGCCCCCCCCCCCCACACAAATTATGTCAAATATTTCTAATTCTTTATCTTTACTGTGTTAAGTATAAAGCGACTTGTTTAGATAAGAAAGATTGATTTTTTCTGGTTTCGAAAATATAGAGGAAAAACCATCTTGAGAGAATCCCATTGAGGGGGCTACTGTAACTCCAATAAGCGAAGCGGCTTAGTCCATAAGTTTATTTTCAAATTTTTTCCCGTAATAAAGGTACTTTAGGGCACATATATTAGGGACATCATGTATAAAGCATCTAAAAATCGGCTTCGATTTTTTTCTGCAATTTCTAAAAGACGCGAAAAATGCTTACTGTTGTAATTATGATGTCGCATAAGCTCTAGAGCAACCCTTGAGTTAATTATTAAAGGCTGAAGAGGCAATTATTAGATCCCTGCATAGGCGATACTATACCCTGAAAGAGCGACCTCCTTCGAGTCGACCAACCTCATTATTGTACACTCGATGGCCAATTCATGTCGCCATCGCCACATACTTGTAACTTGTAACGTAAAATACCAATTATTAAGTATTAAAAACGCCATTCCATAAACACACAAGTCGATCAATATAATAATAAAACGAACACCTGAGAAAGAAAAATCACGACCTCATGACGATGCATGTATATATTAATAAGAGAAACAGTGCCAAAGCTGCGTGAGTACGACCATCATGCACACCAAGTTGACAACACTGAGTAGAAGACGTCTAAAACCGTCCGTTTCTCACCGCCAGGAATTTTTTGATTTTTTCATCGAGAATGGCTTGGCGACTCAGTCTGTCGGACATATTGTCCCGGTCGTGACTGCCTGGAAACGCAAAATCGTCAGGTCTGCTCCTATCATTATCAGTTTGGCCCACAACAAATAAACACACAGACTTTTTAGAAGAAATATAGGTACAAACATTACAAGCTAGAGGAGCTCTGCCTATTATTATGTAGGTACTTACTATTCCAAAATTATATGTTACATGCTACATATAGACTGTGATATAATAAGAGTTAAACTGTGTTCATTTATGGTATGGGAGCAACAACCTTATCAATTAATAATCAAATTATTTATTGTTCCTGAAATTAAATCGACGGATCTGTTGCACTTGTCACAATATGCACACCTCCAAAATATTAAGAAGAAAGACCTTTCTCAAGCAACAATTTGATTGTGAAAGGCAGTTATGTAAATACTTGCCCAGTTCTAACAAGAATCGTTTCAAGTGCATCGATCAGTCAGAATCTGTCCTATTAGCTATAAGATGGATAATCCAGAATCCTCTAAACTCGTCATGAACAAAACACTCTTCACATAGTCCCAGTCTATAGTACCTACCTTTCTCGCTGTCCCTTTCGTCACTGCCATATTCGGGTGTGGACTTTAGGTCCTCTTCGGAACTGGAGAAAGAGCGTTGGATCTGCACTTGTGCAGGTCGGCTTTTGGTCGAGCCACTTCGTTTGTGTTTCTTGTTGGCACTGGATACGGGCTGCATCCGCTGCCCGCCGGGAATATCCATGGGCGACGTCTCTGGCTCGTCTTGATATCTGCGGAAAAAAAAATAAAATCCGAAATAAGAAAATTGAACTCTCAATTACCGGAGAACGTCAGTCCGTTGTGGTTGACTGACTGTTTAAAAAAAATGTATTATTTATTTTTAGAAAAAATGTCAAAGACAGTTTCGCGTGGGGCTGTTTAAGAAAAAAAAACATCATAATAAGAGGTGTATTGTGCAAGCTATTATTTCTAGCAGCGGCTGAATCGATAATAGGTGGGTGATTTTAATGCTGACGTTAGAACGGATGCCTACGCATGAAATGGCGTGATTTGGAGAATCGGGGATAAAAATCTCAATCATAGGTCAGTGGCTCCTGTGTATTTCTGACGCAAGGAATGGTTTCTCAATGGAAATGGTTTCTTTCTGCATAAAACTTATAGGGAGTATTCCAGATTCTCTAGTCCCAGGAATCAATCTAGCTGGATTTCGTAGATTGGAGAAAAGTTCCATGCAATCTGATTACTCACGACGAGCTATGAAAGTGCCCATAGTAGCTCAGGGTCAGCTATATTAGTCATAGCAGGGTATACCTTCCTAGAAATGAAGATATGCACTTCCTCTATACGATCGTTACAATGGGACTTTTCCACGGCTATTAAAGAATGACGCGGCCGGAGCTCACCTGTTTTTAACGAAGATCACCTCGAGGAGTACGTGCATGAAATCTCATGCCGATGCGAGGTTGGGGGGATTTTTTGCGAATTTTTGAAAATAACGATTTGCACTTCCTATACATGACCGTTGCAATGGGACTTTTTCACGGCTACTAGAAGATGATGCAGCCAGGAATTAGCTGTCTTTAAATAAGCCTAGTTGGAGGAGAATGTGTATGAAATTTCATGCCGATGAAAGGTTGGGGAGATCTTTTGCGAATTTTTAAAAATGACGATTTTCATTTCCTCTACACGAGCGTTGCAATGGGACTTATTTACCGCTACTAAAGGACGACGCGGCCAGGACTCAGCTGTCTTTAACGAAGCCTGCCTCGTGGAGTATGTTCACGAATTTTCATGCCGATACGAGGTTGGACGGATTTTTTGCGAATTTTTGAAAATAACGACTTGCACTTCCCCTACACGAGCGTGGCAATGCCACTTTTTCACGGCTACTAGAAGATGATGCAGCCAGGAATTAGCTGTGTTTAAATAAGCCTAGTTGGAGGAGAATTTGTATGAAACTTCATGCCGATGAAAGGTTGGAGGGATTTTTTGCGAATTTTAAAAATGACGATTTGCATTTACTCTACACGAGGGTGGCAATGGGACTTTTCCACGACTACTAAAGGATGATGCGGCCAGAGCTCACCTGTCTTGAATGAAGCCTACCTCGATGAAAATGTGCATGAAATTTCCTGCCGATACGAGGTTGGGGGATATTTTTTGCGAATTTTTGAAAATAACGATTTTCATTTCTTCTACACGAGCGTTGCAATGGCACTTTTTCACCGCTACTAAAGGACGACGCGGCCAGGACTCAGCTGTCTTTAACGAAGCTTGACTCGTGGAGTATGTTCATGAATTTTCATGCCGATACGAGGTTGGAGGGATTTTTTGCGAATTTTTGAAAATAACGATTTGCATTTCCTCTACACGAGCGTTGCAATGATACTTTTCCACGGCTACTAAAGCAGGACGCAGCCAGGACTCAGCTGTATTTATTTTAACGAAGCCTACCTCGAGGAGAATTAGTGTTTTATGACGAGCACTGTACAAAAATGTCCTACTCCAAACGGATTCTTCTCAGAACACCCCTCACAATAGACTTTTTATAGGTCTAGGAGAGGTGAAAGGTTAAATCTACTTCTCGATAATAATTAGGATCCACTTTATTCATATAGTTCAATCACTAACCTAGGTCTGGGCACAAGATGCGGATGCTGCCTCATTAACGATTCCAGCTCTCCCTGGTAGTACCTCGGGTCGTCTTCATTGTATTCCCGCTGGTACCGCTCGCAGGAGGGCTGTCGTGGTTCCTGCTCGCTGTACTGCCGTCTAAGGACGCTACCCGAGCGCTGCAAAGGCAGGTTCTCCTTTTCGGCGGCCGAGCGGGCCCGCTCCAACTTGGGCCTTTTGTCGGGGGCTTGTTGCAGCGGCGGCAGTTCCGTGTCGGACACGTTCACGCCTACCATCCACTGTCCAGTCTTGGAGAGGAGCTCCTGTTTCTTACGACAGAGGATACACACCCAGACCACCTGCAATTGAAGAAAATTACTGTGAGGTGCTAGTGTCATGGCGAATTGGGTTTCACTCAAATCTCCATGGGAGCAAAAAAATAAAGAAGGGATTTCGGGATATTTGTTTGTCCAGATGTTTGTCGAGATGTTTTTCCAGTTTAAGTGGCAGAGGACCTACATGGTGATCTTGGAAACGGTAAGAGATACGTGGGTTCAATTAGAGAAAAGTTGCTAAATTCAATGATAATTAAGAATCTGAAAAAAAGTTCAGGATATTTTCAGTCGTTGCTGAAATATCCTGAAAAAACTGAAAAATCAAGATTTCTTCTTTCATCAGAATTTTATCATTTTGGGGGTCCAAAAATTGGGGGGGTCCTTTCTTTTCAGGTCACAAACGAGCACAAAAATTCGCAACTTTGCCATAATTTGTACTTTATCCATGAAATAATGAAAAAATGCAAGCTGCTTTCAGAGATCAAAATCTTCCATTCATATACCGAAGTACTGAAGTCAGGTGAGTGGATGACGTAGGTTTTTGCGTAAAAATATTAAGCTGACGTAGATATTTATATAAATACATGACAACACGTTCCAATGACATGATGAATTAGAATTGGATATTGGATGCAGTTAAAGGACTATAACAAAGTACCTATCTAGATATTTATCAGCAATATTGACCACTCGAAACTGTTCAAACAATCTGTAGGTATTTGCTGTTATATTATCTGCTCTATAATAATAATAAGCTGCAATGAAAATGATTTGCCAGACGGAATTTTATAGAAAAATTCTCCTATCGCCCATATTCATATTATGAAACCTTCCCTTATTGATGACGACATATTATTTGTTAATATGAAGCTATAACAAGATCTTTAATATCCTGAAAAAATAAATTATATTATATTACCCTGAAAAGAGAAAACATAATACACTTAAGTTGACTAAAGCATTTAATTGTGTTAACGAGAGACCCGAATATGGCTGTAATCAGAGTTTGGTAACGAACACAATCATAACACATGCACGTAGAGACAATAGGGTGAGAATCAAAGGAAGATGGGGAGGTACGAATCGCATAAAGGATGTCGAGCATCGAGCAAAGTATAATTATTATTGTGTTGTTGAACCGCAATGCAATTACAGAACACGATTTTGCATATCTGTATAGTATAATCCAGACACCGTAGGTATTTACCTACCACCCACCCTAGCATGCTGATGTTACATGACGCCAGGAAGTTGCTAATCCATAATGGGGTTATCCTATAATAATTTCATTATTTGGCCAATAATAAGAAATTGATGATCACGTTAAAGCGGGGGAAGTTATTTGGATGGAAAGAAAATTCCATCTCTTTTTCTTTCCATTCTCTTCCCACTTGAAGATTTTCATTTTCGAGCAGAAATTTAGCCCATGAGAGGCTCTAGCCGAGTATGAAAAGTCACCAATCTAATTTCTTCATGGTTGATTCATAGAATTGAGTCTACTGAAAATTTACAATTTTATGATTTTCCGTTATAATCTGCAATTTTCAGCGAGATATGGCTCCCATTTTATGATAAAGATGGATAAAGCTGCAGGTTTTTAGGTGTTTTAATATCAGACTGTAGGTAGGGATGGAGGGGTGGAAGGACAGTATATCAGAGGTAGTGTAAGATTCCAACTAAGAATGCTGAGAATCCTAGAGTTGCAGGATCTATTTCTGAAGATGACAGATGGTGTGTAGGAAGTTTGAACAAATTGAACCTGGTACTGTAGTGATGGGTGAATCGTAAATCGGGTGAATTTTTGACCTCTGCAGGACTGCTACACGGACAAACCAGAATCCTAATCGCTCTCTTTTGAAGAAGAAAAACTCTTCGGAGAGATCTCTCAGATCCACCCCAGACGGCCAGTTCATAGGTCACTTAGAAAGGCGTCTGGAAACCTCATGGAAAGGCGTCTGAGAAGGAAGCAGACACTAGCAAGGCGACGGCAAAAATGACCTGCATGAGCAACCAGTTTAGGTTCTGGTCGATGTGGAAGCCCAAAAACCTACACCCTTCGGCTCGATCGCCAAGGTACTGTCGGTGGGTATGGAGGGTGAAGGAGGAAGACTTGATCGCTAGAGTGAAAATCAATCATCTCAGGAGTTTTAGTTTATTGACCCTGAGCCATAAAGATGCTCTTTTCAAAGGAAGTTGAATGACATCTACCCAACTAGGAAGGTCGCCTGGTTTTATCTTAATGAGAATTGTTATATCATCAGCATAGTTAACACAGAGCAAATCAGGGGAGGTAATTTTGGGGCCCAGGTCGTTAATGAAAATAAAGAAAAGAAGTGGACCGAGAATGCTACCCTGTGGCATCCCAGAGGAGATCGGAGCAAAAGGTGATCGTACATGTCGGCCATCAGACCTCAGTAATCTGAACCGCCTGTTTCTTCCCTGTAGGTAGCTGGTAAATCAAGAAAGGGGGCCATCCACGAACTCCAAAATTCTCCAGTTTCCGAAGAAGGTACTCGTGGCACACACTGTCGAAGGCCTTGGAGAGATCCAAAAGCTACCTCACAGTGTGCATCAAGTGTAGACAGTGTAAATCAACATAGGCCGCAGGAGGTCAGTTTGCACCCCTAAATATGAATTTTTATAATACGCAAAAAATATTTTTGTTCGTCCACCCTTCAAAGAAAAGTTATAAGAAAAAAAAATTGACTTCAGCACCAAATGGGAATTTTTTTTATTTGCAATTCTTCCGTTGCAAATTAAATCTTCTTCTTGTTTAGTGTTTATGGCCTTTACCTTATACCAGCTATTTGGTCAGGTGCAAATCTTAATTTGGTCATAACTTTTATTTAAAAGGCGGATGCAGGAAAGTTTCTGGTGAACAAACGTGGACAAATCGTGGACTATGATGTTGTATTTTTTCGTCGAATCTTTTTTTTTTATGGGTGGACCAACCTTTTGTACCTTTCGCATTTACCAACCAAATACCTTTTGCATTTTTTTTAATGCGTTCTAATGCAGCAAGCGTTTAGGGATAATTTTTCCGAGGAAAATTGCTACCCATCACCCAGCTGGTATGATTTTTCTCCGGAAAAGTCTTTTATTGCAAGTGCGAGTTGATATTTTGAGTTGTTTATGAGCTTAGAGAGTGCTCCGAATGCTTCCCAACCCACGTGATCATTATGCAGAATCGGTGCCCGGAAGTAGCATATATGTAGACATATATGTAGACATGTAGTTTTTGAGACAACAGGATATAAAAAAAAAATTCCAGTCTTTTTGAAGATATATCTCCAGAACCGCTTGAGATACAGAACTCAGCTCTTGAACGTGTTTTCTGATTTTTTTCATGTGCCATTGGCGGAGATTTAAGGGTTGCCAGAAGTTTTTTTGCCCTTCATTTTCCGAAACATGTTTTGAAACAGCCAAAGCCATCCAGAGCGAGTTCACCTTAGAGCTGGTAACCATACCTTTTTAGTGTAGAGAACACGGGCGTCTCTGAAGCGTTTCTCAAAATCGCATTTGTTCCAGTGGCGTAGAAGTTAGAGGGTTGAAACTTTATATTCAAGTAGTATTCAAAGTATTCCAAATCTATACTACTCAATTTCTTTTTAAACCTTTTGTTAGTGTATTTTTGATAGTGGAAACGAGGGCATTAATGAGCAAAAAGTATGAATAAGAGCTGAACATCGGGTCTTTGTATCTTTGTCAGTAATTGACAAAAAAAAACTAAAAAAAAAAAAAATTTTTTTGTCACCCTGTATCTCAAAAACGGTACGTCTGATGGGCATATGAATTTATAGGAAAAAAATCTTCTTTTTTATTTAGAATTAGATATTTTATAGGTACTTGCATGCTTCAACGAGTGAAGAATGATGGTGATTATTCACGAACGTTCAAGTGAATAATGGCCATTCTCCTTGAGAAGAATACGGTATTTTCTCTACGATTTTATTCGAAAATCATACTTTGTTATTGTCATCTTATATATATATATATATAGACATGTGTCTAGTTTTCGAGATACAGTCACTTGCGCATCAGTTAATGCGCTCTAGCGACATTCCATCAAAGCAACTGACTAATCTTATTAATAGATCTTTTACTGTTGATAATGCAATTGAGGCAATCGAAGAGTTAAATATAGAACTTAATAAACTGGTTCAACTTGCCACAAAACATAATTTGAAAATCAATGAAACGAAATCGTGTGTTGTTTATTTCGGCAGAAAAAACGATCGATCAAGAATAGAAAACCTAAGAATCGCTATTCAAATGAACAACACGACACTCGAGATCAAAAGAGCCGTGAGGAATCTGGGTTTAACTATTGATGACAATTTGAAATACCAGGATCATGTAAACTACCTAATTAGGAACTCATATGCAAGATTAAAACTATTGTACTGTACAAAAAATTATCTTCCAACAAAACTTAAAGCACAGATTTGTAATGCGATGATTTTGTCCAGATTCGATTACGTTGACACTGTGTACGGACCGGCTTTAGACCAATCTTTAAAGATGAAAATTGAAAAGGTGCAAAGATCGTGCGTTCGTTTTATTTATAATATTCGAAAATTCGACTCGGTATCCTCAAAAATCACCGAACTAGGTTGGCTTACAATGGAACAGCGACGTTCGAAACATCTTTCGATTCTGACACACAAGATAATCAAAAAAACCTTCTTGCGCATCAATCGCAGAAATAGTGTATTTTTATGCGATTCAATTATGAATATTTTCACCGCTTTTTAAATTATTGGCTTTCTGAAATTTTCCATAGTCATGTCATGTTAGCGTAGTGCTTTAATGTGAAAAATTTTCTGTGATAATTTCATTTCATTTCGTTTCAACACGTGCCTTAGAATGGATTTTTAAATTTAAAAATCAAAAAAATTGGCAAAATTTTACAATTTTGTCCCTTTTCCTATGCCCGCCACTGGCTAACTTTACTTGAAAAATACTATTTTTTACACTACCTTTAATAAATTCGGAAAAAACTGAAAGGAGAGTTTTGAAAACCGAAAGTTTGAAATTTTAGAGGAATAAACATCATTTAAAAATATTCGAATATATCTCCGCCATTTTTATATTTGCTTCTTGAAATTTTTGAAGGTTAAATGCTATTAGTATAGTTGTCTACTATCAAAATTTCCGTTCTATTCCTTCAAAAATAAGCTCATGAATGTTTATAGAAATGTAGACATTTTTACCCTTTTCCTACCCACGCCTCTGGCTTATTAATAGAAATGATGCAAATTGTATTGCATTAGCTCAAATTTCAAATAAGTTTATTCCAATCTTGTTAATTTTGTTTAAAAGTTTTTGATCTTGCCTATTTAGGGGTTCAAAATCTAGCCATTTTCCAAAAATTGAAAAGGCCGCCATTTTGGAATGTCTTTACCTATTTTACTCAAATACAGTACCAGACGACTACTTGAGGGTATCTTACTACCAAAAAAATTACAGCGCTCTAGATTGAAAACTTCGACCAGAAACCGTGCCTCACGGACGGTTTTTTTTCTGAAATTCGGAGGGACATCCTGTAGAAGTAACACAACTCTAGGAAAATGTTTTTTACGAAAATCAAACGTCAGCCCTAAGGTTTATAAGAGTAAAAAATTTCGTTCATTAATCTTGAAAGATGAAGCTACAGGAGCGTTTTTAAAAATTTAGAGAAATTAATTTAAAAAAAACATCATGTAAAAAAAATCGAATATCTCCGCCATTTTTCTTATTTACTTTTTGAAATTCTCAAGGGTTGAAGTCTATTAGTATAGTTGTCTACTGTAAAAATTTCAGTTTAATTACTTCAAAAATGTGCTCATAAATTGTTGGAGAAATTTAGCCATTTTTACCCTTTTCCTACCCACGCCACTGGCTTATTAATAGAAAAAATGCAAATTTTGTTGCATGAAAAAAAATTTCAAGTCATTTACTTCCAATATTGTGAATTTGATATAAAACTCTTTTTCTATCTAGCTTATACAGGGGTTCAAAAAATAGTCCTTTTTCCAAAAATTAAAATGGCCGCCATTTTGAAACGGCTCGATCGATTTTGCTCAAGTACAATACCAGACCAGTTCTTATATATATCTTACTCCCACAAAAATTTCAGTCCCCTAGATTGAAAACTGCGACCTGAAATGAGATGACAAAAACGGGATATGGGGAATTTTGAAAGGACACCCTGTAGAAGTAACGCGACTTTAGGAATTTTTTTCAACGAAAATCTAACGTCGTTCCAAGGCTTTACAAGGATCCAAAATTTCATTCACTAATCTTGAAAGATAAAGCTACAGGAGCGTTTTTAAAATCGAAATTTCGCGATTTTGGAGAAATATATATATATATAAATATATATATAAATATATATATATATAAATATATATATAAATATATATATATATAAATATATATATAAATATATATATATATATCGTGGGCAGGTGAATTTTGGAAAACCACTTTTTCGTGATCTGGGGGTCATGATCGGTGGACATTTGATGAGTTTGGGTGATTTTCGAAAAGTGATGTCGTCCTCAATAGTGTATTTTTTTATTAAAAAATACACTAATAACACCCCAGACTATCTAAATGAAAAACTGCTGCAGCGTGGTAACGTGCACCTGGTGAATGTTCGACATAAAGAAATTCTCACCATGCCAGTCTTTAGATCTGCTTTCTACAAGAAATCATTCACTTATAATGCTTGCCACACGTATAATAAAATTCCATTTGAGCTCAAACAACTGACAGTGCAGAAGTTCAAACGTGGCATACACAACTATATTATAGATCAAAATGTCCAATAGAACTTACACCTCTGTTGCACCGCTGTCTGCCCTCTGTGCCTGTCCTCTATGTTAGATACTTTATTTTGTGTTATCATCATGTGTTATGTTATTATGTTACTCATGGAACAAACTTGTAAATATGTGCAAATTTTGTTGCAAAATTTCTTGCTCTGAAAATATGTAGATATGGTATTAGGGTTAAGTGTAAGAACTCTGTATAAGAGAACTTCGCCCAATAAAGACGTTTATTATTATTATTATTATTATTATTATCTGCATATTAGAGGCTTAAAAATTACCATTTTAACCATTACTAATTACCAAATTACCATCAAAATCAGGTTTTTTTCCCCGGCAGTGTTTTTTTTTTAAGTCGATCCCGTCATGCATGAGAGTTAATTTCAAAGTAAGTACGATTTGGAGTGACACAAACACTTTTCAAGAGTCTGTTGACCGAATCGTCGCCATGACAACGCCACTCTGAATGTTTCCAAAACAGAGTCCTCTCTTGTTTATTAATCTTTCTGTGTACCTAGCTACAAGGAAAGGTAAAGTTCAGAACAATTTTCACGTAATCACCGATAATTCGATCTAAAATGTCAATGTAATTAGGTAATTTTTTTATCTCCTATACGTGATTGTTTCATATTGTTTCATTGTTAAGCTAAGCAATACATTATCAACATTATCATGAAAACTGGTAAATTACAATTATTATTATTTTTCTTAACGACGGGTTTGAGATCACTGAGAAAACTGAGAAAAGGTCATTCCATTATGATACTTACTACACTACATACAGTGTCAACACAACTTCGGAATAAAGAAAAGTATTTAAAGTTTTTTCAATTTAAGAAAACAGTTAAATTTTTTCATGCAGCATTTTCTCGGACACTCTGTATGACTCGATACCCCCATCCCTTCCGTCAATATCAAAACTCCATTGACGGCCCAGTGTCGGATCCCTGGGTGGGCCTGGCGCGTACACAGCATAGCAGTGTGGGAGGAATCCCGCTGACGTCACACACCGCTGGCTTGTATCGATTCCTCCCAAGCTGCAGGCAGGGGCTTCCGCGCCACAGCGATGCTGGATCTTGCATTGGACTCCCACGCGCGAGGTCTTATTCCTCCCGTCTATTTCGTCATCGGCAATGGATATCAAAATAAATATGCGGTCTTTTGACAAATATACATATATTCGATTTGGCCATTGGGTTGGAGATCATTCATGTGGCTAAATATGTTTAAAAATAATTTTCTTTCAACTTATTTCATCATAACAAGTCAAATTTTTTTTGCTTGTTAAGAGACCAGACTTTGGTCTTCCAAAGTCCAACAAATATAATTAATCTTGCTGGAACAGGTATACATATAGAGATAAGGGGACAAAAAAAGGGGACCAATTTTTCCTTTATTTTCCTTTAAATTATGAATTGTTGGCAGTAACTGATGACGTTACTTAAAAAACCATTTCGGATAACCGGCAAGAAGAGACTTACGTTTTCTTGTTGAATGGATAATGTATCGTTTCTTTTGCAATCACCCGTATGCGAACAAACATGGAAGTTACTTTTGAAACAAAAATGGAACTAGACGTTTATGGATAATATCCGAAACATTTCTTAAGAGATGGTTCAACGGAAGTCGAGTTCAGAAGTTACCTTTAAAACAACAATGAAACGTTTGTGAATAATATCTGAAACATTTCTTGAGAGACGCTAATCTGGCACAAGTTTTACGATATCTCCAGGTAGCTTTGCCATGTGTATTTCACATGCCAGGGATTTAACAGTTTTTGCTTGGTTGTTTCATTAAGCCTTCTCATGCAACATTTTTCCAATATAACGTTTCTGGAACAGTACAAGAGAATTTCAACTGAAACGTTTATGAGGGCGGACATTTAACGTTTCATAACGGTCTCTGCATTGATGCAGAGACAACACCACCAAACGTTTCAAGCTATCGTGTCTTCGTTTCAGCAACGCTAGGTAATTTAGTTTCATCTAAAATGATCACAATTGATTCCATTCTGTTTTGGCGTTGTCCATGGAGATTTTCTCCGAACGTTTATCATCAGCAGCCGCTGATGACAACTGACTGCATTGCTGGAAGAGCGGTTCTATTTATAAGTAGATGGCTCATCGACGTTTTACCCCCTCCACCAGCTATCACAGCCCTATTACTCTACCCCCACACATTCAATTCGTCTTCTTATAACTACGTTTGTTATTTACATTGTCCAGATATTTATATTTATATTTTTTTGATTTTGAACAATTTTATAGATGACTTCGTCCTCTTGAACATCAATTCATGCAGCATATACCAATCACTATTCTGTCGGAGTTTACGTCAAAGATCCTCCCTGTAGCTATCAGCAAGTTGACTCACGTAGATAATGATTATTTGTGAGCCCTCGATTGCTTGCAACGCCTCAAACGAATGCCCTTTAATGTCGCACTTGCCCTTCTGATGCGACCCCTCATATTGTTCAGAAGCGAGCCTGCTTTATTCGCCATGTCGGTGTTTACAAGTCGTGCACCTTCATTAACCCTACATGTTCTCGTAGATTGGAACGGGTTTTATACGAACTGCGCTTCAATGCTACGAGCTCGTGAAATATTAAATGCTTCATTTCATACGGATTTACCGACATGACTTTCCATAAAACTTCTTATAGGTATATAAATCCAAGCAATTTATCTCAGACTAGGAAGAGGTACAATAGCTGTAAATTGTAAAAAATTAACATTCCAAAATTGGAAATCTAACAAGTTTCGCCCTGAAGAAAACATGCAATCACTACCTACAGAATTATATTTTTCCGTTTTTCCGTGTATAAAGCCTCTACTTACTTATTCCTTTCAAGGTAAAAGTTGTAACGTATAATTATACGTTAGAGCTAAAAAAAAAGATTCCCTGGCAATTTTCTATCCAGAAATATCCGAGATAGGCATATTCCCTTATTTAAATCAAAGAATAGTACAAGCAACTCCATCTCTTGTCGAATAGACCCACTAGTAGAAAGAAATCATGAAAGATAGGTACTGTAACTTTTCGTTAGAGCAATATTGCCCGGCTGTATGCAATCCGGCGGGAATATTTTGAAATTCCGTCCGAAAAAATTTCAATGCGGCCATACGAAGGGTGAGGGATACAATGACGAGAAAGTTGAAGGGTGGAAAGGTGAAGAGCGACAAGAGGGAAGTTACTAATGGTGTTGGTGTTGGTGTTGCCGTGGCGGGAATAGAAGCATGGAAGGGTTTTTGTGGGATAATGGTAGAAAAATTCCCCGCAAGGAGAAAGTCCTGTAATCACCGCGAGGATGCTTTCTTCGTAATAACAGAAGCCAGAAAGTCAAGTTATGACATGGGTTATCTCCCAAGGTGATGCTCGTTTCGCATGCAGCAAGATTGTGACTTGTGTCAAGCTAATGCTTAGAAATGAATACCCCCCTTAACTTCAACTCGCAGTTAGTGAGTCACTCTTTCAGAACTCTTGGTGTTTCTTCTGTTCACCTCCCCCAATTAAAGTGAAGACACTAAAAAGATTGGTTTGACGGTTTTCAAGACTCTGCATGGACTTTTTGAGTGTTGGAAATTCCAAAAAACCCTATAGGCTCTGGCCCCAGAACCAGGCATAAGATCAGAAATAAGACCATTCCAGATCGGAAAACATTGCTACCTTTCTTCAGGTATCTCTGTTTACGAGCTCAAAAATTTTGGACTTACGTGCTAAGGGGAGGGTGAAACAGAAGAAGACCCCAAGTGTCCTAAAAAAGGGGACCATTGATAGAGAGCAAAACCATTGGGAAAATACAACGAAAGCGGTAAGTATGGACCCGGTATCACATCCAGAAAGAAATACCTGAGACTATTCTAGTATACGCGAAAGATGGAATGAAGACTGGAAAAATGTAGGGAGAGAGCCAGGGGAAGAGATAACAACTGTATGATGGTAAAAAACAAGAATTGCGGTCATAGGAAGGGTGAGGGATACAATGACGAGAAAGTTTAAGGGTGTAAAGGTGAAGAATCAAAAGGGAAGCTACTAATGGTGTTTCCGTGGCGGGAGTAGAAGCACGGAAGGGTTTTGATGGGTGTACTCCGCCGTAAGGAGGAAATTCCAAAATCCTCACGAGGACGTTTTCTTTTTACCAGAAGCCAGACAATGAAGTTACTGCGGTCTACCGTTTTAGACCAAACAGATAACTCGATCGTTTCGCAACAAGAATGTGACTGCAAGAAGATTCTGTTAGCTCCTACTCACAGATTATAATAGTTGGTAATTCTTTCAGTATTCTTGGTGTTTCTTAATTCTGATTCACCTCCCTCCATTATTGTAAAAACACTAAAAAAAGTTGATGTGGATATTTCAAAAACTCTTCATGGGATTTTCCTTATCGCATGCCGGCGCCGTTGATCTTCTGAAGCTTGGAGATTTATCAAATTCGCGACTGGATGGCGTCCATCGTACTGTTTTAAGTATCCGCAGCAATTATTGTTACTCGGAAGGTTTAACTTGGAGTTACTGTAGCAGAGTTGTGGAATATTATTCTTTCTGTTCTTGTTACAGACTTGTTAACGCTAGCGTGGTAAGCTGCCAGTATCTACTCGGTTCTTTGCAGTTCTAAGGACCTACATTTACTCCCGCTACTTAACCACTTTTTGGCTGCTCGCCATCGCAGACATGTTGTATGTATGTAGGTACTTTATAGAGTTTTAGACGCCATGCTGTCCTCACATGCTGTTTCTACTACTGTCTTTTTTTCTGCTGGATTATTAATGTGATTGTATTACTCTTTTTTGTGCTACTATCTATCTAACTATTCTTGAGGTCTTTCTAGGTTTTTATAATGTAATTCATCATCTTAATTTAGCGTTTTCTATAATGACTTCAAGCAATCGACTTTTCGATAATTATTATTGTTGTGTGTATTAAATAATCTCGGGAATCTGTACTGAAACATATCGATGTGTGGTGCTGGTGCTGGTGCTGGTGCTTTCTCGATAGACGGAGACAGGTAAGTCAATAATGGAGATCGGGGATGAGCGACGAGATCTCCTGGGCTTGGGAATGGACTTCCGCGGAAAGAAAGAAAGTAAAGCAGCGCTGTGATCGCGTAATAGATTACCTTACTTTTTGTGCCGTATGTTATCTTTTTATCTTTCATCTACCAATACATCATCAGTTATTTAATACTGAAATGGCCCACATTGCTATACAAATGCCAACACGCATGCCCGTCGTCAGTGAGCCTAAAGAGGGAGCCTAACAACGCAAGCAAGAGCAAATGCCTATGTCACTTTGTCAGTCATTCACGTTAATATCTAATTACTCATCTATTAGTTACTCATCAATCTAATTATTAATCTTCTAAATTAAATATAAAATTTATTTATAAGGCATGCATTTTCATAAATAAGGGTTGGAATTTCTGTCAAATTTTTATTTTCCATTGTTCATGTTACTTTCAGTTTATTCCACTTATTTATTTTAATTGCTATATCTCACAATTTCTAAATCGCTGATTTTTGAAGAAGAAATTTTGAGACTTGTCTCAGTGTGAAAGAGAATTTATTAGATTTGGTGACTCTTGTCAAGACGATTGATCTACGCTTTTCAGAAATCACCGTTGATTCTTGTCATATTTGGAACTGAGAACGAGTTTTTCTCCGTCGTGCTCTTTTCTTGGGAGTTCCAGGTCGAGTTAAGGCTTTAAGTAACGTAAAATAAAGCAGGTGTATTAAAATTCAGCTGTTTCATTCATTTTAAACCTCTCGCCTTTTGTTTCATGTCTTTGTATAAAAGAACTAATAACAAAACGCTATGTATGAGTCCTAGAGGTTCTGTAGAGGCCGTAATATTTGAAATTAGGGATTGGAAGCTGGATAACATCAAATTAAAAGCTAGGCTTCAGGGTGGGAATTCAACAAGACGTTCACGACAGACTAATTAACATTTCAAACGTCAAAGAGGTTCTTCTTTTAAAATTTTTCAGTTAGACCTTCGATATGGGACTTGCTAGTCAGGGAACCACATTGCAGAATTTGGATACCTAATAGTTACCCTGGAACGTCCAGGAACTTCCAGTCCGTCGCCATTATATTGACTTCTCATTTTCAAGAAACACCTTTTTCTCTTAAATTACTAACAATTGGACCTAATTGTCCAGAATAAATCACCCAGTAAGGGGTGGCTAGGTGAACCTGGCTCGAGGAAACCTTACTCAAGGAAAATCTACCACGATTCCTGAAAATCCCACACTTAATCGTGAATAAGCTGAGCATCCTGGAACTTCCAAGTACCACAGCATGCTCAGGTACCGGAAGCACCAAAAAGGTTACGAACACAACACCAAATCAGAACAAAGCAGACACCAAAACAGATACACAGAGGAAGAAATGGAGGGGCTAAGTTACGATTGGTGACTGACCTTGTTGGACCGAAGGGTGACCTTGCCGCCGCAACGGGCGCAGCAACGGATGGAGCAATAGTTGCAGAGGTGACCGACGCCGTCCGCGAACTTGGTCTTGAGGCAAATGTGGCATGTTGCGTCCAGTTCTATGCCCGCTTTCTTGTGTTGCTCGTTGCGGGCTCGTATCGTCTCCTCCAAGATATGCACCTCGTCAGCCTTACGTCTGCAACATAATCCAAACACATCCAAATGAGACATAAAGGCTTGTATTCCGTCGAGGATAAATGAGTCTTTTTGTGTATTGTTTGTTACAGTTTATTCGTCTCGTTTGTATCCAAAATAAGTTTTTTTTTTAGCGGTAGAAACTGGCTGATGTCTTTATGCTTGAGAATATGATCATGTGTAGCGAGGATAGTGGATGTGTTGTAGATATGTGTTCTGAGGTATCAGTAGGCATTTCTTCTTGTCTTGTTGTGTATTAGCTATTTACATATGTACATGGATAGTTTTTCTGTATGTTGACATGAAATAATGAAGAGTCGTGTCCATCTTTGTACCTATGAAGAATGCGAATAAGTTTGAAGTAAAACATTTAAGTACTGGATGTAGAAGGCATAACATAGCGTAACATAAAAAGCCATAACTATGGTCGGAAATTTTTTATTTAAAGGGCATTTACTTAAAAAAAAATTAAAAGAAAATGGCTTGAAAGTGTAAAAACCTTTTTCCACTTTCAAGCTAGATTAGGTACCTACCCACCTACTTTATCAACAAACTCCCCGAACTTAATCAATATAGAAGTTCACTTTTTTAATAGAAGTTTGTTTATCTAATAGTGGAATGGCCCCTATATACTCTTTATACTCTTTATCAAAACTGACCCTTCAGGCATCGACGTATCAACACACACACACCCTTATATACCTACAAATCACACATACACGTCGCTCCGAGAGCTGCTCCCTCCATTCCACTTCCGCATGTAACAATATTAGGATGTACTCTCGATCCAATAGCTGTGGATAATTCAATTCTTCGAGCCGAACGATGTCCGTGCACGATATCATTTCCCGTTTATCGGGCCTGTGTGGCCCTATAAATAGATTACGCTGCCCCTGATAGCCGCCGCCTGTGAGTGACACGCCGTCCATAACCCAGCTATCGGTCAGCTGGGTCGGGGACCGGGGGAAGGCTTAGCCGGCCCCCCCGAGTCCCGGTTGTTGATGGTCTCCGTTGATATTGCCTATCTTTTGAGATAAGTTCGCAAAGGAATGAGGAATGCTTCGACTTCAGTTCAGTATTATGAGTATGTGAATGCTAAGAAAAGGGATGGAAGTTTCCCATCAGTTCGGAAACTTGTAAAAGTCTACTCGGTCTACTGTTAGATCAGTTCTTGTGAGTATTACGTATACTTACTCATTATTTCGTAATTTCAAAGTATCCGTCACCTAACCTCTTGGAGCAGTTATTTACAGTTCTAAGTAGAACTCCGCGGAAAAAAAGAAGTTTTCGTTTTTGGGGGGCTAACCACACGCGAGCTCTTTCACAGGAAAAATAGTTCTGAAGCGGGAGCAGTAGCGAAAACTGGAGTTCTAGAGTTCCTGTATATTTTCGTAAAATTAATAATGAAAACAATATTATCTTTGGAGCCATGGGTAGCCCCCGAAGAGTTCTACAGAAAAAATATCTTCCTCTTTGCCGAGAACTCATTAGTTTGATTGTTGATTGCGATATTGATTGTCAGTAATAATTGAATCAGTTTACGGTTAGTTATCAAGCCAAAATCGACGAAAATGAGTTCTCCTTGGAGTTCTGGGTAGCCTCCTGAGAGTTTCATAGAAAAGTATCCTTCACTGGTGGCCGAGAACTCAATTATTGATTGCAATATTGAATGTCAATAATACAGGGTGAGTCCCCTAAGATGGAAAGCTCGATTACACCTACACCATTAAAGATATCGAAATGAACCAAAAAGTGCTGTAAATGGGAGGGTAAAGTGCAGTTTGTAAAATTATTTTCAGATACACAGGATGGCCCAATATCGCTGAACGCCATACAACTTTGTAATTTTAAATAGGACACCCTCTATATTATTACATCTTCAGATTATTTGAGAAAAGTCAAAAAGAATGGTTTGTAAAGTTGAAGTTTGTAATGAGCGATTTATGAGTTATAAACAAATGAAATTCGCGATTTTCCATTTTCAAAGCAGCTTATATTGAAAACGGCTCGAGATATGGAAAAACGGTTTACATGTTCCTATCTTAATTTTTCATTTGGTATCCTATCATGTAGCTGAAAGTGTTCTATTTAAAATATGGCGTACAGCGATATTGAGCCACCCTGTGTATCTGAAAATAATTTTACAAACTGCACTTTACCCTTCCATTTACAGAGCTTTTTGGTTCATTTAGATATATTTAATGATGTAGGTGTAATCGAGCTTTCCATCGTAGGAGACTCACCCTGTATATTAATGAAGTTTACAGTTATCACGTCAAAACCGTCAAAAAAGAGTTCCCATTGGAGTTTTAGGTAGCCTCCTGAGAGTTATAAAAAAGTCTCCTTCACTGTGCTGGGAACTCAATCATTGTTGATTGCGATATTGATCGTCAATAATAAATTAATGAAGTTTACAGTTATCACGTCAAACCCGTCAAAAAGAGTTCCCATTGGAGTTTTAGGTAGCCTCCTGAGAGTTATCAAAAAGTCTCCTTCACTGTGCTGGGAACTCAATCATTGTTGATTGCGATATTGATCGTCAATAATAAATTAATTAAGTGTACAGTTATCACGTCAAAACCGTCAAAAAAGAGTTCCCATTGGAGTTAAGGGTAGCCTCCTGAGAGTGTTATAAAAAAGTCTCCTTCACTGTGCTGGGAACTCAATCATTGTTGATTGCGATATTGATCGTCAATAATAAATTAATGAAGTTTACAGTTATCACGTCAAAACCGTCAAAAAGAGTTCCCATTGGAGTTTTGGGTAGCCTCCTGAGAGTGTTATAAAAAAGTCTCCTTCACTGTGCTGGGAACTCAATCATTGTAGATTGCGATATTGATCGTCAATAATAAATTAATGAAGTTTACAGTTACCACGTCAAAATCGTCAAAAAAGCGTTCTCATTGGAGTTTTAGGTAGCCTCCTGAGAGTGTTATAAAAAAGTATCCTTCACTGTGCTGGGAACTCAATCATTGTTGATTGCGATATTGATTGTCAATAATAAATTAAAGAAGTTTACAGTTACCACGTCAAAATCGTCAAAAAAGCGTTCCCATTGGAGTTTTAGGTAGCCTCCTGAGAGTGTTATAAAAAAGTATCCTTCACTGTGCTGGGAACTCAATCATTGTTGATTGCGACGATATTGATTGTCAATAATAAATTAAAGAAGTTTACAGTTATCAAGCAAAAATCAACAGAAATGAGTACTAATTAGAGTTCTGTGTATCCCCCTGAGAATTTTATAGAAAAATCTTCTTCTACTTGGCGGAGAAGTAGAAGAAAAGACTAGAGAAGAAGAACTTCTTCTACTCAGTAGTTTAATTATTGTTGGTTGCGAAACCGACTGTCAATAAAGGGACAACTGACTAAAATTAATCTATAGAGTTCTCGAGAAACCAGACGAGGAGTTCTATAGTGACAACTTCAAAGACTACCCAGAACTCTAATTGGAACTCTAATTTTTGGAGATTTTTGTTTGATAACTAAAAATTGTTTTTTATTTATA
The DNA here is from genome assembly GCA_910589415.1 of Malachius bipustulatus. Taxonomy (NCBI): domain Eukaryota; kingdom Metazoa; phylum Arthropoda; class Insecta; order Coleoptera; family Melyridae; genus Malachius; species Malachius bipustulatus. Next base: position 10,968,464 of record OU342631.1, on the reverse strand, counting down.
GGTAGTTGACAATCAGTTTAGCAATTTCGCAAATAATAAAAATTTTGAGTTCTCGGTCAAGTGGAAGAGAGAGACAGAGAGAGGGAGAGAAAGAGAAAGACACACACAGAGAGAGAGAGAGAGAGAGAGAGAGAGAGAGAGAGAGAGAGAAAGACACAGAGAGAGAGAGAGAGAGAGAGAGAGAGGGAGCTCTAAGGAGGCTACTCAGAACTCTGATAAAAACTCTTTTCAGGGAATTTTTTCAAGATTTTATTAAATTGTTTTGCAGAAATGTTCGCGAAAAACAAACAGGGACTCTTGAGCTTCTCACTTTTCGCTTATCGGATCAATTTATTTTTAGAAAAAAGAAGGGATTCGTGAAGTTAGCTCCTGATAGCTAATTTTTCTTTCAAGGGCCAGTCTACTCTACTCAGATCTCTGAAAAACGAATACTTTTCAGACAATTCAGGGGCTAACTTTGCAAGAGTGTCAAAAAAAAGTTGTATATATTATAACGAAGGAAGTTTTGTTTACATCCAATTGAAGAGTTGGATGCTGATTTGCGACAGTGCTGACATGATCGGAATGACAGTCACATTCATGACAGATCATTCTGCCTGCTTCTGGAGTCATCGGTGAAACTACCAGATATTTCTAGACCCCACGGCTGTCGAATATATAAGGAGCTGTCGGCACCCTAAGGGTTCAGTTGTAGTTTGGAAGTGGATGAAAGCTGAGTTACCACAGTAATAGTAAGGAAGACAAGATAGTTAGAAAACAGAGTGAAGTAATTGTGACAGGTGAAGTGAAAGAGTTGTTGTGTTAGTAAACATGTAAATTTGTTTATTTATATTTGCGAAGTGTCGAGTTTAAATAAAGACCTTGTATAATTGTAAGACTTTTAATTTGGTAATTATTAAAATGGAAGACCGTAACACTATTAACCAGGATACTTAATTACCTTAATATCTAAAATTTTATAGAGGAATGAAGAGTGACAAACGACTTTAATGTCATCAGTTGTTCCAGAAATACAATACCTCCTGTACTGTGAAGTATATACTTAAGAAAACATGAACAAAGTAATGAAGAACGCGACGCACTAGACGTAGCTACTTAAGTGAGGCTGCAAATGACAGAAGTTTTGAGTGGTTGCCTCGAGAGTCGAGAGAATGTTATTAAAAAATAAGAAGTGTGTACTTAATGATCTCTTTTAAAAGTGGTTTAATGAGAAAAGGTGGCAATGATAAATGACTAAATGAAGTTGTGTTCCTGCCCGTTTATCACCTTTTAAGTTTTACAAAATTCCAACACTACTAATATTAAAAATTAATAAGATGGTAAGTTCGATTTTTCCCATTTCAATAAGCGAAAATAAGACTGTAATGAACTCGGAAAGGAGGCTACATTTATCATGATTGGAGCGCTCTGACGGGTTATTACCACTAACCTCTTATTTTTGGCCTCTCTTCTAGATCTTCTAGATGTCTAGAATACTCGATCTTGAGAATTTTACCTGGATTTAATTTTTTACTACATATCTTTTTTTAAACGTGATTAATCATAGTATACAGGCAAGTGTTGGAACGTCTAAGAGAATAATAGCCATTCTCCACGAGAAGAAGACACTATAGTGCGCTGTTGATAAAATTGACTAACATCACTACCTAAGCTAAAACAATCTAAGTGGGGTGCGATCGTGCTACTTCGTTTGATGCTCGAAGGTGCTCTACTTATATGTGCTATTACGTTTTGTGAACTCAGCTGTGATTGATGTTATCTGTTATCTCATGGCATGAAGGAATGTAGGTACGTCTAATTACACAGAAATCTGGAGAAAGTAATTTTGTACTTATTCTCTTGTCGGTAATTGGATTAATAATATCATTCATATGCTTTATTGCTGTAGACATTATGGGATATAATATCAATTTTATTTTATAAGCGTCAGAAGATCCCAGTGATATTCCAGTATGACGATAAGTAGGTACGTTATGTTACATAATAGAAAATTTCTCTGGAAACATTTTATTTTCTATTCCTACTTAACTTGATTACATGTTTATTTCTATTATAATAATATCATATTTAATGTTCTTGTGTTTATATTCCTGATCCTATAAAATTTTTACGATGATTGATTACCAAATGCTGCAGATATATTCCGAGGATGTGTAATGAAACCACACACAGCTACGAAATTTTCCAGATTTCCCTAAGCTACAGAAAACAAGCGTCTCATTCTCTAGAAATATCCTGCCATTCGACGTAAGTATCGAAAGCTACAATTTTGGATATTTAAAACAGCCTAGTATAGGGAAATGGTCCAAAGTTACGTTTAAGTAGATAGTTGGTTCAAATTAATTGCAAATAAATCTGATAGACTGGTATAAAATATCAAGAAATATTTCATGGTATATAATATAATTTGAGAAGAATTCATAATGCATCATCAGTTTCTTCCGATCGTCTCCGGCCACCCGGAAAACATAATATAAATTAGAATCTCCCTTTCTAAATCACAAAGGGTTTGCTGTTAGAGACAGTTACAAGGATCTCGATTCGGAACGGAACGAATTTTCCTCGTATTTTCCTCCAACGACCGTATATAGCTTTAAAGTGGGAAAAAGAATGTGGTAATAAGCATAACTTACAGGCGCCTGTCTGCTGCTATATAAAACTCCTCAAATTGGAAAAGTCTCGAGGAGACTTGCAACAATAAATCATTTACTTCAGAAGTGGAGTTCAAAGATCTTGTCCAGACCAAATGCAGCGAAAATAAAATGTTGTATCGGTCAGGGCTGCTACTCCAAAAACTATTATTGTCAATTATTTCTCTTCTACAAAAATGTAACAAGAAAATATCTCACTCTCATTAGTACACGTAAAATATCACATTAATAATGGGACACCTGGTATATTTACCAATGCATGTTAGTATTGTAACGACTCATCGGCGCTACATCTGCTTTGAAATAATAACAGATTGAAATGGCTAGCGACCTCATTTTTCCAATGACCGTACCTAGAATATCGAGTTTTTCCTGCGACTTTATAAATTTGTAGATCCCGCTTAACAAGCAAACAGCGACCTAAAAACGTAACAAACAGTACAGGAGGATCGAGCGCAATGGAGGAAACAAAAAAAGGTTCGAATTTGTTCAGTGGCAGGAAAGGACATCAGCAAACATAGAAACATTTCGTTAATATCCTCAGGGAAAGAAAAACGGGTAGTTTTTACTTCGAAACGCCTACGAGTGTTATTTTGTGATAATGTGAATGCTTTTGATATATGTTCAATAATTATCAGAAAATATCAGATGTTTTGTAATTTATGGACCTGTTACGAGGAGAAAATGTATCTGAAATGTCACAGCGATCCCTGACTCCTACATACCTACTCGATAAATGTCAAGGTGTGTAGGTGGATCTTGATACAGAGGTTTTAATTTAAGCTTGATACTTGCAAATATTTTTAATGAAAATAAGAGCTCGTAATCGTAATAAAAACGTTATTAAAAAAAAAAAAAACTATAGAGAAGGATATGTTACCGAATCAGCTAATCTTAATAAGTAAGTGTTAAAATAATAATTATATAAACATGAGTTTATCGCATAGTAGTTATTCAAGAGATCTTCAAGCCTCAGGACTTTTTTTCACTTTTTTCACTTTTTTTTGCCCAGCTGCTGGGGCTGGGAAGTGGGGGGGTAGAGGGTGACAGATAAAAAGTCAATTGCGACTTTAAAATGTCCCTCCTCTCAAAAAATATGGGCTTATGTGATCTCTCCCAAATCTCCGTGATCAAGGAGATTTTCTCCGTACGTTTCGTGGAGTGAAACATCGCAAGCACGCACTAACGGCGATGATGTCTACCGCAGTTGTAGACGAAACGTTTGAGGTAAATCTTCATGGACCGCGGCAAAATAGCCCGGAATCGATTCATTTGAAGCCAGCTGTTAAAGCCTATACACACACTAAATCGTATTTACGAGATATCAGTCAATAAGTTAAAAAAAGCCAAAAAGTTATAAATAGAAAATGGGGAATTTGTGATCCATAAGGAGATTAAAAGAACATAAAAGTAAGCTATTGTAAGTCCCATGTTATATGTATAGAGCTTGATTTGTTTTCTGGCCAACTGCCATCAAAAGGGACTGAAAGGGTCCAGCTCAATTTTCCGTATATCATTTCAGACTAGAAAGAGGAAATTCAAGATTTTATCTGCACGAAAAATTATACCAAAATCATGACGTTTATTTGATTCCTCATTATTTCCTATGATGGTAAATCTACAAATCTGTCATTTAACATCCTGTAATGCTAGGGGAAGTACCTTGATGCATAGTAGAAATAAGGGCCCTAGATGAAGGAGAAGATCAGATAGAGAACATGAGGCAATGGTATAATCGGTCTGCAATGGAACTATACCAAAAAAACGGTCAAAATAAATACGTCAAGGATCATAATAAAGCGGTTATGGTAGGCTCAAAGACGAAAAAAATCATTTGACCACTAAATATCAAATTTATTTACTAAATTGTCAAATGGAAAATGTGAAAATCCAGGAGATGTTAATATATGTGTCAAATTTGTTATCCTTTTTTTGAGTGTAATCTATGGGTAATCTATGAAAGTTGACATTCTAAGTATATAGGTACCATTACATGTGGTTTAACCCATGGATATAAAATGAGAAAAAAGGTAAACCATATGAAAGAAACGCGAGTGATTTATTCGATGTTTTTACTGTCTATACCTGCCTACCTAGGTAGGTACCTGATATGTGTCTTACCCTATCTATTATTATGTTTCCTTATTTAAATCTTGTGTACTATCCTCTAATGTGAACCTTCTGTTATGTAAAAATCATCACAATTAGCGTACAGTGGCACAATAAGTGGCAGTGTGATATCAGCAAAATCTACCAAAAATAAAGACACACAAATAACGTACCTCATGATTTCCTGCTCCCGTTCCTCTTCCTCTTTCTGTCGGACCATGACCGACTCGATAATGGCCCGCTCCTCGGGTGTGAGATGGGACAGATCCGGGCCTTCCTCCATTCTCTATCCCTTCCCGGTCATCACAGGAGTCCCCGAACTACCCGTCATTTGCACGGTGGGCCTCCGACGACACCGCTTCCATCTCGGCGGGCCACGGCGCGGCCTCGCTCGATGCCCTTCTGTCTCAGGCGTATCCCGGCCACGGCCAACCGGGACCTCGCGCACCTCGCACCCGCGACGAAGGCTCTTCGCTGTCGATGAGGCCCACCACACGGAACACACTCTCTTGGCCCTGCGATGGCGGCTCAGTGGACGTGCTAACGGATAAAACGCTGGTGCCGATGTCCGGCCGAATATCACAGATTGCAATGACCCATTCATGCACCTTTAATAAATAATAGGATGAGTTGGGCCAGGCCAATGAGCGAAGAGGACGACGTGACGTAACGCGATAACGTTATTGATCCTGGGGGAACGGGCAGGCGCCGCGACGGCAGTCAGATTGTGGAAAACTGTAAGTGGTGCGGGAGCGATGAAAATTTCTCGAGTTTGTACAGGAAACTGTTTAGGGATGCTACTTTTCCAGGGGATTTGTTTGGTTTGATTTTGAATCCAAATCTGTTGAAAAAATCTATGTTTCAAAATATCTCAGAAACTGGTGATCGCTTCATGCAGGGCTTAGTTCTACCTCGCTCTTATAAATTCTCAGCGGTTGCATGAAAGCAGCAAAAGAAATAAGCGCGCTTCCTTATTTACTAGAACTGTAATTATTCCTCCTATAAAACTACTATAGAATTATTAAATTTGGAGATAATTTTATAGGCTTTCATTTATTAATAGGAAATTTTTCCCTACGACCCATCATTTTTGAGATATAAGCGGAAATCTGAAAATTGGGATTTTCCACCCCTCTCGCCGGCTCATCATCTAGACGTCAAGACTTTTGGTATGCTTATATACGCACTAAACACCCTGGACAAGTTTCGGAAGGAACTCTTCACCTCCTCCCTTGACTGGACTAGTATAGGTATTAGGTATAAGTATGTATAATCCTATATCCTATTCGGAATTGCTTCCGGAAAACTTATGGTCAGATACTTTTGATGTCACATCAGAATAGTGTGTGTGAACTATATTTTAGTTATATAATTATATATTTAGTTTTGGGTATTATTTTACAGTTTACCCACTTAGTCAAGAAAAAGTTGTGCGTGAAAAGATGGAGTTGATTTTCCCGCGATATTTTCCATATTTTGAAGTTTGCACTAAACTTTTTTCAAACTACAGTCAATTTTCCTAGTAGGTAGGGTGTACTCAAGTTACTTATATATTTTAAATCTTTTTGAGGAATAAAATTCTGCATTATTTGCTGAATTTTCCTCAAAAAGATTTAATTAAATACTCCATTGATCTGAATTTGTCATTATCACGAATCCATCTAGAGCTATAATTTATTATTTCCACAAGAAACACGAACTCACAGCAAAAAGAAGCAGCGCTTTCAACATAAGAAATGAATATGTAGGTAATATAGGTACCTACCAATACTAACAGTTATTCACTGAGTAGAGATCACTGTATAATATTGTAATTGCTGAACGTATCGACTGGCTATCGTAACGATAGTTGAGTTCTGATACTACAGCTGCAGGTCGAAAATAATCAACATTAATAACAAAAAAACTAGGTTTTTCTAGATTACTTACCAGATTCCATTACTTATCCTAAAAGTCTACTTGGTCTAAAAGATTATCCTTACTTATCCTGAGAGCTTACTTAGTCTAAGATTCACCATTGTGTTGCTTCGTAGACAACGACCAGTCTTTTATTTTTGGTAAAGAACGACAAAAACTTCAACCAGAATTTCGATGCTGGTGCAGGGATCCGTATCTTCCTTATTTTGATCAACCAATTTCATGAAATGAAACTAAAAATAATTTAACAGGCTGATTGCACCCATATGCAAAATTGCGAAGGTCAATCATATAAAGAAGAAGAAGCACACGTGCTGACATCTTAACCTTAAATATTTTGTTTCGGAACTATGTTAATTTTGATAACGATCAAACAAATTATAAGAATACTGAAAGCTTTTTCGTCCAGCTAGGAAGATATATTGGGCTAATTTTACTTTTCTGGACACGTAAATGTAATTAAAATTTTAAAATGACAGAAGAGAAACCAGAACGAAGAAGCAAGCATGGTATAATTTATTTATCTGAAATTCCCCCTTACATGAACGTGTCTCAGATTCGGGAATACTTTGGACGTTTTGGCACTGTGGGCAGAGTTTATCTTCAGTTGGCTGGTCCAAGTAAGTACAGTCAGTATCCCGTTAACCCATACACTACCCAGCTATCCTGGCCTCGCTCGAGTAATTTTTCTCGAAGAAGGGGAGTATCCTTGTGAATAATGTCGCTCTGGGGGACACACCCCTCCCCCACACCGACCTCTATGCTTAAATATAACTTGAATATTTATATTTTACATAATTTTTTTAGACTTAAAAACTGATGTGATCAATTTTCAGAACAGGACGACAAGGCAACTAAACCGATAAAAAGAAGACGTTCAGCAGCTCACAAGTTTACCGAAGGCTGGGTAGAATTCGAAAAGAAGTGCGTAGCCAAACGAGTAGCAGCTTTACTGAATAAAACCCCCGTAGATAACAGGAAGAAATCCAAGCAATACGACTTCTTGTGGAAGCTGAAGTATCTGTCAGGGTTCAAGTGGCCCCATCTGCATGCAAGGCTGGCGTACGAACGGGAGAGAAGAAAGAAGAAATTGCGTAGCGAAATAGCGTTAGCGAAGAAACAAGCGGATTTCTTCACTTCGAATATACGGAAGAAGAAGAATAAAAAGAACGAGCAAACAAATGGCAGTGCTGAACCTGATGAGATAAACTCTGAGAACGAAGTTAGTGATGCTGAGGATTCACAGGAAACATCTTCAAGTAACAGTCGGACAGTCGATAGGAAAGAAGTATTAGCGGAAATGTTTGGATGATACCTGCTAGGTCTTGATTGTGAAATATTTTTTATATCTCATGTGATACTAATACTATGTATGTATATGTAAGTCTTTAATGCTGGCCTGTGCATAAAAAAGTGTATGTTACTTTTCTTATGTCTCTTACTTTATTTTTGTGTTTATACACTTTTAGATACAAAACGTATCTGCAAGTATTAAATACTAAATAGGAAGAATTATCTTTGTCTATGGATCTTCTTTCATGTGTTTTGAAAAAGATTTGAATGTTCTATTAGCTTGAACCTTGTACCAATGAATGATACCCAAAGTGTTCTATATCAAGACTTGCAAGAGGGCCATGCCAGCAAAAAAAAACATAATTTCAGTAACTCATGACTGTATTCATAGTTAGCCAGTTAAGCAATCAATTATTTGACATCTATGACTTAATTGAATCAAATTAACAAAATTATAGGATGCTTAGGACATACCTAAACATATTCCGGTAACTTTTTGATTCTTCCGGTTTACATTTAAGTTGAAGAGAAGAGTTAAGAGAGATTTAAGTTAAGAAAGATCTCATGCATGTATCGTGGATATTAAAACTGCACATAGGTATATAATTAACACTTTATTTTATGTACAACATAACATAGATTACAAACTAAACTATCTACTAACTAACTAATCTTTTTGACCATCGCCTGGATCTTATTTGTAGAACAAGGTGTCGGCTTAAAAATAATGTCTCTTATATTTTGGAAGGGCATTTCTATTACAACAGTCAATATCACAGATAAAGCAATAATCCAACCCAGTTCGTGTGCGTTAAACTAAAAAAATACGTTAATTATTATCACGATTATTGTTGATTACAAATACGTACCATTGTTGAAAAAAATTCATAATAGTTTGGGCTTCTTATTTTACCGACGTTGAAAAAGAAGACCGGAAACTGCGTCAGGTAAACAGTGTATGATATTCTTGTCCAAATCATGAAGCCCCTGAACGAGAAAAATTTCCCAAGCGCACCTAGAAAAGAATTATGAAATATAACAAACTTGCTTTCTCTTTCTTTTTTTTTTACAAGAGAATTTTCTTACATTTTTTGTATTGGTATGATAATGGCCTAAACATGTAACCAGGAAAAGGAAAAAAGAAAGTCTAAAATCCAGAGAAGTGATACTTTCATTATTCCGTAGAGCCATTAACACGTTCACTGCCAGTGCCACTAACTTAAAAGCGTCAGACAGACAAATACACCTGTGCCACTGACGCTTTAAAGCGTTATGCTCTGTTTTCGTTTCCATGCTATGTATTTATACTGGCAATCAACGTAGTTGGATGTGTAGGCACACAGCACTGAAGTATTTTTATGTGTTTTATCGCACGTGGTTCGGGTCTGCAGGCATTTGTGTTTTTACTAGAATAATGTTAAATAATAAATAATTTCGGCCCTCGGGGATGTTTTGGCATCAACCAGTGGCAGTGAATGTGTTAAAGAAATATTCCCAAAATTGTCCATCTCAGTAGGCTTTCTTTTTTCTCTCAGATCTGGATGAATTATCCTAGTTTTGCTACATACTATAGATTAATACCTGGTAGTCTGGCAGCAATAATTTATATATTTTCAAATTACTTCTACTCTTCTGTAGAAGGAAGAAGATTTCTGCAGAAGTAGAAAAGTACTTACTTTCATGTCCCAGATGAGACCTCAAAATGAGCCACCCGAAGGCAAGACACCATAAAATTGGAGCAAACGCTGCGTACCATGCAGCGTCTCTTGCATTATAAACGTAATCTATGCTACCCATAAAAGATGGTCCTATAAATGATGCTATGAACGAGCAGATTGCTAAAGCATCGCCTATTCTTATTTGAACCTGAGGAAAATTAAACATAAATTTAATTATTCAAATATTATTAATGGAAAATTAAACTTCAAGGTATCTGTTTGTTTCTGTAGGAATCAATATTTACACATTGAAGGTTTAGAAAGTTTCTGGCCATAGAAATAGGCGTTTTGGCTGCCTGGGGTGTATCCTATGGCGCAAACCGTGAATTATTGGTTTTTTGAAAGTGCATAATTCAAAAGATCAAATTCTTCATAATATAAAATTAACTGTAAAAAAATTTCACTATAACAAAAAAAGGCTCCTACAGCAATAAACAAAATACTATTGAACATAAATCAATTAATTTAAAGGTATTTACTTTACTCAGTGGTAAGGTCCTGTAATATTTCAAAACATAAGCTAACAAGATCCCCATTATGTAAACAGTGGCTCTATGTACTGGTAAAGTGTACATATTGTCAGCAGTGTCAAATAATTGTTGTATCCTGGAATCAGAAACAAATATTTCATAATTAAGGATGCAGGGTGCAGGAGACACCACCTGCTGATACTTACGAAGTTTGGAAATGAATATAATTCGACAATTTCATGGTGTAAGTGACGTAATATCGCATCGCTGTAGAAATCGTAGCCCCTAACACGAGAGCTATTGTCCCATTTCGTGGCCATTTCCATATAAGGTAAATCAGAAATGGAGAAATGAAAAATAACTGAGTGTCTATTCCTACATGGTGCGTATGTGTGAGACACTGAAAATTATTTATTACTTATTGAATGAATAATAACCATCATCAAAATATTGCAAATTAACAGTTGGCTTTAAGATGTTATTAAATTTTTGAAAAGACCATACCGCCAACTATTAATAACTTAATGCTACTCCAGAATAAAATTACCATATCCTTGAATCCGAAATAATTATGTATGAAGAGTAAATTCCTCCACCAGTTCTGCTTGCAGATTTGGGAGTGCTGAGTCACTACGAGGTTCCAAAGAGGTCCCGAGCCCAACCAAGGGAGAATAAAGGTGCAGAAAGCTATGAGAGCTGCATATGTCGGAACGATCCTCAGAAGTCTCGATGCGTATTCTTGTTTGAGATTTATCGTTTTTGTTTTATCCAGTCTTCCTAATATAGCACTTGCTGTTAATATCCCGGACAGCATGATGAACGGGTCTGTGTACAGGCTGGCTGCTCGACCGAACACCGTCCATGGTTTTGCGACAAACTGAAAAAGTAAAATGATTCAATTTAAATACATATCTCAAAAATTAAGCCTCCTACTAGAGACCTTTACTTTCTCAGAAAATAATATAAAATAAGTCTTAAAAAATGATAATCTCTCCAGTTTTTTTTTGCACTTCTATACCTAGGTATTTGACCCCTCCATTAATATTAACCTATACCAAAATTGAGATAAATATCTTCAATAGCTCAGGAGATATTCGATAAAATTGATTTTTTTCTTGCAAGTGTAACACTTCTTTCTGTATTTCATAAATAAAGCGTTTTAGCGCCAAAACTTTATAGAAAAAAGTATAATAATTATTTTTATGTGTTCTACCCTTTGGTGGAGTTATGAACATAACTGGAACTCAGGAACTCCCTGTATTATAGGTAGGTACCTAGGAAACGTGTATTTTTTAAAAATAAATGAACTTAAAAAATCCTATAGCTTGTTAGCCCTTGTTGATTTAATTCAAATTTGAAACGTTCATGTCCATATTCAAACGATCCAATAAAAGCCGAGTACTTACTCGATTCCATTGATAAAAAATAATAATGAGAGAGCTCGTGGCGCAAGTGAGCAAGCGCACAGCAAGCCAATAGAAACATCCGAGCAATCAGTGATCGAGAACTCCGGCCGGGCAATCTCGGCCACCTCTTCGCGTTCATATTCTCCTGATAGTTAATAGGAAAATTTCCCTCGAATTCTCTGCTTGTGGCGGCATCATCGAGTGAGAGTCGTCATCGATCTCCGCGATCCTCCGTTCAGGAAGTCGCCTTCCGTAACCGGCGACCGTGATCAAGGATTCGAATGCGGCCACCAGGGAAATCCTCCACGATCGAATCGGCAGCTCTTATCGGTTATGACGTCCTGCTGAAAAAACGAGGATTTCGCGTCCGAAAGCACTAAGTCCTCCACCTGGGACAGAATTCGGTCGGAACGTCGACGTCGCGACCAGTATTCGGTGACAGGAGCGCAGAAATAGGTTCGACGGTAGCCGGGTCTGTTTTACTGGTTGCCTATGCTACGCAGCGGTTGGAGTGTTATCACAGAATTAAACAAGCAGCAGGCACACTTCACTAAAAAAAACCGATTCACGCAACTACTCGGCGAAGGAACTCAGAGACGGAGCGCAACGGAGTCAGTTACTCTCAATCGCTCGTTGCCTGTGCTCCGCCGCTGAGCTGCTCCCTAAACATAGCGGATCTCTATGCGCCGAGTAGATGCGCGAACTCGTTTTGTTTTATTGAAGTGTGCCTTCTGCTTGTTTTATTCTGTGATAACACTCCAACCGCCGCGTAGCATAGGCAACCAGTAAAACAGATCCAGCTGAGCTCCTCCCTAAACATGGCGGTTCTCAACGCGCCTATCAGATTACTCTTTACGTTTCTGCTATCCTGATTGAAAACCGAACATTGGAAGGTTCTCTCGCAACGCCACGTTCTAGAATAACCAACCAAACCCGTTTCGTTTTATTCATTCGAAATCGAAACATTTCATTTCTTTAATCACTTTGGCACTTGATTTACAGGAAAAAAAGCAAATTATTAAAACTTTTTTGTGAATAAGTAAGTACCTACCGGGGTGGTTGTAGGTAAATAATTACCATCTTTCATTATGAATAATAAAAAAAACTCATTATCAAAGAATTATAATTTTTATTTTAGGTAGAGGTCTCTCTCGCCATCAAGGGTGTCGTACCTACTAAGGAATCGGTATTTTTTATGAGTTTATGAAGATGTTTTGAACAATACCGTAGGTACTCTTGTGTCTTGGACTTGTGTCGTTAGCACCCAAAAGTTCTAATCGAAAGTCATATCTATGTTTAGTTAGAGTTCTGTAAATGTTGCAAAAAGTTATACAATTCTACCTAGGTATACAGGGTGTTTTCTAATTGAATGTCAATATTTAAGGAGGTGATTTTTAGGTCCATTTAATTTAAGAAGAAAACTTCATAAGAACGTAATGTCCTAAAGTCTTAACTTTTGAGATACAGGGTGGTAAAGTTTTATTAAAATTAAAATATTTTAATAAAAATTTTAAAAATTAAATGTTAAAATGTAACTTTCACCGAGCTCAAAAATCTCACGAGTAAGTTCTTGACAATTAAATCACTGAATGAATCGTCAAGAAATTTTTTTGGGTAAAGCACGATGATAATTCTAGAAAGTCCTATACTTAGATAAAGATAAAAGTTAACGAGGAAAAACCTATCAAGAGATGAGTAAAACCTATTTTTACTCCTAATTAATGTCATGCACCAAAATATCTGATGCAGAAAAATTTATGCAATGTTCAATAATAAAAGTACCTACCGCAATGTCTTACGGTTATAAATTCGCGATTCTCATGTGTAGTAATAATAATTTATGAATGAACAAGTTAAAATTAATCCGCTATTATAAGCAGCAACCAGCATCAAAACCTGCTTTTATTCGCCTTGACTTTGACACAGTTTTTAAGTCTTAAAAAACCGTTGGCTGTATTCCATCGCCGGTGTTTATGTAACGGTCATAACTCTCTCCGATCTTCGAAGTTTGATTTCGTAATCGGACAATTTCTTTAATCAGTTGACGTCCGATTTTCAAACGATTCGAATCGATCCTCTTCATCTGATCCTCAAACGCAAACTTCTATTAGAAGATGCCTCTTAAAACTATATGTGCGACTAACATCAGGGGGTTCCTGAAAAGGGGGAGCGGTTCCTTTGGAGCTGTGGGGGAAATGTATTGCCTTCTGTACGTTTTAGTCGTCACCAAATCCATTCATGAAGGACTTAGATGTTTCCAGTAAATTAAGTTAATTAATCAAATTATTATTGAGGTGATGATGAGAGAAATAATAATTATGTAATTAGCAATTTCTGATATGAAAACAGGTCAGTATATTTTTTTTTTAAATACGCAAATTTTAATAAAAAAAAATTTTTTCCAGAAACATCATCAGAAAATGGATGAAGAAAGTAGGTATACATGAGAAATGATTTTTAGTTATTATATTTTTATAGAAATATTTGATTTTTTGATCATATAAAGTGAAATAAAGTTACTTTTATAACTCTAAGAAATAAGTCACTTACCTCTACCATTTGGGTTCTATTGGAGTAAGGTATGAAGAATAAAGCCATCGATTTATGGGCGAATATTAATAGAAGTGCATTTAAAAATCTAATGCCATGCAATACCTCTATTTCATTTGGTTTCCTATCCATGCTTAGAAGGGATGTTAAATTTTTTTTCAAAGAGAATGCCACTATCCATTCATCTAAAATATAAAAAAATCGAGATATTAGAATTATTATATCACTGTACCTATACATAAATCTCAAAATTAACTATCCGTTACATCATAACAGTCGCTATGAATAGAGTTGAAAATAAATAATGAATACCTACTTACTTTTATTAAAATTGATGACCAAATCGTAAACTGAAGCTAAAAATACCAGAGCAAATATTCCCAGAAAAATTGACCTGTGGAAATATAAATTATTAGGTAAGTATGAGAAAGCAAACAGTGCCTTAAAACTCTAGTGACATTTTTGAGATACATATCTACAGGTGTCCCGTGTGATTTGAAAACAAACTGCCATAGCCTATAGGGGTTGTATTTTGGACTATTCCATTCAAGTCCAATACACATTTATCTAAAACTCGTTCGTTTTCGTGATACAGGGTGCTAGAGTATTTGTTATTTATTTATTTGAAATACTTATTTGAAGTATTTTCTTAATAATTATTGATGTAACTATGTTGTTATCCTTTTAGACGTTTATATTATTAAATAAGATCACTGAAGGTATTTTTAAAATTTGGTAGTCTAAACGTCCAAAAATTAAAATATTGTTTGTCTTTTATAAATTTCAGATATGTATAATAAAAAAATCCGATTTCGTGACAAATATTGGGGAAGTTAAGAGACGCTTTCTGTAGAAAGATAAATGTTCTATCTAAAACTTTGCGGATAAATGAAAATAAATGCATTTGTGTTTAATGAAAAATGAATTAAACATTTTTTTTTAACTTTTTTGGAGACTCGGAAACAAATGGTTTTTCGTGACAAATAATGTAAAAAGTTAAGAGACGCTTTCTGTAGAAAGATAAATGTTCTATCTAAAACTTTCTGGATAAATGAAAATAAATCCATTTTGTGTTTAATGAAAAATGAATTAAACATTTTTTGTAACTTTTTTGGAAACTCGGAAACAAACGGTTTTTTCGTGACAAATGATGTAAAAAGTTAGGAGACACTTTCTGTAGAAAGATAAATGTTCTATCTAAAACTTTGTGGATGGATAAATGAAAATAAATGCATTTGTGTTTAATGAAAAATGAATTAAACATTTTTTGTAACTTTTTGGAATCTGGGATACAAAGATTTTTTCTGACAAATAATGAGAAAAGTTAAGAGACGCTTTCTGTAGAAAGATAAAAAATGTTATATCTAAAACTTTGCGGATAAATGAAAATAAATGCATTTGTGTTTAATGAAAAACGAATTAAACATTTTTTTGAACTTTTTTGGAGACTCGGAAACAAACGGTTTTTCGTGACAAATAATGTAAAAAGTTAAGAGACGCTTTCTGTAGAAAGATAAATGTTATATCTAAAACTTTCTGGATAAATGAAAATAAATCCATTTTGTGTTTAATGAAAAATAATAATAATAATAATGTTTTTATTAACCATTAATTACATCCCCTTTCACACCAGAAAGAAAATATTAAATATACATATACATCCGTAACATATAAAAAGAGGGGTATAACAATGGTCAAATGGCAGGATTCAGACGGCACGGTCTGCTCTTCCACCCAACCTTAGCATTTAAATAACAGTAAAAAAAATCTAAATATTTCCGATGGCTGTAACATTAACTACCACATGTACTGATCGTTTAGAACTAAACCATTCAAAATGGAGAAAAAATCTACTCACCATTGAAATCTACTTAAAATCTATCCATATTCCAGATACTCACAAGCAGGCAAATTTCAAGGATAAACCAGGATTCAATGGGAGGCCCCCGAGACAATGGCACTAAAGAACTATATATCTATATTCAACTGACGTGTATGTATCAATTTACGCAATCTTCTTTTGAAAGCTTCAGGTGTCAAATCTTTCAGGACAGTTGGCAAAAGATTGTAATATTCTGCAATTTTAAATGAAAAGCATTTCCGAAATTGGGCAGTCTTATGCTGTGGAATTGTTAGGCTGTCCTTACGTCTGATATTAATATTATGCACATCCGTCCTAAAAGATATCTTTTCGAACAAGTATGGAGGCGTTTTCAAAGAAACAATTCTGTGAAATAAATAGCAGGTATGAAGGAATCGCCTTTCATTCATCCTCAACATATTTAGTGTATTAAAATGAGCTGAGATATGGTCATATTTACGTAGTCCACAAACAAATCGCACACAACAATTTTGAACACGCTGTATTCGATCACGAGCAGAGGAACTAATGTAGGTACCGTATACTGAATCAGCAAAATTGAAATGAGACAGCACAAGAGCCTCACACAGAATCAACCTGTTTCTAGCATTCAAGTATTCCTTATGTGCATATATACTTTTAAGGTTGCCAAAAGCTTTTCCGACACACTTACCAATGTGACCCCCAAAGTTCAGGTCTGCATCCATCTCCAGGCCAAGGTTACGAGCTGACGGAACAAGCTGCAGTCTCTCGGTCCCCATCAGAATATCAACCCTATCTGCAACTCTCTCTCTCTGCATCCTATGACCAAACAATAGTACCTTGGACTTCGTTGGGTTAACAAGCAAATTATATTTCCTTGAGATGGTTTCCAGTCTGGCAAGATCCGCGTTAATGGCCCCACAGGCCTCATCAACATGCTCTTCATTAAAGCTGTAGTATAACTGTGTATCGTCCGCGTAAAAATGAGTTGTGCATTCGCGAATAGAGTCACCTAATTTGGACACATACACAGAAAAGAGCAAAGGACTGAGTACAGATCCCTGCGGAACCCCCGACAGGATATCCAGAAACTCCGAATATTCGGTACCAACCCGAACGGCTTGCTTTCTGCCCGTTAAAAAAGCACTCATCAATGTCAAGGCCCCTGGTGACAGGCCATAGAATTTTAAAATATTTAACATAAGCTGGTGATTCACCCTATCGAATGCCTTAGAGTAGTCCAAAAGAACTAGAATCGTCAGCCTTCCAGCATCTAACTCTCTTGTGATGTCATCAGTCACCTGAAGAAGGGTAGTTGTACAACTGAAGTTCTTCCTGAAGCCTGATTGATTGCATGGTAATAACTCATTTCGATTGAAATACTCTACAAGCTGAACATTCAGAATTTTTTCTATAAGCTTCGATAAAACACATAAGACAGATATTGGCCGCAAATCATCCAAAGTAGCAGGGCTCTTACATTTCGGTAGGGCAGTAATAAGAGCGGATTTCCAAACATTGGGATAAGTGTTACTTTCAATACAACAATTAATAATATGAGTTATATAGGGCAAAACGTATGGACAACAATGTAATAGGAATCTCACCCCCAAGCCGTCCACACCTTCTGCATTAGACTTAATAGAGAGCAACTGACTGAATACATCATCCTCAGTTACATATTGAAAAGCAAAGGTTAGTGCATGTTTATGCAAATGATTCGAATAAAAATCTATTAAATCTGCATCAGCTCCCATGTCAGTCTGGTAGGAGTGTACAAAGTAATCATTAATTCTGTTTGTATCTTTTAGCTGTGGCGGAAGATTGGGTGTTGATTTTTTAGTGGCACCCAATACTTTAAATTTCTTCCATATAGAAGATCCCCCACCAATATTATCCCTCAAGAAAACCCGCTTTTCCGTTCGAATTGCTGTGTTAACTTGATTTCTTAGCGTTTTATAGGTACGAAAATGTTCGTTAATTCCTGTTCGTTTATATTTAAGGAGAGATTTGTCTCTCAATTTCATCATAGCTTTCACATTATCCGTTAACCAAGGTGCAGGATTTTTAGAGACTCGTATAACTCTTTTGGGGATGTGCAGATCATAAAGGATAAGCAAATAATTATTAAGGAGTTCCACCTTATCATCTACACTGTTCATATGAAACATAACATTAAAAGGTGTTATTCGCAGATGTTCATGTAACAAGCCAGAATCAAGCGACCTAAAGTCTCTAATTGTCAAAAAATGTTCATGACCTTCGCAGTAAACTTTCGGCAAGTCACAAACAATCATATCGTGGTCAGCAATTTCTGGTGTATGCACAACCGAGCAGGAAAACTCCAGATCCCGCGAGATGATACATAAATCTAAGAGACTTGTAAATCTAGTAGGTTCAGAGACTACCTGATGCAAGTCGTAACTGTTTAACAAATCATTTAACTTACGTGTGTCAGCAGCCTCCAAATCCATGAAATCAATGTTAAAATCTCCAACACAGACCAAATAGTCACTTTCCAGTAAAATAACATTAATTATATCCTCAAATTCGATGCAGAAGTCATTAATCGGAAAGTCGCCCGGTCTATACCAGCCTCCCACTGCAAAACGTTTTTTATCAATAACTATGATAAACCAAATCTGTTCAGATCGAAACTGCGATGTAAAATTCAATAATTGAAATGAAAAAGTGTCACGTATATAGAAGGCAACTCCTCCACCACGTCTGCCATCCACACGATCCCTCCTAGTGATTACGTAACCATCAAGATGAACCGTCTCATCTAGGATCTGTTCAGTAAGCCAAGTCTCAGTGACCGCCACAATATCCAGATCATTACTCTCTACATGATGCTTGAAATACATAAAATTTTTAGTTAAAGATCTCACATTTATATGAGCAACCTTCATGTCCTCATTTCATCTATTATGTACAGAGATAAAATATAAGACCCATGATACATCAACACTCTACATATCCATACCTACACAAATTGACATGCGGCTTTTGCTATCAAAGATATCAGATAGATTAAATATACAATAATTAAATATAAAGATATTAAAAATCAGACACAAAGGTTTCCCCCGCAATGCAGAATAAGTATAATAATCGATTAGGTGAGTACCCGTGTATGTACGGGTATGGTAGTTTTTATATACAGTATTTAAACAATTAAACTCAAATTCAGTAGAGATCCTCTCCAAATAGTTCCGAAATAATAACAAGATATCAAACACTATTAAACCCAAAATTACTGTAAACAAATTTTCACAATTTTGAAAAAAATAACAAGAGAAAAGCAATAATAAATAATCAGTATCGAAGAGTTTATTCACTCACGATTCACTCACTCCAATGTTTTTAAATAAAATTAACTTACTTCGTGCCAAAAAAAAGGTAAATAAACACAAGATAACATCCATAAACATACCCAGATAGATGTAGATTATCTGTTTTATGTGATTTGTAGGTACACTCACAACTCAATTTCATCTTCATTATGAATCCTCTTTTTCTTGTTGTCTATCAATGCATAGACATAGCCTTTCCAGGTCCAACATTGTTTGGTGCCATATTTTGTACAGCTCTTCTTATACAGATTTAAATCCGATTTCAATAACATCTCCGAAAACACCACACCAGTACCTTTTAATTTTCTCCGCAAAGCGAGCACGGAATCACGTTCCCACTGTCGCAGAAATTTCACCACTAGTAGTCTCGAGTACTTACTACCATCGCTCTTCTTGCCCATACGATAACATGAATGAATTAAACATTTTTTTGAACTTTCTTGGAAACGCGGAAGCAAACGGTTTTTCGTGTCAAATAATAGGAAACGTTAAGAGACACTTTCTGTTGAAAGATAAATGCTCTATCTAAAACTTTGCGGATAAATGAAAATAAATGCATTTGTGTTTAACGAAAAATAAATTAAACATTTTTTTGAACTTTTTTTGGAAACTCGGAAACAAACGGTTTTTCGTGACAAATGATGTAAAAAGTTAGGAGACACTTTCTGTAGAAAGATAAATGTTCTATCTAAAACTTTGTGGATGGATAAATGAAAATAAATGCATTTGTGTTTAATGAAAAATGAATTAAACATTTTTTGAAATCTCGAAAACAAACAAGTTGTTCTAACAAATATGTATTTTCGATTTGAAATGTTAAGGTATTTAGATTTTAAATATTGTAAAGAATGTACCATTAAAAGCTATGGCTGTCGAGTCTCATCGGGACATGCTGTATATATCTATCTATGGCACCTAATGCATAAACTTGGAGTAGAGTACAAAAAAAAGTGAATAACCTTTTAAGGGAGGCAGCTGCATTTTAAAATGAAATCTGAACTTTACTTTAATGTTTTATCGAGTACCTAAAGTAGCAGTGCATGCAACTGTTTATTTAATTAATTACAGCTAATTCAGTTGTGGCACTAATTTTAAGCAAGCTAAAGAAATCATTCACGCATGCTGCATGAAGCTGTTGAAATTTATTGCAATTAACACGCTTGAGAAATAAGTAAATTTATGTAAGTATGTGGTACGTATTGTAACTATTAAATTTTTTTATAGAGCGTTTCCAAAAATTTGAAACTGAATTTTTTTTACAATAATTCTTAATTAAATCGCTGTTAAATTTGATACAGGCGGTACCTATTATAATAGGGGCTTAGTGAAGTTATTGCCACTTATTCTAAGTGCGAATTTTTGTCAAATAATCAGGGCTTTCGTTTTTACACGATTTATCCACTTTTGTCAAATAAAAATATCAATTTTTCATTGCAAAATTAAAAAAAAAATTGATACCAGCACCCTCATGAACATAATTATTTCGTTAAATTTCAATACGGGCTTGTCCACGTTTCACTAAATTTCAATTTTACATAATTAAAAAAGAGTTACCTACGGCAAAATTATAAAAAAAATTTACCTTTTTTTTGAGAATGGATATGTTTTGTCCACTCCGCCTTTCGGAAGGAAAAATTTAGTTGAACGAACGTGGAAAAATCGTGGACAAACGAATTCCGTTTGAATTTTATAAAAATTCGCACTTTTAAGAGTGCCAACTGCACTGACCTGAGAATAGAACATAAAACTGTTCCTCATTTCAAATTTTAATTAATTTTTAGCACTAATTATGTTGATACCAAGGGAATTTTATAACTCTATGCATGCAAAATTAGTGCTTCTCCTACACCCCCATTGCCCATGCATGAAGATGATGGCAATAATGAAATTTTTTAATTCCCCCCTTTAAAGAAAATTCAACAAAAAAAAGGGTTTCAGTCTGTCGGAAATTAATATTGCAAGGTCTAACGGTGATCTGATGAAGGTTACCCGAAAAACTGGAAACATTCCCGCCTAATTCTCGAAAATAAAAAAAAATGGAAAAAGGAGATACTTTCAAACCAGGATTAATCCATTTTACAGATAGACGTTTCCAGCAACGAGATAATGAGAATGGTTACATTGGTGCAACATTTTAGATGACAAGACAAAAGCTGCATTTCATGGGGAAATTGCTTCTGCTTGATTCAACCACGATGACGCTATCTTCCAAGTAGAGGTATACCGTATACCTCCAACATCCAAAGGATTATCTCTCCGCTGATCCAGAATTCTAGCCAGTTGACCAGAAAACAGCGCATATCTTATAAATGGGTTCGAGAACATTCAAAAATAAGGGGCTAACGAGTTGGCAGATCACTATGCAGAGCTCGGGTTTATTGGGATAACTTTTCTGGATTGACACCTGTATACCATGGTCAGACATCAGACAATAAAAGGTCTTAAGGAACGAACCCATAAACTAAACCAGAGGTAGTTTGTTGGAGTTCACACCGCTCGCAAGAGTCTGAACGGGAACTTGCAACTTATGGGGGTGACTCAAAAAATTTGGGTCAAAGGCACTACAAGAGGAAGAAGTAAAGAACTCCTCTCATGGAAAGACCTCCAGGCTTATTTATATGAAAAAGTAGAGAGAGATTGATTAGAAGTTCCAGTTCCATCATGGTACGGGAATGACGAAATAGATCCTTTGTGGCCTTGTCACTTTGGGGGATGACTTTTCCCATCATGTCTATAAAAACTAGTGGTTGATTTTTTATTCACCAATTTACAGGTTTCTGCACAGATTTTATTTATGCATTAATTTATGTTTTTTTTTTTCGAAAAAGCTTAATTTGAAATTTGTGTTCAAATTAATTGTTTAAGTTGTAATTAATTAAAAAATATATGTTAATATAGAAAAAAAGTGGGGATAGAAACGTAAAAAAGTGGGGAAACCTTTCTAACCTGCTCTTTATAGATAAACAAGTAACTTAAATTAGGTATTATAAAAAATACAAAAAGAGTTAAGTTTAGTGATATAAACGGTGATATAAAAAAAGAAAAAACTGTTTACCCAGCCAATATAGTTGAAACAGGATATGACTTTCCTTCTGAAGAATAGCACATGTCGGGGTCTACATCGTACCTGACCCTCAGTTCAGTACCTGTCACGATTTCGTTAACTTTTTTTCTCAAGCCAATGTCTATGTCTTGTGAACTGCAACCGCTTGGCACACATAGTCCCCACTGAATACTGGAAAACCGTGGCACTCTGTGACCAGGCTGAAATACAGAAAAAAGTGAGTTATTGTAGACACGTGTTTCGCCCTACTCTTGGCGGGACTCATCAGTATGTACAATTTATCTTACCAACACACAGCACAATTTCGATCATTTAACCTTAGTGAATGGGAGGAATAATTTAATGAAAATAAATATAAATGCATGGTAAATTAGGCTTGCGTCATAGGATACACCCCGGGCAGCCAAAATGCTTGCTGACAACTATACTTCCATGAGCACCGGGGGGGGGGGGGGGGGGGGGCACTGCACTATTTGTTTTCATTACATTACAGATTGTTCAAAATATAATTCATATAGGTTAGGCAAATTACGTGATACGATCTCAGTTGCACTACTATCAATATTTTTGGAATGGTAAAAGATAGTTTCATGAATCATATAAAATTAAATAATAAACAAAAAATAACGGGTAAGTATAAGGTAAGTGCTCATAGCCCTTTCACCTGATTCATTTCTGCATATTTTCCATCCAAAGCGCATAATCATATATGAACGTGTTTACACCTTTGCGTGCAATATGCAAAGTATTTAATTAAACTAGTCCAGTTAAAATATTTGCTTACAATGTATTACTGCCCTAACTTAACAAATACTTAATGCTGTTAGTAAATTTCAGAAAGACATAAAGATTTCTAGAGCATAAATATGAGTAAATGGTTGAGCTTCTTCTAAAGCTTACTTCATCTGCTCACATCCGTGAAGTTTTCATGAGCAATCGATTGCAGAAACGATTCCACGTTACAAATCCTCTGGATAATCTCTCAATAATGGATCACGATATGAATCATAATACCTTTTACATTTATATGGTTGATATACAGGGTGAGGCGCGAGAACCTTAGGGCATTTTTATATGGAGAAGTCTAAAAATTTGTAAATGTATAGTTTCGATTTTGACGAGCTGAACTAAAATATTTACAACCCCACACCATGCACTTCCGGTTATACCGGAAGTTGCCATATTTTTCTTTTTTTTAATGGTACATCCTGTATATTATTACATTTTCAGATTGCCTGAAAAACAGTAATAAAAATGATGTTAAGAAATGATGTTAAAAAAAACATGATAAGAATTGCATTATCGATTGTGAACACTCAAGTGTTTTGGTGATTTTTTATCGATCCTATTAACTTTAGTCTTGGAACGCTTCAAAAGTGCCTACATTGTTTTGGAAAGCTTTCAAAAAGTTGAAAATATACCATTTTGTAAAAAAAATCATCAATTCATGAAAATATCTTAATCAAAAATTATTATAATCAAAATCGATTGGATAATGGAACCGAAGTGTTTATATGATACCGTTTTTATAGAATTATCTGATAAATTCGTTACGCTGAAAGCTGAAATCGGCAGAGATGCTGAGAAAGTGAAAGTTACAGCGTTTAAGAGCGCCAAAGTAAGTTAATAAAGATGACATTCCAGACGTGCAGGGTAATAATTTAAATTGGCAAATTAAGAATGCACCGAGATTTCGATTTTGACGAATCACCTTGAGAAGATCTCATAACTGGCCCAATTTAAGACAATACCTCTTTCAATGACATGCTTGAAGACATGAAATAATGAAATATGTAATATGCGTGGTAATTATTTTATGATAATTTTATCATGAAGACTTTCCTATACATTCAGTGCTTTCAGCCATAGATTTAGATCTACATGTCATTGTCACATTTTTCTATTTTGCAATTTGATAGATTTTTGTCTATTATTAGTCTAAAATGTATAAACTGCTTATTTAGAAAACAGTCCATTTGTACATGCCCATCAAGATTTAGAAAATTTCATTTGTAACCGGGAGACCTGATAACAGAACTACCCTATCCAGTCGAAGGGTCGAAGTTTGATGAAATTTTAATGGTATAGGTAGAGAAGTAAGGATAAGGGGTGGCTGCCAGCTAGAATTTAATTGATAAAAATTTCTTATTATTCAAGAGATACAATTTTTCAAACATAACACTTCTGGGGGCGGAAACGTTGTTTGATTTTACAAAAAAACGGTAAATTGCCGGGGTGAAAGTAGGTTATGACAATAATGGTAACTTTTGAGTTTTCCTACAACCTACAACATAAGTATTACCTACATGGGAGCGCTAAATTTCAATCAGTAAGTACCAATATTTTTGAATTTTTTTTATTTTGCACAAAATAGACCCATGCCTGCGATTAAAATAATTTTCTTAATTTATATCTTCCATCTCCCCTTTTAAGGTAAAGATGATTACTCCCTTCTGAAAATTAGGGGAACCCCAGAATCCAGCTTTAAAACAAGGGGAACCTTCAAAATCCCTTCTTAAAGCTAGGGGAATCCCCTAATCCTACTTACGAGGGAAACCACCATCTTACTTTTTAAAACTAAGGGAATCCCCATCTCCCTTCTGAAAATTATGGGAGCCCCCCCATCTCTTTAAAACAATCTAAGTCCCTTCTTAAAGCTAGTGGAATCCCCTAATCCTAATTTAAAACTAGGGAAACCCCAATTCTCTTCTTAAAACTAGGGGAACCGCCATCTCCCTTCTTAAAGCTAGGGAATCCCCTAATCTTACTTTCAAACTAGGGAAACCCCCATCTCTCTTCTTAAAACTAGGGGAACCCCCATCTCCCTTCTTAAAGCTAGGGAATCCCCTAATCCTACTTTAAAACTAGGGAAACCCCCATCTCTCTTCTTAAAACTAGGGGAACCCGGATCTCCCTTCTTAAAATTAGGGGAACCCTCCCATGTTCCATCTTAAATCTATGGCAGCCCCTTTATCCCTTCTTAAAGCTAGGGAATCCCCTAATCATACTTTAAAACTAGGGGAGCCCTTATCTTCATTCCTAAAACTAGGAAAACCCCCATCTCCCTTTTTAAAACTAGGGGAACCCCCATCTCCCTTCTGACAAAGAAGTTTGGTCTTTAAATTGGACTTTAAAAAACCCGTGCAGAAACCGATTCGCTGCTGTTGATTCCCCATGAACATTCTTTGATTGAGCCGTGATTTTATATCTTTTCCAGGAGCCGATTCGCTTACTCTGGGAGCTGATTGACCTTTCTCTGGAGACACAACACTGATCGAAAACTGAATAAATGTTTCAACTTTTACTTTTTACATAAAAAGAGAGAAACGTGCAGTTCTGTTCAAATAAAACTGGGACAACTCTTGTAATGTAACTGTCAATTCCACTTGTTCCATGGAAACAATTTCAATTTCAAGTTCAATTTATAATTCACATTTACACTAGAAAATTAAAACTGTTCCAGATGTATTTGAACAGAACTCTAATGAAATAAAATTAAGCGCTTGCGCCGTAGGATACACCCCAGGCAACCAAAATGCACGCCTAAGTGTAGTGGCCCCCGGTAGGCATAAAAGTAGTTGAGACCTACTAATTCTGAACAGAGCTGTAGGGTGTCCCAACACTAGTGTCCACCCCCTAAATAGAGCTTAATTTTAAAGATAAAAAATTGAAACTTTGAGGATTTGTGTACTTGATATAGGACCACGGAATGGCATAATCAGTTCAATTAAAAGAAAATTAGTTCGGGCGCCAGCGATAAAAAACTGTAATATTGTGGTAAATTGTCGAAAAAAAAATCGATTTTTTTCAATACATAGGTAGAAATCGATTAATAAAATCAAAATCGCTTG
Source organism: Malachius bipustulatus (assembly GCA_910589415.1). Classification (NCBI taxonomy): domain Eukaryota; kingdom Metazoa; phylum Arthropoda; class Insecta; order Coleoptera; family Melyridae; genus Malachius; species Malachius bipustulatus. The sequence goes on along the minus strand of OU342631.1, from coordinate 10,942,236 downwards.
AAAAAAATGTGAAAAAACTAATTATAAGCCTTTAATTAAATAAAATATAATTATATAGCAATGACAGGTAGAGATTTGATTTATGATGTGCAATAGAGTGATCAATATAATAGTAGGCCCAATAAAGTTTTATTACAAAGTAAACAAGCCCTAAATAAATATAGAAGAATGGCTCTTTCTGGACTAAGGGAACATGCTGTGAACCTGGAGCACTGGACGCAGTGTCGTATTATGGAGTCCTGAAAAAGGTGATTATAAAAAATGTAAAATTAATATAATTATTTCAAATTTATGAACCCTTATCCTTTAAATTGTGTAATATTACATCTATTATGATAATCAATAATCATAAAACATTACAGAATTCCAGATAGGTAGGTAATCAAGGTATGTGAGATATTATTCATCAACTAGGTAATTGTTCCGACAACTTAATACTATTTAATTATTTTGTTTATTAATCGCTTAACAATTATAAATAAAATATGAATAAATGGCTCACCTAAACAAATATCCACCTCCAAATTTGAGATTAATTTTATAGGTAAAAAAATGAAACTTTTAGGATTTGTGTTTTGATTAGGACCGCGGAATGGCTTGATCAGTTTAATTTTTTTTCAGGTAACAGTGATAAAAATGCAATTTTATAATAAAGTGGTAAAAAAAATCAATTTTCCGCATAAATCTGTAGAAATGGATTAATAGGTAATATCAAAATGGATGAAAAAAAATGAGGAGATTTTAATATCAAATAAAACTCATATTTAACAGGCTGTTTGGTAGGTGGACAACCGAATAAAACGTCATGTATAAAATCGTATTAAATCATAAAAGATCAGCAGAAATTTGTTAAAGATCAGCAGGCCCAAGGGGGCTTAAAATATTCTTAGAGTGAAAATTTTTCTTGTGTTCCTCAACTTTACAACCTGTTTAACCGGACAGGTCATTAATGCAACTTTAGAAGGACGATGAAAATATAGATGTCTGTTGATAGGTAAGAAATATTTAAATTATGCAACTTGGAAAACATACCGTACCTAAAAGGATTTTAAAAATCTCGCAAAGTAGAAGGTTTCCTTCTGGAATTCACTAATAGGTTTATTCCTGGAATTCCCTAATACCAAACTTAAGTATTGTTGACATTTCTTGCCCATACTCATGCGTAGCAGAATGCCTTTCAGGAGTTTATGGTGTTTGTAGGTAGGTACCTACTTACTATTATTATGTCCTAGTTTAGTCAAAGTTTTACTTTGAAACAAGAAAGGTCTTGTACGAATCCAAACCTTTCAGCTTTGTGTTTAATTGTCAAATTATCGTGCGCATCTGAGTGTTGTTAAAGTGGATATTTGCTTTAGGTGTAACATTTATCCATATTTTATTTATAATAATTGTTAAGAGATTAATAAACAAAATAATCAAATAGTATTAGGTTGTCGAAAGAATTATACCTAGTTGATGAATAATATCTCACATACCTTGAGTATACCTACCTATCTGTAATTCTGTAATGTTTTATGATTATCATAATAGAAGTCCATAAAATCACGTTAATGTAATATTACATAAGTTAAAAATAAGAGCCTATAAATTTGAAATAATTATATTTATTTAAGATTTTTAATAATGCACCTTTTTCAGGACTCCATAATACGACACTGTCCAATGCAGGTTCAGTGTGTGGGCTAGTCCAGCAAGATCGTCTTTCTATTTATTTAGGCCTTATTTACTTTGTCATAAAATTTTATTGCATCTACCGTTTTCAGTTTATATTGATCATTTTATTGCACATCATAAATCAAATCTCTACCTGTCATTGCTATATAATTATATTTTATTTAATTAAAGCCTTATAATTAGTTTTTTCACATTTCTTTCAAGCGATTTTGATTTTATTAATCGATTTCTACCTATGTATTGAAAAAAATCGATTTTTTTTTCGACAATTTACCACCATATTACAGTTTTTTATCGCTGGCGTCCGAACTAATTTTCTTTTAATTGAACTGATTATGCCATTCCGTGGTCCTATATCAAGTACACAAATCCTCAAAGTTTCAATTTTTTATCTTTAAAATTAAGCTCTATTTAGGGGGTGGACACTAGTGTTGGGACACCCTGTACAACTTTAATTATACCTACGTAGGTAACTGAAATAAATAATTGCTATGCAAAATAACTATTGACCGTTTATTGCAGGAAAAAGGAAAATTTTAGCGGATCATATTGTTATGAAGTCGACAAGTACTTACATCATATGAACATATTATGTTACCTCATAATAAAATAAATGTAGGTAGGTACAAAGATGTATTTGGCTGGTGAACCAGTTTGTTACTTACGTCCTTTAATTCGCTTCTGAAATGGTAATGCGAGTGTACCAGCTTGTGCAGAGCGGCCAGATAAGAGCTCTGAGGCACCTCCACCTGTAGCGATACCAAGCAGTATTTCCCTCGTATGCGAGAGTCTTCAGAAATTGAAGACAAACAGAGGTCAAAGTCTCCGAACTGGTTGACATTCCCGCTAAGAATTCCAGACGTTATTTTAGCATTTGCGTCATACACTGGAAAAAATGTAAATATGTACATGACCACTCTGAGACGTGATAAGAATAACAATTATTACATACTTTGCAAAGCCCATAGCTTGAATTTTTGTAGATTGTCCACGTAGCTCTGGCTCTGTTTTTGACAGGAAGGGCTCACTCTCGATATGCTGCTGAAATCTAGAATCGGAGCGTTGATGAGTAGCTTTTTTGATAACACTTCTGGTGCTGCCTCGTGAAATATATCTGCAATAAAGAGGAAGATTTTCAACTATGAACTTGACCATAAACTACGCATACACCAAAGGATATTCTCATTACGTAAAAGTTAGAACACATAAACATTAAATCAAACCTGCAGCTTGGACCTAGACCTAGATCGTGAGAATTTAAAGAGATAGGTGTTTAACAGAACCCGGTAGTGTTTGTGTTCGAGAAGATTGTTTTCCGTCATGAAAATGCATTTTAAGTAGTTTTGCATGCACATTGACAAATTATTTATTATCATTATAGGAACTTGTGATGTGCGCTTCAGTTAATTTTACGATTATTATGTTACTTTGTTACTTCTTGTAAGGAACATTGAATGCAATTAATTATTATTAACCTCATTAATATATTTTTTTTAGGATCAAACATTAGCACAAAATGGTTTTTCCATTTAGTGCAATTTTAAAATATTCTTGGCAGCAACGCAATGAATCATAAAAAAATAAACAATAGTAGCCTTAAAAAAAAGTTATTCCTTGAGCGGGATTCGAACCCGGTCTCTTGACTAAAAATACCAAGTGTGACTAAACTAAATATCACTAAAAAAAAGCTCACACGCTATTAACGTTTTGACATGGTAATCTTTTCAATATTACTAAAGGAACAATAAACAAACAATCAAAGTACTACGTCCATATTTACTTACACTCAGATGAGAATGAGAAATCGTAATCGATATTAGAATAATATTTGATTAACAATATTTATTTTTATTTTACGTGTGTATAGGTATGTCGATTCATTCATGCAAACATGTCCAAGGTTTTATGACTTTATGACTTTAAATTTTGCCTTGCAAGCTGCCGCATACTAGACCTAAGTTCACCCGTTCTTACATTAATATTGTAATATAATTATTCAAGTGTGAGGTTGGGACATTGATCTTTAATCTCTGCTCTATTCTTACGTACCAACAGGACTTTAACTGTGTTGCATGATGATTGATGACATAGAATTAGAAATGATGCATGTCCATTAACGCGATAGTATACGAGAAAGTTAACCTGATCACCTGGTGATCTCTTATCTTTATGCCTACCGACGCCTGAAACAATCAGGGTAAGTTTTGCAAGTTCAAGATCAGACAGATCATTCGAGACAAACTATTAATCCCCATAAGCGAAACTACATTTGGGAGTCTTCGAGATTACATTTGGAGAATTATCTCGGAGCATCTCCCTCCAACCTCTACCTTCTTGCTTAATAATTGCACTTCGGAAGCCATCTCTTCATTTTTTACCTCAATGACTACGTTTGAATTTACTTTCATATTTTTTGCCTGATATTTTACTCCAAGATATACCAAAGCATCGAGCGTCTTTGATCTTCTGTTAGAGCGTTCCCTAAGCATTGGTACCTAGATTTTAATGTAACGAAAGAGAAGATGTATTCTTTGTATGGGGTGATTTCCATTGATTTTGGGGGGAAAAGCTAGTTCGCCTCCTCGTGGTGCACCCTGAATGACGCTAAATGAACTAGAACAGACTGGTGGTCAGAGAACCCAAATTCTCTTGATCACATAAGAGACACAACCTTTGTCAACTTCTTAGCAACAGAACATGTCTCCAACCAAATTCAACAGTTCTTCGCAGAGCTCTTTGACTAGAAAACTCGGATTTTCAGCCCAAATTTGTCAGATAATCATACAGGTAAGTTACTCTAAAAGCCAGTTCCTGTCAAAATTACTAAAGAACGACAACATTGACCTAAATCGCCATCAAGGAAACACATTGTAACACAGAAGAACAATTACAAAGAACAAATTAACCATCTCAACCACACTCAGCAATCTACGTGGGAGATTTTAACAGCCACCATGAACAATGGAAATGTGTACAGAGATTATGACGAAAATGCTATCGCACTGGTAAAATGGGCCGAAGATGAAAACCTCCACCTTGGTTATATTATTAAAGATCGAGATACATTTAAATCAGCATCGTGCGGAGAAGAGAACACAACCCAGAACTCTGATTCACCTTAACTGGTAACAAAAACCACCCACTGCCAGTAACACGAAAAATTCTGTGCGATTTCCCTCACAGCCAGCAACGTCCAGTAATACACAACAAGCGGGACACTCGTAACAACTATACCACGTCCTAAAAAGTCTAAAAGGAAAACATTCTCTAAAGAACTCTGGATAAACGTCTAGGATGAATCTCACCAATTAACACTAACTAAAACAAATTTGTTGGTGCAGATTGTCAAAAAGTAGATACCCAGAGGATATCGTAAAGAATAAATTCCTGGCTGGACACAGAACAGCGAGGAGCTTCCGCTTGAACAGCTTCCGCTTGAACTTGGAGGAGACCAAAAAAATTGATGCTGCAAGACAAACAAAATTGGTCAAATATAGTGGAAAGTATGAACTTCCAGAACTCAAGCCATCAAGCTTGGATTTTGCTATTGCTAAGAAAACTAGGAAGCTGTGCGTCTGTCCAAAGACATGGATATGATCCTGACCTCCGATCTGGGAAAATTGGAAACGTATTTTACAAAATGGAGACTTTCACGTAAATAATGAGGCTGCTGATAGAGAACTCAGAATTCAATTTGAGAAAAAGGGCATGACTGATTCATAATAAAACTCCAAAATATCTCGGCATTACACTCAACAGAACACTCTCGTTTCAGCAGTATTTAACCAAAACATCAGAAAATCTAAAAAAAAAGAAATAACATTCTACAGAAGATATGCGGAACAACATGGAGAGCGTCAGCACCCATTTTGCGCTCATCAGCTCTGAGTTTTGTTGTCTCAGCTGCCGAATTATGTGCTCTTGTATGGCTAAACAGCCCTCACGCCAATAAAAGTGATTCTCAGCTTAACAACACAACGAGAATGATTGCCGGTGTTATTAAATCCGCTCCCACTGAATGGCTTCCAGTCCTGAGTCACATCCAGCCTCCAAATCTGCGCCGTGTGAACGCTCTTACAAGAGAGTGCAAAAATATCTCTCCAAGTTCCCAATCCACGAAGATATTCAATTCGCAAGCGGCTTCATTCTAGAAAGCCACCCACCAAAACAGCAGTAAGTAATAAGGGAGGATTTTTAATCTAACCACCTCGAGGCACCTAAATTGTCGCGTTACCGCCGTCCGCTCCAACTCTGAATTTTCGCATTTTTGTTTGGATTGTCCAAATTGCCCCATCACCGTTCATATTTCGCGTTCTAATCATCAAGGTTTGGCGTGAGCCCTGAAGATGGGGGAAACAAATGGGAGGATCGAAACAGTTCATGCCATAAGTTAAGGGGAGAGAAATCGTCATAAGTTAGGGGAAGAGAAATTCTCAGACAGATGCAGGGTACGAAGATTCGCAATTAGGTAAAAATGCGCACGTCCCCATTACAACACCTGGGTTTCAATGGACCACCAAGTATATTTGACATTTTTGGAGAAGATGATCGACTATGTTTTCCCAGCATTAAACAGCACCTGACTTCGATCCCCCCAATCTAGAATCTCTTGTAGATCTTTGGAAGTATGTATTGAAACTTCTTGCTCTCTGCGAAAATCTGCGTTGATGGCCGAAATTCGCGCATCTAAGGTATAGGAAGATATAAGTGTTCTGTCATCGGTAAAACTGTATATTGGGTTTTTTGCTGTTTTAACAGATTTTAACAGATTTTAACAGATTAACAGATGTCGGTAATGAAATGGATCCCTGCATGAGGTACGCCGGAATTGATAGAAAAGGTCTCTGAAATCCATCGCTCCATCGACGGCCACTCGCCAGGAGCGACCTCCGAGGTAACTCGCCAGCTACAAACAGAACTTCTGCAGTTCTGCAAACAAAGCCTGCAGTTTTGTCAACAATCGCGAGACACGATCGAAAAGATAGAACCAGCGCAACCACTCGGGACTCAAGTAGGTCAGGACGAGATCTCAGTTTGCGGAAGCCGTACTGGTGGTCGCTGATTATATTAGCTCCTTCCAAATACTTTAAAAGGTGCTTGTTGATGGCTTTGTCCATGATCTTAGCTAGAAAGAAGTGTCACTGCCTGGTAGTTATTTGGTATGATTTTTTTGCCTTTCTTGGGAATAGGCTGGACCCGTCCACATTTTCCAGCAGGAAGGAAATATCTCTTTTTTATAAGACATGTTGAAGAGTCGACAGAAAACAGGTGACAGCTCAGTCGCGAAATTTTTTAGTGCGATAACTGGTACGTCATCGGAATCAGAAGCTTTGACATTTTTAATTCTATGGAAGGATCGACGGAAGGGTATGCCTGAAGTGTAATTGCTGAAGAAAATAATTTCGCTAATCTTAGAAACCATCGATGAAATAGTCCCGCCGTGTAAGTAGCGGAATGGTAGATTTGGTGAAGTTCTGGCCTTAGTGATCGGCCAAAAAGATTTCGAACCGTTGGGGCAGGGAAGATTTATTCCTAATTCTCTGGTTATGAGCTTCCTTGGTTTATTATTGCTTTGTATCTGTTTCGAGCACTGACGGAGTTGTGGTTGGGGCTGTCTCGCCATTAATGAAAAACCAGTTGTTTGGAGGCTACAGCTTCCTTGCATCTTTTGTTGAACGAAGGTTTGCTGTTTGAGGGCCGTTTTTTATGGTATATATTTAAGGATTCGTGGTCAAAAAGAGATTCAGAGGGCTAGCGAAGTCTCCCCCGCAATCGGGAATGTGGGTTGGTTCGTCAACGAGCTGCTGCATTGGAAAAGAAGCCATAGTTGATGAAAAGCTTCAGCTCACGTCCTTCTTCGTCATTAAAATTAGACTCTTTATTAAGCCAGTTTGCTGATCCCTGGATTGCTATCTCGGCCTTAGGATAATTTATCTGTAGAAAATTAACAGTATTTGTCATTGGACGTTTTTGACGTTATTTCTTAAAATTTCCGAAACTACTGCAACAGGAAAATCTGCGTACCTAAAACCTGCGCATTTTTTAGACATCGAATATTCAGGATATCTAATTAAAATTAATTTTCTTGCATGAATTATAATGTGATGAATAATAATAAAAAATAATAATTACCAAGCATTCCCTAATACTTTATTACTGTAATAATACTTAGTAGCTTAATATTTTTTAAAGCAATAAAGATACCTATTAAGGAAGAATTATTAGTAATAATTATTGTTACTTTTAAATATTAGTAAGTTTAGTAGTGTGCTAATTTCGAAAAGAATTGTTATTTTTTAACAGAATATGCCTAATAACAGTCATTTTGCGAAGAGGAACTGATACTTAAATGACGATGAAATGTAAATTTGTTATGTTAAACAATTAGGAAATTTGATGTAATTTATAGGTCTATACGTACATGATGTAATGATGATGTTATTTTGTCTATTTGATAAATCCTTCGAACAATAAACAAAGGAACGTATAAGGGGCATTACTGAAACGCAAACATCTAATGAATTTTTCATGTCTTGATGAATTTCCTGACTTGAATAAAATTCTATTTTTAACCTTAACTTTTCAAGATTAAGGAGTTCCTACTAACTAACTTAAATGCTAGCAGGTGTGTTTATTTTTAAAAAAATCGTTTATTTATTTACTTTTCCTTATTGAATTAAAATCGTTAATCGAAGTAAATAATGTATGCGGACAAATTTTCATGCATTTTTTAATATTTTGCCAATAATAATAATAATAGAAGTCGTATAAAAGAAATTATAACTCTAATACCTATTACGATTTATAGTACCTATCTGATTGTAATTTTATGCATGCATATTTGCATTTTGATGTCAATCAGTTACGCTACAAAAGATAATCTCTTCCGTTTAATAACCAATGAATAAATTACTTAATAAGTATCTATCAAACATATATTTAAGTAGATGTATATGGTAATTAATTGAATGATTGGTTAATGGACAAGATAATCTTGACTGCAACTCGTAAAAAACAAATGTCAAAGAGCAATAATAATAATTATCATAATAGTCCAATGAAATCAGGAAGATAGAGATAATCTTCCTTTTACTTTATTAAAGGAACCGAAGAGCTTAATAATAACTGTTTACGCACGAAAGTTCGCTCATAAATTGCATTCTTTCAACCTTAAACAGATTTCAATGTCTTAATAAGGAATGTATTTCTGTCGAAAAGGTAAAGAGGAACTGGAGTCTACCATGGCTTGCTTTGAAAAAGGAGAACTTGAAAATCGTCACATTTCCTAATGTTAGGGGATAACTTCTTTATTTCCAGTCTTATTCCAGTTCTTATAGAAAATTTAGCTTCTCCTCGGCTTTTTAAACCAATTTGGCGAATGTGAGACACTTCCTCAAAATTATGTAAGACCTACCATGGCTTTCTTTGAAAGAAGAGAAACTGACGATCGTGATATTTCCAAATGTCTGGGGATAACTTCTTTATTCCGGGTCTTATTCCAGTTTTTATAGACAATTTAGCTTCTATTTTGGCTTTTTATATGAATTTTGTGAATTAGAGACTTTTCCTCAAAATTTTGTAGGACATCCCATGGTTTGCTTTGAAACAGGAGACTGACGTCGTCACATTTCCAAATGTTAGGGGATAACTTTTTTTATTTCGAGTCTAATTCCAGTTTTTATAGAAAATTTAGCTTCTCCCCGGCTTTTTATACCAATTTGGGGAATTTGAAACACTTTCTCAAAATTTTGTAGGACCTACATTGGCTTGTTTTGAAAGAGGAGAAACTGACTATCGTTACATGTTACATTTCCAAACGTTAGGGGATAACTTCTTTATTTCGGGTCTAATTCCAGTTTTTATAGAAAATTTAGCTTCTCCTCGGCTTTCTATAGCAATGTGGCGAATTTAAGACACTTTCTTTCTTAAAATTTTGTAGGACCCCCATGGCTTGCATTGAAAGAAGAGAAACTGAAGATTGCGACATTTTCAATTGTTACGGGATAACTTTTTTATTTCGAGTCTAATTCCAGTTTTTATAGAAAATTTAGCTTCTCCTCGGCTTGTTATACCAATTTGATGAATTTGAGATACTTCATCAAAATTTTGTAGGACCTACCAGCGCTTGCTTAGAAAGAGAAGAAACTGACGATCGTCATATTTTCAAATGTTAGAGGATAACTTCTTTATTTCGAGTCTAATTCCAGTTTTTATGGAAAATTTAGCTTCTCCTCGGCTTTTTATACCAATCTGGTCTATTAGAGACACTTCTTCAAAATTTTGTAGAACCTACCATGGCTTTCTTTGAATGAGGAGAAACTGACGATCGTTACATTTTCAAATGTTAGGGGGTAACTTCTTTATTTCGAATCTTATTCCAGGTTTTATAGAAAATTTTGTTTCTCGTCTGCTTTTTATACCAAGTTAGCGAATTTATAACCAATACAGGGTTATAATACAACAGGAAATACAACCGATAATAAGCGAACCCCGTTCAGTACATAATACGATTTAATCCAAATTCCCAAGCTCTAGCATCTCACCTGTTATCTCGGTCGCTACATCGGATGCGTGTTAGTGCTGTGTGTTTTGTACTACAACAATAATAATTAATTATTGTATGTAAAGTGATACTAATTATTGTGTTTGATAAATGCACAGTGACTGTACCTATAATTATTTATAACGTGTTAATTAATCAAATTCTTGCATAGTAATTATTATGTTTTACTTACTTATAATAACGCTCATCGAATCAGCTTTTAAACATTTTGAACAAAGAGCGCAGGTACATATATGTGAAGCACCAACCATGAGCTTTCTCGTCGGTGCTCAGGATTTAAAAAATTTCGCAGCAGAGTAAGTGAGAAAGAGGCGAATTAGTATTGCATTGTCATTCAGTTCTGAGCTTGGTCTAAAGTTCCAAGTCTATGTCGAGGAGTTAGTTTCAAGTTTAAAATCGATTACGAGATTGGTGGACAGAAAGACAGGACTGAAAGCGAGTTAATAAGTATAAATCGATGTTGTATAAATATAATTTTAGTCCATCAAAATATGACAAATTATAGTCCAAAAACGCATATATTATGCATAATACTAATATGATATACTTACTCATATGTTACAGTGCGTACTACATTATGACCAATATATTAATCGATCCATTACAAATTTATGGATATATGGAAAGTCTACATTCAGGGATTTCAAAATTGATTTAGGCGCTTAACACGCACTTGCACCGCGCATTTAATTTCTATATAATTATTTTATGTAATTAGACAAACTAAATTTGTTTTGTTGTTTAATTTATGGTAATTCACTTTACACATATAGTAAGTAGATATATCTATATAATTTGTAATGGTGTCCAACTCCATAAATAACGGAACTATTTTATAGAACATATTTCAGACTATTTCTAAAACCAACGGTGGTAATATGATTACTGCAAGAGCTTAGGCCTCAGTTTCACTTTCCTAATCCATTTGTGGTTGGAAATGAATGAATGCAAGTCCCAGATTTGCAAATAAACAAAAATGCAAGAATCGAGAATTCTTCCACCTTATTCGATTGCCTATAGAATCAAATTGCACGCCGCACTACGAAATTGCAAAATTTTATAGCTTATTACATCGGTTTGTGTTATTTAGACCCGTTTTTCTAGCCGCTTTTCTAATTTATCAAATCGATCACAATTTTGTAAGAAATAATAACGCAAAGGAAGCGATAATTAATTTATTTGTCAAATGATGTTTTAGTTCCAAATTAAACGAAATAAAATGTAGGTGGGTCTAAAATTTACATAGATAATCAACTCACCCATTCCGAGCCTAGTTATATAATGAGAATTCTAATTACTTAATTAGTTTGTTGTAGTTTCTATTTTTAACAGATCTGTGATTCAAAGCAAACACTGCAACGAGGCAAAGTACAATATTATTTTTGGATAAAAATAGTGACTAGGATTTTTGTATTTTGAAATAGATATAGGCAAGAAGAGGGTGGCCCTTCATTTCCACTTTGGGAACTTTTTGTACTTAGTATAAACAACTCTTGTTCATTGCAGCGGCAGAAGCAGAATTATTTACTTGTTATCAAATAGTATTCCAATAGTATTCAAATAGTATTTAAATCAACGAGAATGGTCCTTACTCATGAGGGTGAAGTTTACAAGTGAGTTTTGTAAACCACCCGAGTGAATAATAGCCATTATATGCGAGTAGAATACTATACTTTATCCACGACAAAAAATAATATACTACTACGTATAATAATAAAAAGTACACTAACATCACTTAATAAGTCAGAAAAATAGTTTACTATCTTGATTTTTCTTCACTTCAATGAATAACTTGTAGGTACGTAAGCTGACATGTAGAGTGTTCTCGACTCTTCCGGCTCCAAATTAAAAGATGCACTTTGTTTAATGTGCGGTGGTGTTTAAAAAAATCTATTTTCGTAAAACACTTTCACGTTTTTATTCGTCCAACTAGTGATTAATGGCAATTAATCACTAGTGATTAATGAAAGGTAATATTTATGAGGACACTCTCATCCATATCGAACGTAACTATTATCAAAGAGTCGTGGTAGATAATATATAGGTACTCGGCGTATTATTGTCTATATCAAGATGGAAAAGTGTATCATTCCAGGACGACCACAGACGTTCTTCATCAAGATGCAAACTTTTTTTTTAATGGAAATTTTTGTTCTTTGTCCAGTCCATTATTCCAGTTTATTTGGGATCGGGCACAGAAATATAATAGTACCTACGAGAGCCAACGACCAAAACCATTTGTATCATCCAAATCCTATAAAAGTCATTAGATTAGACGATCCTAAGCCGTACTAAGTGGGCTGTAACAGTCACAACTGCAGCAACTGCGTAGGAGGCCATTTCTGCTATCTCAAAAAAATTAGGCAGATGATATTATCGGATTAGGTCTGATATTGAACGTGTGGGTACATAGATTTTGTAATTTTATGACGAAAATGTTTTTTGCCCGTAACATGTGGCCTGGGCGTATTTTACAATTTACAATGTTAAAAACCATTTTTAGACGAGTTGCTATGTTACAAATCGGTCATTTTTTAACGTTTTCAAAACGGTATCAAAATTTAATGTGGTCACATTTTCTTTTAAAAAATGATTTTTTCGCCTTAGGTATCTCCTAGCTCAAGTTCGTCGACTGCGGCCTGCTGACGCCTGATGCCAGGAGTGGCTACATAAACTACGTTTTTTGAATGACGAGCATTTTGAATAATTCGAAGGAATTATTATAATTATTGATTTCGTACTACTACACTATTTTATTGAGCTAATAAATTTATGTTTTATACAGGGTGTCCGGGAAAATGTGGAAATCTCTCGGAATCAGATAGAACATTAAAAAAGAAGATGACAAGTTCCTATATTTTTTTTTCCTAGCGCCCCCCCCCTCCCTATATACGGAGATACGGCCTCCTAAAGGACGCCACTGAAAATCTATTTTTCTTTAATAACTTTCAAACTACTTGATTAAATTTAATGAAAATTTGATATATTAAACAGTAATAAGGACCAAATAATTAAACAAATTTGGATACCTTGAACATTAAGCTACAGAAAAGGTTCACTTGTTCCTTGTCGATAAAATGAATCGTTTTCGAGAAAAAATAAATAAATGAATTAATGTTTCATTTCTATTACATTGTACTAGAACTACGATTGTTGAACCCACTTATGAAATTTTTTATTGATTATGAAATAAAACATTAATTCTTTTATTATTTTTTTTCTCGAAAACGGTTCATTTTATCGACAAGGAACAAGAGTACCTTTTCTGTAGCTTAATATTCAAGGTATCCAAATTTGTTTTTTTTTTAACTCCTTATCATGCAGGGTGTTAAAAATGTAAGCATTAAAATGTACAACCTAGTCCGTCCCTGGTAAACTAAACAAGATAATTCATGTTTTAGGGGCAGTATTTTAAGAGGTCCTTACTACTGTTTAATATATCAAATTTTCTTTAAATTTAATCAAGTAGTTTAAAAGTTATTCAAGAAAAATTGATTTCCAGTGGCGTCCTTTAGGGAGCCTTAAATCTACGTAGGGGGGGCCGTTAGGAAAAAAAATTATGGGAACTTGTCATCTTTTTTTTTTAATGTTCTATCTGATTCCGAGAGATTTCCCGCATTTTACCGGACACCCTGTATTTAAACATTGTGTATAAATTTGTGAAAATCTACCCTTATCCCTTATCCCGTCTGAAGTCATTAATGAATGAATTAATAAAATAATCAATTCGTCCTCTCAAAAAAGGAGAGATGTTACAATAATGACATTGTGAAAATAAAACGAACTGCTATGATACAGTTCGGCAAATTTTTTTGACATTTTTGAAAATTTGGTCAGGTTAGACGCTACTCGGAAAATGCGATTTTCGGGTTCAGGATAATCGAATCTGGCAATTTGATGCGGTTTTGGTCGTATTGTTATGAGATAAAAATTTTGGTAGTGGGCTCTCGTATTGGAACTACATATAAAGGTACCAGGGGATTTGGTTTTGGAGATTTTTTTAATTGGTTTTGAAAATTTGGTAAGAAATACTACCGCACATCTTGAAGACAGACAAAACGACCATCTCATCTGGAATACATTATTACGCGGTAAACAGGAAGGTATTTTCAGACCAATGATAAACGGTAAAAATATTTCCTGCTTAAAATATTAATCAAGGATATTTCAAAAATTACAAATTTCCTCATTAATAATAATTGTTAATGAGGAAATGTTAATGAGGAGTTTTTATGAACCGAAATTTCATTTTTATTATTAAATAAATGGCTGTTTATGAAATGCGCATATTTCTGAGGAAATTTTTGTAACAACAAATATTATTATTATTATGGATATATTGCAACAGTAAGTTAGCGCCGATTTAGCAATAACAATGTTACATAGCACATGCATACATTGCAATGTTGTATGCAAGCGGGTTCTATACGAAAAGTAAATACCATTAAGACGTCAACCACATGTCGCTCTTTCAAGAATGTAAATAAAATACCTATTAAAGCAATAATTGTATCATTTTGTTGTTAGGTACTATAAAAAAAATTCTTACACGACATATATACTCCGTTCACTTATATACCTACCTATTATAAAAGAATTGGGTTATGTTGTAGGTGTAGGGTGATAGAAATGGGTACACTGGATATAACCGCTGTCAATCATTTTGCTAGAGTTGGATTATGTCTCTTTTTAAAGTTTTTTATTAGGTTGAAGTTTCATGAACAGGACATAGTTGCCAGATAGATTTTTGATATTTTTTGCTATTCCTCTTACTTTGACATCTTTATAGGCCTTTGATTTTGAAGCATTTGGTCACATAATATATTATGATATTATTGTTATCTTTAAGCTTGTCTACACAAAAAATATTTCTTTCCAATTCGTCAATTATTATTGTACTAGAAAAAAGTGTGTTTTTTGCTTCGAGGGCCGTCTGATCCAGGATCTCTGGAAGCACCTCAGCCTCATGCGGGCTTATTGTGCTAAGCCTCCTTTGCTTCATGCCACCCATTCTGTCAGTCTGGTCCCCTGAACTAGTTTGTACGGCCCCATCACTGGATCAGTGTCATATTCTTCCGGACTCTTTTTAGGTTATCCATAGTCAATATATCTCCTGTCTTCTGCGGTCCAGAGATTTGAGAAATAATAAAATTTTGGTACAAAATTATCCCCTATTCCACCTCTCCATTGAATCATTAGAAATATCAGAATCATCCTCAGCACTCTGATCTGAATCAGATTCCTCTAATGATATAATGAAAGGTGGAATTTTTTTTCCCATGTGTTTTGTCCAGTCCTCCGAAATAAGTTTTTCACAATGATTACAATAATTTTGCCACATGTCAAGTGTACATTTTGATAGAGCTTCAAGCCATAAATTCTTTACTTTACCTTGACAGGAAAGCTGGGAATTTATGTGCTTGTTGCAGTAAGTTTTACAGTACCCCCACGCCATTTCAATAGGGTTGTATTGGTAATGGTATGGAGGGAGTATAAGCAGTCATGACGTATCGTTTGTCTTTGTTTTTTTTTTTGTCTTTGTCTAAAATCATTTTTTGTAATTTTACACCCAATTTCAACACAGCGCTTAATCAACCAATCATGCATTTCATTCTTCTTCCAAGAAAGTGTAGGTGTTTTTTCCAGCCATAATGTCAGGTAATGCTCAGGTAATGTTGCATTACCATTGCCTGAGGAAACTTCAAATATCTCAAAAACAACGCGTCATATGAAAAAAACTAAAAAACACTTTTTGTTCTAAAGTCCATGGGCTATTAAATAACGTTTTGGTATTTGCAATAAAGTCATTAGCGTGAAAGACAGGGAGAAAAAAGTAACTCCAACCCTGAATATTAGATTCCTTGAGGAAGCTTTAAATATCTCAAAAGAATACTTTTTGTTCTAAAATGTATGAGCAATTGAATGACGTTCTGCTTATTGCAAAAAAGTCAGTGGGGTAAAAAATAGGGAGAGGAAAGAGGAGAAAAAACCCTGAATATCTATACCACTGGAAGACGTCTACAAAACCTGAAATAGCCAAATTAGAGATCTTTGTTTTTTTATTGTACATACCAAGTTTCATCAAAATCGGTTTAAAATTATACGAATTATAGGTAACTAAAAACTGTTATATTTTTGTAAGCTTTGACACTCAGTATCTTTTAAACGAAACGTCATTTTGAGCTGAAATTTATTTTTCCGCTTAAATTTATGAGAGGAACTGGAACTACCCTTTAAAGTTGGACCTATATCTTTGAAACACCCTGTATAAGATTTTTTAGAGAGAAATATTAAATAAGTATTTGTTAAGATTGAAAAGCTGTTTCTGTTGCTGCAGTTGCATTTTAAGTCTGTTACGCCATTTAAGACTAAATCGAGAAGAAGTTTTCATTTTGTGACGTCATTTTTGTCACAAATTAAAAATCTAGCCTAGCAATAAAAAACACATTTATAAAGTTACAGCTATGACGAAGAGATGACGTCACAAATCCAAAACTTTTTCTCGATTCTCTCGAAAATGACCGCTGATGCTAATCAAAATGTTTAGACCTTCCTCAGCTCCTAATGGGGCATTTTGCATACATTTAAACGAAACCATTGAACCAAAACAATTTACTGCTGTTCCAATGCTTTCAAATGCAGGGTAGATGACGGAAAATGAGTGAAATGTCATAAAATATAACATTGTCATTGAAGTTGTCTTCTATAACGTAAGAATGAAGTAAAAGTAGGAAATTGCACTGTTGAACGAAGGCCAAGAATAAGTTTTTTTTTTATTGACAGCTTTTGATGGACTCGTATAAATATACCTATACCTACGAAAGTCACTAGATACATATACAGTAATTGTAAATATATCTACTATTTTTTCCATAAATTGCATACATAATAGGCAGGTATGGACGGAAAACACGATTGCGGAACACAAGGAAAACGTATAATGATTATTTTAAATAACATCAATAATGCCTAGACCTACCTTCTATAATTATTTAATGGTTGACGATAGTTCATTTATTGTTCTGCTTCAGGCAGTAAATTATTGGTGTAGACATATCAACCCTTATTGGGCGGGCATCCAAAGCAGAGACTAAAGATGCAGAAACAATATTTTATTAAAGATTTTTCAAAATTACTTTTTACATTTTTTTTGTAATTTAAACATTTATTATTTCAATTCATTGCACAAAAAATAAACAAGAATAGTTTTTCGCAATATTTTAAGAGTTTCACTTCTCAAAGAAAGTCCAAAAAATTATTTGGAAACCTCCCTAAGAATTTCTAAAGGAATGTTCAGAATTATCTCACGTTTAGGAGATACCCATAATAGTCAGCTTTGAAATAAGGGACACCTGTATGTAATATTTTTCATGGTAGTATTTTAATATATTTTTTTTATTATTTCTTTCAAGTCTTTGCAGAGAAAATAGATAAAGGTAGTTTTTACAGCATTTTAAGAGTTTCTCTTCTCAAAGAAAGTTCAAAAAATTATTTGAAAAACCTCTTAAAGAATTTCTAAGGAAAACCACCTCGCGTTTAGGAGATACCAAAAGAGAGCTCTGAAATAAGGGGGACACCCTGTATATAATGTATTTGTAAAATAAACAAGAGAAGTTTTTCACAACATTTTAAGAGTTTCCCTTCTCAAAGAATGTCAAAAAAATTATTTGAAAACCCCTCTAAGAATTTCAAAGGAAATCTTTAGAACAACCTCGCGTTTAGGAGATACCTAAAATGAGCTCTGAAATAAGCGGGACAACCTGTATGGAATGTATTTGTGGTAATATTTCAGTGTGAAGCTTTTATTATTTCAAGTCGTTACAGAAAAAATAGACCAGGGTAGATTTTTTATAACATTTTAAGAGTTTCTCTATTCAAAGAATGTTCAAAAAAGTATTTAAAAACCTCCCTAAATGTCTTCCCTAACTTCTCTAATGAGAATCTTCACAAGCGTTTTCTGTATATTGATTTATGAAACAACCTGTATAATAAAGTAAGTGTTTCATTAACATTTTTAATAAATTATTGTTTAACAATAGGATTATTACGTTTCATCAATTTTTTCGAGACCGAGGAGCGAAATAGGGGTGCTGGGTGGGTAAGAAACTAACAACAGCCATTGCAAACTAATATTAAGGTCACAGCTAAGGTCTCTTTGACACTACGGTCGAATTTCTATTTTTTTCTTCACTTTCAGGGCAAGGAAAATCTTCGAAATGAACAGTGACACGGTTTTTATTTTGAATTTTGCATTTATTTTGCATTTATAATCCGAAAATCATTGCATCAATCCCTCTGGACTGAACACGATATTATGTGAAAGCGGATATATCGCCCAGTCCGCCTCTGTAAGTCTCGAACACAGAATAGAATACTTGGCAATTATCCTGAAGTGGTATATCCGGGATCGCGGCATCTAATCGGTGCCTCTTGTCAGGACCGCACTCCCTCCGCACTCTCAAAACCGTTTTTTTACGCCGTTTTGTGGCTTTCCCTTTCATTTGCAAAGCAAATGAATACCTTCCTGGTGTTACTATAGGTATGTTCTCCACCCCTATATAGGTGCCATAGTGAAACTGTAGGAGCCGCGGATGTATATAATGACCTTTTTTTTAATAAAAAATAGAAACTTTGAGAATTCGGGTAATTAATATAGAATTATAGAATGGCATAATCAGCTTAATTAACTTTTTTTAATTCAGCGGCCACCGGTAAAAAACTGTAATTTGGTTGTAAAGTGGCCAAAAAGTGTTCCAATTTTCTTCAATACATCGGTAGCATTCAATTAATAAAATCAAAATCGTTGAAAAGAAATATGAAAACAGTAATTATTAATCAAATAAAAAAACTTAATATTTGGAAATAACAGGTAAAATGATTGATATAAATGGTAGTAATAAAAGTGATCAATAATTTGAATGGGGAAGTGTCTATCACAATACAGTCAGAAGTAAACAGTCAGAAGAATGCAGTAGGTATTGAAGAAAAATCGAATTTATTTTGACCACTTTACAACCAGATAACAGTTTTTTTATCGATGGTGGCCCAAAAAAGAAAAAAAATTGATTAAACTGATAACAACAATTTTTTATCTTTAAAATTAACCCCTATTTTGGGGGTGGACATAATGTGATGGATTATAATATGCTTCGTTCTTCCTAACTTGCAAAAATAAAAGAAAATTGACATACCTACGAAGTTATTGATGATAGTTTAGTTCTGAAGATGACTTGTGTAATCGAAACTATATAGTGAACTAGTTGAACAACGGGATATTAATAAAGAGCGCAATTCCTGCTTCATCCGGTTTTAATGAAGTTTTAGCTCGTTAAATATATAGGAGAATTTAAGAGACATTATAATGAAACTCCATTTATCTAATTATAATAATTATTATATGGTCAGGTATAATTTTGTCCAAGTTGTAAAGAGACCTAAACAATAGATCAATAAATCGCTAATACCTATACTTGTTTTACATACCCGCGCACATACCTATAATATGAGAGGAATGGTTAGAATAATGTTAATTGTTATTCTCAATACGCAATTTTCCAGGAAGTTAAATTTCAAGGTTGATGCACCTGTTTCTGTTGATGTTACTTATGGCATGGCAGTATAATTGTAATTGTAATTAATTATTCTTCCTCAATAAATCGTTTGATTGTCGTTTAATTGATGTTTATTAGTATTTTCATACGCCGGTGTAATTGAGTAACGATGATTTGGACAGTGTCCCATTTTCACACCTTTAAATGAAGTAACATTTGTAAACAAATAATTAAACTATGAGGATCTTTTGTAATGTCACACAAATGTTATTTCTTTAATTAATTAATTAATAAGTGTCACGATTGGAAATTTAGCTTAGCATCAGCGAAGTTTTCCTTTATCAAGCAATTTTTTGTATAGCAACCTAATATATTTTATTATATGTTGATATAATTATATAAAAAAATACCTTTATAAAGCTCATAAAACAAAAAAAAATTAATATAAAATATAATTTTTGATTCCTCAGTTAATTTAATTTATTATAATGTAACAGGAAATGGTTTTATCTTCATCATTGTTAGTTAATAAAGGATGACCAATTGATCAAAGAATACAAGATCTCGAATGTTACACCTGCTGTGATAAATTTCTTAATACCCTGGAGATTGGGCAAAAAGGTACACCAGTAACGTGTAATTTTTATAATTACTTTTAAATTAATAAATTCAAAACTTGTAGTATGTGATGAATAATAATAGTGAAGGTCCTTTTGTTTTGGTTCCTTAGTAATCGTGAATGCGTACCCACGTAGATGCGTTCATTTCTGGTTCAATAGATAGGAGTACATAATAATGATTAGGATGACCTTTCTTATTAATGTCTTAATGAGAATCGTATTGCAAATCTTTCTTCTCCCGTATTATTATAACTATACTTATTTTTTTCGTCATTAAAACTAAATTATTTAACCGTTAGTTTGGTACAATAATTGCTCAAACATACAGGAACTTCAAAAAACTGCTATTAGATAAAAATGACTTTATAAATCAATAATTTCTAAAGAGTTATTATTTTTGGTTCGTATTGATTGTTATGAATATAATGGAATGTGTAAAAAATTATTATTTCATAATAATTATCGTCATCTTTATAGTTTTATGTATTTGAATATGAACATGCGCGTACTGACCATAAGTCTGTATATGAGATAATTACCTATAAATAGGGAGTTTCAAACAGAATTGAGAACCCAAAGATTTAATGTATTATACAGGGTAACTGACTTTTGATTGTGAATGGTTAATACAAGAATTAAAGTATTTTGGTATGAAATGACTTTATTCTATAACTTTCAATACATGCCGGTTTCGGTTAGTCACCATCATCAGAGATAATGTACGGCTGAAGTGTAAGCAAAAAGGTAAGTAGTGGAGATTTACTAATAAAGATAGGAAAGGTGTGACTAGAACTAGAGACTACATAATACAGGGGATTTTAGAAGAATTATGACTTTCCATTATCCAGTCTGTATTTACTGAAATATGAAAGATACAAGTAGAAAATTGTCGGACTAAATTCAATGTACAGAATGGTGTACAATGTACACAATATTTTTCCATGGCCTATCTGTTTTAAGGTTTTAAGGTGGAATACCCATTTATTTTTTTTAATGTAACACCCTGTATTTTTTACGCAATTGGATTTGTCTACAGTGATGTATTATTGCATATATTGTCTTTCATTGTATTAGGGGTCAATTCGTGAAGCACAGAAAAAAACCGAAAAAAATATATTTCTTGTACCTATAAAGGGTTTTTAATTGGTAAGTAACTGGAAAACCAAAATCCAGCATCATGTATAAAATCGTATTTTAGGCATAAAAGAAAGAATAACTTCTTTCAAGAATAAGTCTCGTTTAAGAAATATTTCCAAAAAATGTAAAACTAAGGGCCGGTTGTTCGTACGTCAGTTAAAAATTTTGAGATAACTACTGATTTTAAATTGCAAATTTTGAAAATACGGCGAATATAATTAATGATCTTGTATTTTTAATCAGTAATTAACTCTTCTTAAAGCGAGCAGAATTCATTTTCAGAAATATCAGACCAATGGTTTGATAATACAGGGCATTTTAAAATCAGTAGTTATCTCAAAATTTTTAACTGACGTACGAACAACCGGCCCTAAGTCTGCTAAAAAATATTTTTTTAGCAAGATATTTAAAAACGGCTACATGTCCCTATCTTAACTTTTTACAAGGTATCCTACCATGTGGTTTAAATTTTTATACAGGGTGATGAAAATTAACAGATTTTTCATCACCCTGTAGAAAAATATAAACTACATATTGTAATAGAATACCTTGTAAAAAGTTAAAATAGGGACATGTAAGCCGTTTTTAAATATATTGAGCTATTTTCAATGTGAGATGCTTTGAAAATTGAAAATTGCGATTTTCACTTGTTTATAACTCATAAACTACTCAACCTAAATTCCAATTGTGAAAACCACCTGTATTAGATTTTGCCAGGCAATTTAAAAATACAATAATATAAAGGGTGTCCCCGTTAAAATAACGAAGTAGGTGTCAACTTCCGGTATTTCCGGAAGTGCGACCATCTTGAAAATATTTTCATTGCATTTCGCATAGTCACTCATGTCTGGAAATTTTTCATTTTGAAACTGTAGGATCAATATTTCCCAAGATATGGCCGCTGTTCATTCTTAGACGCCCACCCGGTACATAAAATGTACCTACCCTTGAGAAAATGTGACATTAAAACCTCTTTCTGTATAAAACCAAAGTAATTATTGTAAATGAAAGTTTTTGTAAATAAAATTAAGTTTGTCCCTGAAATTTATATGTAAATAATACACATGGTTCAGAAATTTTTTTTTGATTTCCTGAAGATTTTGAGAACGAATTGTATAAACACTGTTTGTTAAAAAAAAACTCACAGAAAGAATACAATCAATTTTTGTAAAAAATACAGGGTGTTGTATTAGAAAAATGGTACTGTATCTTAAAACAGGGAGGCCAAGGAAAAAATATACACCATTAAGTAGATCGAATTTACTTTGACAAGTTTCTAATTTAACTTATTTTTGTATATTTCATGTTTCAGTCAACAAAAGCTGGACAATGAAAAATCAGCCATCCTGTTATGTATATGTAGAGAAGATATCAAAAGGCTTTGGGGCAACTATATTTTATCCATGTTCTTATTGCAACTGCAGTGATAATGTCACCACTGGGAAAGTTACTTAAGGTATCTATACATAATAGACATAGGTATAGTTGTGAGTTTTTTTACCATTTTGCAATATTAAGTATTGAATTTCTGAGACAAAAAAATAAAAATAAACCAGTACGTTCAAGTTATATAACAGAAGGATGAATATGGTTCGATATTTACATTAAAAACATCTTGCAAGTGGTAGGTACTAAAATGTAATTACTGCTTAATCGGCCAATTAAATAACTTTTACAACATTTCTTAAGAAATCACTTGAAATGTTTTCTAAAAAAAAGGGTAAGTAACTTCCCACGTATTAATTACTCATTTTATTTTGTTACCTGACCTAATTATTTAACCTGAATATTTTAACTGAAGATATTGACACAAAGTTGTCGAGGTTTCATTTTGTGTAGCCTTTTTTATTAAAATATTTCCTTTGTCGTTTAAATTAGAAAAATCTAATATACTCACAAATGTCAGTAAAAATATGTTGATATTTATTGAGAACGAGACATGGAAGTTTCTTCTTTACAAAAAATATCCAAAAACGCTATGAAACCTATTCCTAATAGAATTCCTACAATTTTGTATTTTTTTTTGTTCTCCGAAGTTACCTACTCAATTGCATAGTGTTTTTATGTTTGTAATGTTGTTTTTTTTTTCTTACAAGTCTCAAAATTGTCAGTTTTTTTTATACACTTTTATACCTAGAGGTGTGACTCATCATTTGTTCTAGGGACACTCTGTAAAAACTTTATTTATTGTGCAAGATTAACAGAATTTTTTTCAATGGTAGCTTGATTACTTAAGTATTTGGAGCAAATTCCTTATTCCTACAAACTCCAAGTCTGACTATACATTAGGGTTCAGTAAAATTTCGAGAATTTTTTCTGTAATTTTTTTGGATACTCCACTGGATTCCCCATCTTTCAAAACGGCCATACTAAATTTGATCGAAATCTGCCACGTATTAACGATTTTATAGCCCAATTAAAATTTCAAGAATTCATATTAGAGATTTTTTTGAATAATCTGAGCACAACACTCTATTCATCAGTTTCGACACTCTCTTTCACCATCTCTCAAAAGGGGACCATACTAAACTTAATCGAAATCGAAAGTAGTAAAGATTTTTGAACCCAATTAAATGTAAAAAATTATTTTAGCGATTTTTTAAATTTAGGCACACCTCTGGAGTGATGATCTTTTAAAACGGCACTATACTAAATTTCATCGAACCCTGTCAAGTATTAACGATACTACAGGGTGTCCCGTATCGTTATGTTCAAATCTTGTGAGCAAGTGTAGGCTTATTTCTAAGCCTAAAAACCCCAAAAGTGGCAGGTCTATATGGTACGATTAAGTTTAAAAAGTCATGTGTGACGTCATACTAACCGTCCGAGTTAAGATTTTTCATTTCACCAGAAAATGTCAAACAGTTAAAATTCAAGGTGTGAACGAGAGTACATTATTAAAGGAATCATTCCAACAATGAATTGAACGGTTTAAGTCAGTTTGACAGCCACTGACAACTACATAAAATTTATTCACGTAATGACATTCTATCCTCTGTGTTGTGCATTTAATTCTCATTCAAAACCAATGTTGACGTATATTTATTTATGCGGGATGGAGTGTTTAGACAAACTTGACGATTTCTATGAGAATCAGGATGTTAGAAACAAAATAAATCGAACTATCAGAAGAATGTGTATTCTTAATCGATACATATGACTTTTTAAACTTCATCGTACTATATCTGCATGCATTACGAAGTTACAGGCCTAAGAAAATAATATCTAGTAAGTACCAGACTTAACTTTGAAAATCACATAAAACTTATTTTAGTGACCAAATCTTTTGTTTATCATGTGTTCAAAATGTTCTATTCCTTTCTGAATACAAGCTTGTGCTCGAAGGCCTATTGCAGAATTGACAGTCCTAATTTCTCGTCTTTTTTCGCGTAGGTATATCTTGACCAACTTGCTGAATATACGCTCCAATAATTGCTCTCTGGTATTTAGTTACGAATCCCAATTCCGAAATGTACTGGTGCCCCATCCATTTGAATCCAAATGCCATTTAGTATGAGCAGGAGAACCTCTACTAATGTCTATTTCAGTGACGTTTACTCATGTCGTTACCATATCAATAAATTATTAGCCTAAACTCCTAAACCACAACGCATGTCGTTGTGTGGTTTCCAAAGTTGAATCTTGTTATTTACTAGTCATAATTTTCTTATGCCTGTAACTTCGTAACGAATGAAGATAGACTTGCCACTTTTGGGTTTTTTGGGCTCAAAATTAAGCCCACTATATGCTCAAAAAATTTTAACATAACGACACGGGACAGCCTGTATAACCCAAAAAAATTCAAAAATTCATTTGAGCGTTTTTTTAAATCTGGGCCAGCCCTCTGGAGTCCCATCATCTTTCAAAACGGCACTGTACTAAATTTAATCGAAATAAATTATAAACAAATCTACACCTTTATGTAAACGTTGTAGCAAAAAAAAACAGTTTATAGCATATATAGGGTATTTGGATAAAGCACAAAAAAAAAATTGACAGCGATTCCATGTTGAAAATAATAAGGCACATCCTCGAAATTAAAACTACCAGAATGTTATTTCGAAACTACCAGAATAGTTAAAAATTCTTTTAAAAAACTGCAATAGTAGATATAATAATAATTAAATTAAAAGTCCATGGTCTAGTAATTATTAATTTTGATTTAACTTCATGATTGGTAATAAGTAGGTACACGAAATCTGCAGCACTGACAAAACATATAAATAATACATACGAGTACATGTAATAATACTTTTAACAATAACAATTAGTATTGAACAATAATAGCATAGTAAAGTAATTAGGAAAGGTGTTATGGAATGTCTATACCTGTGAACCTCGTAATATAAGAAATTTGTTTTTTTAAGGAAAGCGCAGCTAAGCACAAAATAATTATTACTAAATATGAGCATTTGAAATTTTATTTCTCTATCCTAGGTGGGTACGTTCGTTTTATCTGTATTAATTACGTTATGATCAGCATTTTGCAACGATCGCTCTGTGATAGTGTAAAATTAAAAAATCCGTCCAAGATTTACCTTACGCTAGTGCGGTTATATTAACAATTATTATACCTAAGCAGTTTACGAAACCGCAACATTTGTAATAGAAAGGTCTCACCCACTTCAGCTCAGATAATTAAGTGATAAGATCGTTAGTATTTTTTTACCTGGGGTAGTAAGCATCATATAAGTAGGTAGTCAGCATTATTATAAAGGCCCATTAAGCTAACGGGCAGATTTCTGATACCATTTTTAAAGCAAATATCGATGGTAAATTATTTTTATTAACTTTTTTGCAATCCCTTTCATGCTAAGAATCACTAGATTGCTATACACATGTGTATTTTCCCGGCGTTTCTCAATTGGGCGAAACTACCTGAGTGACCCTTCGGCACGACGGGGGGGCCTATAATCCTACAGCTCAATTGGGCGAAGGAATTTTTAAATACCGTTGAGTTGTTTGCATGCTTTAATGTGGCTACGTTGCCAGATTTTACAGAAATTCCGATTATCTACATTAAATAAAATTGAAAAAAAAATCATAGTTATTTATTATACAAGAGAAAAAAGTGATAGATTTTAGCTCGAGATGTGATTTCGTCCCCGACGCGTATCCGGTGGAAAAATACTAGTGAGACATTATGTATTTTTGCTAATATTTTCACTTTACTTTGTTACTACCCTACATTACTTTTTTAGATAAATTAACTATGTAATTTCAAAAAAAGAAAAGACGTATTTTCACTGTTATATATTCCACAAATATAATCGACAATGTCGGAACCCATGCAAAACAAAATATAAAAATGAATGCTAATGAGAATTTTCAGTAATTAATAATTTTTGTGATCACTATTGAAGCGTGTTACATTAAAAAAAACTTGCATGGGTCCTAAATTGTGCAATATCTTGGAAACAGTGCGTCCTACAACAAAAATATAAGATGACTTTTCTCTTCTAAACAAAACGGGGTATGTACCAAACATATCAAATTTTGATTAAAGTCCGTGGCATAGAAATTTTTAAATAAAAAAAGTAACAACGCACCCAGATCTCCGCCACTGAATTGAAGATTTTTTTATTGGGAGCATCAAATCGTGTACTTCAATTAGTACAACTGAAAAAAATTCCGAATTATTCTGATACGCCAATTATTAGATATTCAAAAAATATTTAATTTTTTGAACTTTATCACCCTGTATCTCGAAAACTAAAGCTCCGACGACCCATGTCCCATATCTGTAGGAAATTATTATACTACCTATTTTTTGCATTTACTTCAAGTGTGTCACACGTGTTCATTAACACCGTATACGTATTGAAAATTGTAAATATGATTATTATTGTTGCGATTAGTTTTGAAAATAAATGTGTATTATTAAAGAGAAGTAATTTTATTGATTAGAAGTAGTAAATTCCAGAGATATTTGGCATTGGAATTGCTTAGATTTAAAAACATGGTGAGTTTTCAGTAGAAAATATGGAAAACACGAAAGGTCATGATTTTGTTACTAAACAATAGAAAATCATAATTCGTTAATACTATTCAACAATTCCTTGAATATAGTAAATGATAAAAAACTTCTCTCATTGGCCACCCTTTAGTGTCGAACAAGTAGCAGTTATTGAAAATAAATCTGGCAACAGTGCTATGTATATGAGCAAGGCCACACATGTATTTCTTGTCTGTCCGCTTATCTTTTTTAATCCCCTAGTTTCTCGTTTCTCGCCCAATTGACCCCTGGGATTAGTAGATAACAAAATCCTTCGCCCAATTCGGTATCGCCCGTATTTTCCACCTACAGTCAACAAAATTTAAATTTTACAGCTAAATAAAAAATAAATAACTAATTTGAACATTTTATTTTAATTAATTTAATTTAAAAAAATACAATAAATATTTGGTAGGTAGTTGATTTAAAATAATTTTTCTTAAGAAAATAGCTATTTTTTATTTAATCTATTTTCGCAGCTCCATAATAAGTACATAGTTAAAGGTGACCGTCATTCTATAGTTCTTTAATAACAGTGAAATCATTCGTACCTACCTACTTAACTAAAATGAAAACCGACTAAGTAGTAGGTGAGTACTTCGACTATTATTACTCGCGCGCCGATGGTTTTGCATGTCTCAACTATTCTCACCTTTTACCGATGCTGCTAATTAGCCATTGATATTTGTTAAGTCAGTGTAAAATAGTGTTACCAAAGAATGCGCAACAATTTTTCTATTCCCGTCGTTTTAAATTACAATAATTAAACCATTATGATTCATTGATATTGATTGCAGTCATAATAGAAACAAAAAGATATTGATCTTTACATACCTTACTTCTTCCTACAGATTAATCTCTCCAATTATGAATCTCACGAATTACCTATCTACAGGAAGAACAGGAAGTATAGTAACTTAGGTACAGTTTCCGGGACATTTCTAAAATGACAAGAGTTTGAAAAATTAAAAATTGAAAATTGAAAAAAAAACTATCCTGGGACTTTTTTTCTATTATATTTTATTCTATTTTTTCTATAATATTCTATAAACAGGGGTCCTAAATGGTCTAGCTTTGAAAAAAATATTTTTTAATAATTTTTTTTTTCCTTAAATTTTAATTAAATAAATTGACCAAGGAATGAATACCGCCTGTTATCCTGGAGTAGTTTGACAACGTGAGTAGTTCATTTGATATTTTTAATGAAATGTATAATTTTTATTTTATAATTTATTCAATTTCAAGAAAAAGTTCACAAGTTCTTGGAAAAAAAGAAATATTTTTGCTGACGGTTTGTCTATAAAAGGTTAGTCCAGAAGAAACAGTTAATTACCCCGTTAGTTAGAGTTTTACTCCATTTTTAGGGGCTCTAAATTCTAAGGTGAGGCTTGAAAAAATAAAGATTTTTGCTGATCGTTTCTAATTATCAAAGCCAATTCTTTTTATTTCAAGTCGCTCCAGAAGAAATAGTTGATTATATTTTTTACCCCATTTTAGGGGCTCCAACTTCTAAAAGGTGAGGCTTGAAAGAAGAAATATTTATGCTAATGTTGATTTTTGTTTGATTATCAAAGCCATTTTTTAAATTTTATTTCCAATCGTATCAGAAGAAACAGTTAATTAGGGTTTTACCCCATTTTTAGGGACCCTAACTTCTAAAGTGAAGCTTGAGAAAAAAATATTTATGCTTATTTTGATTTTTATTTGATTATCAAAGCATTTTTTTTAATTTTCTTTTCATCAGTTGTTTCAGAAGAAATAGTTACCTAATTAGACTTTTTACCCAATTTTAGGGGCTATAACTTCTAATGGTGAGGCTTGAAAAAATGCAGATTTTTTCTGATATAGTTTCTGATTGTCAAAGCCATTCTTTTCATTTTAAGTCGCTTCAAAAGAAATAGTTGATTATATTTTTTTACCCAATTATGCTGATAGTTTTTTTAAATTATTAAAGCAATTTTTTAAATTCTATTTCCAGCCATTTTAGAAGAAAAAGTTAATTGGATTTTCTACCCCATTTTAGGGGCTTCAACTTCTAAGGTGAGGCTTGAAAAAGAAAGAATTTGGCTGAGGTCATCGACATTGATTATCATCGACTATTTTTTTTATTTTAAGTCGCTTCAGAAGAAATAGTTGATTATATTTTTTTACCCAAGTTTAGGGGCTCTTAACTTTTAATAGTAAGGGCTTGGAAAAATAAAGATTTTCGCTGATAGTTTCTAATTGTCGAAGCCAATTTTTCAATTTAAGTCGCTCCAGAAGAAATAGTTAATTAGATTTTTTACCCAATTTTAGGGGCTCTATCTTCTAAAGTGAGGCTTGAGAAAAGAAATATTTGTCCTGATCGTTTCGAATTATCAAAGTTTTTTTTTTCAAGGCACTTCAGAAGAAATAGTTGATTATATTTTTTTTACCCAATTTTAGGGGCTCCAACTTCTAAGGTGAGGCTTGAAAGAAGAAATATTTATGCTGATATTGATTTTTGTTTAATTATCAAAGCAATTTTTTAAATTCTATTTCTAATCGTATCAGAAAAAAACAGTTAGTTAAAGTTTTACCCTATTTTTAGGGATTCTAACTTCTAAGGTGAGGCTTGAGAAAAGAAATATTTAAGCTGATGGTTTCTAATAATTATCAAAGCCAATTTTTTTTATTTAAATACGCTTCAGAAGAAATAGTAAATTTTTTTTTCCCCAATTTTAGGGGCTCCAACTTCTAAGGTGAGGCTCGAAAAAAATAAATATTTGTGCTGATGGTTTTTGTTTGATTATTATCAAAGCAATTTTCAAAGTTTATTTCTAGTTTTTCAGAAGAAATAGTTAGACTTCTTACCCAATTTTAGGGGATCTAACTTCTAAGGTGTGGCTTGAAAAAAGAAATATTGTTGTTGATAGTTTTTAATTATCAAAGCCAATTTTTTTATTTGATTTGAATTAGATTTTTTATGATACTTTAGGGGCAGTAACTTCTAGAGCGAGGCTTGAAAACATTTTTTTTACAACCCCCCCCCCCCCTAAAATTCAACACAGAATATCTACTTGAATTTTCTGCACTGATTAAACAATCACCCTGTATACAATATAATAAAATATTTATTATTTAGATCATAAAATGTTCAATCCTAAAATCCACAAAATCCATTATTTTGTGAGTCTTGGTTGAGAACTTTCTAAAGTATGTAGCTATTCCCCAGTTTCTCTAAATTTGAATTCTCGATTTTATAAAATTTTTAACTTTGTTGTAAAACTAACAACTGATGCATTTAGACATTTTTCAAAGTATTTTTTCAGTGCTGATAATAATTTTTGTGTTATCCTGTTTAGAAATTTATAATACCGGATTGAGAGAAGGGTGAATTTGTCACGTCAATAAATTTATAGGTTTTAGTTTCATTATTTCAATCCTAGAATTGTTAAATCTTTTTTTTTTCATCAATCAACCAATTTTTTTAAGATATTGAAAAATTTAGTACTGACAATAGTTAGATTTATTCGTCATTTCCAAAGTTTTCAAAAAATGTTCAAAGTGTTTTATTCTTAGAAAAAAAATTTCTCAATGCCCATCAATTTTTTACAATATTAAAAAAAAAACACTATTGAGGGCATGTAAACTAACAAAAAGTAACCTACACCAGCAAATGTGCGTCCAATAAAACATTTTACTGTAATAAATAAAAGAAAATGTACTTTGAGTTCAAATTACATTAAATAAACTCATTTATGGTATACGTACTTAATACAAAAGAAAAATTAGCGTTATTGTGACAAAGTCGATTATCTAATCTTTTATACGATCAATGACCGAAACTAAAACTAGACGTAGGTAACACTAATAATATGACAGCCTAAAACAATATAACAAGTTCAGGGACATTTATTTAAATTTCCATATTCCACGCTAGAGAGATGTTATCAAACAGAAGCTTGAAAAAATTACTCGAGATGAAACGAAACATACATACCTTTCTCGTAACAGTGGCTCATGTTCTTCAGACAGTCTCTGCTTCTGTCTTCATCAGTCATTAAGCTCTCCTTCAGCTGCTCTTTCAGCTCCTCAAATTCAGTTTCACTTTCATTATTACCGATACTGTCGCCGGCTCCGTAATCCAAAAGTTTGCTTGCATTTTTTCTCCCGGACAAGGCCGCGACCACAAAATCTTCCCACAAAGATCCATCGGTGTTGGTGCTGGTGCTGGTGTTGTTGTCCCGGAGACCGGATTTTATGTCACAATAATTGATGTCAACAGTCACGAAAAATACGGTCACAATAAGTAACGCGAACGAAAGCGATCTCATTTTCACTTGAACTATTGTCAAATAAGTTGTAATCAAGCACGCATCTTGAATAATGTTTTATAAATAAAAACCGCTCGCTAATTTGAATACGCGCGCTCGAAATCAAATTAAATGATTTGTTTATTGTATAATCAATCTGCTATAAGGCATGTCTCGAATTATAATGGTAATGACTGAAACTGGATCGCTGGAATAAGCAGAAAATGTTAGAATAGCGGCTGGGGTAGCTTGCTTAGCAGCAAAATGCAGACTGGTGACGAAAAATAATAATAAACAATCTACTGATAATCCGATATATTAACCGTGAAGGTAAGCCGCGAATTGGGGGTTTCGAGTAATATGTAGTAAGACATTCAAGTAGTGAATAATACTCCAATCATACGCGAAGTATTATTTCACGTGCGGTGCGAATATATGGTGCTGGTGCCCCTTCCAACTCTGGCTGGTCTCTGGAACTTACGCAAGTTTACGAGGATGACCGCTAATACTTACTTAAATTTAAATAGGTAGTAATATTCACTGATGGACTACTTTGGGCGAACAAATTTATATTTCCTATTTTGCAACAAAATCACCATCGAGCTATTTATGAATTAGAAACGAAAAATGCAAGAATCAATTCAATTGAAGAAGAATTCAATTTTGAAACTGCGTTAATAAATTTAATAAAGTTACCTTGATGTTTCAAGTTAAGTAAGTACCTAATTGAAAATATTGAAGAGTTTCTTCATGGATAGGTACCTATATCAGTCAAGCATTATTGACTCTTAATCATAGCCCTGGGTGAAGTACCTTTGTGGTACTTATAGTGATATTGCAAGAATGCGATTACCCTGATTACCTGTAAGTAAAAATGCAATAGGTTCTATGCATGGTTTAAAAATATACAAAACAATAATTGTGTAAATAAAATTCATTGTTGTGAATAATGCTAATTAGGCAGGTAAACACAAGCGCAAATATTTCTTCTGAGACATTTAGTCTAGATCATCTCTTCTAAAAATAATACATTCTTATGGCCTTCACGGTACATCAGGATAGGTAATTAAGCAGTATACGCAAATAAATTATCTGTTTAAATGTTTTCTCATTCTATCGAGCATTCTACCTAGATTCTAGAATAAAGAAAAACTTGGAGGAAAAAGCAAATAAAAAACACATACCTATACTAAAGAAGTTACAAACAACTAAACAAGGTAGGTAGGTACATAAATACAGGATGTCTCAGTCTCATCAGCTAGATCGTTATTGATTTGAAGTTTCTAGTGTTGTAGTCAAAAGTTTGAAACGTTAGAATTAGGTAAGTATATATCTTCCAGAAGATTCGCCACAAGGCTCGTTCGGGCATTTAGGAAAAATCTGGAATGCTGCGAAAAATATGCAAGATCAGTGAACAAGGTTCGTTTCAGCATTTAGGAAAAATCTGGAATTTTGCGAAAATATGCAAGATTGATGCACAAGATTCGTTTGGGCATTTAGGAAATATCTAAAACCTGGAATGCTGAGAAAATATGCAAGATTAGTGCACAAGGATCGTTTGGGCATTTAAAAAATTTGGAATGCTGCGAAAAAAATGCAAGATGAGTACGATTTGAGTGGCATAATGGGTTTGTGCCAGGTCGTAATAAGGCCACGTCGTCATTTGACGCATGGCTTTATTAGGAGTATGAACATTTTCTTTTCTTTTTTTTTAATACTCTTAGCAGGGAACATGTTACTAATTTAACACCCTTTACTTACCCCGTCAACCACCTTGTACATCTACGAATAATAATAAATCATTTTTAGGCACAAAATTCTAAACTGCATGGTAAATAAGCCGGAAAATCTGGAAAAGTGGTGGAACACCACCGATTTGAAAAAATTCTTTATTTCCTGGATTCCTTGGACCTTGAGGAACATTCATCACCACTAACTCTTGCAATACCTTGAAAAAAGGGACAATTATGGTGATTTTCTCCCTACCAAAGCACCGTAAATAAAGTAACATGATCAAAAAAATTGTAGTTTCAAAATTTCACCTCTGCAATCGTCTCGGTGATTTTCGGGGTGAAATTTTTCATTTTTTTTTACCTACATACAATGTGTCTCAGATTCGCGTCTCTATACAGGGATCTCGGTTCCTATTACACTAGCAAAGGTTAAATGGGGAAAGTTTTAGGGGAAACTTTGTGCATTCGATAACCGGTTTCAGATTTACGATCGGTCAATTGGTTTTAGAAATATCGGCCAAAAACCGAAAATGGCGGATTTTGTTTTTTGCAAGTAAGTCCGAAACGGTTAATTTGACAGCTGTCAAAATGTGACATTAACCGGACACTTTTTTCAGACGAATAAGATAGCGTGTATGACAGGTGTCAATCGTCTTTTGTTATTCCGCAACCCGCCGCCTCAACTTTCGTTTTTCTTATGACCGCCATGTTGGATTTTTCCCTTTTTGAACGCAATATGGCGTCGATAAGAAGAAAAAATAGCTTTCGATTTTTCGCCATATTATTTGTTAGGACACTTTTCAACAAGGAATACAAAAACAATTTTCGAGTCACTAGCATGTTAAGATGGCGAAAAATCGTTAGTTCTTATCTTTTCTTCTTATGGACGCCTTATTGGATAAAAAAAATTATAACTCGTAGTGTAGTAATCAGAAAAATAAATTGAGTTCAAAAAGGGAAAAATTCAACATGGCGGTCATAAGAAAAACGAAAGTTGAGGCGGGTTGCGAAATAGCAAAATACGATTGAGACTTGTCATACACGCTATCTTATTCGTCTTAAAAAAGTGTCCCGATAACGTCACATTTTGACAGCTGTCAATAAATTAACCGTTTCGGACTTACTTGCGAAAAACAAAATCCGCCATTTTCGGTTTTTGGCCGATATTTTCAAAACCAATTAACCGATCGTAAATCTGAAACCGGTTATCGAATGCACAAAGATTCCCCTAAAACTTTCCCCATTTAACCTTAGCTGTAAGTGTAATAGGAGCTGAGATCCCTGTATAGAGACGCGAATCTGGGACACATTGTATATAAGACGACAAGATCGAGATCTACGAAAAGGGTATCCTATAGGAATTTATAGAAGTAAAGTAGCAACAAGTCTGTATAAAAGCTCCCCTTTATTAATAATTAAGCAAGAACTATACGATAATGTAAGGTATATGTATACCGACTCTAGAGGAATAATAAGAGGTGGATAAACAGGATAAACAGATAAAGAGAGAATTTAAAAAGAAAAAAAAAATTAGATTTTTCCAGGGCAAGAATACCATATTTGAAACAATGGAACCTCTGATTCGCGATCAGAAACCCCAGAAAACCCCCGAGTGTGAAATTTTGAATTTAATTTTTTTTTTTTAATTTTGGGGTGATTTGGGGAAGGAAGAAATTACCCTAATTTCATAATTTTTCGAGGTAATGACTGAGAAATGTTATTTCTGAAGGTCAAAGGACTCCAGGAAAAAAAATAACTCTTTAAATCAGACGTGACCTTATTTGGTAGGTACAGAGGTACCTTTAATCTTATAAGAACTCTCATCTCATCAAAAGCCATAAATCTGATAAAAATGTAACATAAAAATAAAAAATAGTCAATGTTAGTATTTTTTTGTTAACTGTTATATAATAGTATTAATCGTCATCATCAATAATTGATCTTTTTTTGAGTTACCACCTGAAGAATAAGGATTGCAAAAAATCCGAAAGCTTGTAATTATAGAAATATAGATCCATGCACTAATCCTTTGGTTAATGGCATACCAAAGACGAAAGAAGATTAACCACCCTGAACATGTATAAAATAAACACATTATTTATTACTTATAACAAAACCATTGTTATTGCATTACATGGGATTAAATTAATAAATCAAGTATACCTACATAATACTAAAAACTTTCATTGACCCATTTTTTTCGACACTTAATCGTAGTTTTTAATAGGTGACTGACCGCGTGCGGTCTTTTCGTCACACCAGGCATAACCGATTATTAACCTACATAATTGGTAGGTACTATTATAACTTACCTGAAATCATTTGATTTTTTGTCGCAAGCTTCCTGATCCCTTTATAAAGACGAGCCTGGCCTAGAAAATTAGCATGAATTGTTATTTTGTATCTTAATGGCCCTTGTCTTATTTTGTTTGAATGTCTATAACCATTTAGTACGATTTCAATTATTTCATTGACAGTTTTCGTCATAGAAAATGAATTTGAAGAAATTTTCCAGATTTTTTTATTTATTTTTAATTTCGAAGGTGTGTTATGACCTCGCCTTATTTCCCTCTGCAGACTGATCAGTCAGCGGGGTTTCCATTTTATGTATTTTATCTCCCCGACAATTTCTTATAAGATTTTGTTCAACACAAAATCAAATTCTGTGGATTACTCATTAGCGAAATGATTCAAGGTACCTATAAGTTTTCGGCATTAGGTATATCACTTTTTTCTAAGAAGAGCCGCACCAGTTTAATTTTTTTTATTTTTTTATAATTGCGAGATTAAACTAACAACTCTGACTTTAAACTCGGAATTCCGACTTGAACTAATATAAGACTTCCAACTTAAAACTCGGTATTATGACTTAAAACTAGGCATCATGACTTAAAACTAAGGTTCCGGCTATAAAACGGAATTCCACCTTAACATTCGTAATTCAGACTTAAAACTCGGAATTCCGACTTAATACAACTGGGAATTATGATTTAAAACTAGGAATTAGACTTAAAATTAGGAATTCCGACTTTAAAACGGAATTCTGACATAAAACTAGTATAATTCAGACTTAAAACTCGAGATTCCGACTTAATAAAACTCGGCATCCATGTCTTAAAACTAAGAGTTCTAGCTATAAAACGGAATTCCATGCACCTTAACCCTCGTAATCCAGACTTAAAACTCGTAATCCCGGCTTTATACATTCGGATTTATGACTTAAAACTAAAAATTATGACTTAAAATTAGAAATTACAACTTTAAAACGGAATTCCGACATAAAACTCGCAAGCCAGACTTAAAACCTGAGATTCCGACTTAAAAAAAGCTCGGAATTATGACTTAAAACTCAAAATTATGACTTATTAAGAAGAATTATTCCGACTTTAAAACGTAATTCCGATAGAAAACTCGTAATTTGAAACTTAAAACTTAGAATTCCGATTTAAAACTCGGAATTATGACTTAAATCTTGGAACTATGACTTCAAATTAAGAATTCCGACTTTAAAACGGAATTCTGACATAAAACTTGTAATTCTGACTTAATAAGACTCGAAATTACGACTTAAAACTCGGAATTATGACTTAACTCTGATGTTTAATTTCCGTCAAAAAACAAACTTCTTATCACTTCATGACGTCATAAAGCAAAACGCCATATATCTCTATTACTTCAATAAAAAAGACTGTCACTTAAAATAAATACTCAATTTTTTTAAGCGACTGTCACACAATAATTGATCTTACGAATTTACCGTTCCTAAAATAAAAGTTTTTCGGCCGCGTTCACTTCACGGCCGCTTCTATTTCACTGGCTCGAAAATCTCCCACTATGCTGAAAAATTATGTTTACGAAAGTGAATTTTTCGGTGACAGATATCGGTTGAACACAAAAATGGTCTGCACCCCTCCCCTCCGAGTGGGGAATTAAAAAAAAAAAACATTTTTTCGAGATATTGGTAGAAACGAATATTTTAAATTGGAATTACGAGTCTCAAGCCGGAATTCCGAGTTTAAAGTCGGAAAATTCATAAATCGCAAGGAGATCTGAATATTACGACTGAATAAAATTACGACTGTTCTGAACTTCTCATAATTTATTTGTAGCTATGTTGAGATTTTTATGCACATCGCAGAAAGAAACATCGCAGAGACACCTTTTATTAAAAACCAAATCTATAAAGTGTGATGCTCGTCATCTAGAATCATTTAATTAACAATGATGTAATTTTGTTAATGTTAAGTCAACCCTTACTTTGTATTCATAAAAAATATAAGTACCTATTCATAGGTAGGTATTATTTGCTCATGAGATATGATTATATGTATACTTATAGACATATTTATAGCTAATAAATTCAGTCAACAATGACTAATAATTATACGAAAGTAGAATTCTATTTTTAAAATGGGCAGTTATTCGAAGCTTTTAAATATATGCGGAGAACTTCGCACTATGTAGGAATACCTTAAGTTTAATGAATTATTAATGAAAATCATAATTAATTAATATTAATAATTAGGTAGGTACGGTAATTGTATCTTGAACTGGCTTGAATGTACTTAAACTGAGATTTTGTGCAGACCGGTATACACAAAGTACCTACTTAGTTCCCAAGAAACATTCTCGCAGTTTCAGAAAAAACTCGATGTCTGGCCTCTGAGGAGGGATTTTTGAGAAGCACTCGGTCCCCTTTTCTGTAGAGAACAGGAGACATTAACTGGAAATTTGGAAGGAATTTGATTTGATTTTATTATTTTATTTGTCAGCAAAATCAAAAACCGCCGAAGGCACTCACGCATTATTGTTAGCCTTTCCGTTTACGTCAGTCGTCGAATCGTCAATCTAATCGAATAGAAGCTATCGAAAGAGTTCATTTTTTGCCGAACAAAACAAGGAAAAGTATTGATCATTCGGAAACAAATTAAAATTAACGTTATTGATTTCCTTGCTCTGTAGGGGTCACCATGCAGGA
Organism: Malachius bipustulatus; assembly: GCA_910589415.1. NCBI lineage: Eukaryota > Metazoa > Arthropoda > Insecta > Coleoptera > Melyridae > Malachius > Malachius bipustulatus. The sequence continues at coordinate 10,903,711 of OU342631.1, read as the reverse complement.
ATTGTATATGTTGCATTTTTAAATAATCCTGCATAATAATTATTATTATTAGTAATTCTTATCATTTACAACATGACGTCGTTAATATCTTCCGAATCAAGTTTTTGAATGAAGTGATGATTTACGTACTGAATGCTGAAGGTTAGCTCATTCTCTGCATTATTTATTTATTATGTAGGTAGTAGGTAGTTGTATTTATACAGGGGCAGGTTGAAAAAAGATGTCATAAAGATGTCGTAATAAGATGCGTTATTTTATTATTGTTCCTTTTTTAAACACCCTCTGTATACAGATCCATAAGTATACATGACAAAAGGGTGATCTAATTTTATACGTAAGGCACGTACAAAGTGTTTCTTTTAAGGAATTCCCCGGATAAATTACGTGAAAATATTATGTTATTGTATTTATCAGTTTAATTAGCTGACATCATGCATCCTGCAAAAGTTTCAGATATTCTCTCATTGTTGCGTGAGAATAGTAAAATCACCATTTAGGTATCTATCGTGTGAGCAAATGAAAAAAAATTTAGGTAGGCCTTGGAAAAAAATTTCATGTCTTAGATTGGATCTGTAAAACTGTAAAATGAAAATTTTGGTTTGTTAAATTTCAATAAAATTTTGTAAAATTTAGATTCAATCTAAGACATGAAATTTTTTTCCAGGGCCTACCTAAATTATGTTTCCATTTGCTCACATGATATGTACCTAGGTAGTTTTGGGATTATTGAATTTTCTCACTTGAATCTAACTACCTACTCTTTCTCTATAAATTTTCAAGGTCTAAAAGTATTGAAATCAAAATTTTTATAAATTGTACAAGACACATACATCCTCGTTCAAAAAAAAAAAAAAAAACTATTATTAGTATTAGGACTATCAAACGAAAACCATCCTCTAGGACTTTAAAAAAAAAGGGGGATGTGGTATAAAAAAGTCAACGTGACAACGTAGGAAAATGTTTATGGACAGTAGAGTGACGCAACCACTTTAACCGACGAGAAAAGCGTCTAATGAGGTAAGCTCCAAATAAAACAATAATCACTCTTAACGTACATCAGGCGACAGTTCAGAGTCACAGGAATTTTTCTTAATAATCCTGAAGCTATAAAGGAAATATGCCTACTCATTCAAGCAATAGCTTCTTCATTCATTTTGAATCTGGCGCTGGACTTGAGTTCCGTGGCAAACGAGGTACGCATGACCAGCGCACCTTAGACTAGCTAAGCTGACAGGATAAGTAATGATCATCTATTCTAGAGTATGTACATAGATATTAAAAACGCTGTTTTTAGGTTACGTTGTTAGTTAGGTTGTTAGTTAGGTTATCTATTCCTCGGTCTTGTGAGAAGAAAAGTAAATGGTAAAAAGTAAAGAAATAAAGAATGCTTAAAATTAAAAAAAAAGACATTTTCTTCTAACGCCCATGCAACTTACAATAATAATCAACCGTTCCACCAGAGTTATCAGGAACGATAAGTAACTAAAAGTCACTGTATTGAAGAGAGATAGCTTGCTCTTTGTCAGATCGCTACCGATCATAAAGAGAGTACAGTACTCTTTATAATAATAATTTTATATTAAGGTACTCTACTGTGGGGGCAGCACGATTTCGAGCGGTGGCAGACAGCGTTATTGTGCCACCGTTTACAATTTTTGGGCTGATGTAATCGTTATGTACGTTTAAGTTATTTTGTAAATTGTGGTACGTTGAAATAATCGTGAATTGTTCAGCTTTTGGCTGCTAAACTGTAGAGGAGAAAACAGTCCGGAATAAATTGAATAACGTTTCATAGTGTTGAAAATTCTAGATCATTGAGAACTATTAACCCTTTATCGACCCATTTTGTGAATAAAACATTAGGATTGATTGATATCATAATAATTATAATATAAGTAGATTAATTGAACTTTTAAGATGTATACGTAAATGAATAATTCATTTTACATTTTGTTTAGGGTTGTTCATGTTTTATTTTTCAATAAAAATGTATATCGGTCGCCTAATTTCTAGTAGGCAGTAGAGTGAATATTCAACCTTTTAAATGTGAATGTTCGAAATGCAATATCAATAAAAATGCCACCAATGCCACTACGTTATATGTGTATGATGTGGTGGTGGTGGTGTATCATTTCTCACATTCCCTACGTTTGACGTAAATAATGCGTAATAATGTAAAAAAATACGTGAATGTAAATAATATAAAATAGGGTTATGTTATAATATATGTTGTTTTGGTTTTGATGCTTTGTTACTTGAATAATGACAATTATTGTTCCTGTTATTTAGGCCCGTATTCATCAATAAATATAACCCCTGGGGTTATATTTTGGAACATGTCATTGGTTCAAAATTCGTAGCGTTCGTAGGGTTTGAGCATTGGACCAATCAGCTGTCAGAAAATTCAAAATATAACCCCAGAGTTATATTTTGAAGTTTGATGAATACGGACATTAATGTTTAATTAGGAAAATGGAAATTAGATCACCCCACACGATAGATTATGGTTAGCAGGTCAATAAAACTTTGTATGCTTTACAAAATTTACCTTAATAAAGGTCCATGTAAACTGGAATTCGTTTCAGCATAACATTATCCACCCTGAGAGTTTACTTTACCTAAGGACTCAATCATTACGTCACCGTCAACTGTCGTACCGTACTGTCAACTTTATATGACAACATTTGTCTAACGTCAATTATTTGAACTGGAAATAATGAATGAAGATGAATTGAATATTTATAAAAGATGCAATGTCCATGTTTTTTTCAGATTTTGGACTTTGGAGATAAACTATTGATTAAATAATTAAATTAATAAATGGTGTTTGAATCGCAAGTGTACGTAACGGTTTATTAATCAACAGTGGAGTTTTAATTTTTCAAATTACTTTCTGTTTTATATTAAAAATTATCTCATAAGGTAAGCTAAGCAAGAATGGAAACAAGAATAATTTCTTAAATTGCTTAAGTATAAGTACCTATTAGTGAGCTTATTCTTATAAATTTGCACGAGGTCGTATGTTGGCTGACGTGGAGATGGGGAATTGCTTGACGAAAGGAATAATAATTCTCTCCATTTAAAAAGTATTAATTTTATACATACCTATCTATAGGTATTTTGAAATATTGATTACTCTTAATCATTATAATTAAATTAGATAACAGAAAACCTGAATGGAACCTTTTTTTTTCAGAAAACAGCAACAAACATCGTATCACAATTTTATTTTATGGTAACCTTCTTACGGTCTTTTGCAAGGGGAATATCAGCCATGGTACCGAAAGTAGTCATCGTTTTAGGACCACCAGGTTCAGGGAAAGGTACCTTGTGCAGAGGCATCGTCAAAAATTTCGGGTATGTTCATCTCAGTGCTGGCGACTTACTGAGAGAAGAACGATCGAGGCCCGGCTCGCAGTACGGGGAACTGATAGACAGTTACATTAAAGACGGTAAAATAGTCCCGGTGGAGATAACGTGCAGCTTGCTTCAAAACGCCATGCAACAGTCCGGGGAAGACAAGTTCCTCATCGACGGTTTCCCGAGGAATCAAGACAACCTGGACGGTTGGAACAAAACCGTGGCCAAGAATGTGGAATTACAGTTTGTGCTGTTCTTGGAATGTTCCTTGGACATTTGTCGCGACCGTTGCTTGGGACGAGGCGAAGCGGGCAGCGGACGCACCGATGACAATTTGGACAGTTTGAACAAGCGGTTTGATACTTACCAGAATCAAACCAAGCCGATCATTGAGCACTACGCAAAGCATGATTTAGTAAAGATTGTCGACGGAACAAGGCGTCCCGATGAAGTTTTCGATGAAGTAAAAAAATTGTTCGATCAATAAAGTAGCAAATTCAACAAGAAAGTATACTTAGTTTAAGTCTATAAGTATTTTATCGTAGGGTATTATAAGCATTAAAAAGTTGACTTTTTTATATTCATTCACATTTACCTACCTACCTATTAGGTTTTATTTCTGGCTTTTATGTAATTTCATTTTTTTTTGGAGATACACAAGTAGCATTTAAACCGGAAAGTGTTCCAAATATTTACCTATTACTTTATTTATATTATTTTTTAAACATCGAATAAACTGGTTACTATATTTTTCTGTTAAATATTTTTTTTTACTTTGTTTTATTATCAACACCAACTGATTATCTTATTTCATGTATTTCTCAGAAAATGGCTAATTTTTTCTTATAAACTTTTATTATTTTGGGATTGAGAGACTTTTGAGTCCAATCAACATTAATTCCTTTTTTTCGCTTCAAGGGCCGTCTGATTCAAGATTGTCGGAAGCACCTCAGCCTCATGAGCTTATTGTGCTTTATTCTTGGTTAAAAAAACATTTAACCCTGATGAATTTTAATCATGATACAAGAAATAAAGAAGATAATGATATTAAGCACTTAAGCAGCTTTTGATGCTAGGAGGATCATCTGGTGACCACTTATTCAATTATTATATTACTTCCTTTTCTCAAAATTCATTCCAAAAAAAAATAAGATTTTTTACACAAATCTAGCTAAATGCGCAACAACAAGTACCGGTTGCCACTAGCAGATGGCCTAAAGAATAAAGAAGAAAACAGCTTCTGCTCTGACTCGGATCAGCAGAACACCTGTCATACCTAAAATGACTTGTTGCTTTTCTTGGGTGATCTGGGCCCCGAGCCATACTAATATAACCGGTAATGACGTAGCAGACCAACTTGCTAAGGAGAGTCTGTCCCTACCGAATTATCACAAAATTCGGGTAGATCCGGAAAATATTATCGCTATATTTAAGGAAAAACTACGGAGTCAGTGGATTACTAAATGGAAACAAACGTTTGAGTCAAAAGGCAAATGGTATTTGTCATTCCAGGAACATTTTCCAAACAAAATGTGGTTTTCAAAATTTCCCTTCATAAATCGTAGACATATTAGTACCATTATACGAATGAATACCATTATATGAATGGCCATTGTCTTACAGGGAAACATAAAAATAGAATTGGGGTGGCTGGAACTCCATATTGTGAGTGTGGACAGGTCGAAGACCTAGACCACCTATTTTTAGAATGCCTTATTAACATTTTAGATAATTTTGACATTTATGGACTTTTGATTTCATGCGGCATAAGTACCTACCCCTATGAATGTGGCAACATCTTGTTCAATCTTAATTTTAAGACATCTATGGTGTTATCCAAGTTTTTGAAACTGAACAAGATTTCTTTATAGGTGTTCCTGACTTTTAAATTTTCCCTCCTCTATCCTGGGATCTATCCAGAGGCAACTTTCGGGTATATTAATGCTCTGCTGTTGCCCCAGAGAGAGAAGAGTTATTTCCTTTGTTGTGTTTTGTCCAAATACTAAACTCTCTTTGAGTTAATTACAAACACTGGAAATCGCCAAGATATCAAAATCTGGCCAAATCATAGAAACACTTGCAGCTGGCTCTATGCACAATGGTGCCCAAACCATAGAAATAGAAGAAGAAGAAGAAGCATTTCAGTGACAAAAATTTACCCAGTATGGGGTAGATACCGGGATAAATACCCTGGGTATTTACACGATACTTACCCAGAAAAATAAATACTCGGATATTTTACATAACCAAACATGACAGATTATTTGACATTATTTCAAATGTCTTGATCAGCTATAGAATATTCTACAGGACCGCAATCTAGATTCTGATAAGCTAGAATTTAGACATCTAAACCTAAAGAAGAGAGTTGCAATATTACTCTATTTCTAATATTATTAATACGTGAGAGTGGAAATGACAGTTCTACTAAATACCAGAATGATTCCGCATTCTGCGCATATTTGAGAACGCGTGGTCACTGGAAACACGCCAGTAAAGCTCCTAGATAACTTTGATGACACCTCAGGGAACTATACAAGAACCGACGTGGCTGGAGATTGAGTCAGTTGTATTTTGGATGTGAATAAGCGCAACTGAAGGATCACAGAGTAAGGAAGACATAGAGTAGTCGGTTAAAGTATAGACAAGCGAAGTGAAAGAGTATAGTTGTGTAATATCTGTGTGAAAATAAATAAGAGATGCAGCCGATTATTTAGATTTGGAGGTTATTGTTATGAGTTACAACAATCGTGTTAGAGAATAAAGAATTTTGTACCACTCTAAATTGGTATTAATAAAGTGTGAGACCCGTAACATTATTATCTGAGTGAATACAAAATCTGACAACTTGACAACTTAGATTGTCAAGAATTGTCATTAAAAATCTGATAACATGTTAACTTGTAAGTGTTTTATAAAACTGGTTCCAGATCTCATAGTTCTCTTTAAATTCTGAGCCGAAAGAGATACTTTGGTACAAAAAATTAATATAACATGAACTTTACTACTTTCTGACATAAAACTGATGTTTCAAATGTCAAAAATGACGTTGTAGTCCGGTAATTTAACCAGGAAATTTACAAATTAATGGAAAATTGAGGTAATTTTGCATCACTGCTGTCAACCGCAAAATTTGAAGTCCATATCGGGGTCCACCTGTTCTTGAATTATCGACACAAAAGTATCTTTTCTTGAATGGCCTTCGCACACTTGTGCATTTAGCCAGCTATATTTTTCTTCTCGCTTTGGTTGGGAAAATTCTTTCTCATCATCTACTTCTCTTCGGTCATTTTTTTATTATTATTATTAATTTCTCCTTTTTCAATAGTTGAAAATGTGGAATGCTTCACAATTTTGCTTGTCATCCATGCTAATCTCTGTATGGGTCCAATTTTAATATACAGGGTGTCCCAATATTCCATGGACATGGAGCAACCATAGATTACTGAGGTAAAAAAAAATCGCTCGGACCAAACTTATCTCTATACCAAAATGCTTCGTTTGTCCGCTAGAGGGCTTCAAAGTCTTTTGAAAATTTTAGTTTTTTTGAAATAGCTCAAAGTCGGCTGATTCAAATTCGATGAAATTTGGTAGGTAAATGTCTTATTGAAAGTACTAATTTCTGATGTACATGATAATTTGACGGAAACCCGGGAAGGGGTGAAACTACCCCTACCCTCCATTAAAATCGATCGTAATTGTTGATAGGGTAGCAGGAACGCTGTTCATGTTTTTTTGTTTGAAAGATACATCGTTTTAGCCCATTTTTGGTCTCTTACAAAAATCTGTATCTTTCCGAGGTGCTATGTGATAAAATAAATTAGTCGATGATACCTAACCAAAATTTTATTTCATTCTTTTAATTTGAAATCAAATTTTCAATTGTGCAGGTGATTATTTGATCTAATCTCATAAAAGATGTTTAGTATGGTTCGTTTTTTTTTTTTTCAGGTGTTTGCAAACGATTTTTTTCAAACGCAGTAAACAGTTTGCAAAACGACGAGGTTCCAAGAAAAGTTAAAATCATTTTTTTGCGCAGGATGGAACTTTCTAGGGTCGAAACCGGCGCCCACATCGAGCATCTTTTATGAGATTAGATAAAATAATCACCTGACAATTGAAAATTTGATTTCAAATTAAAATAATTAAATAAAAATTTAGTTATCATCGACTAATTTAATTTATCCCATAGCACCTCGGAAAGATACAGATTTTTGTAGGAGACCAAAAATGGGCTAAAACGATGTATCTTTCAAACAAAAAAACATGAACAGCGTTCCTGCTACCCTATCAACAATTACGATCAATTTTAATGGAGGGTAGGGGTAGTTTCACCCCTTCCCGGGTTTCCGTCAAATTATCATGTACATCATAAATTAGTACTTTCAATAAGACATTTACCTACCAAATTTCATCGAATTTGAATCAGCCGACTTTGAGCTATTTCAAAAAAACTAAAATTTTCAAAAGACTTTGAAGCCCTCTAGCGGACAAACGAAGCATTTTGGTATAGAGATAAGTTTGGTCCGAGCGACTTTTTTTTACCTCAGTAATCTGTGGTTGCTCCATGTCCATGGAATATTGGGACACCCTGTATGTACCGCTGAAGCGAATACATACACAAAAATTATATACGGTTTTTAATTCTGACAGTCTGTGTGACAGTAAAAACGTTTGTAATTTATGGTAAGGTCTGCAAGGTCATGATTTGAAATTTGACATATCAGTTTTATGCCAAAAGTAGTAAAAACTTCTCTCATTCCGCTAAGAATTTAAAGGTGGGGGACTATAAATGTCATCACTGTAGGTACTATTTTATTTATTTCATACTATATAATACATTATAACTAGATAAACGCTTGGTTACCGTAACTATAAACATATTCATAACTCCCTTGGGAGTTATACTGGGCTGTTATTAATCCATAACTCCCTCTATTGTTACTATTTGTTTAATTTTTTGTTTGTTTGGTAACCATTGGATGTTGGTTTTTTATTATATTATTGCATTGTTGGTTGAATATTTGGATTTCATATGTCATTTTCTATAAACTTTTCAGTTGATATATCCATGGTAATCATGCTTACTCAATTATTAAAAACATTCGTTTGATTTTAAAAACCAACAGATTTGGTTTTTATATTTCATTTTGTATGAAATAAAATAAATTATGTATCACGTGAGTTATTGGATGTTAATAACCTCGGGCAACTTAACAATCCCGAGGGACTAATTAGACTTATCCCAGTTTATTTTTAGAGCTAAGGGTTCTACTAAATGCTTTAACTATGTAGTGTCCTATTGCCTATTGCCCTATTACCAGCAACCAGTTATTATCTTTTACCTAGCTCCAAAAGTCATGGAAAACTTAGGGTGGTGAAATTCTTCAACTAAAACTACAATAATAAATTAGTGGCTCTATTTTATTATAAACATCTGGTAGTTATTGCAATTTTAAATGCATTTGTGTGCAGAAATCAAAACATGCAAATAAATTTTACTTTTGAAAACAATAATTATCACAGTTAATAATAATTATTATAATAAGTACATAAAAATACAATAATTAATAATAAATAATTATTATAACAAGTGTCAACATTAATTTTTATGAGCAATGACAGTCAAAGGCAGCATATTAATGAAAGATGAAAGCGATGAACCACTTTTATCTATATTTTTATATTATATGAATAATTAATTCATCAAGTAATACATCAATGCAATTTTTAAGATATCTTAAGGCTGCCTTCAACTACACCATCATTTTAGAAGTGTGTAATGTTGCTTATACACACTACATCGGTAAAAAGAATAATTTGGACTACCTAAACTTTACGAGATTCAAAAAGTTAATGCAGCTGAATTTTTCAAAGATTACCAATAAATTGTAACTCGAATCTTGGAAAAATACAGCATACATAAAAATTGGTGTGTAACTTCGTTTCAACAAACTTCGATTTAGTTAAAATTTTCTTCAATTAAAATATCAACATTTTTAGAATTTATTTTAAAATAAGTGTTATTTTGATATTATGTACTAATATAATTATGTATTCTACAATAAAGTATTAACAATAATATATATAATTTTAACATCACATCTCATAAATATTAAAAAATTAGTGCCATTGGTAGAAAACTAAATGGTTAAACTACCACAAGCAGACATCTACATCTAATAAAAAGCACCTTTGTTCAAAGTTTTTAGTGCAAAATGACTAATAACAAAACTATTTTCAATCATTTTTCCAATACAGCAATTATTCCCTATTTTTAATTAGGTACTAACTAACTACTTTTGCTTAGTCATAGAATTAATTACATAAATGGCCAACTTGTATCTTTATGTTATCACAAAGGTAAAGATCTAAAAAGTATCAACAATGGGTTCTTTAAAAGTGAGGCACAAGGTCTATAAGGACATTTTAAGAATTACTGGATTGGACTGAAAATACAGAATGTTTGCTAAATACTGCATCAATTTTTACAACCACTTGATCATTAGACCTTCCTTAGTCTTAAAATTTTTATGACGCCACATTAAGTTCAATGTCTACTTACTTACCAGCACCACAACCCCTTACCACCATACTACCAACTACCACTACTTCTCAAACGTTCCCATCACAAATACGTCACTTTGTTTATTCAGTGAAAATGATGGCATCAGCATCACTGATCAGTAATAAAAAAATGTTTTCATGATGTAATTCGGAAAACCCCTGAAATCATCTAAATTTCTAGGACAATAAAATTATGAAAGAAAATCCATTTACTCATGTCTTTGAAGTGTTTAAAATCTGTCTTGATCACAAGATTTATACAATAATGAATTAAGTATGAGCTTACTATACAACCATTATTGCATATTTTATTGCAATATTGCACTCAAGAAACAACTTCTAATAGTGCTGAAACAGGCAAAGTAGACACCACTGACCTTAGCTCAGTATAAACTGTGACTAATATACAGGGTGATCACAGAAAGACTGAAAAGCTAAAACAAAAATGTTTCCTTGCCTTCGTTAAAATATAAAGTTGTCATTTTCAAAAATCAAAATGGCAGTCAAATCTAAGCAACTTCTAAACCAGTTTTTATCATTTTCATCATCGTTATTTCTACCTATTCCTTTAGTCCAATAAAAATTGTCAATGTAGCATCGTTGTTCAAGTTGGGAGCTATAATAATGGAACGTTTCTATGGTAACATATCCAACTGGGTATAAACCTACATGGTATTGCCGGGTTTTTTTCCACAAAATTTGTCATATCTTCATAAGTAGGTAAGCCATGTGAAGAAAAAAATTAAATGAGCTTACTAAGTTTTATATGGCAGTGGCAGTACTTAGATTTAATATTTGGTAAGAGGCCACTTATTTACCAAACAATCTGTATAAGGATTTGAATTAAAAAATAACGTTAGTTAAACATCTACAACATAAACAAGAAATGCTGTTCAAGTTTGCATTCAATTTTAGGAAGTTTCTTGTTGTACCCAGTTAAGAAAGATTATTGAATCTACAGGTATAGCTTCCTACTATTGAAATAATTTTGACACTTATATAAGGTCTCAGTTCAAGTAAAAAAATTAATTTCTGAAAGTCTTTTCTTAACAACATCAAGTTTTTGTAAATTTCTGTCTCTCAAAGTCTTGAAATGTTATAAATATAATTTCTGAAAACTTCCTTATTAAGCCAAACTCAAACAGTCATTCTTGAACACTTTACACCTCTGTCCAATTTATTGTAAATATTTGGGTATAGGTGCTGTTACAACTATGTAGTTCTAATAAGATTGTCTAAAAATATCTTTCCAATCAATCAACAACTCCTTCAAGAAAATTTTCCAAAATATAATACTCCCTCGGGTGCATTCTAATTTTTAAACATCAGTTTACAGATAGAATTGAAATTTATGTAATGGGAAATTGATCATTCAGATTTTATGTACGTAGGTATGTAGGGTTGTTTGTAGGATGGGATAACGGTATCTTCCATAAGTATTTCCACTGCAACAAATTTGTAAAATAATATATTTTCATGCACTATAAGATTTCCAAGAAAAAGAAAAAAAGAACTAGACCAAGCAAGCAACAAGCAACATTTTTCATACAAATAATTTCCAAGATTAGCTTCCATAGCAAACAAAATGAAAATACAACACTTACCTCACCTTCAATAACACTTACTTACTTACCATTAATTGATTTTGAGCAGTATGATTGAGGACAATAAATAAATTTTTATGGAATACTTATATAATATATTAAAAGCACTATTAATGTGAAATAAACAAAAGAAATGATATAGGTCTACTATATTTTTGTACATGAGCGAGCATTATTATTAAATGTACTACGCAAAATTAAAATTAACAACATAAAACTAAAAGAAATGAAAAAATATAAACCAAATGCTAAAATGCATTCATAACTATTTGCAAACAAGATTGAACGAACAATCCAACTTGTACATGCCTAAACAAACTTTCAAACACAACCATTAAAAAGTGTAAAAAAAACACCATCAAATGTTACCTTCAATGGCAACCATTATGAATTTATTCAGTTGAGGAGCAGAAGAGATAAGTCAACTACTTGGCTAGCAAAAATTAGATAAAATTTTTCCTGACAAACCAGAAAACTGGTTTGGCTTCACCACACAACATTTAATGAAGAGCTTACAAAATTTGTTATTTATGCATATACGTACATAAAAAAGACTATAAACTTTCATTCTCTCAGCAGTAACCTGCTAAACAACCTCTTGATGGCCTAGGAGTGTATAAATATGAAAGATAAAAAACTAAAAGTGGAACTATTGACAAGAATTCAAAGAAAACTCTGTACAAACAAATATTGAATGAACAAACGCTCATAGCTTATATTTACAGACCATGATAATTATTACTCTTATATTCCTCAAGCTTCCTATGATGAGACACCTGATTTTATAACTTTTTTTTGCCGATTCGTTCTCAAAATCAAATGACGGCGGGGTTTCATCTTCTGGAAAGGTCTCAGTGACCATCAATGCCAAAATTTATAGTCTCAGTTTGGGAAGGGAGCAAAAAGGTGGAATTATATTCATTCATGGTAATTGTTTACATCCGCGGCTCCTAAGTTTCATCAATTTTTTCGGGACCGAGGAGCGAAATAGGGTTGCTGGGTGGGTAAGAAGCTAAAAACAGCCATTGCAAACTAATATTAAGGTCACAACTAAGGCCTCTTTGACACTACGATCGAATTTCTATTTTTTTTTCACTTTCAGGGCAAGGAATATCTTCGAGATAAACAGTAGCACAGTTTTTATTTTGAATTTTGCATTTATTTTGCATTTGCATTCAAAAAACCGTGACATCGTTCGCTATACTCTGGATACGATATGAGAAATCTTATATCCGGTCGAATCCCTCTCTGTGTCGTGCTCATGGCATCCGCCGCTTACGATCCGGTTGGCTTGGACGCGTAATCACGTATTCATCATTTCGAGTGCGTGCTTCCTATGTATTTATACGCCGCCTACCCAGGACCGGACTCATTAGAGCGGCTCTTAATGCCTCTTTTTTTGGCTAACCATAAATTTTGCAAAGCAAATGAATACCTTCCTGGTGTTACTATAAGTATGTTCTCCACCCCTATATAGGTGCCATAGTGAAACTGTAGGAGCCACGGATGTAAATAATGACCTCATTCATAATTTAATGCCACCATTGTGTTCTCACTCAACCATACTTTCCATTAAAAAAATAAAAAAATGGTGCCCTGCCTCCATCATGATGGCTCAAAAAAATAGATTCAGGGGGGGACACTTACACTGTATATAGATAAAGTCAATTATATGCAGTCTAAACAGTGCAGTTTTATTTAATAATACCGGATGTTTCATTAGCCACCATTTTAATTGGGTTTTGACTCAATTTCAGTATTTTACGTAATTTTTCATTGTTAAAGTCACGGCCATAATGAACATATTAGTAAAATTGGCCATAATAGTATACTCAAGTCATAAAAATTAAAACAAAAGAATGGCATCCTCAGCACAATCCCAAACAAAATAAAACTGACAATTGTTCTGAAGATGGGTTAATGCCCGAAACCGGTCAACAATATCTTTACACAAACATTATGAATAATCATCTACCTACTGCCATTCTTTTGTTTTTTAACTCAACAGAAATAAAATGTAACTACAGGCAACAAAAGAATTTTTTCAATTGTAAAAAATTATTAATTTAAAATTTCTCTCTTTAATAGGGAAGCCACTAATCCAATCGTAAGTTTTTATTTACCATAGAAATTCGTATGGTGTGTCAGTTAATGAAACACCCTATATAAACTCTAACATTTCTTACTTATCCGTTCTACTCTTCAATTGGATACACCACAATCCTGCTGCATCATAAATTTTAATTTAAACATAAAGTATTTTAAAATATTTACAAGGGATTTGTTATTCAAAGTTTTGATTGATTTTTTGTCAGTTTTCTGTTAAACATAAAGCAGTCGCAATGTCGAACTTGCTCAAACACTCATGAATTGTTAACAGAGAAGTTTTGTGAAATGTAAAATTTTTGGTGCAGCCTGAACCGGAAACGGGCAGGGTGCTTAATAAATATTAAAGATCCTAAAAGTGGTGCATCTAAAACCATTTTAATAAGTTTAGATACCTAAAATCAGCTTCAATGAACTTGGCCTTGAAAAAAATAAAATATTTACATCGAATTCTTTCCTAGTAAAACATTTCAAAGATAGAAATCCCTAATTATTATTAGAATTCTCATGACAAAGATAATGATATAAAATTCGATAATCAACTATAGAATAACAAATTTTTAAGCACCCAGGCTTGTAATAATAAATTTAAAATGTGTTTAGAAAATTAAAAGTGCTTACGAAGCCAGAGTACATGCCACTAGCTACATGCCTCATGATAAAATGTACGATATGATCAAGAAATTAAAAAACCTAATCTATTGCATTTGAACTACAGTAATCTACATAAATCTATATAATATAAAAAAAACAAAAGAATTAAAATTACGTATTTGAAGAAGCAGCGCAAAAATATTATAAGAACTGAGAACACCCATATTAAGGTTCCAATCAATCAATCAATCAATCAAAGGTTCCAACTAGCGAAACACTACTGTAGTTCAAGATATTTTGTAAATGCATATTCTAACGTATACATAACAACATAATAACATAAATTTAACACAAATCTGTTAATAATAACCTTGTTAACTAGACGATCACAATTGTACTTGACCAGCTTTAGTTTTTGTATCCTCCCATTAGTTCGTTAAGGTTGACGAGTCCGTTAATGTCCAGATTGTCGTCCAGGTTGTCTAGGTAGTCCATCCCGGAGTTTCCCAAGGCTACGGTCGTAGCAACTGAACCAGCATAACTGCACAGACAAAACCAGACATTACATACTGCAACACAGACAAACCATCGATCGTTCAACAGTGCCCAAATACGAGTACTACTACCATTATCCTTTTACCGGTAGCTCGAGACTTACATTAATAATATAATAACAGTGCAGGCGGCATAATGATAGAAGCAATAATATGTTGCAATGTCTGGTTAAGTCCGTTTGCAGCATGCAATATTACAGAACGAAACGTTTTTAGTATTAAAATGCCCACACGTATATACTGTCATGGTTTATTTAAAGCTTTTCAAAAATACAAAAAAAATTCTCTATGAAAAACAATATCTATAATTCTTAAAAATAAAACTTAAAATGTGTTAACAGGAAATAAAACTAAAATGGCATATTTAAGCTTGAATGAAGCGAATGCTGTACGTCGTCGAGCTCGCTTTTGTATTCGTGTCTATAAAGCAACAAAAATCAAATGACAAAATAAAACAAAATTATCGTGCATGCTTTATGGTGTTTTTTTTTAATAGAACCCCCCATTTTTTTATAATATATTTCATACATCTCTGTTTAAGTGTTAAATGATGTGGAGGTGAAATATTATGGACCAAATAGATTGAGCATGATTTAATTGTTTGATATTTCCACCCATAAAGCATACTGATTGTATAGAATCATGAAAATATCTTATGAGCAGGACACGATCATTAAAATAGCAATTTGCTTGAATTAGGAAAGTTAAAAAACCGACCGATGAGTTACAGCAATTTTTAAATGTGAGCACTTGAATCAATCCCATTAGAAAGGAAATAAACCAAAAAACGGAACAAAAAAAAAACAGTTAAACTTGTTCAAAGATGTAAATTCTTCTACAATACAGGGTGTTTTGTAATTGAATGTCAATATTTAAGGGGGTGATTTTTGGGTCCATTTTAAGAAGAAAACTTCATAAGAACGTATGTCCTAAAAGTCTTAACTTTTGAGATACAGGGTCGTAAAGTTTTTGAAAATAAATAATTTTTTCATAATATCTGTAATACCGCTCTGGATATTTTAATGAAATTTAATAGACAGGTATTACTCATCAAGAGGCATTTTTTCATGTACCACATTTCGTTTTTTCTCCACCAGTAACGGTCGTGCAGAATTTTACCTGCATATTTTTATATATTTTTTTTATGCCATTTTAACGACAATCTTGTGACCATGTAGAGAAACAGATTTTATTTTTTTAGGCGAAAACCGTGCATCTGACTGGAAAAAAATAAGTGATCAAATTTGCTTGGAAATGAATGGGAATTCCAACAATGATTTCTATTTGAACAGAAATCAGTGGAGTACCATCAATGTCTGCTAAAATATGCCGGTAAAATTCTGCACAATCGTGCACCATCGTCACTAATGGAAATAAAATGAAACTTGGTACATGAAAAAATGCCCCTTGATGCGTAATACCTGTATACGAAATTTCATTGAAGTACCCGGGGCGGTATTACAGATATGTATTACGAAAAAATGATTCATTTTAATAAAACTTTACCACCCTGTATCTCAAAAGTTACTCTTAGGACATACGTTCTTGTGAAGTTTTCTTCTTAAAATGGACCCAAAAATTACCCCCTTAAATATTGACATTCAATTACATAACACCCTGTATAAATGTTTAATGAGCACAAATCTGAAAATACAAAATATAATATGAATATGTCAAATATTATTGTAACATCTTAGGAGACAAAACTGGCTTATAAAAAATCTAATAAGAAAAGCAAATCTGCAATAAGAGAAGTCCCAATTAAGACCTGCTAATCTACAAAACGATTCCAGCAGATTTTCAAATAAAATTCACAATATTCAAATCTTGAACAAATTTTTGTACAAATCTGCATTTGTTTTTAACAACATGAACATCTTGCTTTAAAATAAATCATGTGGACAAAAACTTAATTTAGGGGAGCCAGTGCCGCGGGGGGAGTTTAGTTTGGGATGTTATGAATGAAAGATATCCAAGTTCAAGAAGAGGGCTATCAAAAAGGCAGACAGGCACCGGCAGTTTGGAATGCTATCATCAGTAGTTAAACAAATAGAAGACATTGAGAAAGTGGAAAAGAGAAAAGATGTGTTTAGTATGAAAAAAAGTAGAAATTGAATTATAAGAAGACAAATAGAAGTAGAAATAGAAGAAGACGAATAAATGGTTATCTGAAGGTTATTTTAGAGATTACTGATTACTTAGAGATTAGAGATTACGGATTTAAAAGTTCCGTATTTGGTTCCTTCCACAAATAGATCTTAGAATTATTATTTTGAAAACATCCTGTTTAATTACCTTGATTTTTAAAATTAGTTACAAAACTGCCTAAATGAAGTCCAGATCTTGTGCTCATTCAACATCCTGATGGTTTTTCAGTTTCTAAGAAACAAAAATTGCTCTTATAGAATTCAAATCATCAAACGACCCCAAAAAAACAAGTCTCCCACATGCCAAACGATACAACCCACAGAGGAAATTAAAATTGTGAACCAGAAAGTGAATTGACGTACCTGCTAGCTACAGATGGGGTATCTCTACTTGGATCGGGCGATTGAAGGAATGGATGCTGCGGTGTGTTTGGATAGCTCGTACTGCCATGTTGCATGCCCGGTATATGAGTCACCAGTAGTGGTTTAACGTATCCATTGTTAGCAGCAGGTTGATTATCTACAAAAAATAAGTAGTAGATTTACGCTTCCTTCTAATTTATTAATGACTTTTTTACCTTGAAACGGTGTATAATATTTCCCGAAAGGAATATCCTTGACAATGTCTGGATAAAGATAGACCAAATGATTCAAGTCGGAAATTCTATCAGCCAAAGACCTTATTGCGAAATCTTTCGAAGTGAAAGGCTGCAAACTGAAAACTTCTCCACCATCTAAAGAGAAAAATCGATGTTAAAAAAATTCAAACTACACAAAATGTTGTACATTACCAGAAATCCATGCTATTGTAATGCCACCTAGCTCGCTATCGGAAAACCTCAGCAAAAAAGTCCCTGCTGGACACGATTGTAACAGCTCTTCTGCTTGCTTTTTTCTCACGAAACCCATTATTGCACTGCAATTAAAAATTATAAAAATCGTTATTTTAATTAAAAAACAAAAACACTAAATTACGCATACTGACCCATCAAACCACGGCCCTCGTAGATGTTCCCTGGTCAGCTTCATTATGGCATAAAACCACTCCCAAAAAGTGAAACTCCTCTCATTCAACGGTTCTTTGCAGAACTGAGACCAACTGAGCATACAATTCGACGGGTCGTAGTTACCTCGAAAAGATTTCTCTGCTAAAAATCTCATATTGTCTTCCGTTAGAGGTCTCCCTGTCGCCGCTTTAAATTTCAGAGACAACATATCAGCCACTTTTGGCCATTGCACCTATAAGAAAATACGTTCAAATGTACAATAATTCGTTCAAAAATTCAACAACAATTACTTAATTAGATAGATTCATCACTAGGTTCTTGGTTTAAACATAAATTAATTAATGAAACTATCATTAAGGATGAAGAAATCGTGGGATGCTATTAAATTAGAGGATGGAAATTAGAGAGAGGGGTGAAATTGTACCCCAATTGCTTATCAGAAAGACAAATAGATTCAAATTCAAATTCCTTCATTCAAATAGTGGGCTGAAAATATTTTTTGGATAAAAACTGGCCGAGATGTAGCCTTAATGTACTTCAAGTTTTCTGATGAAAAGCACCCTGTAATATCATGATGAATGAATCTTGGGGGGGCTTATCTTGAAGCTGGTAAACTAAGCTGTCCCTAAATCCTTTAATCGTTTGTGTGGGGCAAACATTAGAAATCCAAAGAATGCATATCTTACCTTATCCGGGACAGCAAATGGTGGTCTTCCGGGCTCACTAAACGCGTTATCCCAAGTAACTGTAGCCAAAGCGTGAGGTTCCTGGTTCCCATGAACGATAACGACGACCGGTAAACTCAACGTCCACACCTGGAACATCAACTCCCCGCCGCCGACGTTGAACTGACTCTGGAAGAGCAGGGAAAACTTCTCGTCCATTACACTCTCGGTGCCCTTTTTCTCTGCGCGCTTTATCCGCTTCAGTTGCATGTTGCGAAAACTGACGGACAACTGACGACTCGTTTGTTGGTATTCCATCGTGCCGGTGTTGTTGAGAATTTCGCCGCTGCAATCACCGCTTTTACCCAGCTTGTCGTTTTTCAGCAGCATGTTTGCTTGCGCTTCAGAGATTATCGTCACTTTGACTTGGGGAGGTGTCATGTGGACGTTTAATTTACCCCCAACTAGCAATCGCACGGTTGCAGTGAACCTGAAAAATTAATCGTTATTAAATCGTCGCTTGGTCTCGAGAATTTCTCACGTTACCTTGTGTTGGTCTTCATAACTTGAGGCGGTTGTTTTTCAATGATAAACGTAGACGTAACGAGAGAAGATAATAATTGAGTGATATCATTTAAGAGAGGTTGTAAAATGTCAGTAACGTTCGGAGGATCTAGAGCTAGTTTTTGTCTGAGGCGATCTACGTCTTTGATTTGCTGACGATTTAACCAAATTAGTTCTGCCAGATGCTCGCACCTTAAATTTTATTAAATTATTTATATAATAAGGCTCCAACGGAATAGCTAATATCGTAAAATAAAATAAATATTTTACCATTCTTGAATTGTGTCCAGATTACTATTAAAAGTGGCACCGTTTCCAGCCAATTGTTGTTCCCGTTTCCATTTTATGAGCTCATCGTCCAATACTTGAGCTTGTAACTGATTCAATAATTGAACTGTCTCTTTTAATTTGTCTCCAATCGCTAACCTCAACTGTATCAAACCAGCAATCTAAAACGAATCGTCATATTGAACATCGTATTGATACTGAAGAATAATGAAGATAACTACTCACCTTCTGGTTAAGGACCGTCTCTAAAAACTCTTTCTGTTTGGTTATTTTTTGAATAGCGGCAGTTGCTTGGGGATTTGATGGCTGACTCGACAGTTGCTGCAGCTGTGCTGAAATGATAAGAAGAAGCGTACCGTTTAAAAATTCCGATTATAAGAAAGCGTTTATTATACCGTACCATTAAATTTTGTACATTCGTGATATTGCAGAGCAAACGCTTCTTGTTCTTGTTCCATTCGCCTTAAATCTTCAGCAGTTTCATGCGTTCGCCTACGAAGCACGTCAATTTTATGCAAGACTTCGGCTCCAGAATTGGAAATTAAGAGATTGGGCAGCCCCGCAACCCCTTCCCCGCTCGACGCTTGGACCAACTTCATTTCTGTCGCTAAGCACTGTCGAATGTAATTGAAAAGTTGCATCGGATTCGAACTGGGAAGAAAAAACAAAAAAGGTAGTAATCAATTATTGTTATACACGGAAAAGCGAGAAATATGTACCTGTATCGTTGACGGAACATTTTCGCTGCTTCTGCCAATTTCAGTTTCGTAAGAAAGTATTCTGCATCGGTCACCACAGACGCTTTACTTTCGATTTCTTGTATGAGAGACGCAACCAAGCTGGCAACGTATTGTTCATGTTGAGGATTATCTGGTATAGGCTCAATTTCCGTCCTGAATTAGAAGAAAAAGAAACTCTTGATCATCTCTTTGCATAAAGAAAAACTGCTTTTTAATCAACGACAAGAGGTTGTCAAGCTTTTAAAAGGAAGAATAACTTTTTTCAAGATCAGGCCTGTTTTACATTTTTGAAAATATTTCCTAAACGAGGCCTGATCTTGAAAAAAGTTATTCTCTCTTTTATGCTTAAAATAGAATTTTATAGATGACTTTTGATTTTGGCTATCCAATAACCTAAGATCCTGTAGGAGTCCTAAAATAAAAATCACAAATTCACCTTTTTGGTACCTGTAGGGCCAAAACACATTATCTGTATTCAAGTTCAAACCTCTTGCTCCGTTAGAGGACGTTTTCGAGACTTTAAAGGAGGATTTACAAAAACTTACGATAATGAAAAAGTGAGGTTATGTTTACTCGATGCATCAATTAACAAACAACAAGGTCCTCATACTAAGTACCAATGTACCAGTAGGTACATCACTTCCAACAAATAAAACAAACAAGAAATCATAAAACACATTTTCCAAAAGCCAAACTAATAAATCTGATAATTTCACCAGCGGTGGACTTAACCTAAAATAGGTACTACAGTGAAGCCACCATTTTATAGAAGCTTTCTAGATAAGCTTGCAACCTACAGATGTCGCCACTTCTTCCATATAAAATAACATTTGACATTATTTTGACATTCTGCCATTCATGAATAATGGCATAATATGATAAAGGATATTATGAGAATTATTTAGGCGCGATGTTTACATGTTTTTTGGTCTTATTATTAAAAAAGAAATAACACCCCTAAGTTTAGCCTCGTACTTAAAATAAACACCCTGTATATAACATTATCAGCAGTGAAGTGATTCAACACCTTTGACAGACAATAAGACAAGCGCTAGCCATTAAAATATCAAGATTATCAACAGTACAAAGTCAATATAAACATAATTTGATAGAGTTTTATGTCAATTGAGCATAACTGTGGATAATTTACACGATAACCTTATTAATTCGAATAACTATAACTGGAATATGACGATGTTTTCCACGAAAAACTTATCGCGGGATGCTAAAAATCAAAACATTGCAGATAGCGAATTACTAACCAGAATTTATCTTCGATGTACTGCGCCAAATAGTGCCTCACTTCTATGGGGAAAGTGTCTCCATAAATAGCCCTTATTTGTTGTAGACTATCTGTGGGTAGCTGTTGCGCCCTTGCCCAAAGAGCCATTATTATTAGTTTGTTTCCTGCAACACCAACAATTCAATTAGGTTTATGTACAGAGCTGAATTATGAAAATTTCGTTTCAGAGTATTTACAAAAGATAAATCCAAATTCCAAATCCGTATATGCGAAAGATACGACTTAATATTAAATAAATCTCAAGGTCATTGCAGCAGGTCTAAGCAAACATTGTGATGAGATTAACTTTAGGGGGGAAACGAGCTATTAATAATAGAACTGTACTTACTCTTTGATAAATTAAATTTAGTAAACAATTCCAAGCGAAAGGGTGTTAAATAGTCATTAGTTTATGCTTGATATTGATTGCTCTTCCCAAGAATTAATTCAAACTTTCACTTTTTATACAGATCGTGTGAACCGTACGTCAGCCATTTTCTACAAAGTACAAACCACAAACAAACAGCATTAGATTAGCATGCAAAGCAAACAGAGACAAACAGAGCCAGATAGATTTAGATAGAAGAGATTTGAGACTTTAGAGAATTGACATTGAGTGAGATGAGAGATAATTCGCGATCTACATCGTATAAAATCACATTAAGTTCACAATTCACATGCGCAAAAGCGCTGCATTAGTCCTTAGATCAGGTAATCTCTTAGAATGGATACTGTAATGATGAACAGTGTTGCTACACTGTTCTAACAAACTGCCACCAGAGCTACCGTTATCCCACAAGTGTAGGGTACCTGTATTACCAGCACCCAGCACTCACACTTCTAGGGTAGCGCATTTACTCGATGACATTTACTTGACGCGGAGATGTTTGAACAGTTGGATGTCATATTTTTAGAACGTTTTAAAAATGAAATAAATTATTAACACGAGGAGAAATCGAGAAATTCTCTTTCTGTAAATATTAAAAATACCATTTCTAAAAAATACGCGGACTTAATAACAAATTATGTGAATTCTTAGACAATTTTACGTTCATGGCAAATATGACGTTTTTAAGCAGAATTTGACATTCCCAACTTTTTGTGAAAATGAGAATGCGCGCTACACTATATATAAGTAAGCATTAGTGTCGGTATTGTAGGTTCCCTACACAAGGTGCGTCACATTACATTGACGTAATAAATTCAGAAGAGCAAGGCAAATTGAACTGTTTGCAAATTGTGTAAAAGTTTTTTTTCGGTTAACAAATTTTTTTTTAAGGAGGGAGCTTCGGTCTTCCCTATGTAGGTAAGACAAAGTCGCTCCACTCCGGTAAATATGGGTTTGAGCTATTTTGCCATTACCCAGCCTCAAGTATACTATTAAAGTATTAAATAGTAGAAAGGACAACACAGACACCCAGAGCTTCACCGAGAATCGAACTCAGTCCGCCGGGTCCAGTGATTCAGCAGACCGCCCACCGGTGTGCTCAACAAAAAATTTAAAAGAAGTTAGGTCGCAACCTTAGATAAGGAAATGCGCATGCGCAACAGAAACCCCTATTTTGAAAAAGGGACCAATTTATGTTTTTTGAATGCAGATCTTAATTTATAGTTACTTGTGGAAGTTATAGGGTACAGTTTCAAGTTCTAATATGAATATCAACTTTCCATCAGCAAGTACCTTGTATTATATCATCAATGACTATTAGAACGCCAAATAAGGTGAAGATGTTGTACCCGCCATTCCCAAACCCCTTCTAGCAGACACTGCTGCTGTTTGGACGGTATAAATTTTCGTGATTTTCTTTTAGCTTATAAGAATATTTTACTGGCAGAAGGGTCGTAAGGTGGGAAATTCAAAGTAAATTCATATCATTTTATAAACTAACTTATCAGCTCATATAAGACGTATCCAAACCTACATTCTATCAAATAAATGGAATAACAAGAATGACCAATAAGTTGTATAACAAATAACATGTAATATTTATTTCTACATTATAAAAGTTGCAACAATCCTTTTTAAAAATAAATATTTATATTCACAAAAAAATAGCACTGGTATAAAAATACATTCACAGTTTGCAATCAACAAATGAGTATAGAAATCCGAAATATATCAATAAGTTAATAAGTAATCAATAATTTGTTCTACGACTATCAGTTATATTTACTAACAACTTCCCTCAGTATGCTCTTTATATTATCAAATGTAGAAAAACTAATACCGACAGCAATGGGACCTTTGATCCAGTTCATCGAGAGACCTTTGAAAAATCCTCGTTTTATGCCTTCGGTCCTGCAAAATAAATCATTTCACCTCAATTGCCAAAAATTATTTCTAAACGCTAACTGTACTTTACCTGTAAATATAGGAAAGAGTTCCAAGAATTGTTTTATATTTATGATTAGTGTCAGTCTGCATTCTTCTTCGAACTATATCCAAAGGATAACTACATGTCTGGCCTAATGCACCAGCTATTGCACCAAAAAGTAATGAAAACAACGGGCCTATTTTGTTACTATCGATTCGCTCTGAAAAAAAAAAAACAAAGAAAATGTAGCCAAACATTCACTTATTATTAAAAAAGAAGTATTAGTATTTAATAAATGACATGAAAGGGGAAATGTGTCTTATAATAATAATAAAACACCAAAGAGTGACATAATTTCATACCAAATATAAAAAGAAAAGGTCGAAAGTTAGTTAAATTAAAAACTTGGTTAGGTAATTGTTTTTCTAAAGAATGTACATCAAAGCCATCTCGTTCTAAAATTTTCTAAAACTGACCTTAAGTAAGCAAATATACGAAAAAATCAAATTACCTTGATATAATCGTTTTAAAGTATCGTAAGTGAAAAAAGAAACCCCAGCGTAAGGTATTACTCCTGCCACTGTTGGTAATATGCCTCGATAGAAAGTCAAAAGGCCCTCATCTCTATATATCTTGGTAAAAACCTGAAACAAAAAAGCCATTACTACTTTAAAAAATATTAATTTCAATAATTATGATCTCCAAACCTGTCTCAGGGTCGCATACTCGTGTTTATGTGTAACCGCCATGCGAGCTCTTGCGAGATCAAGTGGGTAAGTTAAAGACTGTGATGTCACACCGGCCAACGATCCAGCCAGAAACAAACAACCAGAGCTTTTGCTAGAAATTGATCGAATTTAGCACATCAATAAAAAAAACTCACTTAAACCTACTTTGTGCTATCTACTTTCAGAATTCGCTTCCACTGCTCGTGCGCAGTAAACTGAATGGCCGCATGGGGTATGATCCTGACCATGGTAGCGCTGTTCCCTCTCCATAATGCAAAAAATCCCTCGTTCTTAAAAGTCTTTGCAATGAATTTGAAAGCCCTTATGGTTGAATAGGGCCGATCTCTGTAATATCAAAGAAAGTGAGCATTGGAGAATAGTCGAGGGAGAAAACCCTTACATTACCCTATTTGGAAGTTGATCTTTGTGCGATCCAGAGGAGCTATGGATGTCTTGGCCAAGGCTCCGGCGACGGCCCCGGCACACAAACTCGTTATTACTATCTGAGTGTTACTCAGGTCGGGTTTTTCTTCTTTTTTTTGAACTACATGGCCTGCAGATGCCATAATTGAAGGATCAGATCAAGGCATTATAGTTCCTAGAAACAAATTTCGTATTAGTTAGATAAGAGGGAAGGGTGATTTGTATTTCTTTTTACATTATGTGAAATATTTGTTCGTGATTTTTTTTAACCATTTCATGTTATTAGTTTAAGAAATAACTTTTACATTTCTTCTTTTTTCGTTCATGAAAGATTCATGAATTAAAAAATTCAATTAATTTGGACTCTTTGAAGCATGAATTATTACAAGATGTCTGCTTTATTAAAATACAATTATTTAATCATAGGTATAAATAATTAATTAAGTATGATATCTGATTTGGAGATATGGAAAACATTGTTACTTCTGCAGCTTGTTTCACTTGTAGCAGTATCGCCTTTGCTTACAAATAAAAGCCTTCACATTATATTATGATGTAAACAATGATTATTAAATTTCAGATTATAGGTATGGATTTTATCTTAAAAAAATAGCTGGTTATGCAAAACTATAGGTACCTACATCATAAAATAAATTAGAATGCTATTTTATCAATAACAAATAACATATAGGTACCTAAATATTACCAGTCCAAAAAAATTAATTAATTAATTAATTAGTGTACCTGAATAATAACTATTATATGTTAAATGTTTACCTTCTCAAATAATAATTATTTCACTTTAAATATTGTTAACAGGTTCAGCATTCATTAAGTACTAGAATCACCAGAAGTTTAAAGAACAAAGTTCATCTGAGACTTAATTTTTCAGACCACTGGCTACCAATCTTAGGACTAATGATAACTTATCACATTTTTAATATAGTCTGGGAAATTTAAAATTTAATTATAAATTTGGAGTTTCGAAATTATGCAAAGAATAAATATTATTGTTTTTTTGCGTCACAAACAAACAAAATTAATAAGATTACATAAAACACTTTTTAATTTTAAAATAATATACCTACACCTATGTTAACATGGATTTAATACAGGTAAATATTAATTATTGTGATTAATTTAATTCTAATATCTATTATAATAACTAAATAAAATTACTAATAAATAATTAAAAAAATAGTTTTGAGAAATACTAGTGAAATCAGCTGATTATAATAATAGATAATCTAATCAAGAGGATTTACCTTACCAGAACCACTGCTATTTCACAGTCTACCTGAGCTCACCTCACCTTATACCTAACTGTAAACCTGCTTTTGTTATGTTTCAGTTCAGTTTCATTGTAATTGCAATCCTAACCTGTTCAAAATCATTTCATATTCTATCTATTTAGATAAGAAATTACAAAACAAAATGGTGAGTTCGTATTAATCATATTATTTATAATTATTTTATTCGTATTTTTTAAACACACAACTTTTATTAGCAAACAGTAATAAGGGATATTGTATATTATTATTTCTATATTTAATTACTTATAAATTTGTGACCCTAGTTCATTATCCTCAATTTCTTATTTCTTGTATTTACAGGCCAGGTATTTTCAAGTGCAAGATATTGATGGTATGTATTAATTAATAATTTCATTTCATTAATACTCAAAGCATAAACATAGCAATCAGGTACTTTTTGGTTTAAAATAATTATGAATCATAGTAAAAATATTGTGTTGCTCACTCATACATATAGGTATGCCATTCCAGATGTTTTTAATTAGAGTTGGCTTGGCTGTGATATGTTTTCTTAAAGTTGGAAACCCTGGACAGCCGATTTGAGCGATATTAGAACAATTAAATTTTTTTAAAGTATGAATTCGATTCAATAATATGTTGCTTTTCTTCCTACATATATGGTTTAGGAAAAATATCTCATTATTAACCTTCCATTTTAAAATTTGAACTTCAATCAAAAAGTTCTCAAACTCTTTTCATTCATTATCTGTCAATGATTTTTAAATTAGAAACTCCTCGAGAAACTCTAACCATTACAAATAATATATTGCTATTTTGGCAACACAGCATAAGCATAGTTAAAATATGCAATCAAAGTCCGCTTTGATTAAAACCATACCTAACCTTGAAAAGCTTAGCTTGTCACTTCTTGTCAAAGGTAGTTCAAAGCTCAGCATTCCAAGAGGTACCAACATAATTCCCCAATTTCACGAAAATTGACGAACAATCTGGAACATTCAGGAACTTTCTACTTTCTAGAATATTCTAGAAATTCTAACACATTCTAGGATAGTTTCAGAACTTTGAACATTCCAGACCGTTCATGAACTTTCTAGAACATTCAGGAACGATCTGGAACATTAAATCGCGTGGTAGCGCCCGCGGTTCAGGTCGCTGACCATTAAGCCATTGACGCTATGACATTCTGGGTTCGAATCATACCTCGGCATGGTTCTCGGCATGTGCTCATTAATGTAACTATTTATGATATTGAAATGTGTCTGTGTCAAATTACCAGAGTGGAGCGACCATCTACACAGGCAAGACCGATGCTTCCTGTATTAATAAAAAAAAATCTGAACATTCTGAAATAGGTATTGTGGATTTTTGTTTAATATTCTAAGTATTCTCGAGCGTTCTAGAACATCCTCTGATACTATGAACCATTTTAGGAAAATTACCGAGCATTTTTTAACATTCCAGATTGTTCATAAACTTTCTAGAACATTCACGAACAATCTGGAACTTTCTATAACATTCTAGAATTCTCTCACATTCTAGGAATATTCCAGAACATTTTTGAACTTTCTAAAACATTAATTAACAATCTGGAACATTAGCGCGCAACATTCTGATAATTTTTATAACATTCTAAGTATTCTCTAACGTTCTAGAACATCCTTTGATATTAGTAAACATTTCAGGAATATTCCAGAACATTTTTGAACATTCCAGATCGTTCATCAGCTTTGCAGAACATTCAGAAAAAATTATTTCTATAACGTTCTAGAACTCTCTATCATATTCTAGGAACATTAAAAAACATTTTTGAACTTTCGATAACATTCATGAAAAATTTTGAACATTAACGCGGAACATTCTGAAAATTTTTCTAACATTCTAAGTATTCTCGAACGTTCTAGAACATTCTCTGATACTATGAAACATTTTAGGAATATTAAAAAACATTCCAGATCGTTTATGCACTTTCTAGAACAATCACGAACAATCTGGAACATTCAGTACCTAACTTTCTATAACATTCTAGAACTTTCTACCACATTCTAGGAACACTCCAGAGCTTTTTTAACATTCCAGATCGTTCTGAACTTTCTAGAACATTCATGAACAATCTGGAACATTCTGAAAATTATTCTAACATTCAAGTATTCTCGAACGTTCTAGAACATCCTCTGATACTATGAAACATTTTAGGAATAATAAAAAACATTCCAGATCGTTTATGCACTTTCTAGAACAATCACGAACAATCTGGAACATTCTGTACCTAACTTTCTATAACATTCTAGAACTTTCTACCACATTCTAGGAACACTCCAGAACATTTTTTAACATTCCAGATCGTTCTGAACTTTCTAGAACATTCATGAACAATCTGGAACATTCTGAAAATTATTCTAACATTCAAGTATTCTCGAACGTTTTAGAACATCCTCTGATACTATGAAACATTTTAGGAATAATAAAAAACATTCCAGATCGTTTATGCACTTTCTAGAACAATAACGAACAATCTGGAACATTCTGTACCTAACTTTCTATAACATTCTAGAACTTTCTACCACATTCTAGGAACACTCCAGAACATTTTTTAACATTCTAGATCGTTCATGAACTTTCTAGAACATTCATGAACAATCTGGAACATTCTGAAAATTATTCTAACATTCAAGTATTCTCGAACGTTCTAGAACATCCTCTGATACTATGAAACATTTTAGGAATATTAAAGAACATTCCAGATCGTTTATGCACTTTCTAGAACAATCACGAACAATCTGGAACATTCTGTACCTAACTTTCTATAACATTCTAGAACTTTCTACCACATTCTAGGAACACTCCAGAACATTTTTTAACATTCCAGATCGTTCATGAACTTTCTAGAACATTCATGAGCAATCTGGAACATTAACGTAGAACATTCTGACATATATTAATTCTAACATTCCAAGTATTCTCAAATGTTCTAGAACATCGTTCGATACAGTGAAACATTTCAGGAATATTCTAGAACGTTTTTGAACATTCCAGATCGTTCATGAAACTTTATAGAACATTCACGAACAATCTAGCAGATCCTAGAACATTCTGGAGTTTTCTAGAACATTCCATAACTTTCTATCATATTCTAGAAACATTCCAGATCGTTCAAGATCTTTCTAGAACATTCTAGAACCCTAATTTAAAAACATCTGGAATGGGATATATTCTACTTTATACTTTTCTACTTTGAAGTAATATGTTTTGCATAAAACGTTAAAATAATTGTGTATAATTATTACTCAACTATTTCATTGCATCCAGTAGTTGTTTGGAATATACAGGATGTTGAGTAAGTAAGTGGCCCAAATTCTGTGAGTGACTAAAATGAAAAGTTCATATAAACATTAAATTATTAAGCTAGTCAGGTCCCAGGGTTCCTGGACCTTCATGAATAATATTAAAAAGCAAATGTATATGAACAGCTTTTTTTGTATTTTTATTACATTAAGCAACTAAAAATGCAACTTTTTTGTCTCTTAAATAGTTTTCGTATCTTGCTTCGTTTTCGAAATAAAAAATAAAAACCACTTTACTTTAATACTCATGTCCATAGATCACACAAAAAATTTAATAGAACGCGATTTTTCTCTATTGCTTGCACTGAGAGTTCATCTACAAAAATCACAATATAACGAAGTCTAAAAGGTTTCCTATGTCCATTAGGGAGACTGCCAAAATGTTCAAGAAGATCTAATATTAGCCAAAATGCATATTTTGTTTTAAATTTAAAGTGTACTCAGAAAATAAGTAGGTGTAGTACCTATCTACGATTATTTCAATACATTTTTACAGAGTTCAGAGAATGCTTCGATTTATTTGCACGCTCCGGTCACATCAAGACCCTGGATGAGCTGACTGTCATCATGAGAAGTTTAGGTCTAGCACCAACCATCTCAGAACTAGCCGGATATTTCAAGCAGAAGGTGACTATCCGAACCACCATTCCCACGTAACAATCTAAAACCTGAATGTTCCTTTCAGGGAGGAAAAATGTCATTTGCAGACTTCCTGGAAGTCATGCACATTCATTCGAGAGTGGAAAATCTGCCGAAAGAAGTTGTGGACGCTTTCAAGGCGGGCGATTATAAAAATTCCGGGACGATTCCGGCGAAACAGTTGAGACACATGCTGCAAAACTGGGGGGAGTGCTTGTCCTCCAAGGAAATCGACCGAATTTTTCGGGAAGCAAACGTGACGAATAATAGCATGGTACCTTACGAAGATTTTGTAAAAATTGCTTGTGCGCCTGTGCCCGACTATTATTAATTAATTATTAAATTAAAATATATTGACTAGCATGACCTCCTATCCTGTTATTTGTTAAGTCAGACAGATTCACATTTTAGACACAGGTGAAGGGTAGGGCCCTGGGGAGAGGCAAAGGAGAAAATCCCAGAGAAAAAATCTTTCATTACTTTATTTGGTATGTGGAACTGTGGAATACCATCATAACCTCCTTACTCGGTTATAACAAAATAAGGGGTATAGGAAGAAAGGTGGTGCTAAGCTTTTGATCATTTTGTTTTATATTCCCTGAGCAAGGAAAAATAAATTTCTCAAAGGGTTATTGTTATAATAATTATAAGTGGGTGAGCAAGAGGTCCTCTGTTATATTATAATTAAATTTATTATTATATTCATCTTATTATTATGTTATACAAAATATATAAGTAGAAACATACTTGGCTTTGGTACTTATTCCTGAGATTTAGACACTCACCAACAAACTATCTGTTACATCCAGCACTTGAATTTGTTCACTTTCAAAAAACTGCAAACTGTTGAAATTGAATTGACGTAACCTTTCTTGGAATTGTCTATACGATATTTCTTATTTTATTTTTTCACAGCTGTTCGTTGTACTTGAATTATTGAAATTGAACATTTGTACTTGCAGTAATTAATTATTGGTAAAATTAAAAATTATGTAAACAAATATTTTTGTTGTGTAGTTCGCAATAATCCCGCAGGACAAAGGACAGCAATAACAATGTTGCCATAGGGAACCTGCATTACCGACACTAACGCTTACTAGGGTAGTGCATTCACTCGTTGACGTTTCCTTAACACGGTTATGTTTGAACAGCTGAATGTCATATTTTTGGCACATTTGGTCATAGGCGTAGGTATCAAGTGAAAAAAAGTGAAGTTTGAAAAATGAAACAAAATAGATAATAACACGAGTAGAAATCGAGGAATCCTCTTTCAGTGGGTATTAAAAACTTATCACGGGTTTATAGGATCTACGAAGCTGTAGACATTAATATTGTGTATAATTTTTAACTCGATATCTAACGAATAGTTACTGAGAAAAAGCGTCTTGGTAGACACACGAACGGCAGTGCGATCTTAGCACCCCTATAAGACCCTCCCAGATACTGATCCTTAAAAATAAGATTCATCAAGATGTAAAAAAACCTACCTGACAAACTTCCAGGCCAGGTATACGGAAATTCTGAGCCCCGTATATTTTCTGCAATCATAACTGTCTTCTGATGGGGCTGGGTGCATTTTTTGTCCAGAAAATTCCAGTAACAGGCTGATTATTTCATAGAGGACTATAATGAGTTTAAAATATAAAGAAAATTACCTTTAGGCACACGAACAAGTATGTTAAAACATCATCTGACGCAGCAAAAGTTTTCTATTTTTTTTTTAAATACGCGCATTTAATAACAAATTATGTGAATTTTTAGACAGTTGTACGTTCATGGAAAATCTGACGTTTTTGAAGTTAAATTTGACATTCCCAACTTTTTGTGAGAATGAGAACGCGTTACCCTAGTAATAAGCGTCAGTGTCGGTAATACAGGTTCCCTATGTTTCCCATGCTGTGTTGCCATTGCCAATAAATTAACGAATGAAGGTCAAATTATATCAAATCTTTTGTGTCATAATTTGAATTGATCTCTGACACTGAACAAGCTTCAAATAATAATGTTTTTTCTTCATAAAGTCCCGTTTACTACGACTCCTGGTCCTGGTGAACGGGTGTGTGATTTTCCTTTACTTCGATCAAAAGTGTACTGATGATTTTTTTTTAACCAGAAACTTTCAAATACCTCAAGCCTCAAGTAATAAATAATCATTTTATACGAAAAAAATGCATTACGTAGTCCTCCTCCCTCCTCCTTTGTAAGTGTGGCTAACTTTGAAATTGAAATCTACAACAAGAACCCAAGTTTTTTATTAAAGATTGGTATTTTACGGCTAAAAATAGGTACGTAGAGTACCTGCATTACCGACACTGACGCATACTAGGGTAGCGCATTCTCAGTAGCACAAAAAGTTAGGAATGTCAAATTAACTTTAAAAAACGTTAGTTTTTACTCGAGCGAGAGCACTACGTCTAATAATTCACACAATTTATTTTAAGTAAGCTTATTTGAAACTTATTATAGTCCTCTGTCAAAATTGATCTATTACTGAGATATTATGCATAAAAATTCAACAGGCAGTTTATCGTATAGTTGCAGAAAGTACAGCACATTTTCATTATCTAAGGCGCTCCTAGTAAGCGTCAATGTCGGTAATACAGGTAATTTCTAAAAACACGTAGTAACAGAGCGTCCCTAGCAGGTTCTGGTATTATTTGTCCGAAACATTTTCGTATTTTGATCTATGTTAGATGGCGCGCTTATCAAGCGGTGCATAGGCATAGGGTACCAGTATTACCGACACCAACCGCGCCGGTTAAGTGTCGGTAATACAGGTACCCCATTTATGCTTGAATAATTACTAAATTTTCACCATTTAAAAAACATTGACAATTGACAAATATTTTTATCTTTTTTATTCATTTGATGCCAAATTTTGATCTAAATAAAATGAAACAGTCTACAGTTTCTTTTTTTTTTACAAAAGTTTTTACGTTTTTTTTTCGATGTTCTTGTTACTTTTGAGGAATGGTAAAAAGCAATAATTAAACATAAATAAAATAAATAAAACGAACACAATTAATTCTTGAAATAAAATAGAAAACTCTTATAAAGGTGCAGGTCAGGTCAGACAATAGTGGCTCCCTCCCTAGAGTAGGATCAACTAAAACTAAACTAGACTAGAGTGTGATGAATTATTTTTAGTTAAGGTTAAGGAGCTCTAATTATACGGGACTTCCCTTTTAAACTAAAAATATCATCAAAGCGAGGCCAAAGAGAATGAAAAAAAAAGAAAACAAATTAACCTCATATTATTATAATTCCGAATCCGAATTCCCGGCGTTGTCTTGTCGTTGTGTACGCTTTATTGAAGAGTAATTTTCAAACAACAATAAAATACTAAAATAGTAAATAAACTCACACCCTTATTATCAATAAGTATCGGAGGCTTATTTTGCTAACTTTATAGCTCCTGTTATAGCATAACTAAGAATTAATTATCTGTGGAGAGGTTAACTTACATGCAAAATGTCTACTTCAATGCCCATAAACCCAAAACCCTTCTTGAACAGTTTAACAGGGAAAGCTGTGCTAGTGAAGCTGAAATGGGGCCATGAATATAAAGGCTACCTTGTGTCCGTAGATGGCTACATGAACTTGCAGCTGGCAAACACAGAGGAGCACATTGATGGCAAATTCACAGGTATGTTTGTGGATTGTCGATCATTCAACCTCACCCTTAATAACGATACCGGGATTTCCTTAGGCTATAATTCATCAGTAAGGAGTGTGTGCAGTAACTGGCGTTAACGAAAGTAATTTTATAGAAGCAGCAAGCACAAAATTTTTCTGTTTGTTGCTTCTCCAAAGCCACTTATTTTGGTAATACACACTTTCCGCACTGATGTAGGCATAGGTATCTCTATCAACATGCTTATAATGGTACTGGTAACTCAGGCACATATTTTTTAAAGTAGGTATATTTTAGAAAGGTATCGTTGCTCATTTGTCTGTCTCTACGATCCTGCAAGACTGTAGTGCAAGGGTGCAGATGACAAATTCAAAACATCTCAAAAGGCTGTTCTAGGCATTTTCTTTTTTTACTTTGCATAGATATGCATGTAAGTTGAGGTAACAGAACACCAGGTAGATATCAGTAGATCATAAAACATGATTGTTATCCACTCTTCATTACCTACTTCATTCCTTTCATAAAGTAGATGTAATAATTTTTTTAAACATACTACGTACTTTACTAATGATTTTATTTTTTTATTTTTAGGTAACTTAGGAGAAGTTCTGATTAGGTGTAACAATGTTCTCTTCATAAAGGGAGCTGAGGAGGACGACGAAGAAGGCGAAACCAGAGATTAGCTTTAGTTATTTATAGGCACAGATTTGTCTAATCTTTTTTACTGATTAATTCTAGTTTATGTATTTAAATGGGTAAATTTAAGGAATAAAATTATTTTCAACAATAATTTTTTTGTTGTTTTATAAAATTATGTGAATATTATGATAAAGATATTTTATAAGAAGTAAAAAGTAAAAACTTGGATGCTGCAAAGCTTTATCCATACCAACATTTTTATCTTTATCTACAAAAAAGCATCTTATTTTTGTTTGGATTGGATTGTATGGTGGATGTATCAAAGTATTTCAGGGGTTGATAATGTCTTTTGATTTAGGCTTTAAAATATAATAATTTTTATTTTATAAACTGCCAACATAAACTGTCAGAAAGCAGATAAAAAACTATACATTGTATGTTCTTAACACTCTTTATTGATTAATATAAGTCCTCTTTGCTAATAGTTTTCAAACACACTATACATGCTTGTTGCTTATTTTTGTATAAATATCTCTTTGGGAGTTGATAAGACATTTGACGACATTGATGATGGTTAACTGGTTACATTTTAATTAAGAACAATAATTGAATTTCGATCGTGTGTATGTGCTTTCAGTCCTTGTTCGAATAAAAAACTATCTTCTGAGAATTAATTAGTAGTTGATGATTATATTTACCAGTTTACAGCACATAATATTAAATCTTCGCCAGTGTTTGATAATAATATTATGAAAGTTAATTTCCTACTTTACTCGTATTTTTCTCTGAAAAACCAATAATTATTAATCTTGTGTGTTTTTGTTTATTTATATGCTTTGTTGTTGTAATTATTGTATAACATGAAATTTTTGTAGAATGAATTCAAAACAACAAAAAAAGTAAAAGTAATACTGCCGATTTCAAAAATTCAACTGATGTTGTTCATCTTCATGTTCATAGACCTTATATAGTTACAGCACTTAAAAAAAAAGAGACAACTTTATTTCAAGTTTCTGATTCTAAAGTAAAAATCATGGTGTGCCATTAAAAAATAAAACATTATAAATCCTTGCTTGTTTAGGGGGTGAAAATGGGTAAGGTTGTATAAATAGTCCAACGGGGAAAGTAAAAAATGTACCTATCAAAAGTTAATAAATCTTATCTAAAATTTTCATTCAAAATAATAATTGTTAGTATAAATCCATAAAAATCAGTTCTCGGGGTGCAGTACATCCCCCACAAACAACTGACTGGGACCATGAGAATGAAAAATGTTGAATTTGAAAACATTTTGAACAATTTGAAATAAACCCAACAATTTTAAATAAAAGGAAAAATACTTTTTTCACCAAAGTGGTGTTTTGGGGGGGGGGGGGGGGGGGCGCGCAGCAGCCCCAGAACTGATTTTTGTGAATTTATTTTCTATAACCCCTTCACTAACAATTATTTCAGGAAACTCTTAGATAAGATTTTTTGTATCTACTGTAACTGTATTTTTTTAAACTTTTGGTACATTTTTTACTTTCCCGTAGAGCATTTTTTAAATTATTGATAAGGGCCTTAAAACACGCCTGATCCGTTTTCGACGTACCACCCCTTATAATGTCAGGTCAGGTCAGGTCCCAAAATACTATTGTTCACCCCAAAAATTACAATATAATAATATTTTCAAAGGAAGTATGCAAACTCTACACGACAATACAGACCTAAAAGTTTATAACCCTTTATGGTTTGAAAGTGAATTCAATCAGCGTCACGACGCCATTGACCATTTTCGCGTTGGCTGTATTATTACAGAGCCTAGCTCCTGTGTTATTACATTACCTTGTGGTAAGTACCCCAATCTTGAAATTTTTACTTTTAGTGTATTTTCTTCGGAATCCAGATGCTTATCTAGGGAAATAATAAACGAGATTTCACAAAAAGATAGATTTATTTACTAAATGGAATTAATGGAAATACAAAACTGACATGAGAATTTATGGAATCAACTTCGGAGTTTATACAGGGTGTTACGCTTACAGGTATGTACTAAATTCAAGGGCGTAGACCTTGACCATAATTTTAAGTAGAAAAGTTCAAATAAACGTGTGTCCTAAAATGTCTGGTTTTCAAGATAGAGGCGGGTATTTTTTAATAAAATCTCAAAAATCTTTTTGCGATATTGTTGAAATTTCGCAGTGCTATTTGTAGTAATAAGGAAAACCTTTAGCCGCTAAATTATTAAGTCCA
Source organism: Malachius bipustulatus (assembly GCA_910589415.1). NCBI lineage: Eukaryota > Metazoa > Arthropoda > Insecta > Coleoptera > Melyridae > Malachius > Malachius bipustulatus. The sequence continues at coordinate 10,867,008 of OU342631.1, read as the reverse complement.
ATGACGTCTAGGGAAGCACCCTCACCAATATTTATTGCCAAGAAAAATGTATGCCACTGATTTTTTTAAACTGATACCTATTTTTTTTTTTAGATAAGCAGCTATAAAATAAAACTTATGTATCTTGATTTTTTTCTTATTTTACTTCGTTTTAGAGCAATAAAATAAAAGCATCATCAATTATTCATGACCAAAAAAAGTTTCAATTTTAAATTTTTTATGATTTTATTTTATTATTTATTTTTTTCTTAAAAAAAGGTAAAATAGGAAAAGATATCAAGAGACATAAAAGATGTATTTTTAGTTGCTTAATCTGAAAAAAAAAATCAAAATTTAAAAAAGTCAGTGGCGTACATTTTTTTTAAATAATATTGGTGAGGGTGCTTTCCTGGACGCCACTGGTGGGGCTAAAGTGGCTTCTTATTACTAGGTACAAATAACACTGCCAAATTTCAACATAATGAGCGGACACCACAAACAAAAGTTTATTTCTTGTCTGTAATGAGGGCCTTGAAATTTCTTAAAAAGGTAAATATAGGTACAGGGTTAGAACTATTTAAAGGGCCACGGCCACTACAGGGATATCCTAAACCATTGAAGGTACGAGGTCGGTTAAATTAGAGAAAAGCTGCGCTATTTTGTGACCATCTCGAATCCGTCAAAACATGCCAGATATATCTGTGACCGTTCCTGAAATATCCTGAAAAAACTGAAAAATCGAGAAATCTTATTTTTGCCATATCTTTCTTACAATTGGAAATTAATAAATCATTTTTCGTAGGCTTACATAAGCAATTAAGAGCTATTCATCTGAAGTTTCAAAAAATTTCAAAATAAATTTTCATATTTATTAATTTCCAATTGTAAGAAAGATATGGCAAAAATAAGATTTCTCGATTTTTCAGTTTTTCAGGATATTTCAGGATATTTCAGGAACGGTCACAGATATCTTGCATGTTTTGACAGATTCGAGATGGCCACAAAATAGCGCAACTTTTCTCTAATTTAACCGACCTCGTACCTTCAATGGTTTAGGATATCCCTGTAGTGGCCTTTTAAATAGTTCTAGCCCTGTATATTTACGATGGGCCGGTTTTATTGCCTTCAGTTTGGTGATTATTGGAGTATTATTGTTGGTAGATGCCATAAAGCCATTTTCTATGGCTATTTCACCATTATAATAACTTTGCGTTTCCTAATTATTGATCTTACAAAAATCAATCAGCGGGTGTCCATATCCATTTTTGGTCTTACAAACCGACCTTAACATTTTTGGTCCTTCAAGAGCCGGATTTGTACCTCAAGAATAAAGTACAATAAAGACCACAATTCGACATCTCCCTTTCTTCTACATTCGATTCGGTGAATTTTGCTTTCGATGGCTATGTGGCAATACCTCCCATCTCAAAAATACTATAGTTTTACAGGAGATACAAAAAACTAAATAATGAAGTTATTACAATAGATTCTGGAACACATTATGGTTGCAATTAACTCTTTCATGTATAATATGAGGCTTCCTTTAGGCACAATAAAAATAACTTTTAATTTTAATTTAGAAGGTAAATCAGATAGGTTGGTGATATTGAAATACAAATTTAATGACGATTCAAGTAGGAGATATTTCAAGCGTGTTTTTTGAGTTCCCGGAATTATTTGAAGATAGGGGCTTCTGCTAGGAGCTGCGCATTGAGTTAAAGATAGAAATGGCAATAAAATGTCATTTTTAGTTGAAATTGGAGATAGGAGGTATTGCCACATAGCCATCGTTATGCTTTAGTTTAGTCAGTTTAAGTAGTTAGTTTAGTCAATTGTTGTCTCAAATAATTTTTTGATTTTTTTCCCCTTATTCGTTATTTTTTTTTTGATTAATTTAACGTAAGGAAATCTCCTACACTAGGTACGTATTTAGTAGTTGTAATAATAATAATAATTAATTATAGTGATGTAAAGCATTTTCGGCTATCAGCAGCGGGCATGCTCGATTAAATGGATTGTTATATATCCGGGTGAGGGTAGAAACAACTGCAGGGGTTTCATTCCCCCCACTCTATAGGTATAGTTCATAGATCGAACAATATGCCATTATTATAGCTATTGGCATCCCAATAGGTACATTCAAATAACTCCAAATTAATGTTGACTTGTTAGCTTATCTTCATGACGACATGGCTTACTCTTAGTCGTGTGATTTGCACAACCGTGGGGTTCTACAAAGCTTGCCTATTATTCGCTTTTGGTTTTTCTAAAAAATAACACTTTATTTATACAGGGTGTTGTTTCACTTTTTTTTAGCATCAGGACTTCATCAGTTAATAGAAGACCTGTTTTAAGGAATAAAAGTTGCCATAAACATAATATGTCCGGGAGAGCTTAGAAAAAAAAATTTTCTTGAACATTTCTCAAAATTTTAATTTTATACAGAGCTTAATATTTAGCTCAGCCTTTATCTAATTTTAATGGTTTTTGTAAGAAAAATTGAGATTCGTCTAAGAGAGTTAATAAGGGGAGGGTAGGGATAAAAGGTCTATAGCAGATACACCAGATTAAAATGAACACCCTTGTAGAACACCGGTTTACTATGCCGTGTTTCGAAGGTGGAATGACAGGACAGTGCAGGGGAACCCCGCGTGATCCTTACGCAGGGCCGGGCGGTTGACAAGTCGAGGGGCTATTTGAATGACATCCTCCGACACTAATGCCTTTATTATTGCGTTTGCATGCTCTAAACCTCATCGTGATTATTAATGTCATCGGGGCGTAGTATTGCTGAATGCGAGTATTTCAGACCTGTTGCCTGGCCGTGGATATTACAAAACGCTCATTATTTTGGGAGGTAGGTATAACGCTTTAATATCCGGTGTAACTATTGTATAATAATTTATTATTAAATGATTGAAAAAAGCGTTTTTAAAGTTATTAAAAAAAATATATAATTTTTTAGATTTGTGAAGAACTTTTAAAATTATAGTAAGTACTTTCATTCTGTCGAATAAAAACGTTTATTATCCTGCCTATTTCAGATTAGCAATGACATAAATCCTCATGCCGTAAGAAAAATCAAGAGTAAGGGCCAATCACAGCTTGACAGGTTCCAGGAATGCTAATGAGAGTGGGAAGTTTCGATCAAATCGATTCGCTTTTAGGAAAGTGTCTTAATCATCATACGAGTGTATATTATTAGCCTTCATTCTTCATTATTGTAAACTTGTTGCAAAATATTTTAGAGTTTCGATTCTCTGTAACCATACACAATAAATTGCATATTGTATATTGCACATGTTCTATCAGTATAGGTAAAGCATGACTGAATTTGCAATATTATAACAATAATCAGTTTCTATAATAAGGAAATCATAGAACAAAAAGCAACAATGTATGAGGACTGTTAGTTTGAATAATTAAATGTGATAAAATAATGATAAAGTTAAAAAAAAGTATTATGAAGAAATATAATAATTAAGTTTCTATTATTATCGTACATCTGTTCTGACCCTTTAATCTTTTAGTTCTTATTTGATTTTTCCTCAACTCTTTTTATTCCATGTTCCATGTAATATTTTATTCTTCTATTTCAAGTTCAAGTTCAACAATTGATATAAAATAGATAAATCCTTGCAACTTTGTTGTTTATCGGAGAAGAAACTAACTCTGGTTTATGATATTTTAAACAATAACATAAGGGAACATATTATGATTATTTGAGTAATTAGGGAGACTCCATGGTGCCGTGATATGATCCATGACTTATTCGAAGTCCATTTACATATTTCAAATTACGTGATCGACAGAAATCGATTTCGTATGAAATTACGACTTAAAAACATTACCACTGAAAGATTTTGAAAATCAAAAGTCTGGATTGCCTCTTTATTATTATTACTATAGCTTCTAGGGTAGGATCAAGGTCCTCGTACTGAAGCTTGCACTTATTGTGTCTTCCCTTTTGCTGTTCTATCCCCGCTCTCTCGCATTCGACCGTTTTCGCTCATCTTTTCCTGCAATTTTTACCTATTTTTCGGCATTTAAATAGAAAATTAAGATTGACGTTTTGTAGCTAAACGCTTTCCAAATTTTGTACCTAAACTTCCCAAATCGATTAAATAAATTCAAATTGGACGATCTCCAGAGCATACCACACGAATTTTTGAAAAAACTGAATAATAACTGGATATTTTTTCGTGAACCATTTACATTACTCAATCAATTTTTCTTTTATAGTACCTAATAAAAAATGCGTTTTTTTGTATTTTGGTACTAAATGGTTAATATAAAAAAATAAAATGGTAAATTCGAATAGAAGAATGCGCGCAGTAAGGATCTGGGGGCTTTTCCGCGTGTGATGACACTGGCGGTGTTCCGTTACTCTTTTTTTTTTAAGAACAAAACTTCGATACATATGGTTGGTCTATTACCATATATTAGGTCCGTTACTGTTTGAAATTATTAAGTTTTTATGCTTTCATTTTCAGCATTGATTAGTGCTGGTATTTGCTGTTCCATAAAATAAAAAAAAAACATCTTGATTCAATTATGAATATTTTCACCGCTTTTCAAATTGGCTTTCTGCAATTTTTCATTGTTATATTAATATTAGCGTAGTTGTTTAAACTGTGAAAATTTCAATTCAATTCCTCTGAAAACTATGCTGAAAACCTTGAAAACCTTGAAAACCCACGCCACTGGCTTTTTAATAGAAATAATGCAAATTTTAGTGGATTAACTTAAATTTCAAATAATTTTCTCCAATCCTGTTAATTTGGGTAAAAGTTTTTTTTCTATTTTGCTTACAGAAGGGTTAAAAAAATAGCCATTTTTTCCTAAAATTCAAAAAGTCGTAATTTTGGCCTCAACACCGATTTTACTTAAATACAGAACCTACCAGACCACTCCTTGTGGATATCTTATATAATCCGTATTCATCAAACTTAAAAATAGAACTCCGGGGCTATATTTTGAATTTTCTAACAGCTGTTGACATGGTCCAAAATATAACCCCAGGGTTTATTGATGAATACCGGCCTAAGGCCCGTAATTTTGGTATTTTCAGATGGTTGCCTGTTAGTGGCGCCGTCTATGAGTTGGAAAAAAAACGAAATTTCCGAATTTTTTTAGACGCAACGAAACCACTTTCCTTCCCCGTTTTCGAGGGTGTTGAACACGACGGCGTAGGGCAAATTTCTTTTTCGGGTTGCGCTCACCCCTTATTGACCAAAAACCACCCCCTTTCTTAAAATCTCTGTTCTAATGCCCCCGGGTCAAAAAAAAAACCCGTGCAACTCACTTCTGGGGATGCCTTTTATCTAATAACAACCGCCCGTCACCCTACGTCCACCCTCTTGGCCAAGAACCACCCTCCAAGGAAGTTGAAAATGTTTTTTTCTTATAATATTGAATATCTACATTCAACGGGGGAATTTCTACATTCCCCCGTTTTCTAGGGTGCTAAATACGATGGTAACCTCATTACACTTCTATACCACCCGTTTTCATCCCCCCAAATCGAGGAAAACTCCAAGGGGGTTGAAAATGTGTTTTTTTTTATTAATCGGGCAACCTGTCGCATCCTCCCGTTTTCAAGGGTGCTGAACACGATTGCCACTACCTTTGGACCTCTATACCACCTCACTAAATTGACAAAATCAATCTCCAATAAGGGGGTTGAAAGTTTATTTTTTTTATAATCGGGAATGTTGGAAATGTTTTTTGTATCATAATTTACCGCGTGCTTTCTATTGGGAAAAATTTGGAGGCAACGTATCATGTGTTTTTTAATAGGGTTACAGTTTTGAATTATGTTTTTGACTAGGGTATTTTGATGGTGATAAATCTTGGAGGATATTTTCCTCGATTTGGGGGGATGAAAACGGGTGGTAGAGGTGTAGGGTGATTACCATCGTGTTTAGCATCCTCGAAAACGGGAGAATCCAGAATTATAGGAAAAGAACATTTTCAACCCCCTTGGAGGGTGGTTCTTGGTCAACGAGGTGGAGGTAGGGTGACGGGCGGTTGTCATTAGATACAAGGCATCCTCAGAAGCGAGTTTCACGCGTTTTATTCCGACCCGGGGCATTAGAATGAAGATTTAAAAAAAGGGGGTGGTTTTTGGCCAATATATAGGGGGTGAGCGCAACCCGAAAAAGGAATTTACCCTACGCCATACGCCATCGTGTTCAACACCGTCGAAAACGGAGGGGGGGGGTAAAGTGGTTTCGTTGCGTCTGAAAAAATTCGGGTGTTTTCCGAATCATAGATGCCACTATTAGACTAAGAGCTGGCGGCCGCGAGGTACTATGATCGTACCTCCGGCTGGAATTTTGTGAGGTGGTTGGCGGAACCATCAACAAGTGTCATCCGCAAGGATTCAACACAAAACCTCTGCAAATGACACGTCAGACGACTCAAAGTCGAAAAAAATTATACTCAAAAAATGTTCGTACCTCCGGCTGAAAATTTACGTATTACTTGTTTCAAGGTCATAGATGAAGTATGTAATTCGCCAGACGGCTAGCTCACTGCTAAAGTGGTGACAGACGTCCTCAAACATGTCATTTTTTTATTTTTTTATTTTTTGTTACCTCCGTCTGACATTCTTACATATTCGCCCGTATTCACAAACGATAATTTCCTAAATAATTACGTAATCAATTATCCCCATCTCATTCTATTGCAAAAAAACTGCATTTCTCCATCTCACTCATTTAAATAATTACGTAATTATTTAGGAAATTATCGTTTGTGAATACGGGCAACAGTCTCAGAGACGTTTTTGAACACAAATAATAATTGCCAGACGAAAAGGCCCCTGCAATATCCCTCTGCAAAGCCGCGAAATTACTTCCCGCATCAAACTTGTAATTTTTAACACTAACCTCATGAAGTTGTTTTTCCGGTATAGTCAATATTTTCATTTTCTTCAAACGTGAAATGTTAGTTCTAATGTGCGTGTACTGAAAATTTTTGCCTTATAGTGACTTAATCTCATTATAAAACAACCTAAACGTGATTTGGGGTCTGAATTAATTTGCTATAGCCTCTCGAGATTACTCGGAGGGTAGAAAATATTTTGATTCAAGCATTGTCGAGATGGACGATGATTTACGGTTTGATGTAAGAATGTCAGACGGACGTAACAAAAAAAAATCATAAGTTTGATGCGGGCAATAATTTCGCAGCTTTGCAGAGGGATATCGCAGGGGCCTTTTCGTCAGGGGTCTTTTCGTCTGGCAATTATTATTTGTGTTCAAAAAGGTCTCTGAGACAATATGTAAGAATGTCAGACGGAGGTAACAAAAAAAATTTGTGAAAAAAAATCACAAGTTTGATGCGGACATAGTAATTTCGCAGCTTTGCAGAAGGATATCGCAGGGGACTTTTCGTCTGGCAATTATTATTTGTGTTCAAAAAGGTCTCTGAGACAATATGTAAGAATGTCAGACGGAGGTAACAAAAAAAAAAATTTGAAAAAAATGACATGTTTGAGGACGTCTGTCACCACTTGCGAGGCGAACGTAGACAAACTTCGCTCAGTTGGCCGAATGTTTGGGCAATCGAGACGAACTTACCGTCCACACGTTCGTGTTGGCGCTGATTTGCCGGAGTTGGGCCAACGTGTGGAGCCGGCATAACAGTGAGCTAGCCGTCTGGCGAATTACATACTTCATCTATGACCTTGAAACAAGTAATACGTAAATTTTCAGCCGGAGGTACGAACATTTTTTGAGTAAAATTTTTTTCGACTTTGAGTCGTCTGACGTGTCTTTTGCAGAGGTTTTGTGTTGAATCCTTGCGGATGACACCTGTTGAAGGTTCCGCAAACCACCTCACAAAATTCCAGCCGGAGGTACGATCATAGTACCTCACGGCCGCCAGCTCCCCGTCTATATGTTTCCTTGCTCTTGACAAAAAATTAAAGTTGTGACTATAGAGTAGCGACAGCACTCCCCGACTCGGGTATACTTTATGACGTCACCTGCAAAATATATTTTCTTGTTGCACTGTTATAAAACGCTAATTAAAAAATTCGAACTCACTTTTCTTTGAAAATTGTCCTTTTTTAGTAGAATATTTGTTTCTTAAGGATAAATTTAACTGTTTGGCATGACTATAATATCTAATGACGTTTCGCGAAAACTGGGTCCCCAGTCGCTACTCTAGTCACAGCAAAAAATCTAAGGCACTCAAATAGTTGAACCTGTCAAACTGAATTAAATTAAAAATTGATAAACTGCTGAAGCAGGAAGCAAGTAAATTCATTTCAAAAGACAGAAAGAATGAATAATCAAATGCTATGAACCAGATTAAACAAATTTTTATGAAAATTAAGAAGGAAATGCATTTATAGTTTTTCGAATTTTGAATTTTGAAGTGAATTAAATGACATCTTAACTAATCGACATAACCTATTAGTTTAGTTACTATTCTATAGTGACTATTCTAGTAACAACTATCACTATAATCAACATAATCAGTCATGTTGCCAATCGTTCCCCTAGAATTTTGACTTTGGTGGAATCCATTTAAATAAAAAATAAGGTGTAGAAGAGTCACTCAGTCCTGGCATGCCACAGTACCTACATAAGGCACTGGTGATTGGTGAAAGACATTCATATTTTGTTCATGATCACAACATGTACGGTTTATTGAATTCATAACTGACTAGCATTAGACCGACTTATGAAGCCATGATTAAAGGAATACAGAATGGTAAGTTACTTTTTCTCTGATTGGCTGCCTGGAATACAAGGATTTTGTGTTTTGTGTTTTTACGCACCGACTTTCACTGCGTATCAATAAAAAACCTTCATATGTCAGGCAGCCAACAAATACGCTAAAATATTAATTAATACCGGACATTTCCTCTCAAAACCTGCGACAATTTTTAGAGCGCCCTCATGCAGGACTTGGTGTCACTAAGTTGTCTTCGAATTCAAAATTAGGTAGCTTTTCACGGTTTTTGACAGCTTCAGTCAATGATAATTATTATTAGTTTGTCATTAGTAATTATTATTGAACGTTTTCGTTTTACGTAATTTCGATTTAAAGTTACTCTCAAAGCACATTTATAATATCAGTGATTCTAAGTTTCGCTCCTGATCAGGGTTCCATTTCCCCGACCACACGCGCCAGCCAGTCCTTTGTGGCCTGGTCAGCGCAGGAAGCCATGAGAAAGCCCCCTCTAATAAGCTGCGCTCCTGAGAGTCTTGGTGATTGCCTACTGCTTGGATCAGTGCTGCCCTTATAAGGCCCGACTGATCCTTGCTCAGAATATTTTCTGGATATCCTTGTGGTATTATTGCCATTCGGATATCCGTTACAGCCTTTGCATAAGAGGTGGAGGGTTCCACTTTCCTATGTTTTTTTAGGCTGTGCCGGTATTGGAGTACTCTCTTCCGAGTGAGTCCTTTTTGGTTGAGAGTTCCTCCTGGTTACCTTCCAGTTCCTTGCTGGTCCCGGGTGTTGCTATACTGGGGTACACCTTTAATCTTAGGTTTCTAGGTTCTCCAGTTTCCCCCTGGTTTTTTTGTTTTAGCTTTGTTCTCAGTTTCGTGCGTGCGGCTCCTGAGAGTTTTGTGGGTGGGTCCTTCTTTTCAGAATCCCCTTCCCTTTTTGAATTGGTTGTACCTATCTTGGTTCATATGGTTCCCACGAGTAATGGAGCTGTGAAAGAAATACCATACGCAGAGCTCCTTCCATACGTGTGATAGGCATTTATTTTCGAAGGTGCGCCCCACTTCTCCGAGGTTGAATCCAGTAGGAACTGATCTACTATTCAGCCACGCATCCTTTTAGCTTGGGTTCCCGCCGTAGGATTTAGGTTTTTAAAGGTTGTCTCCGTTTGGTCCAGGCGGTAAAGCCAAATCCCCGTATTCTTATGTTCGTGCATGAGAGATGACCACGACCAGAGTTTAATGATATAATACCAGAGAAACTCATAAGTGTTTACATGAAATCCATATGACATCAGACTAGAGCAGTTTTATGATCTTAAATAAGTTCTTACATTGAAATGAAACTGAATTAATTGTCTTGTTGTCCTTGCAAGTTTAACAGAAGATAAGAAAATATGCACACAGCAGATTTTCATAATTATTCAAACTATTATTCGGCGTAGTAGATAAGATAATGCAATTGATAACAGGTCTATATCAGAAATTGTCTTGGTCAAAGGAATTAATTAATTTTTGAAAAATGATTATCCTGCGTTTATTTGAAGGATTTTTTTGAATCACTGAAGCAATTAGGACAGAAAGAAACATCGATTTATGTTCTTATGACTTTTTGTTTGTTTTTAGAAAGGGCAAAATGATTCTAGACAATGGTTTTTCCATTCTGTGAACACCTTATTTGATCAAGTTTTTTTATAGGACATAGACAGCGCTATACTTATTTAAATGTCAGTTCCAGCAACAGGTGGTGTAAAGTCTAGGAGCGCTAAAAGGAAACTGCCCGGAGATGTTAGCACAACTGGTAAAAGTCGAGGTAGAGGGACCGACCTAGGGACTCCGAAACTGTCCTCTCACGGATATCCATTGGATCATCCATTTAATAAGGATGGATATAGATACTTTTTGGCTGAACCTGATCCTCATGCACCATTCAGACAGGTAGGTACCTGCTTACCATTATTTTGTCCATTACTATTCTGGTTTTCTCAGACTTTGCCCTCTTGATTCTCTTATTGGTCTTCATTCAGATCCATATACAAGAGTGCCCGTGGGTTTTATTACTTTTTTTTGACATTTGGGGGTCACAACGCAAAGAACATCATACATGGTATGATATTAACTGTTTGTTATATAGGAATTTGATGAAAGTGCCGACTGGGCAGGGAAACCGATACCCGGCTGGTTGTATCGGACATCGATCCCAACGACAGTTTTTCTGGCATTACACGATCGAGCTCCGCAGTTGAAAATTTCAGAAGATCGACTTTCCGTTACAGGGGACAAAGGGTACTCGACTGTGCGAGCCACTCATGGTGAATTAAAAAATTCAATCACTTATTCACAAATCTAACGAAAGGAATTATTTTCAGGTGTCACCAAAGGGATATGGTATTGGGAAGCGAGAATTGTAGACATGCCCAAAGGTTCAGCTTGTAGACTCGGTTGGGGACAAGATTACGCTAATTTACAAGCTCCCGTCGGCCATGACAAATTCGGGTATTCTTGGAGATCGAGGAAAGGAACGAAATTTCACGAATCTCATGGAAAATGTTTCACTTCCGGGTTCAAGGACGGCGATGTCGTTGGATTTATGATTGTGTTACCCTATACTGAACATACAAATTTGGTTCCAGATACTTACAAAGACAAGGTAGCTTAAAAAATAAATCGTAAAAATGATGATATACAGGGTGATTCATGATTATTGCGACAAAGTAGGAGACATCGAGGCAAGTCTAAATCTATGACAATTTTGTTTTTTTTTTGGCAAAAAGGTGCGAAGATACAGGGTGTTTTCTATGTTTGGACTTTGCAAAAGTTTAATGCAATACAACAAAATTTAGCAGAACCACTCTTCTACTGAGGCACTTCAAGATGATCGACAAATTGAAAATCCAGAACCATACTTGAAAAGAAATAGTTTGCACTTCTTTGACAGAAAAGCACATTTTTCCATCAACTTTCGGAAAAAAGATATCGGATTCGGAAAGTACAGGAAAAATGCTATGAAATAAGTTTCTTAAATGGAACGGCACACTTCGAACAATTTCACAAAATAAGATCAAAATAAAAAAAAAAGTAACATAGATTTAGATTTGCCTCGATGTCTCCTGCCTGGCATTTAACTACGTCGCATTAATCATGAATCACCCTGTATAAAAAGTAATAAAACAATAACATAAATCCTATTTATCAATACAATATTATTCTCTTATAGCCACTTGTGAAGTACAAAAGTCATTTATATTATGAGAAAAAAGATAATGTGGCAGAACGAACAAAATCACTGCAAGTACTTCCAGGAAGTAAAATATTATTCTTTAAGAACGGAGAATGCAAAGGAGTTGCATTTGAAGATATTTTTTATGGTTCATATTACCCTACACTATCGCTTTATAAGAATGTAACGGTTTCAACAAATTTTGGGCCTAATTTTACATATCCTCCTCCGCAAGAAAAGTTCAATTACAGACCTGTAAGTATTATTTTCTACACTCTGCACCTATTGAATTGTATGTGAACTGAATAAATTTTTAGATGAGTGAAAAAAGTGATGAAGCAATTTGTGAACAGACTGTCGCAGATGTTCTCTACCTGACTGAAAATGAAGGAATAAGGCTATAAGATTAGATACATTTGTTTTCGTTTATTTTTGCAGAAGTTATATTCAGTTTGTCACGTTAATTAAACTAAATTTAATATACAGCCTTTTTCTATTGGTTTTCCTCTTTTGTCAATTGCTTTTCCTTATTTGTCAAATGAGTTTCCCATTTATTAAACGTCAGTCCGTGATTTTTCAATTCAAATTCCTCTTTTGTCAAATGAGATTCCTTTTATATCAAATGCTTTTCCAATGTTTATTATAATGTCACTATACGTAAATGGGAAAAGCAATTGACACAAAGTGAAACTGATTTGACAAAAAAGGAAATTGATTGATAAATCAATGACTATAATAATTAATAGATAGAAAATAAGAAACTCATTTGACAAATAAGGAAAAGCAATTGACAAAAGAGGAAAACCAAAAGCGAAAGACTGTAATTACGAATTATTTTGTAAATCTTGACCTTCATACTGGCTAGTAAAAGATTCAGGTCACCCTAGAAAGTAAGCTTTATATCTGACCGACTCTTTGGGAATGGACAAAGTTAAGGACGAAAAAGAGGATGAGAAAATAAAATGTCGAGAAAATACTCCCAAGAACACGATTGTGGGCCCTTTTTCTCAACCAGAATTTTGTTTTAATGCATGCTAAATTTAGACTATGCTGCTAGGGCAGTCTTGGCCAACCTCCAAAAAGTGGAAGTGGCTTTTATGGTATTGTTAACATTGAAGCGTTTAAAACGTTTGTATCCTTTCATATTTAGACATTCCTTCGTTAATTAAAAAGTTAGATTTCTTTAACAAGGTTTAACAGCTGTTAAATCCGGAGCTGAGTATGGTAGCAAGTTCGGCGTATGAGTGCTTGACCACACTTAAATATTACACAAGAAGACAAGACAGATGGTTCTCCCATTATTTACTTTTTTAAATTTATTTATTTATGGTCCTTAGAAACAAAAAGTTTTTATCAGGAACCAATGAAATAATTTTCTAACAAAATTAACAGTAAATACCACGACATCAATCATAATAACAAAAAAAAAAACACTAATAAGAAGAAGCATAATAACACTATAACAAAATAAACTGCTCAACAAATGAAACGTTACATGACCAAATTTGCCCTAACTTTGGCACTGATAAAATTTGGATTGTTTCGAGCAATTCAATTTCTGTTTCGAGGGTTCACTAGTTCAATCCCTTGTTTATCAGTCCGTATGTTTGCAAGAACTTGGTACTTCACACAAAGTTTATATAGGGTGGTAAATAAAACAGTTCAAAATCTCAGAAAGTTCAGCTTGCTCCCATTTGATCAAAGATTTTTCTTTTTAAATTTCAACACAAAGATCATGAAGATGGATCTCATATCTCGAAACGGTTTTCGAATTTTCCGATTATTTCTTTTATTTACAGGGTGATCTCAAAAAAACTACTTTTTGGTGTGGCAATGATAACTTTGTTACCCGTGACCCGATTTTCAAAATGTAGGGCTCATTTTAAAGCTAAAAATTCAAGCAAGAACACGCAAGGTTGATAATCGACTAAGGACAAAAATTGAAAATACAGGGTCGTATTAAAACTAACCCAAATCTGAATGGCTTCCGAAATCTGGTATTAAGGAAAATTTGAAATAAAGTTAAGTTGCTTTCAAACGAACCATTCATTCTGAATACTTCAAGATGTTCTTCGCTTGCATGAGTTAAGAATTGTTGACATAAGAACAAAATTACAACTTCGTGTTTTCGAATGAGGTAGTCCCTTTGTTATTATTAGGCTTATTGTTTATCATATGGATGTCACTATTATTGATTGTTGTTTGACGGCTGATAAAACTGTTGTATATTGTCGGTTGAGCTGAGATTGTTGTGAGATGGCTTGTTAATTCACTCAGCAATAATTGAGCCTGTCATATCGTAAAGAAAGTTCAGATAAAAAAAAGGTTAAGAGGTGACCATTAAAATGTTTTATTATTTATGTACAAAAAACTGTGGCATTCCAAAAAAAAGGGGAGTATCCAAATACCAATATTTTGTCGGACCTCCCCTGCCTCTTTTATAACTGCCGTAACTCTTCTTGGCATTCCCTCCTCCAGGTGATGTAAAAACTGCTGGGGAGTAGCTTCCCATTCTTCCTGTATAGCTATCACCAAATCATCCACATTATCCATTTGTCCTTCCCTTTCTTTCAGATTTTTTTTCATTCTGCTACAAACATGCTCAAGCGAATTTATATCCGGAGAAGGGTGGTCAATTCATTCTTACAATAAATAAAACAGTTTTATCAGCCGTCAAACAACAATCATAATAGTGACATCCATATGATAAACAATAAGCCCAATAATAACAAAGCGGCTACCTCATTCGAAAACACAAAGTTGTAATTTTGTTCTTATGTCAACAATTCTTAACTCATGCAAGCGAAGAACATCTTGAAGTATTCAGAATGAATGGTTCGTTTGAAAGCAACTTAACTTTATCTCAAATTTTCCTTAATACCAGATTTCGGAAACCATTCAGATTTGGGTTAGTTTTAATACGACCCTGTATTTTCAATTTTTGTCCTTAGTCGATCATCAATCTTGCATGTTCTTGCTTGAAGCTTTAGCTTTAAAAGGAGCCCTACATTTTGAAAATCGGGTCACGGGTAACAAAGTTATCATTGCCACACCAAAAAGTAGTTTTTTTGAGATCATCCTGTAAATAAAAGAAATAGTCGGAAAATTCGAAAACCGTTTCGAGATATGAGGTCCATCTTCATGATCTTTGTGTTGAAATTTAAAAAGAAAAATCTTTGATCAAATGGGAGCAAGCTGAACTTTCTGAGATTTTGAACGGTTTTATTTACCACCCTGTATAAACTTTGTGTGAAGTACCAAGTTCTTGCAAACATACAGACTGATAAACAAGGAATTGAACTAGTGAACCCTCGAAACAAAAATTGAATTGCTCGAAACAATCCAAATTTTATCAGTGCCAAAGTTAGGGCAAATTTGGTCATGTAACGTTTCATTTGTTGAGCAGTTTATAACAAAATAAAGAAATGGTCTATTTTCTATATTTTAATTTGCAGGAACCAAAAAAATATGCTTTAGGTTTTACTTAAAAATTTTTTAATGATTGGGTTGGGATTTTTTATAGTTTGTGATAAATTATGATAAATTTGAAATCCTTGAAAATAACTCGATTTTTTGACAAAATTAGATTTTATATTTTTTAATGATAATGATAAATTCGTCTATGAAGGGAGACCAGAGTATTATTAATGATAAATGATCTCGTTGTCTTATGTTATACTTAATTATAATTTTGTGAATTTTGATTGAAAATAATATGTGTATGTTTATATTTTTCTTTAATAAGTTAAAAATAAAGCAGCAAATTTTGTATTTATAAATGTGGTTTAAATCAAAAAAATTTTTAGGTTTATATAAATTAGTTGTTGGTTCCAGATATGGTAAATTGTAAATACATTTTATTGCTTTATTTTGAAGTGTTTTTAGTAGTTTAAGATTTACATCACAAGCAGTTCCCCAAACAGATTGTCTTGCCATGTTTATTTACTGTCTTGGAGCATTTCCCATTAAGCTACTAATTAGTAACATGTTTTTTGTGATGTCAAATCCAAACATTGGTTCATGAATTTCAGGTTCACTGAAAACTGATGCAGGGCATCTTCTGGCTACTACTATGGAGTGACTATTTTTTTTTTCTCGCAACTTATAAACAGTTTCTTAGTGGTAGAGTTCATGTTTGTTTATTTCATAAATTATTAGCTTTTATTTACACATCAAAAATATAATTTTGTTTAATCTCGATTATTAAAAAAAACACAATTCCCAGTGGCGGATCTAACGGTGGGGGGACTAGGCGGCCGCTTGGGGCCCTGAAATAGCAAAGGGCCCTGAAGGAGCCCCACCCAAAATATTAACATATTTTTTCATTTTAATTTTCCATAGTCAAGTCATATTAGCATAGTCGCTTACTGTGAAAATTTCATTTCATTTCGTTTGACATGTCATAAAATGGATTTTTAAATTTAACAAAACATCAAAATTTGTCAAAATTAATTTTTTTTCCCTTTTCCTATGCTAACTTTACTTAAAAACTGCTTTTTTACACTACCTTTAATAAATACGAAAAAAGTTACAGGGAAGTTTTGAAAGTCAAAAATTTGAAAATTTAGAGAAATAAACATTAAGTATGTAAGAAAAATCGAATATTCGAAATCGAAATTTTTGGAGCTTAAAGGCTATTAGGATAGTTGTCTACTGGAAAAATTTAAGTTCAATTTCTTCAAAAATGTACTCATAAACGGTTATAGAAAGTTAGACATTTTCACCCTTTACCTACCCACGCCACTATAGCTTACTAATAGAAATAATGCAAATTTTATTGCATTAACTCAAATTTCAAGTAATTGGCTTCCAATTTTATAAATTTGATTTAAAAGTTTTTTCTATCTTGCTTATATCGGGATATTCGGAGTTCAAAAAATTACATTTTTTACTAAAAATAAAAAAATCACTGTTCTAGAACGGCCCTGCCGATTTGACTCAAAAACAGTACCAGATGACTCCTTGCGGCTATCTTACTCCCCAAAGAAATCAACACCCTAGATTGAAAACTGAGATCAGAAATCTTGCCTCATGGACTTTTTTTAATTTGGAGGGACACCCTGTAGACGTAACGCAACTGAATTTTTTTTACGAAGATTAAACGTCTTCCCTAAGTTTCACAAGAAAAAAAATCTTTCACTTGTCTTGAAAGATGGAGCTACACGAGCGTTTTTAAAAATTTAAAGAAATAAACATCATGTAAAAAAATTTGAATATCTCCGTCATTTTTTTTTATTTGGTTTTTGAAATTTTTAAGGGTTAAACGCGATTAGTATAGCTGCCTGCTGTAAAAATTTCAGTTCAATTTCTTCAAAAATGTGCTCATAAATTGTTCCTACCCATGCCACTGGCTTATTAATTAAAATAATGTAAATTTTAAAATTTTATTACAAAAAAACAAATTTCAAATAATTTTTTCCAATCCTGTTGATTTGGTTTCAAAGTTGTTTTCCATCTTGCTCATACAGGGGTTCAAAAAATAGCAAATTTTCCGAAAACTCAAAAGGCCGTCATTTTGAAACGGCTCAGCCGATTTGGCTCAAGTGCAATACCAGACCACTCTTTGTGGATGTCTTACTGCCAAAAATTTCAGACCCCTGCAACCTGAATTCTGGAATTTTGAAACGACACCCTCTACAAGTAACGCAACTTTTGGTAACTGTTTTAAACAAAATCCAACACTATTCCAAAGTTTTATACAAGAATACAAAATTTCGTTCACTAATCTTGAAAGATAAAGCTACAGGACCGTTTTTAAAATCAAAATTTTGCTATTTTGGAGAAATAAATTTATATACAGGGTGTTTCTTAATAACATGCTAAAACTTCAGGATGATACCTCGGGTCATTTTATGGAAAAAAGTTAATATGAACATATATGTTCATAACGCCATAATTTTTTTCTACAGGGTGTTGAGTTTTTCTTTTAAGAGTTATTTTTTTATTATCTCCAAAAATAGTTTGGGTATTTTTATTTTTATTTTAGCATGTCTTAATGGACTATATGGACTATAAAGCCACATATTTCAATTAGAAAATGTTTTCTATTGATCCACTCTGATATTTTCTGTTTTCAAAATAAATTAAAATATTATTCGCTAACTTTTGTAAATTAATCGAATTTTAATTTAATTATTTTGGTCAAGAATAGTGCGTCCGACAAGAAAAACGCAAGAGACGGTTTGCATGTAGAATTTATCAAAATAATCAAAAAATATATCCGTATGGCCAAATGTCAGTGGCGCACTATTTTTTTTTGGAAAAAATGTCAGAGCACATGTTTGTAGGGACGCCACTGGTGGAACAGTAGAAAAACGTTTTTAATTAAAATATTGTGGTTTTATATCCTATACAGACATGCCAAATTTGAAACAAATATGTAAATTATGTTCGTAGATAATAAAAAATAACTTGTAAAAAATCAAAAATTCAACACCCTGTAGAAAAAAATTGAAGCCCTTGCGGGCATACGTTCATAGGAAATTTTCTTCATAAAATGACCTAAGGAATCACACCCTGAAGTATTGGCAATTGGCATGTTATTAGAAACACCTGTATATCGTGGGCAGGTGAATTTTGGAAAACCACTTTTTCGTGATCTGGGGATCATGATCGGTGGACATTTATTGATGAGTTTGGGTGATTTTTGAAAAGTGATGTCGTCCTCAATAGTGTATTTTTTATTAAAAAAAATACACTAAAATGGCTATACTGGAGCCTCTTGAATGATTCTAACGTCATTTTTGTTAATATGTAGTAATAATAATTTAAATAAAAATCTACCTATTTATTGTTTTTTTTTTTTTAATCATCTTCTCTCAATAGACACTGAAATAAGATATTTCTCAGTTTCTCCATATAAATTTACAACAAATGAAGAATAGGTAGGTATTGGTATGTACTTAGGTTTTGTATTTCAATCTTGATTTAATTAATAATTTACGTCGTTGCTGCTCTAACAATTAATAGTTGCCTTCGATTGGTGAAATGCCTTTTCCTTACCGTTAATATAGGTATGTTATACTATAAAGTACCTATCATTGATAAATAATTCTCAAATTGTTTTATTAAGGTATTTAAGGTTGATTATCAGGAAATCATTATAAGTACATGTACATCTCGTGTTGTTGTTTTTATTCTTGTATGTATTTATTTCTGCATTTTTATAATTTCGTTTAATCCTACATGTGAACTTGATCGGAAAAAATTGAGCTGAAAATAACCCAAGTTCGTATATCTAATTCATTATTAATGTAGATAATTTTGATAGTAGATAAAAAGAGCACATTCAGCAATTCTTATCTTCTATCTCGCGGGTAATTCTTATGAAATTATGAATGAAAATAGTATAAAATAATAATTTACCCAAATCTAACAGCTCTTCTGGTAAACTCTGGTTAGCAACAATACAATTTCACATTATCACAATCAGTTTAGGTGATATTTCCGAATTTTTAAATGTCCTTTGGCACTTTGATTCAAAAGGTTATACTATATTTAAAGATATTAATGAATGTAATTTTGAGATAATTATTAATGAATGCCATGAATAATTAATTAATTAATAATTTCTAATACGCATCTATGAATAAAATTATTATTACAAAACATTATACTTTACACCGGATGAACAATGAAAGACAATAACATTTTCTCGTCAGATTTAGGTTGTAGGTATTTCTACAGGGTGGTCCATCACTTATGATCACCTTTAAGATAGAGATAAAATTTTCAAAATTTAAAAGTAAAAACTGTAATTTGGTGGTAGATTTAGTTTCGGTATTAAGATTTAGATTTAGATCGGTAGAAATCGAGTAAGAAAATCAAAATGCTGAAAAGAAATATCAGAAAACTAATTACAAGAGTATAATTATTAAATGAAATACATAAAATAATTAAATAAAATACATAAAATATTGAAATGACAAGTTGTATACAATGGTTGATAGATATTAGTAAAAGTAATAAATAATCTGAAGAGGGCATAGTTACCTACCATAAATCCTTAAACAGTCAGAACAATGCCCATTCAAGTTCAATATAGCACACTACATTGCGGACACTTTACTTAATTTGCTTAAGGATGTTTGGTTTATACCTACCGCTACACTTTTCCGATTATTGGTCACTTTTATTACTACCCTGACCATAATAATATTAATGACTCTACCTATCATTTTCATATTTTATGTATTTTATTTAATTAAAGCATTATAATAGTTTCTGTGATATTACTTTTCAGCGATTTTAATTTTATTGATCAGTTTTTTATCGCTGTTGGCCGAACGAAAAAAATAATTAAACTGATTATTCCATTCTATGGTCTATTGGAATTATATTTTAATTACAGGAATTATCAAAGTTTCAATTTTTTATCTTTAAAAATTAACCTCTAATTCTGGGGCGGACATAAGTGATGGACCATCCTGTTGTGAGGACGTTTGACGTTTATAGTCACCCTCCCCCCCCTTTAAATTATAAGCCGACTGCGATAGAACTTTGCTACATAAAATTAATTCAATGATATTAAAATGTACTATTTTTTGACGTAAAACTAATACTAATTTTTGACGTGTCAAATGTCAAAAGTGACGTTGGAGTCCCTGTCAACTTCAAAATTTTTATTGCACGAGGGTCTTGTGTGGCACCTTCTTTTGAAAATATTTTAATTATCAAAAATAATGTAAGTTTTAAATTTCGACTATCTGTTTGTTAGTGAGGACGTTTATAGTCCCCCCTCTTTAAATTTTGAGTCGAATGAGATAAAAGTGACAATAATCTGAAGAGGGTATACCTAGATACCTAGGTATACCAAAAAAACCTAAGCAACTTCAATAAAGAATCCCCAATATAATGTAGTATGCCATTGAACTTGAATCGGTATTGTTTTGGCTGTTTAAGGATTTATATGGTAGATACCTACCCCGAACTTTGTACTAATAAAATAAATAAAATCAATTTTAACGTAATAATTTTGAATCTGCCATAAATACATTACATACATTGAAATTAAGTTTGGCTTTAAAAATGTATTTTGAATATTTCTTGTACCTATACCTAACCATCAGTAATCCTGGAATACTTCTAGTTTAGCTACATTAAAAAAAAATTGAGGCCTTTTTTAAAAATCAGGTCATCTTGTCCTACGAAAAAAAGCGGCTTTTCAAAAATCTTTAAAGATTATAGATTAAAGAATGATTTTTCGGGGAACCCCTTGAATTTTTGCCGTATGTTTAAAAAAAAATTTGCCGTTACAAACACTCTGTAAAAAAAATAATTTATTTATTTGCTTCAATAAAAAAGAGATGCGGCTAAAATAAGAAATATCGATTTTTCAGTTTTTCAGGACATTTCAGCAACGACTAAAATTATCTTGATTCTTTTTTTCAAGTATTTATTAGGCATAAAATTCTGTAACTTTTCTCTGATTTAACCAACCATATAGCTCAAGCCGTTTCGGAGATAGTGCCATTAAAAAACGTTCCTGTAAAGTTGAGAAAATTAACGAAAAATAGCAAAATGCATCATTTCAATAGATTTAATTTTTTATATTTTTTTATAATAAAAAAAAAATTTTTTTTTAGTTTATAAATTTTTGTATAACTCTAACCGAATTCTTTTTATAGGGTTCTAAAACCCATGCAACCTATTTTGGTTATCTATCTGTCACTGACGTTTTTATCAGGAACTATACAAAAGCTATCGGTTTTTGTTTACCTCTTAGGCTCAATAAGTGGTTTTCAAAAAGAGTCTAGACGGTCGAATTTAGGTCGTACCTACTATTGTTAATAAAATACATAAAATATTTTGGAGTACCTATACCTACAATATACTATTAACTCCATTTTTTATGAAGTATGTAGATTGTAGATACATTTTTTTTACAATTTGAGGCGCTCAAATGGTCCTATTATAAATGCTTTCACCGTTAATCAGTAGGGCTTCTTTGTTAAGTGCATGAACATGATCGTTGTCAATTAATTATTATAGTGCTCATTTTATCTGAAGACATCGAATGATCAATGATGGCCTTTATTCGTCTGGAATAAGGGGGACATCCAATGATAGGAACTTGACCCCCCCATCTCACTTCCTAGGGTTGGGAGGGGGAACTTTGAAATCTTAAATAGGAACCCTTAGTAAAAATCGTTATAGGCAATTTCCTAACTTGAGGAAATTGCTCCCCCATCCCCCTTGTAGGTGGAACATCCCCCTTGTAGGTGGGACAGGGGGTGAATTTTATATTTTTGTTAGAAACCCTTATTTTTGATTGCAGATTCGGATTCTAGGGCTAAAAA
Source organism: Malachius bipustulatus (assembly GCA_910589415.1). Lineage (NCBI taxonomy): Eukaryota > Metazoa > Arthropoda > Insecta > Coleoptera > Melyridae > Malachius > Malachius bipustulatus. The sequence goes on along the minus strand of OU342631.1, from coordinate 10,844,821 downwards.
TATGCAGAATTTGTCTTCTATTTTCTCGATTCATGATTTTCGTTGAATTTAAATAAATTTAAATATCTAAATCGAAAAAAAAAATAGTTGCCGATAAATTATTTGCCGATAAAAGTATTTTTAGTAGGTATTAAAATCCGTAACTGCAACAAAAAAAAGGGCTACCAACAGAAATTAATATTTCCCCCTGAGTCAACTTCAATAAGGATGGGGAAGGGAGGAGCAATTTTCTACGTATTTTAAGCCATTAAATCCGAAATAATCTGCAATAAAAGTTATTAAGGGTTCCTGTTTAAGATTTCAAAGTTGCACCCTCCCATTCCTAGGGAGTTAGGACGGAAGGGTCAAGCTTATAATATCACTGGATGTCTCCCATCCAGACGAATAGCTATCATCACAGACTTTTTTGATCCGATTCATAGTTTTTGATATATTTTAATTTAATGTCTTCAGTTAAAATGAGAATACCTACTAAGAGCCAGATCGCATTTTCGTATATGATCTCTTGCAGCTAAATCCCCCTCCCCTCAACATCGTTTTTTACAGCCGTTCATACTGAAACAAAAACCAGAGGAGCTGGATCCTGGGTTATTTCTGAAGTGAGCTCATTTTTCATGCGTTTCAGGCATCATTAGCAGGACATATTTATTTGTATGATTTTTTCAATCAATCCCATCCCATAATATCACGCTTGGATTTGTATTATTTTGCAATTGCAGGAATTTTTCTTGCAATGTCCTTGTCCCAGAGGGGTCCGTCGTATGTTGCGCTAAAACTTTTCAACCAATTGCCATCATATGTCTATGAAACCAATGTAACTCGATTTAAGAGAATAATTAGGGAATATCTTCTGGGGAACGCATTTTACTCTATCGATGAGTTTTTGAGTAGCAATGTTGACCGCGATAGCTTTGCCCTGTCTGGATATTAGTTTCTCCTTGTAACTCGAGAGCTATTTCTCGTGCAAATATTAGTGATTTTATGAATTTAATTCATTACTTTGTTTATTGTAGTGTATGTGCTCTTGTATTTTTGCTTGTATTTTCGTATATACTGTGATATTTTTGTGTTTTATAATGTGCAGTCCACTAATGTAGTTTGATATATTTGCTAATGACGAGTGTAAAAAAACTGTAGTTTTTAAAAGCACAATAAACTTAAACTAAACTAAACTAAACAATATTCTTGAAGATAACGGAACAAATTTTCATATTAAAGGTCAAGTGTTTAACTTGACGTGTAATAATGCTTTTGTTATCTAAAAACACGTGTGGAATAGTTGTGACGTCACACTAGCATAACAATGTTGAATCTTCTAAGTATGTAAACCGTCCTAAGCATTGAGTCCATTTTTTCCAATTCCCTTAAACTCATTTTTATAATATTTCAATATGTACCTACTCGTAATTATTTTTAAGTTTACTTTTTAAATTTTTTCTCTGGATTTTTATGTCAAGATAGAGTGTTTCTTTTTTTTAGATTTCATTACGAGAATCTCGTAAACGCTAAGAGATACAGACAGATGAGGTGATTAAATTACAGAAAAGATGTCTGTTTTGTATTGCCAGTTCGAATCCGTCGAAAGAGGTACAAGATATCTGTGACTGTTCCTGGAGTCTCCTGAAAAAACTGAAAAACTCAAATTTTTTTATATTCTCAATAGCTCGTTTATTATTTGAAGTTTAGACGACTATGATGGTCAACCAATGTTAGGTGTTTTATCAGCCAAAACGTCTGATACAAGTGACAGTTTTTATTTCAATAATAATATAAGAAAGATCAAATTTTTGATTTATTTGAGCATGGTGACGTCACATGCGTCACTTATTTTTTTTTTAACAAAACAATCGCGTGACAACCAATAAATGCAGACTGTCAGGGCCAAGTTACTACCGCTAACTTTCAAATTGAAACTTCAAATAATAAAGGAGTTATTGAGAAAAAAATGGAGTTTTTCGGTTTTTTCAGGATATTTCAGGAACGGCCACATAATAAATCTGGCATACCTTCACGAATTCGAAGTGTCTATAAAATAGCGCATTTTTCTGTAATTTAATAAACTCTCTATTTCTAAATAATGCTAATAAGGGCTAATAAAAATAATGTGCCCCTTTTTACAAGATGGCTAGCTGGAGTGGGGCAGTGGCGAATGTTGCAAGGGGGGAGTGCGCTTTTTTCAATTTTTTCCAATGTTCAAGGTCATGCAATTTCCCAGTTACTTGAAAATTTACTCAAATATAAATAAGAATGGATAATTAAATAACTAAATATATAATAACAAAGAAAATTAACACTAATTAAAATTGCAGCAGCACAAAGGTTTACGGCATGGAAACATTACATAAAGTTCATACAAAATTGCAAAAAAAAGATTTTATTTCGCCGCTTCAACTAAAAAATTCTCAGAGCTATATGGCTGCGTTCAGAAATGGGGACTCAATTAAATGAAGGAAATTTGGGAGGAAAAGGAAAAGATTTTTAATTATAATTAACACGCCCCTAAAATGCTTGCGCCCCTGAGCTAGCCCTATTAGCCCAATGGTTAAGACGGCCCTGCATAATAGTGAGCTCTAAAAAAAGGAACACCCTCTGTACAGAAGATTTTCTTTGAATTAAAAGAGCCAATTACTGAAAACTGAAAGAAACCAACAATCGAAAATTGTCAGGAAACGTTAATTTTTGTTTGATTGATGGGGGAGGGGCACTTTTTACCTAAAATTGACGTATGCATCGCTTACCCCCTCTTCCAAAATTAACTAACCCTAAAATATTTTAAATAGAAAACCTATGGTCTTAGTCTTCGTATTCGTAGATCTGAAACGATAATATGTAATTTGATATGATGAATTGGCGTGAAACCAATAAGGCATTAATTAATATTATTAATGTATACGAGTACTTGATGATTGATGATGATTCAAAATGGCGTACAGCGAGTGAGCTGCTTTAACACTGGCTCTCCTTAAAACGATTGATTATAAAGTAAAAGTGCGATATAAAAGGTGTAAAAGTGAAGTTTCGGGCTTAATAGGCTGCCTAGTTTAATTAAACGGTGAAAAAGTGGGAAAAATACTATATGGATATGGTTAGAACACGCAAAGGTTCAGAAACAATCGCAGGTGAATCCAGCCATTTTGGTACACGCGTCGATAAATTTGAAGAGACAGTTTTAGCCAGCATAGAAGAGCTAAAAAAGCAAATTATTCCAGATAATGAAAAGAATGTGTCATCAGCGGAGTTATCTGGTGAACTATCTGATGACAACATAATGCAGAAGATTAACAAATTGCAGGAAACTATAGTAAATGAGGTAAATAAGCTTAAGAAGGAGATATCTAGAATCAGAGGTGATGCAGCAACAACTCGTCAAATTGTCAACCAGCAATCTAGGGAAAAATTGCATAATGCATTGGTGTTGAACGGCATAGATGAGAAGCATTCCGAAGATATAATCCGGGAAGTCATCGAAATTTTTAAACATAAAATTAAAATCGATGTTAACAGAGGAGATATCGATTTTGCTTATCGCTTAGGTAGAAACACAGAGAAGAACAAAAAACCAAGACCAGTCACAGTGATGTTTACAAATCGATGGATGCGAGATCGTATTTTCCGCGCGAAGAAAGAACTAAAAGGAACAAGAATCGTTATTAATGAAATGCTAACCCATGAAAATCTTAAATTATACAAATGTGCGCGAGAAAAAGTAGGTGCGAAACAGTGCTGGACATGGAGAGGAAGTATCTATGCAGCGGTTGGTGACAAGAAGATAAAAATTTGCAGCGGACCTGATCTGGAAAAACTTTTATTGGTGTGAGTACTTTTGCAATGTTAAATATTTAATACGGCATTCAGCATTATGAATGCATGTCATGGAGAGGCAGTGAGGGCGGTGTATACCAGCTTAATAAGTTATAAATTGTGTGGTGCAAGGTTGAGTGAGGTGTTATTAATTCAATTTATAAATTAGAATTATTGTTTCTTCCTTTGTAATTTCTTCTTTCTTTCTTTATTTTTCATTTTTCCCATTTTCTTGTTCTTTTTATCAACTTCACTAATAATTTTTCTCTTACCATCTTTGTTTAGGTAGGAAGTTGATTGATTTAATTTACTGTATATTTGGCCAGCAAGATAATATATTTTTTGTAATTTTGTGTTATTTTGAGATATTGATTTTGTGCTCAGCTGATTAACACTTAGATATACTGTTTGCTTTAATAAATCATAGAGCTATGACTTCTGTAGGTAGATACATAGGATGTAAAAATTAGAAATGATTATAGCACACCTGAATGTTCAGTCCATATTCACAGGTTTTAATGAGTTTGTCGAATTGGTTCAACAAAAAAATTTTGATATTGTCTTTGTGACTGAGACGTGGTTGGACGCCCGGGTTACCACTGATAATTTTGCCATTAAGAATTACAATCTGTTTCGATGTGACAGGGCAGTGGGTAGAGGTGGTGGGGTGGCGGCTTTCGTAAGAAAGTCCCTGCAATGTAGTAAAATTTCATTTGATTTTGAGGTGAGTACAGAACATATGTTTTTGTCTATGAAAATTGCAGGGAGGGTTTTCGTGATGGGGGCCTTTTACCGTCAGCCTGGAACTAACCTCGGAAATTTTCTGAATGATCTGGATAATATATTTTCTTATCTTTGTAGTATGTTTGATTGCATAGTTTGTACGGGGGATTTTAATCTGGACTTTTTTAAGGTACCGAACGCGGTCACATCATGTTTAGATTCATTCAATTTGATTCAAATACTTAATGAACCTACTAGAGTGACAAGGAGTTCAAGCACGTTGATAGATCCTATTTTTGTTTCAAAAACCTTGACTGTAAATAATTGTGGTACAATTGACAATAGTATTTCTGACCACCATCTGGCATTTGGGGACTTCGTTATACCAAAGAGCAAAATGTCTCCTAGATATATCTCTTATAGAGACTTTAACAAGCTGAACTACGAAATATTTTCGGAAGATATGGCGAATATGCCATGGGTAGATATAATATACGAAAATAATATTGACACTAAAATAGAAATCTTCAATAACCTGATTCTACAGCTGTTCAACAGACATGCTCCCTTGGTCTCGAGAAGGGTAACTAGGCCCAAGGCGGAATGGTTAACACCTAATCTAAAAATGTTAATAAAAAACAGACAAAGGGCTCTGCAGAGATTCAAAGCTACGGGGCTGGAGCTGGATTGGAGAAGATATAAGGAGCTTCGTAACCTAATAGTTAGTTTAATAAGGAAAGAGAAGAAAGAATACCTGAATTCTATTGTTGCTCAAAACAATCAGAAAAAGACTTGGGAATCGCTCAGAAACTTAAATATTTACTCTAATAAAGAAAAAAAAAGGCTTACCAACACACTTATCAAATCCCGAAGAAATTAATTCTTTCTTTTCCCAGTTTTTTCAAAATGGTAACGACTGCCATCAGCAGGAAGACTATTATAGAAGTCGATATTTTAAGAATAATTTGAAAAACAAATTTTACTTTCGTATGACTCACGAGCAGGAGGTCCACGACATTGTCATTAATCTAAAAAAGAACTCGGTGGGGTCAGATAAAATATCTTTAAGAATGTTGAAGTACTGTTCACCGTTCATCGATAAATATTTGGTTCATTTAATAAACTGCTGTTTCGAAAGAAATTACTTTCCAGTAGCCTGGAAAAATGCCATTGCAAAACCACTCCCTAAAATAAATGAACCAACAGTTTTCTCAGATCTTCGACTGATTAGCATTTTACCAATCGCCTCAAAAATCATGGAAAAAATAATGTACAGGCAAATATTTGATTACGTAACTGAAAATAAAATTATTGATAACTCCCAATGTGGCTTCAGACCTGGTTTTTCGACATCTACTGCATTAGCTAACGTTACAAATAGCATTTTTGCTGCATATGATGAGGGATGGGCTAGCGTGCTTGTCCTTCTGGACTACTCGAAAGCTTTCGATACCATAAGTCACAAACTTTTGATAGCAAAACTTAAATACTATGGATTCTGTTGCGAAGCTCTTGAACTAACAAACTCCTATTTTTCTGACAGAAAACAAAAAGTTGTGGTTGATAGCCGGGAATCTTCAGAAATGAATATTTTTTCGGGGGTGCCACAGGGCTCCATTCTGGGTCCGCTTTTTTTCATAATTTACACTTCTGATTTATTACGCTCCATAAATGAATATTGTGAGGTCACAGCCTACGCTGATGATACCCAGCTATTATTCAAATTTCAACCGGAGGAGTACGTTCGTGCAAACGGAATCATTAATGAGGTATTAGATAAAATTAAAATACTTTCTCAAGAACATAACCTGAGTCTAAACGAGCGTAAATCACAGGTAATGCTTTTCTCCACTAACAACAAATATAAGTTCCTAATAGAAAATTTAAATATTATTGTTGCACAAAGTAGGTTGGAGTTTGTAGAGTCTGCTAAGAGTTTGGGTGTCATCATTGACACAAAAATGAGGTTCAAAAATCATGTTACAAAACTAAGACAGAGATCATTTTATAATCTTAAACTGCTCTATTCAAATAGACACGTATTAAACTTTAAACTTAGATGCCAGCTTTGTCAATCGTTGGTTTTATCTCACTACGCTTATTGTGACCATGTATACTACCCATGCCTAGATTCTGTAGATAAAAATAAATTACAAAAAGTCCAAAATGCATGCTGTAGATTTATTTTCGATTTAAGAAGGAGAGATCATGTCTCCCATAAAGTTAGAGAGTTAAATTGGCTAAATATGGAAAATAGACATAAATACCATCTGGGTAATTTTGTTCAAAATACTATGAATAATCCAAACGGTTCAGCCAGAATAAAAGACTTCTTTGTTTATCGTCATTCCTTACACTCTGTGAATACTAGATTCAAGGATAGATTGACTGTACCCCGCTACCACACTGCCATGTTTCAGAGATCGTTCAGTTACAATGCAGTAAAATTGATTAATGCACTCCCGAGAGAATTTAAAAAGTATAACATAAATAAATTCAAATTTAAATTAAAGCAACACTTATTAAATCAACAGGATGTATCGTGATTTTCTTTCGTTATATTTTGTTATAGATATTCTCTGAAAGTGTATGATTTTCTCGGGTTGGCATTGGGTGTTGACTGCGTGGGTGTTTTCCTGCGACTGTGGACTGGGTGTTGTTGATGTTGTTGTTGTTGTTATTATTGATAGTGTCATTCTGTTGGGTACCTATATAATAAATAGATATCTGCTGTCGTTATCGATACAATTGAAATAAATATTTTTTCATTTCTTTTCATAATCTTATAACAACTTCTTCTCTAGTAAGTTTCTTTTTCTTTTTCTTTCTCTTTCTCCTCGACATTTCCTTGTTTATTTTTCATTCAACATCTATTATGAGTATGTTAGTTTCTATTAAACAAAATTGTTAGCTTGCATGCTAACGAATGACGTGAGGGACTGTTATAGTTGTTATAACAGACATAATTTTGGATTATATTATATCTAATGTTCGCCTTTTTGTTTCCATTGTGGTTCGCTTTATATGGTTGAATAGAATAGCTACAGATAGCTAGATTCCGCCATGTAATGTGACAAATATTATATTGTTCGATATGTTTTTTTTTTGGGTTTTTTAATGTAACAGTTCATTTGAATAAAGTCGGTATTATTATTATTATTATTATTACTTAAATATAATAATGTAAATAAAGCGTGTAAATTAAATAATATACAAATACAACACAATAACTAGTTGCACGGTTGAGGTGAATCGCAGTGTAGTCAGTTTTCCGTACTTAGTTATTTTCTGGCACGGCGAAGTTAAATGCCTCATCAGCGGAATGTGTTCTAGCGTTCATTTACCGAACCACCCGGTCTGGTATAATAAGAGTTCATTGCGCAAACAATGCTTGGATTATTTGCTCACAATTAAAATTTTAAGCATATTAACCCTTTAACCCAACGATTGTTAATTCATTATTTGATCAGGGAATTTGCCCGTTCCCCTTACTGCATGCGCCTTATTCGGGGAGTCCTGAACAAGTTATATAGGGATAATGGGGACAGGTATTTTTCGAAGTTTCTTCAATTAATAAAAGTAAATGCGTTATTAAACTGCATTTTAATAGTAGAATTTCAATTTTTACCTTAAACTTTTATGAGAATAAATTTGTTTTTTGATTACCTATTAGAAACCTGGTCAATCGAGAACAGAACATCTCTTATTCGTTTAGATTCTGCGGACGTTAACAAGAGAAAAGGAACCTGACACTCCTTGCAGGACCTTACTCTCGTATAAGCTTAGTGAAGTTAGCACTCCTAAGTGTTAACTTTGTACCTAAATTTTTTTGGAGGGTGGTCAAATGAAAATTTTGGGTGGACAAACGAAAATTTCGGTTGGACTAACGTGGAAAAATCGGGGACAAACAATGCCGTTTGAATTTTATAAAAATTCGCACTTATTAGGGGTGCCAACTTCAGTGAGCTACTCCCGTGCTTGTTTGTGGGTGTTTAGTCGAATTTTTCTGAGCTGGATTAAGAAACCATCGAAATAAGATTTAGTATAATTACTTATATGGATGGGTATAAACAGGATGGCCCGACGATCACGTAACAGGCCTAAATAACCTGGAGACTGAAGATGTACGCGAAAAACGCCGTTTTTTCTTAAAGGTTTTCTTAACAATAATTATTGCTCCTTTTTCTTCGGAAATATGCCGAAAGAATAATTTTTCACTTCATTGGTAACTAGTGAAGTGCGACGTCGTATAAAAAAATCTGTTCCCTAATTTCTAAAAAAAGGAAAAAATTATGGAGTAGATCTTTTTAATCGATTCGCCCTGTAACATTTGAGCTAAGCCCAAAAAGTATGAGACATCGTTGCAAAGAAAATTCAAGTAGCTTTCAAATGATGTAAGTATCACTCGATATTCTGTTCCCTGAGATGATAAGCAAAGGGGTAGCTACCCCTGCTAATGGGATGAATTTAGATAGTTAAAATTGTTACCCAAAGATGTTCCTCGTAATAACAAAATTGACCTATTTCGGCGTTTTCCGTTTATACATAAGCCCTGTTACGTTTTCGTTGGGCCATCCTGTATACAGAGAGGGTCGTAAAAGCGACCAACCCTGTTTGGGTTGCATCTTTATTTTTAGACTGATTTGAAAAATTAATTAAAAAATATTATTCAATGGCTCAAAGACTAGCTGTAGTCTCGATTTTTTAGTTTTTTCAGGTTACTTCAGGAACGACTGAAGTTACCCTAATTTTTTTTTCAGATTCTTAATAAGCATAAAATTCTGCAACTTTTCTCCCATTGAACTGACCTTGTACCTAACTCTGCTACTTCTCAATATCACAATGGTGAATGATATAAAATAAACGAACTTAAGATATAACATCCTAAAAAATTAAAACTATTAAAAATCATTCTGAGATAATACAGGGGTGCCCGGTGATCATTTAAAAAAAAAACCATATTGGTCGCCTTAATTTTTTTGGTGAATGGTTTTGCTTAGTCTTAACGTCATTCAGTGATTCTTTTTTTTTAGAAAAAGAAGAATAAATCGGTTCGTTGATTATGCAAACCCAGCATACATGGGAGCTAGTGGGTTTTGAACATTTCTAAAAAAATATCAAATGGATATTTTTTAGAGGATGCCGGTTATCTTAATTAGGAGATATACAAATAGGTTGAATTATGACAAAATTATGCGTATTTTTGTGTTGATTAGTAATATAAAATCGTTGCTGAAATATCCTGAAAAAACTGAAAAACTTCTTCTTCTTTAGGGTTTATGGCCTTTAGCTTTTACCAGCTATTTGGCCAGCTCAACTGAAAAACCAAAATTTCTTATATTTGGCCTATCTTTTTTATTATTGGAAATTATTAGATATAACTTTTTGTAAGCTTACATAAGTTTTTAGAGTTTTCATAGTAAACTTTTGTTTTCCTTATGACCGTCATGTCCGTAATGACCGTATTCTGTCATGTCATTCGGTATAAAAATCGGCATTAAAAAAAATTAAATATTTTTCATCTTTTTAACCGAAACAAAGAGAAGAAAAAATACCTTTTTTTCACCATATGACGTCAATATGACCATATTGCTTGCCTTCAGTTTTTCGGTGAATGATTTTTGTTTAGGTAGGTACATACTTAACGTATTTTGGTGATCGTTTTTTTTTTCTAGGAAAAGAAGAATAAATCTTTTTGTTGACAATGAAAACCCTGCATGGAAAATAGGATCTAGCAGGCTTTGAAAATTTCTGAAATATCAAATGGACAGCTCATGACGACTTATAAAAACATGCAAAAAAAATTTCTATTTTTTCAATAATAAAAAAATAACGTCTAAAATAAGAAATTTCGATTTTTCAGTTTTTTTTTATACTGCGTAAGTATCTCTTAAGATAAGGGAGATTGCCATAAAAATAACGGACCCTGTATATAGGGTAGGTAGATATTATTCCTATACCTAAACGGTATGTGCAGGGTGATTCACATAGGAACCGAAACCGAGCAGGGGCGTGTAGGGGACCCCAAAATTTAGTGGTATAACGCCACTTATTTCTTTAGTAAGTTGCACCCCTGAGAAGTTATAGGCCTTGTATTTGGGGTTCAAATTTCTAAAAAAAATCTCAGAAGTTATACATGAGCTAAAAACCAGTTTGGTATATTTTGTGAGTAGGTATACCAAAGAATATTCATTGACAGTAAATAAGTAGAGTTAAATTGAGGCATTGTAAAGGCTTGATGATGACGACCCCCCTTAAAATGTTACATAATTTTTTAACCCGTTAACCTATTTAAGCAATTATTACTTTATATAACGGGTAATTAAATTATAAAAATTTTATTTCTCTTACTATTTTTGAAAAAAAAACTTTGTCGTTTTCTATTAAAAATCGAATAAATTAAAAAAAATGCAGTTATGTAGGTACCTAAATCTAATAATCGAAAAGTCAAAAATTGGTTTATTTTTCTGATTATTTTTTTGTTTTTTTTTTTATTTTTCAAAAATCTTTGTCATTCCCCACTTCCTTTCTGATCGTCAATTTTGACATTTAATTTAAAAACCAATTTTGAATTTTATGATTTAAAAAAATAACCGACTACTTTTTTGGATTTTTATTGAAAACGACAAAGTTTTCTGAAAAATAACAAAAAAAAAGAAAAAAAAGTTTTAGAATTAAATTCCCCATAAAATAAAGTAACAATTTCTTAAATCAACCAACGGGTTAAAAATTATGTAACATTTTAAGAGTGAGTCATCTCTTAATCAACCGTTTAAAATGCTACAATTTAACTCCACACTTATTGTCAATGAATGTTCTAGGTACACTTACAACATGTACCAAATTTAGTTTTTCTAAGTTCCAGTATAGCTGAGATATTAATGTTTTTCGAAATTTGAAACCCCTTATTTCAAGGCCTATAACTTCTCAGGGGTGCAACTTACTATACCTAATAGAGATAAATTGCGTTAAATCGTCATATTTTGGGGTCCCCTTCACGCCCCTATTCTCTATCGGATTTCATGCAAATCACCCTGTATAATAACGAATCGAATCCTGCATGAAAAATGCAAGACGCAAGGACAATAAACGGAACTGGATGGTGCATTCATCAGGATGCATCACAGACATTCATCATAATCCTTGAAACGTACCTGAAACGCGAACTACTTCAAATAAGCCCTTCCAGTTAATCTCCTACTTGTCGCGTAACAATATCTATCCGTGTCTACTCTAGAGACTATTGTCTTAACTGACCCTCATAACAATATGGTGCAAAAGTACTCCATGATGACTGGCTAGCAAGGTATAAACAAATGCCAGTATCGAATCCCCCTTCGCCTATCGCGATCTCTGGCGGGGGCGGTGCCAGGCTAACGCCGTCCCCTCCGCCGCATAACCTGGATCAAGCGCCGCATTTATCGTCCTCATCCTTCCCGCCGCTCATTCCAAAGTTTCCCGCGGCGCAGTTCACTTCGCTCCTCGCTACGCTCTCTCAACTTCATATAAACTCCAGTGTGTCGGTGTAAGTGTCACAAACAGCCTACGGATGTGTATACACAATAATAATGGAGCCGGACAATCAACATCTTGCTGAAGAATACGTTCAAAGTTTTGTCCTTGATCACCTGGAGGATGTGGTGGTGAAACGTGAAGAGAAAAAACTGCCAGAACCCGCTCCCGAAAGTTGGATAGCGTCGTCTGACGAACCAGAAACAGTAACAGTTAACCGAATCATGAGGAATCAGGCAGCTCAATGGAATCAGGATGACCGCAGGATAATATCTCCGCCTCCCGAAACTATCTACGGCCAACAACCCCAACCGGTGTTAGTGAATATGGGTCTTATGACGGACCCAGGAACTCCTCCCGAAACTCCACCGAGTAACTCTCCAATCTCCTGCCGACCACAGCCGTGCATGGAAGACATGATGGGTTGGTTTCCACCAAACATGCGAGCAGAGCAACCTCTAGACCTCAGACCCATGCATTGCATTCCCGGCGGCGATCCCGAATGGGAACGACGGGAGTACATTCCTTCAGGGATGATGATGGACGGCCACCATATCAACTTGCACAGACCGCAATCAGTCTGCAGCGGTGGTAGTGTCATGTCCCCCAGGATGAACCATTCCAGTGGCTACACTTCTAGTTACACGGATGAACTGGGTTTGAACGACGAAATGCTCATGACACTGTCCGTGAGAGAATTGAACAAGCGACTCCACGGCTGTCCCAGAGAGGAGGTCGTGAGGTTGAAGCAGAAAAGGCGCACATTGAAGAATCGCGGATACGCACAAAACTGTCGCTCGAAGAGGTTGCAACAGAGGCAAGACCTGGAGCTGACGAACAGGAATCTCCAGAACGAGTTGCACAGGTTAAAGGTGGAGCTGGCCAGGGTATCTCAGGAAAGAGACCTCTTGAAGCAGAGGTATCAGATTGGCAGAGCTCAGACCCATGTACAAAATTTAGGGTCTGACGGTCAGAGTTCCCCGGAGTTTTACCTGTGACATCATTTTCCGAGCCGGAGGCTCCAACATTCGGCTCAAAGGTATAATAATAACAACAATAACAACAACAACAACGGGGGGAATCACTGATGTGTGTATATACCTATGTGAGCGTGAAACTTAATAACTTGTACAGTGCAATTGAGAAGTGATATGTTCAAATTTACTTTTTACTTGTTTTAGGATTTTTTGTTTAGGCTGTAATTTTGTATTATTATTATTCGAATGAGACGATGATGATGCATATCCTTTTTTACTTTTTTTACTTATTCCTTTTTGTTTATAATTTTATTAATAAGATGACTGAGTGGTTCTTAATTTAATGTTTCAATTAATATTAAATAAAGGTTGTGTTTTAAATATATTTTAAATATGTTATTATGTAAATAAATATAGTAATAAAGTTTGTTTAGAGCAGTGCTGCTTTTGCTGGTTTGGTAAGAAAATAATCCTTTTTTTTTCTTCTTCTACTGTGACATTCATCAGCTGTAAAAGTATTTTTTAATAAAATTTAAAACATCTTTGAAAGTAAAATCAAAATTTTTATTTTATCGATAAAATCCTAGAATAAATAGAACTATTAATTAATTATTTATTATTTAATATAACTTAGATTGCAACAAAGTATATAAGCCTGTCGATAAGACTAAATTTTAACATTTCATAGAGACGTTAAATTCTAAAATATACCTAATTAAGTATCATTTATGAGAGAGAAGTTATCATATCAAAGTGATTGTCTATTTTTCTAAATTTATTTCTATTAAAGTATAATAATTATGAATAACTTTCATTACTTGAATATTTTCTCATAGATATCTATTATAGAAGTCTAAACGTTAAGAAAAAAAATATTGTAATGTCTATTACCTAATTATTTATGGTATAATTAACTTAGAAACAGTTTCAAGCAATTTTTTTTATTATAGAAAAATGTTATTTTTGTTTTGTTACATATTACATAAATATTTTGATGCATTAAATGAAATTATTACGATCTGTGAAAATAATTATTTAAATTGGAGTACTTCTTCGGTAACTTAAGATTTCAAAAAATTGGCAAAATAAATAATTTTTACATCCAGAAAATTAGAAACATCGTAATCGAAATATTTCCATTGTAATAAAATTGGAAAAATATTTAATTTAGCAAAACCCTATGAAATTAAATTCATAATTTCGTTATTGTTTTATAGAAGTTGCAAATTAAAAAAAAATATCGGACATGTCATTTTTTTGTTTTATGTTCTCTAGTAGGCTAGAAAGAATTCTTTAGACTCCCATCAAGTTATGACGTCACTTTTTTAATCACCCATCATTTAAATATCTACCAGACAGAGGAGTTTGAAATTTTGGAAAGTATTTTTAACACAAATTGAAGTTTATTAACTATTGTCAAGTATTTTAAGTGAAAATAAACTCAGGATTTTTTTTATAAATTCAAGAATCGAGAACTGTAAAACTTGAACACAAACTCAAGCTGCATGCCTGTTTTTCTTTTTTTTTTCTTTTTCGTTTCGAGTTTATTGTTAAATGATAATTTTTTGATGAAAACTGTTTGAATATTTTCTCTTCTTATGATCTGAATTTTTCAAAGTTCAAACAAGTTTCTTTTTAATTGGTTTCACTTTATGAAAAATAGGCAGGTAGGTACCTCTAATTTTTGACTGTCCATATTTTGAAAACATGTACTCATATTCCAGGCACAGATTGGAATATTTTCAGATTCACAAAAAAAATTGATAGGTACTTATAAAAAAGTATCCTTGTACTTATGTGGGTGAATGGAAAAAAGTTGATATTGGTGGGGGAACTTCTTCTCTACTCGAGATTATGTATAACAAAAAATCCACCTTTCTGGGCCTTTTTTCGAAAACCCAATAAGCAGAACAAACTATTGATTATTTTCTATACTTTCCAGGGAAGTATAATAAAAAGTATTTGTAAAAATTAAAAAAAAACACGTCAATTGAGATTTTTGTGAGCTACATTTTGGCAACAAGAATTTTTTTCTTCCTCTATGGGCTGAAACCTTAGGTCACTTTATTTTCTTAAATGAGATGATAGAGATGATACCACTTTTGTTACCTCACTGAGGGACAGCTATTTTAAAAAGAAAATTGATTATGGTAATAACTGTTGGACATTTGCCCTGAAAAAATCCATCGCTATTGATTTACTTGACTATACCTTAAAAAAATCTTTCGTGTCAAAATGGTTTACTTAACTGAAACTTTATTAAAAGTAGAAATTCTCATGATGATTGGATTCGGGGACAGCGCCAACGTAATCAGGCTGAAGTTGCCGCTTTGTTTCAGAGACACCGGCCTCAACGCGTGGACGAGGAAAGAACACTTGACATTCTTCTCACATACCAAGAAACTCTAATAACTCCAGCCAGAAAAGTAGGCAGAGTACAATAATACATGCACGTCTCACAAAACCCATTCCAACATTTTGAAATCAACGAGAAATTCTTTCAAATTTCATCCCAACTGGTTCATCCTAATTGGTGCCAAAATGGTACTAAGCTTGCAAAAAGCTCAATTGACGTGTTTTTGCATTTTTTTCCAAATAATTACTCCGATTTTCTATAGAAATAGTTTTAGTTAAAATTCTCACCCTGTATAAGTACAGTGCTTTCCAAAAGAAACGGATTGATTCTATAAAATCGTTGCCAAAAAGAAAAAGAGCAAATTCAATCCTCCACCTTCTCACCCCTAATCTCACACCTATTCTCACCCCTAACCTTCCCAGCCTCATCTTCGAAAATTCAAATAGAAAAGTATACCTACCCCTTGCGAGAACTTGATCGATAGATTTTTTTATACCGAACACAATGATTAATAACAAGGGAAAAATTGTTTAAATCGGTTGATAAGTGACGAAATAATTATTATCAAAAATTTGCTCGACAATATTTAAATAATAAACAGCTAATATCTTTAAAAGGTATACATGGTCGGTTAAATTTTTAAAAACTATGACCAATTTTATGCTCATCAAGAATCTGAACAAAATTTTGGATAATTGAAGTCGTTGCTGAAATATCCTGAAAAAAATGAAAAATCGAGAATTTTTATTTTAGTCAAATTTATCTTCTTTCTTATTGAAAATGAAATATTTTTTTGAAGCTTAATATATACAGGGTGATTCAAAATTCAGTGCAAATATTTTAAGGGCGTATTTACCAGCCAAAAATAAGAAAAATTTTTCATATAATCGTATGTCCTAACTTGCTTCGTTTTCTAGATACAGGGTGTAAAATTGTAAAAAAAGTATTCTTATTAATTACTCAAAAACCTTTCAGCCGAATTAAATAAAATTTGGTAGGCTTATTTGTCGTTATAAGGAACTTCCTTTGATGGGAATAACATAATTTTATTAATTCTAGTGGCGTCTCAGGGGACTACCTACTTGAAACTTATAGGTAAAATTATGGTACGCCACTGCTCTTTTGACAATTTATATTTTTTTAGATTAAGCGGTCAATAATGTAACTTTCTTGCCTCCTGAGCTTTACTCGTATCTAGCATTGTTTCCAAGAAAAAAATCAAAATCTGTGCCAGGCCCAATTAAAACAAGTAATAAATTCACATCGATTATTGAGATTCATTTATTTTAATTCAGGTAGTCCCCTGAGACGCCACTGGAATTAATAAATTCATGTTATTCCCATCAAAGGGCGAGACCCTTATGACAACAAATAAGCCTATACAATTTTATTTAAATAGGCTGAGGGGTTTTTGAGAAATTAATAAAAAATCGATTTTTTTTTTTCAAAATTTTACCCCCTGTATCTAGAAAACAAAGCAAGTTAAGACATACGATTATATGAAAAAACTTCTTATTTTTGGCTGGTAAATACGCCCTTAAAATATTTGCACTGAATTTTGAATCACCCTGTATAATATCAGTTGCTATCTGACTTTTTAAAATTTTCTAAACATATTATACAGGGTGCTCATTTTATCTTAAGACATTGATTGAAATATATCCAAAACTATGTACCTATCGAATGAAGGAAATCTGCCCCCCTAGGAGTACGTGGAGAGCAGCAACTTTGAAATCTTGGAAAAGAACCCACTTTTTATTGCAAATTCGGATTTAACTAGTGAAAATACTTAGAATATTATTCCTCTTTCCCCCTCCATGCAGTTGGGGGAAGGGGGGAGTGGAATAAATTTGAAATTTTAGTTAGGAACCTTTTTATAATGCAGATTCGGATTTTATGACTAAAATACGTAGACTTTATCTTAATAGTTTTTCTCGATTGATGGATCTTTTTGGTTCAAGTCAGTAGGAGACAAATAAAAAAAAACAAGGTAATTTTGTCGATTACAGCGCCATCTGTCATGAATATGAAAAAATGTTACGGAAAAATTTGACGTATTGTTGAGCGTAAAATCCGAATCTCCAATAAAAAAAGGGTTTCTATACCTCACGGCCGAAATACGAGTATCGTGCCTGACATTACTAAAAAATAATTTTCTTTCTCCGTTTCTCCGTCAGTGAAACTTCGTTCTTGCTTTTTTACTAATGTCGGTTACTGCACGTTATTTCGGCCGCGAGATATAAGTGAAATGTCAAATTTACACTCCCCCCCCCCGCCCCACCAGCATGGAAGGAGAAGTGGGGAGCAATTTCCTATTATGTGTTTTCAGCTGTAAAATCCGAATCTGCGATAAAAAAGTGGGTTCTCATTCAAGATATCAAAGTTGCTCCCTCCCACCTCCCACTCCTACAGAGGGTAGGGGTACCTACCGAGGTTGAGTTTGGTATCATCGGATGTCCTTTTTCTAGACGATCAACTTTCATAACGCTTTTTTTGTGTGATGAGTTATTTCGATATGTTTCCAGATAACATCAGCACCCTGTATATAGAGTTTCTGTAGTCAACTTTATTTTGCCGTACGTATATCTGCGAGATTCTCTATCTGTCATTCGGTCTAAAAAATTAGGAAAACCAAAAATCTATTACATTATTAGATATATTCAATAAAACATTTTTAATTTTTATTCTTGTTTTTTATAATAGTAGGTATACATGATTATCTTCAATAACTACGAAAAATTTTAGGGGGATTTTTTAGAGCTTCTTAGGAATTTTATGGGATTTCTTGGCTCATTTTAAGGAAAAAATTTCCCATTACCGTGTCTCGGGAAATGCACCCTTTTTGAGATAAAGTCGAAAAATGATTATTTTCCAAGGTTTTTGAAGATATCTCAAGAACTGTTTTAGATACAGAACTCAGCTTTTGAACATGTTTCAACATTTTCCATTGATGGAAATGTTAGCATGCCCTTCATTTTATCGACAAATATTTAGAAAAATCCAAAGCGAGTTTTTCATTGTAAATGGCTTTATTTGTCAAAAAACGGTTCACGTTCGGCAATTATGACGAACAGTAGGTACTTTTTTGTGTAGAAAATTTTGGGGGTTTAAAATGTGCCTAAATGTCAATTTGCCCATGCGTGTTCGTTAAAATCTCCGCCACTGGTATATGAAAATAAAAATTCGTTAGCATTGAAAAAGTTATTAATTAATTCTAAATGGTGAGATATGTAGAAAAGTTGTACTCTGCTTACTTCAAACAATTATTCTTGAGATATCATCAAAAAATGGAAAAAAGACTTTCTTTGACAACGTGCATGTAGCTCAAAAAAGGCCCATTTGCAAGCGGATCCGCGTTAATGGGAAATTTTTTCCTTAGACTAGTCAAGGAACCACTCCCAAATATATAGGCTTATAGGCTCAAGTTCATTACTGATCTAATGCCAAAGACAGGAGAAAAACACTAACACTAACAATGCTGAAGACATGGATGACCATTTCGCTCTTATTGGAGCTCATCGGCATGCCCTACCAGTAAATGTAATTCCCCGTCTGTAGCAAAAAATCAGCCAACTACTGTGTTTTTCTCTTGTATTTCTGTTGACTCTAACGAATTTTCTTTCTCTTATTCATAATATGTATAATATTTTGCTCGAGAATTTCACCTCTAAAAATAAAAAATCTCTAATTTTCAGTTTTTTCAGCATGTTTCAGCAATGACCGAAAGTTAACCTAAATAGCGTTCTAGATTCTTAATAAGTATAACTTGTGCATATTTTTTGTGAGAGAACCAACCTTGTATTTTTTAACGATTTCCGATGTCTCCTTCCGCAGTGGCCACGAAATAGTTATATAACCGCCTGATGAATAATTAAATTAAACAAAGGCCGGAGGTTCCTTAATTATTGGAGGTATAAATAAAGAGGGGAGATTCCTCAAGTAATTTTAAGAAAAAAGTCCAATAAACATGGGGTGACAGACGTTTCGTTTTCGTGATTTGGGGTGTTAAATTTTGAATTTTTTTCAAGTTTTTTTTCATAGTATCTACACTTCACAAGATATTATACTGAAATTAGGCACAGATATTAATATTGAGAGTTTACACCATGTGACATGCCAATTTCGATAGCAAATCTACAGGGTGATATTTTTTCTGGAACATTGTCCCCTGTTTTTTCGAAAACGAAACGTTTGCGACCCCATGTTTATTGGACTTTTTTCTTAAAATTACTTAAGGAATCTCCCCTCTTCATTTGTACCTCCAATTAAGGAACAGCCTGTATAACGATATTTGTACATTTTGACAGAAATAATATTTTTTATTACCTGAAAGATTGTTAATTACAAAAAATTATTGCTTGAAAAATTCTGTATAAGTTCAGTTTGAAATGGAATATAATCATGAGCAATATACATAATAGGTGTAACATAATATTGCTATCTCCCGGATTTGGGTAACTCTAGTCAAAAAAAAAAAAATAGTTATAAGATTTATTCCTATTAAGGGACACCCTTGTATAGATAAAATATATTTTCAACTTTTAACTTCAAGTGGTAATACGCTTTTAAAATTTACCTGAAAATGAATTTTATCGAAAAAACGGGTATATCTGAGCCGAAATTGATCTGACAAAAAAATTATTGTATCAAAAATTGAAGAGCTTGACTAAACACGGAAGTTCGTTCCGACTTGAACCCTTTAGCTCAACTGGTTCGCGAAATATTGCGATATTAAGGGTGCAAAACTGAATAAAAATTTAACTGACTTTTGCTCGGCAGGTGGTGGAGTTAGGGCGTCAATTTTTTGCAAGAGAAAGGGTACTACCGAGTACTTTGATGGGCCGGAGGGAGGAGGAGGTGGGCCAATTAGGAGGGGAGATATGGGAGTGAGAAGAAAAATACGGAAACGCTCGTAAAAAGTGTATTTATTGACCTACAGAGACCAGGTACCGCTCATTTTCTTTGTTTTTTTATCTACTACCCGGTAGTCATGGCAAAAAAATTTATTTTTGCAAATGCGCGCTTGGCGCGCAATTTAAAAAAAGTCATTTTTTTTCTCGCGTTTTTGGGGGTGAAGGAAGGGGGTGGGGAAATTTTTTTTTCACCATTAAACGGAATTTTTTTTATCTTTAATTTAAGCTCCATTTGAACCCAATCCGACCATAAATAAGGGCACAACGAACCGGCAAATTCTAGGCTTTATTGCGGGCGAACGGAGAGGGGTGGGGGGTTCTTGTTAGGCTCATTGGAAAGAGAAAACATTTATTTATCTACTTATTTATATCTTTTTTTTTCGTGCGTATCTTGCCCGCACGCGCGAGTTATACATGAAGATCTCTCTTTAAACCGGGCGAGAAAGATACCCGAGCAGCCGTGGGGGAGCTTGCGCTCTCCGCTTGTCTATACTCCGGGCACGCAGTCACGATCGGCCGGGAACGCGCGCTCGGAATTTATTTTCGAATGCTTGTTCGCTCGTACCTCGCTCAATTATGGATCGATTTTGAAAAATCTTGCTTGCTTTTGATCGCTGAACGATCGGAAATGTTTCATTTCTTTAGTGGAAAAGTATTGAGTTTCCGTGAAATTTTTAAGACGCAAATTTTTTTTTCAATTGAACTGGCCCTCCAAAGTGTGAATTTAAAGATAAAAAAAATAATCAGGAAAAAAGTTCTGGAAAAAAAACTTTTAGGAGTAGTATGATTCAAATCCTTGCAGAGAACAAGGGTGGATAAAATTAGACAATTATGGAGGCTTCCTGGTAGTAGTATTCGAATACCTAGCTGTCTTTTTTATTTCAAGTAATTTCAGAAAAAATTTTAAATGTGAATTTTTTTACCCTACTTTAAGGGGATGTAATTTCTTAGGGGAGGCTTTGAGATTTTTTTTATGACAAACCCCCCTTAAAATTCAGCAAGGAATCTCCAGCTGAATTTTCTGCACTGATTAATGAAACACCCTGTAAACATTTCGAAAGAATAATTATTATAAAAAAAAACTCTGATATGGCATAGGTAATATTGGTACCTATATACCTAGGTAAAGAGTGAGCAACAAAAAATAAAATGGGGCCATGGACAAGTGAGAGAGAAGATAAGGTAACTATTCTATCAATTAATTATAATTTTTTACAGTAGGAAAAATTGCGAGTCCCGACAGACGTTACAAAAATCATGGCCAAACGTCAGTTGATTTTTTTTGTTTCTTAGGTACTCTTTATTATGCGTTAGCTTAACTGAAAAGCGATAAGTAACCATCCATAAGGGTCCTAAGCTTTTCATGAAAATCCATGAAAATAAATCCTACTTTCAATTACCTGTTTGATTCGGATTGCGCTATGAAACCGCGCGAATTGTTAGTGTTGTGAAGAAAAAATATTTCTGTTACCTATAATAGGTAGGTATACCTATATCTGAATTTTATAACGTAATTCAAAATTTTCTTGATACCAATTTTAAGGAAAAATATTATAGAGATTAAAAAAAAGTTGAAAGCTTGATTTTATAAAATAATGAATTATCTTTTATAATTATGTGTGCAAAATTGCTCCTTGCCAAATTGCCAATAATCTATTGACTCTTATACATATAATTCCGATATGTTCCTGCAGCTGCAGTGCTTATATTTATTGATCTAAATCATAAATCACAGATAACATGAACTGATTCTTCAAAAATGACAATTAAGCTATACTTAAGTCGATTCTCCTCATACTTTGTAGTCTCTTAGCTAACTAGGTAAGGAAATTTTTTTATTATAATTCAGGCATGTTGGATTGTAAGAGTATTCTATGTCAACTACTGTCTTTATTACCGCGTAGATTACAAAATGCTCCTGGAATCACGTACAAGACTTGTTAAATATTATCCAGGTGGATTAATGCCATGCAGAGATTGAAGTAGGTTTCTAAAGTGACGTATAATTTTACACAAAAAAAAACAGTGTGTCCATGCGATGCGGATAGGGACTTCGGAAACCGTGAGAGATATAGGGTAGATAAAATTGGACAATTGGTGGTCAATGATATTCTGTTGAGAAAACCAGAAAATTCTTCATACTTCTGGAGATATTGGAAAAAACCGAAATTAACGATTTAATTATTATATTTTTCTGAAGTTATTTGGAAAGATATACTCGTAGAAGAACATAGCAGTGGCGGCGACATGAATTTACCCTACCTCCCATCCTCCACGAATTTTTCAATGTGTCTTTATGAAATTAGTATAAAAAATGGTGATCATTAGATAGCATTAAAGTACCACTAGAGTAGGTTATATGAAAACGTGAGTCATCCAAAAAAAGGAAATTTTTAAGGAAGAAAATTGTGAAAGTATAACCAATTTTGGCGAAAAACTTCCGCGGGGTCTTTATAAAGAAAAATTGTGTAAAATAGAGTGTATTTGTATTTTCAGTGTGGCTTTATCAACTGAAAAAATCAACTCTTTGCTCTTAAAGTGCAAAACTTTTTCCCCGCTAAGCGATTTTTGAAATTTTGGGCTAATTTTGAATTTCTAAATCAAGAGATGAATATTTATTGCTGCAGTTCATCAGCGGTTACGAGTGCGCAAGCTCCTCGCTGATGATGTCTATACCGCAGTTGTGACGAAACGTTTCTAGAAAATCTCCATGGACCAAGACGAATATTTTTATGCAATAAAGAAAATCGTGCAAGTTTTTCGCTTCTGATAAAATTATTTCAGTATCCAGGATGAGATTTCTTGTGATGATTCTTTATATGTCTTTCTTAATAATTCAAAGTTTGATTACCCCAACCAGATGGTCAACTCTATTAAACCGTCTCTTTTTTATTATGACTACCGTGTATATGTAATAATTATAATTTCATTGACAGTACGCAATATTATCCACCAAAGGAAGGTGATACATACATAGTTAACTTTAAATGCTGATGTAATTTCCTCGGCGTAAAGTTACATTTCGCATTAGTCCTCTGGAATCTTCCCCGACTGGTGCTGACTTAGCAAAGAGATGTCACCTTGTCTAGCGAATCTGCGACTAAACTCCGGCATGAATGCCGCATTGTCACGTTATCATATCGCATAACAATTGACAGACGTGTCCATCGTCGTTCGGTAGGAACATTTGATACTCATTGAGCATTGTTGGATTCGTTACATTGTTACAGCTCGAGATGAATTAATTTGTTAATGGATCACTTTATAAGAAATTAAAAGCCTTTTTCTTATTACTGCATTGCATGATGGTAATAATAAAATTTGATCTGAAGATAACTTTTCTTCAGAATTAATTTGACCAAAATTAGACGAAACTACCACCTATACCCTCCATATTGGATGGTGAATTATTACAAATTGAAGTTTATATTTTATTACTCACATTAATACGTTTTTCTTCATCTCTATTGATCTACATGCAAGATGGCGTCTATCCAATTAACCAAAATCTATTCAAAGTCTATATAATTTACCAAAAACGAAAAACACGTTTCAAGTTTATAATACAGGGTGATCAGTATCTCGCGCACTCCGAATACAGGCGGGTGATATAGAGCCCATTAAAATAAGGGATATTCTGCAAAAAAAATTGAATCCAACGGTTGGTTTTCCAGTTACAGAGTTTCCCTCATCCGAGTTTAAAGGTAATTTTTTCAATAACAATCATAAATTTTTTTTCCACAAAATCTCTTTGCAGAGGAATTGAGAATGTTGGAAATTGATGAAATACCTAAAACTGAACGAAATTTGAAGTTTGGCAACCGCCTAAACTCAACTCTAAAATATTCAAAGGCCTTCGTTGCTATGGAAATGAAAATAATAACAATACCATCTAACCCGAACTTATTCACATGTTCAGTGTAGTGTTGCCACCTTTTTTTTACAAAACTGGTCATATCTTTGGAAGAAAAGAACTTACAACACTGCAGTAAGAAAATTTACCACTCTTAAAAAGTGAAGTTTATCGCAGCATGTTCCAAGTGCGCGAGTTACTGATCACCCTGTAGAAAAGATTCCAAATTATAAATGAAGGACTGGATTATAGCGCCCAAACTACGCAAGATTGTACAAAGCTGAGGTTACATTAATCGGATTATTATGCTCTAATATGTGGTAGGATTTTCTAAAGACCTTTTACAGACTTTTACAGACACAGATAATAATTGTCTTTTGGAATAAGCAACCATGGAAAAAAAAGTGATCTTTCGTGTAGTCAAGAAACGTGTAATCAATTATAAAATAGTCAAATATTTCGGGGCAACTTACCTACGTAATTATCAGCCTAGTACCTACCTAGTTTATGAGCTTATTAATTTACTGCCATTGATTATCAGCCTAATAGAAGAGTAACGTCATTATTACGTCATTTTTTGGTCGAATGACGTCGAATGAAGAATTTAGTGATGCGAGAGTGACGTCGTAATGACGAAGAAATACGAAGACATTTATTCACGTAAAAGTCACGTCAAAAAAATACGTAAACCTTCTAAATCAAACACGTAATATTATTGACCCTAAAAACCCATAATTTGGGATGTGAAAAGCACGTACTTTATAGGTCTAAGTATTGCCTTCATTTTATTTTTTAAATACATATCTTAATAAAGTTATAAAGAAATGGCGGATTCATAAAAAAGGACAAAAATTGTCGTTTTTGCAAATACAAATATTAGAAATTCAATGCTTTTCATTCCATGAGCGAAGAAATGTAACTAGGTACTTGATGACTCGTTTCAAGTTATTAAAAATAATTACGAATTTCGTGTAAATGACGTTTAAAAAACGTTACTTCGGCGACGTCGTAAAATGGTAAATTTACGTCTTTTTGACGTCGCCAAGTGGTTGTTTTTAATTAAGTGAGATAACAGGGACTTAAACGACGTGATTTCGACGTTACTTTTAGGTTGCTGACGTCAAAAACCGATTATTACCAGAATATGACGTTTTAATCACGTATCTCTCGGTTTTTCCGCGAGAGGAGTCATATTTCTTCCTCTTGTTGTACTTCTGATCGACTAAAGTTAAATCTGGACTTTTTTCAATTCTTTGTTAAAAAATATTACCGACCAAGAGACTATTGCATCATTTAATCATCCTGAGAGTGAGGATTGAGTGAGCGAACACTCACTGGAAGGATTAATAATGCTTTAATATCCAGTTGTATTTATACAATAATACTTTTCCCAATTTCCGTTATCATTATTGTAAATTATAAAAAATGAGAAACTGACTATCAAACTTAAAGAAGATGAAAAGGGAAGTTTAAGGGCAGTAAAATCTTCTCAGAGGATAAAAAGTGGCACTTTAGTCCTTGAAAGAGGTGACTAAAAGTGACATTTTGGTCCAGAAAGTGCAAAAAATACCTACTAAAATTTTGCCGCAAACAAAAAACTGTGAACGGATAAATTTGCCAAAAAGTTATTGAATAAAGATAGGTAAAGGAATAATAAATAAAAAACCATGAATGAAAAAAAAAAAGGTTACAGATGGCCTGGTAAAATCAAAATATAATAACCCTCTCCCACGACGGACGGAGGCAGTCGCCTTGATATCCATCTACCCTCCCAAGATGAACCAAACCACTGTGTCACAACTCCACAACTGGGTAATCGCTTACCAAGCACTATAACGGAGTTCAAAGTCAATTATCGATCCCGCAGCGGGCATGGACTTCCTGGGGGCTCGACGGCGGCGTAGGTCTGATTCAGGTGTGTGCGTTGGCGGCGTCGCACCGCGCCGTCTCCCAGCCTTGCGCCAATAGCGCGTCGAGGGTGGTCGATTGGTCAGCCGGCGACGCGACCCGCCGCCACCGGCGGCGGTGGCGGGATCGTGACGTCAACTTCATCAACTATTGTTTCGGGAGAGTAATTATAATTAGAAATTGGCAATTGATCTGATTATTATTCTTAATATACCGTAGATATTCCAAAGGGGTAGAGGGGTTTAGAGCTGGAATGATTCAAAATGGGGTAGAAGTGATAGGTACTTATTAATTAAACTAGTGAAGCATCAATGTCTCATTCTGTTGGGTACAATGTCATTGCGGTCAGATTGTCCATTCATGGCGAGTCGAGTTTTAAGAGTATAACGGTCTCAGTGCCGATCCCTGAGGTACCCCTACTCCTGCTCAAAATCGTATTTTACTCCTAGCTGGACTTCTTACTCTGGTGACGATGTTGAACATGTTGGCGATAACTTTTATGAACGGTTAGTGAAACTCAAATTAGCCGTTGTGCTACTCAGTGCATGGAATGCCTTTTCAAGATCTGAATGTCCCGTTATTGTGCCTGTATCTTTTCAGTAAAATCCTCACAGTGTGCAGTTATCAAAAAATTGTATCTTCCTGCACCACCGAGACCGAATTTCGTCCAACTCGTGCACTTTGACGTCACGTTTGAAGTGCGGCTGCGCAATATAACGTCAATCGAGGATGCAGCTGCGCATTAAGTGAGTACAACATTGCAATGAGTTCAAATTTCAAATATGTTTCACAGTAGTAAATTTCATTATACCTAAGTACTTTTGTTGCAGTAGTAATTGATTGGAATTTGGAGTTACACTTGGAACTAAAGAGCTACTAAATGTTTTACTCACTGGAATCACGTTATCATGGATGACGTCACACTATTCCGCATTTGAATATCGAAATTGACTTTCTATCTGTCATCCTCTGCCTCTACCCGCCCCATCAACCCTCACGTTAAAAGTTTCAAATAGAAAGAGGGGTTATTTTTAGCGTATTATTTGAAAGGTCTTGTGAAGTAGAACTTTTTTTTGCTAAATTTCAAACTTTTTTCGAGAATTTTGTAAAAAAGGATTTGAAGAAAGTACAAGAAAATATTTATGAGGGGAACCGATAACATTAGTTCGAAGGCTTCCTCGTCGATGACTGTATTAGTGATAGGCATAACTGAATAAAAGAAATTAGTTATCGCAGTAACCGTGATTTGTATCAGCATTTTCCTATCCTGTGACGTCATGTGGGAAGCACCCTCGGAAGCACCCGCTTACACCATTCTGATCAGAATCTCATACATTTGAAAATTCTTAATATAAATGGCTACACTGACATCACCTTAAACAATTCCAGCTTATTCTGTCTATAAATGTTTTTGGTCCCCAGCTTTAAAAAGACTCGTCCTGATACGAGAGTGTAATGGAGTTGTTCGCTTTATAAGAAGTTTTGCTCAAGATCAAATGGATGACTCCATCACAGCAACGACGTGCATTCACTGAAAAGTTTCGATGCAAAACGACTTATCTTATCCGCATGCGCCTTCACTTTTTCACTCTTTTTCGAATATGTAATCATAAATTTGGCGGATTTTCATATTAGTCAAGTAAATATGTCAGAAAATCTGTAAAAGTGGTAAGATTTTAAAAATTCTTCTTTACCTGGATTCCTTAATTAAACCTTCAGAAACAGTAATCAGCATTAACCTCTGTATTACCTCGAATAATGAAAAAATTAGAGTAATTTCCCCCCTTTTAAAGCACCCCAAATAGTACCAGTGCTAAAGAAATTGCGAATTCAAAATTTCCCCTCGAAAAACCTCTCTCAGAGGTTTTCGGGGTCGCTGATGACGAATCGGAAAACCAAAAGTAAATGTGGGTGGTTCCAACCGCTCAAAACCACCCCAAACAGTAGCAGTGATACAAAAAATAGATTTTTCACTTCGGAAATTTTCTCTTAGGGGTTTTCGGGGT
Source organism: Malachius bipustulatus (assembly GCA_910589415.1). NCBI lineage: Eukaryota > Metazoa > Arthropoda > Insecta > Coleoptera > Melyridae > Malachius > Malachius bipustulatus. The sequence goes on along the minus strand of OU342631.1, from coordinate 10,816,772 downwards.
CGCTGATTACAAACTCGAGGACCAAAAGCAAGTATGGGTGTTACCAACCCCTCAAAGCCACCCCAGGAAGTGGCAGTGATACAAAAAATGATATTTTGCCTTGTAAATCGTCTCCCAAGAACCAAAAGCAAGTGAGGGTGGTTCTAACCCCTCAAAACCACCCCAATTAGTGGCAATGGTACAAAGAAATTCATTTTTCATCTTGGAAATCGCTTCTTGGGGGGGTTTTCGTTATTACTGATTACAAACTCGAGGAACAAAAGCAAGTATGGGTGCTTTCAACCCCTGAAAACATTCCCAGGTAGTGACAGTGATGAAAAAAATGGATATTTCGCCCCGGAAATCGTCTCTTGAGGATTTTCGGGGTTGCTGATTATAAACTCGAGTACCGAAAGCAAGCGTGGGTGGTTCTAACTCCTCAAAACCACCCCAAGAACTGGCATAATGATAGGTTCCAGTCTCTCAAAGTCATCCAAGAAGTGACAGTGATACAAAAAATCGATATTTTGGCTTGGAAATTTGTCTCTCGGGGTTGTTCGGGGTCGCTGATCCAAGGCCAAAAGCAAGTGAGATTGGTTCCAAACCCTCAAAACCACTCCATGCAGTAACAATGATACAAAAAATTGATTTTTCACCTTGGGAAATCGTCACTTGGAGGGTTTTCTGGGTTTTTTATTACAAACTCGAGGATCAAAAGCAGATGCAAGTGGTTCCATCCCCTCAAAACCACCCTAGCAAGTGGCAGTGAACGAAAAATTGATATTTCGCCTCTAAAATCGTCTGTTGGGGGTTTTCGGGGTCGCTGATCATAATCAGAGTCGTATTCGAGAATTGCTTATGCAGAATTGGTGAGTCTTCCTTCTTCATAGTAACTTTCATCTTCTTAGATTGTCATTTCAGCCGGGCGAGGAAAATCAGTTCAACCTCTATAATGTCAGTAGTTCCAGCAGGTGACTCGCCATTGTTGCAATCAGTTCCGTAACAAAATTTAGAAGTTAGTGAGCTACGTCGTTCTTCCTGCAACCACAAGCTGCTCCATATCCAGTTACTTAAGACTTTTACACACCACATCCATAATACTTTTAGGCTGAGGGGGGGGGAACTCTGTCATTCTTATGGGATGCAAGACGCCATAGATTAATTTTCAACCGCAAGTAGTCGGATTTAAAGACCTCGAATTCGCAATCAGCGACCACTAAAACTCCTGAGAGACAATTTTCGAATAACTTCTTTATCACTGTTACTATAATCTGCTTTGGGAGGGAGGAAATTACTCTAATTTTCCCATTTTTCGAGATAATGCAGGGGCTAGTGGTGATGTATGTCCCTGAATGGTCCCTGAATGTCTATAAGGAATCCAGGTAAAAAGGAATTTTAAAAATCGGTGCTTTTCTACCACTTTTCCAGATTTTTCGGCTTATCTAATGGACTACAAGTACCTACTTAATATTTTTATTCATATTTTTTCCATTATTCTGCATAAGAAAATCGCACCTATATCATATTGAGCGTTTAAATTTTTTTAATTGGACCTCGGATTCGTGATTAGCGACCCCGAAAACCCCCCGAGAGACGATTTCCGAGGTGAAATCTTGAATTAAAACAAAATTGTCACCGTACTGTTTGAAGTGGTTTAGGAAGGGGGAATTCCTTTATTTTATAATTTTTTTTTCGAGGTAATGCAGGGGTTAGTGGTGATGAATATTCCTGAAGGTCTAATAAGGAATCCAGGAAAATAATAATTTTTAAAATCACCGCTTGTAACAGTATAATTTTCCAGCTTATTCACCGGACTATAACGTATTTGTTGATTTATCAAAATCCAGTCCTTATCTCCCATCACTTATAAGATATGATGATTCAGCATCAACCAGTAGATAATTGTTTTATTGTGTTAATTATCAAGCGCAAAAATATGCTTCGTTTTCTTTATTTATCTTCTGGGCTAGTCCGTTAGAAATTAATAAAATGCAGCCTTGGATATTTAATATGGCAATTATATTAAGTATAACAACTATAAACAGATCCACAATTGCACAGAGTTGCTATTAATTATGTATAGTCTGGCGTCGTAATTATGTCCTTTGGAGCTATTACGACTATAATCTATAAATCTGAAGAAACGGATCTGCTCTCCAAGTAAATAATAATCGTCACAATCTTTTCTATAATGCAAACTGATCGATCTGTTTTTCTTTTTAAGTAAATGTAACCAAAATATTAACTCGTTAAGCGGGTGGTTGATGTTGAAGTCTCATTTGATCAGAAGGGGTCTCAAAGAAATGTAATAATTGAAATGTTTGATTTTCAAGATATTTTGTTTGGGAATTGGGAGGAGGGTGAATTGGCTGTTTTTTTTTGGATATTTCGGCGCTACTTCAGGCGCTCTGTCCACTCAAGGAGTTAATGTAAATACATCTACAGTAAATAAATAATTTTTTTAATTTATTTTTATAAAAATTATTGTATTTTTCTTGGTCGTTCACCTGTCATGTCGGGTCGAGTGCAACATAATCCTCACTCAAGCCACTATCAAAACATGCGTTAGCATTTTTTTAATATCAACTAAACATGAACTAGCACCAGCACCAGCACCATTAACACCATTAACACCATTAATGCGTCTCTCCTATATTTTATTTTAATAATAATAATCTACTCTTTCAGGTAGTTCACCTTCCTGTAGTTATTGCAACATTCGATTTCATAAATTTTTGTTTTAAAAAATCAATATTTATTATTCAAGCCTGTCCTGATTTTGGATTAAGAGAGACAGCAGGTGTTGCTGCAAGTGAAAAATAATCAAACAAACAGGTAGCAGGTAGCTTTAATTTTTTTGGAGTTAATTTTGCTTTATACTTACGCATACAATAATAATTTAAACTGTTATTATTATTAATAATGAGTTAAAAAAAAGTAATTGAGTTAAAAAAATCAAATAACAGTTGGAAGATTCGTCTGAAAGATGTAAAACGGTAGAAACTCTCGTTCCCTAGTGTCGTTCACATGTTGATCATCGATTGAACAAAACAGCTTTCTCAGCAATTCTGAGCTCTGACGAAGGGCTTCGTTATACTTTCTCTTTAGCTTTCGTCGCTTGATGCGTTTGACCCCCATTTGATATGTGTGTGTTCCGAGATGCCAATCAATAAGGCCAATTAATACAAAATCAATGGCCCACTTCCCCCCGTAATCCATTATCGTCACTTATATTAAGTTACAGGAGCCCCGCACCCGAAATACATTCATCGCAACACACTACTGGGTGAGGCCAAGTCTTAGTAGGTCAATCCTCCCTTAATCCGGAGTAGGTGGATCAAAATACGGTTCGTTTGGAAAGTTTTCTGGTGATCTGGCGGTGAAAAATTATTCATTCAAGAGAACTCAATTATTATTATTATTAAACAGCAGTTTTTTTGTTCACGTTTGGTCATTAGTGATACTTTCGTTTGACCTCCACTACCAGCCAGAATTAATCCTTTCGGGAATTCTCCCGTTGTTTTTGGGGGATGCGTGTTTCCCTGGATCTGAGACTGATTTTTTCTCGATTAGTTACCCCAGCCTACAACAAGAGAATGTGAATATCTCTGGATGGAATCTACCCAAACTGTTGGATAGGTGGGCCGATTTCAAGCTGATCGACTCTTTTTTTTTTGTTGTATTATTATGAAGAGTCAGTTTATCGAATTCCGCCGTAAACGCCGAAGATGAACTTTGGCAGGGTTTTATTGCTGCTGACGAAAATTCAATTAGAAATAATCTCAACCTTTTTCGGGAGGTGTATTTAAAAAAAAAACTTTCTCCAGAAATTTTCTTGCAAAAATCAATTTCTACCCCCTATACAGAGGCAGTGTTTGAGGGATCTTTCTCGAGGATCTGGAAAACTATAAATCTGATTTTTGACTAATTTCGAGGGGTTGTCCGCGGTAAAAAACGATTCGAGGGGGGAGAAAAAAGATAAGAGTTTAAGGTAAAATCAGGCAAACTTCCAACTCCTGACATCGATTTAATATGACTGCACAGCTCAGTTTGAACAATTATTGAGTTAGCTTGGAATTTACCTAGCAAGGGACTCCAATTTGTAGCCTTTGTTACTCGAGCCAAGCATTGTTGCATTGTTTTCATCTGATCGCATTTTCCAGCTTGCCCAAAAATTCCTTTTTTTGTTGGTCCATATTTTCATAATTCTTTGTTTGAAGAAAAAATGTATGAAGCTTTTCTCATCAATTCGCCTCTCTGTAGCTATGCTTATTAATGCTACGGTGAAACGAAATTTTGATTTTGTAGAGCTTTAAAAACACGTTTAGATTTTCGTTAAAAAAGTGTCCTGAAAGCTCGCTACTTCTTAAACAAACCGTTCATTAGGCATTGTTTCTGGTCGCAGTTTTCAATCTACGGGATTGAAATTTTTGTGCGAGTAAGATACAATAAACAGTATAAATTAGCCAAAGAATAGATAATGATAGTCTTAAAAATAGGTCTTTAATAAATAAACACCTATTGTTTTATTTACAAAAAAATCGTCATGCTCTTGTTGTACGTATGTAAGTGTGTTGCACCTTTCTTCTTGCGTAAATGTTTTCAATAATTAATTTATTTACATACCTCAATAATTTATTAAACGAACGAGTATTTATATCAGGGCCACGTCTATACCTACCAAACGCGAGAATCTAGAGCATAGTAAAATCTAAAAAAAAAGACATCCAAATTATGGCAGTCACTCAAAGTAAAGAAGTTCCTGTTTCTCCTTGGCGGCTTCCACCAGCTTCCACTTCCACTCCCACTGACTGCCGCACGCCGCCTTCAGCTAGATGAGATTTGTTTTATTGAGTCCTGCACGGTCTATTTGGTCCTTATTGTGCCAGATCCAAATCCCACGGCATATTGATCATCGCGGGATCTCCTTATATTCTCCTTGCTTCCGGCTCCATCAACATGCAATTATGGGACGCTCCCGGTTCTCTTTATACCTCCCTAAATCTTCCAACTCATGAACAATATCTGCTTCCGAACAATGAACGTTCGGAATCTCAGATTCGGGGCATCCTAAATGGCGATAGAGTGATTTTATAGCACACCTTCAGCTTCTATTTTTTTATTATAGAATAATATATTACCCATATTATTATTATATCATTGCCCGTATATTATACCCTGGTTAACTATAAGTGTCTGGTGTACTGGTGAATAATAGCATTCCTCTTTAGTAGCTAAGCTACAGGAATGTAAAAATGAGTGGTTCTCTAAAATAAATAATAGAAAAAATAGTCCTTTTTGAGCAAGCTCGCACGTTGTGCAAAAAGATAAGCTTCCATGTGAAATTAGAAAATATGACGGCAAGTTTCCAAGCTGTTGTCCACCAGCATCTTCAAGGATCCTTCACCTCGATAGCCAGTTCTGTCTCATTCTCTGCTGGAGCAGATTATTGTCGGTTCAAAATTTTATATTTCATGGGGGGGTGTCATCTCAGACCTCATTTTAAATATAATTTTAATTAACTACACAAAGTATAAGTTTTTATTTTTTATTTTGACGGTCTATGTGTCAGTGTTTGACAAATGTTTGACAAAAAATTGTACTGGTGAATAATAGCATTCCTCTTTAGTAGCTACAGAGTGTAAAAAGAAACATTTTTTCATCTCAGACGTCATTTTAGAGGGTTTTTAATAATTATCTACACAAAACAGAAGTTTTTTCCCCACTTTTGACAGTCTGTGTGTCAGTGGAAACTTTTACAGTTAACTGTAAGTGTTTGACAAAAAATTGTACTGGTGAATAATAGCATTCCTCTTTAGTAGCTACAGAGTGTAAAAAGAAACATTTTTTTCATCTCAGACGTCATTTTAAAAGTTTCTTAATAATTATCTACACAAAACAGAAGTTTTTTCCCATTTTTGACAGTCGATGTGTTAGTGGAAGTTTTTATAGTTAACTGTAAGTGTTTGACAAAAAATTGTACTGGTGAATAATAGGATTCCTCTTTAGTAACTACAGAGTGTAAAAAGAAACATTTTTTTTCATCTCAGACGTCATTTTAAAGGTTTTTTAATTATTATCTTCACAAGACATAAGTCTTTTTCTCACTTTTGAGAGCCTGTGTGTCAGTGGAAACTTTTATAGTTAACTGTAAGAGTTTGACAAAAAATTGTACCGGTGAATAAGAGCATTCCTCTTTAGTAGCTACAGAGTTTGAAAAGAAATTTTTTTTATCTCAGACGTCATTTTAAAGGTTTTTTAATGATTATCTACACAAAACAGGTTTTTTTATCACTTTTGACAGTCTATGTGTCAGTGGAAGCTTTTATAGTTAACTGAAAGTGTTTGACACAAAATTGTACTGGTGAATAATAGGATTCCTCTTTAGTAACTACAGAGTGTAAAAAGAAACATTTTATCATCTCAGACGTCATTTTAAAGGTTTTTTAATGATTATCTATACAAAACAGAAGTTTTTTCCCCACTTTTGACAGTCTGTGTGTCAGTGGAAACTTTTACAGTTAACAGTAAGTGTTTGATAAAAAAATTTAACCGGTGAATAATAGCATTCCTTTTTAGTAGCTACAGAATGTAAAAATAAACATTTTTTTCATCTCAGACGTCATTTTAAAGATTTTCTGATAATTATCTACACAAAACAGAAGTTTTTCCCACTTTTGACAGTCTGTGTGTCAAAGAGGAATTTTATAGTGCCCTATTTTAAAATTCTGCATGAGCCGAATGAGATAGAACTTTGAGACAAAAAACAATTTCAACATGATGAATTTACCCACTTTTTGATGTAAAATGAAATGTCAAGTGTCAAAAATGACGTTGCAAAATGAATTTTTTTTTTTGTGTATAGTCATCAGTTTGACGTAAAAAATCAGTAAGATTCATGCCATTTGACGAAATTGGCAATTTGTATCAAATTTCTATCTCGTTCGGCTAAAAATTGAAAGGAGGAGGGAGCTTTCTAATACAAATACTGTCAAAATTGTGTGCAAAAACAGTGCGGGAGTTCATTTTTGGGTAAACAATGTATCTACTTTGCTAATGATTGTTTGTTAATACTCATTTGCGTTACTAGAATTATGGAATTGTTTGTGTCATATACAGTGCTTCCCAAAAGTAACGGATAAATTCGATAAAACGGAGAGGGCTGTTTTTTTGAAAAAATAAAAAAACAGGTCGATTTTGTTTTTGAGTTGTTCAACTTTTGACATAATATTTGGGTATACAGGGTGATGCACGAAAAAGTGGTGACGTCATCGGCATTTTTTTAAATGGCAACTCTTATTTTTTATTAAATTTTTTGATACTTCATCCAATTGCCAATACGGTAATGTAATCATTTTGTAACGTTTATAAAGGAAATTTCGGAGAAAATAACTTAATTTCGACAGATTTAATAGATTTAATTTAATTTAATTTAACAGATTCAATTTGATAGACTTAATTTAATAGACAGATCTTATAAAATTACCATGGAAACAGTAATTTTTATTTGATATTTTTTTATTTTTATCGTTAATGTTCCGATTTTCACATCAGTAAAAAGTGCACAATTTCGACTCACAAGCTGTTTCTCAGAAATTTCCTTATTTAAGGTTACAAATTGATTACATTACCATACTGGCAATTAAATTAAGTATCAAAAAATGGAATAAAAAATAAGGGTTGCCATTTAAAAAAATGCCGATGACGTCACCACTTTTTCGCGCATCACCCTGTATACCCAAATATTATGTCAAAAGTTGAACAACTCAAAAACAAAATCGACCTGTTTTTTTATTTTTTCAAAAAAACAGCCCTCTCCGTTTTATCGAATTTATCCGTTACTTTTGGGAAGCACTGTATACAGATACCTATAACACTATGTAACACTATCTTATAGTGATGGGGGCTCAATTTGCTGAGTATGCCATTGACTTGTACATTCTGTATTTGTATTCTTTGCCCTTTATTTGGGGAAACCTGTTGGGTAAATATATATTATTATTATTATTATTATTAAAATTGAACCGTACGATAATTTTTATATGGGTAATTAAAATACCTCCAAATGGCATGGGGGAATCATCTCAAACCTCATTTTAATGGTATTTTAATTATTCACAGAAAATGTAATTTTTTTGTTTTGACAATCTGTGTGTCAGCGGAGACTTGTATAATAGTTCTCCAACTTTAAATTTTGAGCTTAATGTATTAGAATTAGAACATTGGAATAACTAGTTCCAATAACTTGAGTTTATCAATGAATTTATATAACGTCTGAAACGACATTTTGGACCATTTGACACATACGTTTTACGTAAAAAAGCGGTAAAATTCATGCCATCCCCATGCCATTTAAAATTTTTAAATTGACAGGGACTACAATGTCATATTTGATATTTGACATATCAATTTTACATCAAACTGAAGTAAAACTTGTACCGTTGAATTTGATTCCTGTATCAAAGTTTTATCTCATTGGGTTAAAAAATTAGGGAGTGGGGGGAGACTATATAAACATCCTCACTGTATTTCTTATAAAAATAAAATTTTACTATGGTCAAGAAAATTTCGCTTCAGCCATTCATGTCTGAGTGTACCTACCCTAAACGCTATAACAAACTTATACATCAACCCATAAAATACTGAAAATTTTAAACGCTTGTTATAGAAAAAACCTGGTAAAAGAGGAAGCGTAAATCAAGGAGTATTCCGCTTTAAAATTGATAAAAATCCATTTATAAGATCCCTTCATAAAGTATTATCAATCGCTTTAGGTGATACCAGACGCCGTTCAGGTCCCCAAAGACACTACATCATAAGTTCCGGGAGATTCCGGGAAAAGTTGTCTTCTTTAGGGGAAACTGCAGCGTCGTCCCGTAAACACCGCTATTACTAATAAAGCGATTGAAAACAAAAAGCTCTAAATTTTTACAGAAAGCTCCTTTTTATCTCTTTTCTTATCTTAGATAAAAATGAAAATTAGAAGAAGATGCCCTGATCTAATTATTACTCCGGAACTAATTTTTTCCTAGACGTGTTTACATGCTTGAGTTGAATGTGAGTTTATCTTACTTGCTGTTACGTTTCTTAAACGTTTTCTTAAAAAAATATTGTACAGGGTGGTAACTACCAACACCAACATACCAAAAAATCAACTACTATAAATTACTACAAAATTAAGGAGGTGATTCAACGACTTACTTCAAAAAAAAGGTTCCAATTAACATGCATGTATCCGCAAACGCACCATTTTCGAGTAGTTTACAGCCACTCAGAGGGCTGAAGTAAACCTTTTGCACAAATACGAAATTTCCATGAGAGATGCACTTAATTAAGAGCACAATTCTCCCCAGTACCAGTAGATTCCTGCGAATATGTAAGTAAGGGGCTTAAATTTTTTTTTGCGATATCTCAAGAACCGTTAAGGCTACTACAGGGCTCTAGCTTTTGTACAGATTTTTACATTAAAGATACTACTTTTAAGGCTCTTAAGGTTCTGGGATATGTCAGTGGTAGCGATTTTATGTTTGCCTAAAAATTTTTGTGTTAGTGTATTTTTTAACAAAAAATACACTATTGAGGACGACATCACTTTTCGAAAATCACCCAAACTCATCAAATGTCCACCGATCCTGACCCCCAGATCACGAAAAAGTAGTTTTCCAAAATTCACCTGCCCACGATATATACATATATATATATATATATATATATATATTTATATATATATTTATTTCTCCAAAATCACGATTTTTCGATTTTCAAAACGCTCCTGTAGCTTTATCTTTCAAGATTAGTGAATGAAATTTTGGATTCTTGTATAGCTCTGGAATGACTTTAGATTTTCGTTGAAAAAATTTCCAAAAGTCACGTTACTTCTACAGGGTGTCCTTTCAAAGTTCCAAACATACGGTCCTTGAGGCACGGTTTCTGGCCGCAGTTTTCAATCTAGGGGGCTGAAATTTTTGTGGGAGTAAGATATCCACAAGGAGTGGTCTGGTATTGCACTTGAGCAAAATCGGCCGAGCCGTTTCAAAATGGCAGCCATTTGAATTTTCGGAAAAGGTCCAATTTTTTGAGCCCCCGTATGAGCAAGATGTCAAAAAAACTTTGAAATCAAATTAACAGGATTTGAAGAAAATTATTGGAACTTTGAGTTAATGCAATAAAATTAGCATATTTTCCATTAATAAGCCAGTGTCGTGGGTAGGAAAAAGGGCGAAAATGTGTCAATTCTATAACCGTTTATGAGTCCATTTTTGAAGAAGTTGAACCGAAATTTTCCATTTTTTTTTGCTTTAACATATAATTTGATGTCTTAACTTCAATTCGCCTCGATTAATGTAGCACTTTAAACGAAAAATAAAAAAGTTTTTCGCTTGTGCAAAATTAGCTTACACTTATATAAAATTATTAAATTGATGAAATGGTTCGCAATTTCTTTTTTATTTTTTTTCACATTCAATTATGAATGGTTCTGAAAATTAGAAAAACAATCGCAACGACTATTAAATCACCTACATGCAGGTGAAAAAAGTATTCAAATTGGTCTTTTAACAACAAAGATACGACCAGTTTAAAAAATAAAATGAGTAGGTGTTAGGTACCTGACTTACTACATAATATATCTACCCCATCATCACTAGAAATATGAAACGCATCGTGGATCAGTTCATTACATCCTTTCTTAGTAAACTGTTGGTGCGGGTTCGAAACCACGAGAGTGTATCATTCTTTTTTTTTTGATAGGTAGAAAAATCGGATTATTTTTTCATTATATTCATTATAAAAAAAATAGGAAGAAAATATTTATTATTGAATCGCATAAAAATACACTATTTAATAATAAGCTAGTGGCGTGGGTAAGAAAATGGTAAAAATGGCTAAATTTATTTAACTGATTATGAGCACATTTTTGAGAGAATTTACCTGAAATTTTCAGAGTAGACAACTACACTAATAAACTTTAACTCTCAAAAATTTCAAGAAGCAAATAAGAGAAATGGCGGAGTTATTCGATTATTCGATTATTATTTTTTTACATGATGTTTATTTCTCTAAAATTTCAAATGTTCGATTTTCAGAACTCGCCTGTAACTTTTTATCGTTAGTCAGTAGCGGGTATAGGAAAAGGGACGAAATTGTTGAATTTTGTCAATTTTTTTTTGGCTTATTATGTGTAAAAATCTATTTTATTGCACGCTTTCAAACGAAATGAAATGAATTTTCACAGTAAACCACTACGCAAATTCGACCTGACTATGGAAAAATTCAGAAAGCCAATTTAAAAGGCGGCAAAAATTTTCATAATTGAATCGCATAAAAAATACACTATTTCTGCGTTTGATGCGCAAGAAGGTTTTTTTTTGATAATAAAATGTCGCTTTTTCTCGAAAACGGGGCCTCCTACAGTTTTTGACGAAGACATTGACGAAGCATGACACTACTTTGCAATTTGTTTTCAAAACGCCAATTTTTCAAGTGGCGTAGAAGCTATGAGGGGGAGGGATAAAACTTTTACGCAATCCCAAAATCTACACCACTGACATATCCCAGATCATTGGTTTAGAGCCTTAACGCCTCTTGAGATATCGCAAAAAAGGGACAAAAAATGGGCTCATGAAAAAGAGGAGGCGTATACTCAAGGGGCGGTCTTTTTGTATAATGGCAAAACACTTTGGAAAAATCTATTATGGACAAATTTTGAGAAAATTAATAAAGTTAATAAACAAAAAAATATATTTTCAATAACGCGGATTATTGCATATTTATTATTACGCGTACGCCACTGTATAAGCAAAGCACGGAGTGTGACAAGCGTGAATCACTGAAGTGACACGATCCGGCAAACTGTGATTTTCAACCTCCCACATCACCCCTCTGCCAAATTAAGAGTATGATCCGACTATCCCGTTAAAGTTGGTAAACGCCCTCGTCTTAATTGAGGCTCGCTCTAATTTTAATTCCATTTTCAACGGCTCTTTTCCGGGGGGCGCTCTGGACTATAATAAGGGAGCAAATGAAAAAAGGGAAAATGTCTAGGAACAACTAGAAATAGACGAGCTATAATTGAGAGTTTTCGTTATTTAAAAAGTGTAAAAAAAGTGCTTGTCATAAAAAGAAAACGTTTATAACGTTCAACTTCTTTAGTAGATGTTAATTTTACTTTAATTATAAGAAGAAGAGAGGGAAAACTTGGGAAGGGAAGGGAGTGATTTTAGGGTCGAGTCCTTATTAATATGATCATCTCATTGGCAGTGGAAGTAACCTCTCTGGTGATAAGCTTCTCCAGGGTTTTACCGGAAAAAATATTTATAGCGATTCTAAATTTTTTTTCTAAAATAGAAAAATTGCCTCTGAACGAATTTTCTACTGTACTTCAAAGATCTTGAAGAGTGATTGAACACCTTCTTCAGATGTTACCTGCAAAGCTACGATGATCCAAACTTCATAGTCGCAGCATCATCTCTATCTGTGTTGAGGACATGCGCACAGAATTTCAGCTTTTATAAAATGACGAAGGACACAACTCAAAAAATCGATTTTTTCATAACAATTTACGCTAGAACCATGGATATTTTCAATTAAAACTTATAAGCTCTCAACTTTAATACAAATTCAACATCTAATTGAAATAAATGTAAAATGTAACAGTAATTAAAGACGCGAGAAGTCAAGGCCAGTTCGTTATCTCCAGAGTATCGTCTTTCCATTAAATTGTTTCATGTTTCTCTGTACTCGTTCGTTTCTCTATGATCTGCAGTTTCCCTCTCATGAGACCCTCCCATTGTAGTTCCAGGAACAAGCTCTAACTCAAACAGCGACCGCGTTAGGTAGGTACGTGATGTTGGCTCGTAATCAAAGACCGAGACTCCAATTCCAAGCACGCCGTTCTGATAAACGTCTGATAAACACCGAGACGGGTCCACGGCGATTTAAAGCTCCAATTTAATTATTACGATCAGAAATAAGTAGAAGTTCGACGAAGTTCATTATTGAAGTAAAAATATAGACACCATTAGAGTCAAAGATTGATATCCGGGACGAAACTTCAGTTTTAATCAAATTTCAGTTCGTTTTTCATGACTTTTTGACCAGTAGTAGATAGATAAATTCACAAAAAGTGATGAGAAAGTTGATAACTTTCCATTAGAAAGGGTGGTTAATATTGCCCTAGAAAACAAAACCCAGTTTTGAACACTTAAGTTTGCTTTCCATTTATGAGTTTTATTCCATAAAAGAGAGTATGTACCTAGACTAATATTACTCACCCTGTATCATGAGAAATGTATGAGAAAGTGATTAACTTTCTCCCTCTTCCGAGGTGCAACCTCATTACCTACTCCGTATACTCAGAAAAATCAATTTCCACCCCAAAAACGTAAGCTGCCATTTAAAAAAATATGTCCAAAATGGTGGGGGGAATAACGCTAAGGGTAAAAATTCAAATTGAGGCTGAAAAGATTCTAAATGAAAAAATTAAAGGTCGACCTTCTTTCTCAAAAATACATTTACAAAATACAAAATTACAAAAATACAATTGTCAGTTTTAGTGGGATGAGGCCGCAGGAGCTCATTTCCCTTCTCTACCGCCAGCCACTTTTGCACATGACGGTAGATGCGGAACGCATGGAAAGAGCCATCTTCAGTGGTTCGGGGTAAACGTGCTAGATTAATATTTGCATATTCTGCTGTCTTCACGAAGAGCTGGAACCTCAGGTCATGCAGTTTCTGAGTGACTTGAACACTCAGATTTTGCTCCATAAGGGAGCAAAAGTAGTAAATTTTCGAAAATAATGGCTACCTGTGCTTTAATGGAAGCAAACTAAATGTAGGCAACTTAATTTTTAATGACTTCTCCCAAAAAACGACCAATTTTGCCAAAATTTTGCCTCAAACGGACGCAAAACTTAAACATTTTTGAGCATTTAAGGACTACCTGTGCTTTAATGGAAGCAAATAAAATGTAGGCAACTTAATTTTTAATGACTTCTCTCATAGAAAGAGCGTTTTGTCAATATTGTGCTCCAGATGAGAGCCAAAATGGTAAATTTTCGAGAAAAATAACTACCTTGTGCTTTATTGAAAGCAAATTAAATGTGGGCAACTTAATTTTTAATGACTTCTCTCATATAGAACGAGCGATTTCGCCCATATTCTGCTCCGGACTAGAGCAAAACTTAAAATGCTAAGTTTTCGAGAAAAATGACTACCTGTGCCTTGATGGAAGCATATTAAATGTAGACAACTTAATTTTCAATGACTTCTCTCATAGAACGAGCGATTTTGTCAATATTTTGTTCCAGGTGGGAGCAAAAATAGTAAATTTTCGAGAAAAATGACTATCAAATTAAATGAAGGCAACTTAATTTTCAATGACTTCTCTCATGAACGAGCGATTTTGCCAATATTCGGCTGCGGACGGGAGAAAAACTGAAAATTATAAATTTTCGAGAAAAATGACTACCTGTGCCTTGATGGAAGCATATTAAATGTAGGCAACTTAATTTTCAATGACTTCTCTCATGAACGAACGATTTTGCCAATATTTGGCTGCGGACGGAAAAAAAACTTAAAATTATAAACTTTCGAGAAAAATTACTACCTGTGCCTTAATTAAAGCAAATTAATTGTAGGCAACTTATTTTTAATGACTTCTCTCATAGACCGAGCGATCTCGCCAATATTTTGCTCCGGACGAGGGCAAAACTTATAATCGTAAATTTTCGAGAAAAATGACTAGGTATCTATTAAGTATCATGGCTGGGTCCCCAAAGTTGTATGACTTTTGGACCAAAAACTAGAAACAATGCCAAAATTCCGCAGTTTTTTGCGTAGTGGGCAGCGGGGACAAGTTTTTCAAAGCTGCAAATCTTAATTTCCATCACCCTAACTGACCCATATAACATAAGTAGGCATGTAGGTACTAAAAAAAAGCAGAACTACATCAAGCTTTGAGATTTTAATGTTAATAATTGGTCCAATAAATTGCATCTAACGAAACTAATTAAAATCGGATTTAGAAGAGTATTTAAGTGTTATGATTGTTATGATTGTTATTGTTTTTGTTATTTTTATTGTCAATATGGTACAAAGCAAATAAACATACCTAACCTACTATGTATAGGTAACATATAGAACAACCAACGACCTATAACCTATTTTAGTCGTATATACATAATATTTACTTAAATGTGTCATTAATTCGTATACATTAATAATTAAAAGCAAAATAATTATATTATTATCTAATACAAAATTACAGCAACACCAGTTCTATCAAAAGGTTAATCTTATGCCGGAGGTGTCACACTTTATGTTATTGTATACTTTGTTGAGATTCTTCTGTTGCTATTTAGACTGTAGAGTCGGACGTTCAATATCCGTTGCTGTGAGCAACAGCGGCAGTTGTGACGTCAGAATTCTGACTTGAGCTCGCTTTTTTAACATCGCAGACAGCAAACTCGGATGAAAACCTCTTTCTGCATACAATAATGCACATTTTACTTTGATTTAATTTAAAATTGTTTTTCGCATGTTCTCTAATAAGTTCCGCGCGGTAATAAATTTAAATTTCACTTTCTCCAACCGGCGAGTTTTTCCCTCGCAAGCGAGATGATCCCAAACACCCCATAACTCAATATATTCACTGGTGTGCATCGCCCTTGACGTAATTTATGCCCCCGGTCAGGCCGGCTCCGGATTCCCAGTTTTTGCTTCTCCGGATGGGCGTAACTCCGGAATGGCCAGACACGTTGACAATTAGTGACGTCACCGAGGGCGCTGCAGGAATATGTGTCAAGTGAGCCGGGAAAGGCGAGATTAGGTTCGTTAGGTCGGGGGAGACCGACAGATTGATCACGTGACCGTTTCGCAAACACGACACGTCAAGCGGGGAGACCCTTTAAAGATTCAGTCAAATGGGGAGGTCTCATTACATGTCGTCCTTTTGACGGAATTTTTATGCGCAGCTAAGTTTCGAACTTTTCTGAGATTTGACGATATTACTGTCAACATTTCATCTCTCTGAAAAGTAGTAACTAGTGTTAGTGAGGATGTTTATTTAAAGCCACCCCCCCCCCCATCTTAAATTTTGACCGAATAAGATAAAACTTTGCATTGATATTTTAAAAACTTGAATTTTGCTCCATTTTGATGCAAAACTGATGACGTGTCGAATGTCAAAGATGATGTCGCAGTCCTTGTCAACTTCAAAATTATAAACGGCAAAGGGGGTCATGTGAGAGTTTATCAGACAAGAAATTAATCAGACCTTAATCAGAAAAAATAAATCCCGAGCGATTTAACAATTTCAGTGCATATAACAAAAATCGGACCTTTATAAATATGCTATCAGGACAAAATCTATCTTACAGTTTCCACCTCGTTGGTCAGTCCGGCCGGGAGGGGTCGCAATAATCGTCCTGGGGGAGGCATCGATGTAATTAGATGCGTAGCCGGCCATAAAGCGTCCGAGGCCGGCGTCATCTGCTTTTTTAGTGTGGCCGCATTATAATAAAACGGTCTCCTAAGACGGCCGTAACGGGCAAATGTTGCCCGGGCATTTGCCTCGCAGGACATTTATTACAGGCCTGGAAGTGATGTGTATTCCTGCAGGACTCGCCGTCGGACTCCCGTGCCCCATCCTCTCCCGATATCGACTGGACCCGAGCCAGGGAAATAGAGGGTGAAATATGGGGTGCAATATGCTCGGGACTTGTTTCTGTCGTTTTTATAGACGATTTAGTGAGTAAATTAAAAATTTATTGTGAGGTCGATATTTTTTACCTTCACTTTGTTGAATTTGTTTCTATAGTGAATAGACTGAAGCAAAAAATTTAATGAAATCATATAGTAATTGATTCCAGGCGATTTTTCCGTTCGCCCTGGAGATTTACTCTATGCCTCGGAATGAAATTTCCATGGACCACGGCAAAATATCTCGGAATCTATTATGATTTCAGTTGAAGTCAACCGTGGAAGCCTCATCAAAGTTTAAAATGATCAATCAAAGCTCCTTCGTGGAATTTTGGGAACTCCACTCCATCATGAAGAAAAAATGGAATCCTCAGATTGGAGATGTTGTTGTAAGCTTTGGAAAAAAGGAAAGAAGTCCGTACTAATGACGTCCCAATAGGAGTGCTGCATAACTCATTGACTAAAATAACTTTGATGTCATTCTTATGACTGGTTCAAAGCTACAGTTACGTTAGTTCCAAAAAAAGGGGCATTGGCTGACAACATTCCTCGTTTACTCTTCAGAAATAGAAGAAAATGTGAACAAGCCATTGACGGCTGCCAAGAGAGATTCGAGAAGGAGTTTAGAACACACACGAACCATCATATCACTTTTTCTTACTGCAGAAATGTGGAAGTCTAGAAATTGTGTCGATTTTGATAAAATTCCGAGAAGAAGTGTATTGTTACCGACTAACTAGGTATCATGAGTCATTTGCTGGAAACATTCCTCATTCCTCTCCAGAATTTTCTCTCCAGAAACGTGAACAAGTCATAGACGGCTGACAAGAGAGATTCAAGAAGGAGTTCAGAACACACACGAACCATCAGATCACTTTTTCTTACTGCAGAAATGTGGAAGTCTAGAGATTGTCGATTTTGATAAAATTTACTGAAAACATCTCTCATTTACTCTCCAGAATTAGAAGAAAATGTGTCATTAATAGCTACCGAGAGAGTCAAGAAGGGTATACTCCGATGGCTAATAGCCTCAGAAGAAACACAGACATGAATCAGATTTCCAGTTATTCATACTAGCAGAAAAATAGTACCTTCAACCGCTTTCAAGGTTTCTTCTCAAGGAAAACCTGCCGAGCTTAATTATTCCACGTATGACCGTGAGCTACGTGCAATTTATGCAGCAATCAAACATTTGAAGTTCAAATTGGAGGGCAGAACATTCATATGTTCCACAGATCGCAAACCGATCACCTAGCTGTTCAAGAACAGTCAGATAAGGTCAGTCCACGTCAAAAAGCACATCTTTAATTGATTGCAAAAGTTACAAGTTAGATAGATTTCTGGAAAAGATAACGTGGTGGCTGATTCACTTTCTAGAATTAATGCCGTTTCTTTTCTTCCGTCGCTGGCAGTGATAGCCAATGCTCAAACGGAGGCAGAAACGGTGGCTCAAGCTTTTTGGCAGAATTGTGGATTGCTCGTTTCGGTGCACCAGCTCAGCTAATCACAGATCAAGGCAGCAATTTTACGTCTACTTTTTTCTGTGATATGTAAATCCTAAAATTGATTACCAGCTTAGTTATAAGAAGCCATCAGATGCACGACGTAGAAAAATCTATAAACTAGTTTAATGGTTTGAAAGGATACACGGACACGTTCAACATAGAGAGTAAAGCCATTCGTAGATAGTTTGAATAACGTCTGTATTCCCAGTGTGTAAAAGTCCTGCTGCAAGGGTCATAAACCCGTAGCTCCGATAGCCGTCTTCTCGGGGACGGCTTTTATTATAATACGGAAACAGTAAAGGAAGGAATCTGGGAGGCATCTAATTAGGGTGAGCCGGGGCCATCGGCTGATTATAGCCGTATCGGTATTTGTGTATTCCGCCTCCTTCGAGGGTCCGAATGGATCGGGGATTTTATCGGAGGTGCCCCGGGACTATTTATTGACTGCTACTGGACATCGACCGTAAAATATATATCGGCGAATCCGGTCGTCCCGCTCGTAAAAAGTTAGCGTTTGCAGCGTCCATGCGTCATTACAGCACACACCAGATACAAACAGCCCTCGATATACAGGGGGATCGATCTCGCCCTTATCTGCAGAGCGCTAACATGCTCTCTGATGGCTCTCCCCGGGGATGTGTGATGATGTCCTTCTGACGTGGGACAGATTTTCAGGATGATATCCTGGCGATATCGTGAGACAAATCTCTGTTAGCTTCAGGATGGGCTCGGTTTTTGTACTCAATACTGTTGTCTCTGGGGAACAGGTTACAAATAAGCTCAACAGCAAAGGCTCTGAGATGCCAATGAGTATAAATATGTGTAATAACAATAATATTCATCAGAATTAGTTTAGGTACCTGTATTACCGACACTGATGCTTATCTACTATAGGGTAGCGCATTAATTAATTAACGTTCACTGCTTGACAAGGAAATAATTGAAAAGCTGAATGTCACATTTATAGCAAATAATATGGTCACTAGCATGGGTAGCAAGTGACAAAAAAAGAAGAAAAAGAATATAAAAAATAATTTTGTATTTCAAGATTTGCTTGATACCTTTACGACGTTAATTTATGATCCTAATTTTCTATTTTTTAATTATTTTCTTAACGTACCCACGAAGCTTCACTCTAAGGAAACCCTAAAGCACGTCAATGGTCTGCTATTGACATTTATTAAAACCTTCCTTCCCCTGACCGATGGTATGGCGGCGGTTACGGCCGCCGTAGGCGGCTGACCGCTAACGACGTGTCACCCCCATTTTTCCTGGCTAATTGAGCGTGTCGGTTGGGTCTAAGTAATGAAGTTACCTCTGCCGGCTCTAATGCGGGGGCGCGAGATAAAACCCGCCGCCGCCGCAGAATAATGGCAGGAGTAAATAACAATCTATCCGGGCACGGTCAAGGACGCAGGCGGCTTAGTTAGCAGGCTTTAGGGATTGTTTCTTGGTTTTTTTACTCATTTTTTATTCGTTTTCCAGAAGTCCAGAAGGGACACTTTTATTGAGGGCGTTTGGTAACTGAACAGCCAAAATGAAACGCTATGTATAAAATCGTATTTTAAGGATTATTTCTATAGCACTCCATCTAACTCTAATTCTTTGATGAAGTTTAGAATTTTTGCTGGTTCTAGAGACGATAAATCTTCTTCCGTTGGTTGGTATATGTTCAAGCAGCGGAGTCTTCTTTGTTGTCCTGCATAGTATTCTGCTATGATGGTATTGGAGTTTCTTCCCCTTCCCTGCAGAATCTGCACGTCTTGTCGTTTTATAGACCTATCTATCTTATTTAGGTGTGCTGCGAGTCTACAAGAAGCCTGTTGGCATTCCCAACCCATTTTTGTTGTGTTTGATGCAGGCTTCAAATGTTTTTTTAGTTAAACTACCTAAGCATTATCTTGGCAGCTATCTCAGTCCCGGAATGTTCTTCCAGACGTTTCCCTTTGGCTTTATTCTTCCTTTCTTATCTTGTCTTTGAAGATATTTTCTTCTAGTCCGCAGAAAGGTTCTGGCCCCATAAGCGGTATTGAAGCTCCTCGCTTTTTTAGGCTGTCTGCTTCTTCATGGCCTCCCACACCTAGCACCCAGGGGAGGGTTACTTTGTTTTCTTTGCCTATAGTCTATTTAACTTTTTTAGCCATTTTTGAATTGATGAAAAATGAGCTTAGTGCTTTTATGGCTGCTTGGCTGTCTGTTAAGATGACCTTTTTGTCCTTTAAGATGATCTTTAAGATCCCATATTTGTCTCAGCTGTTCTTGTTTGCTCCTCGTTTTATTAGAGAGCTTTTGACTGTTTCATGGGAAATGTTATCAAAAACTCCTTCTGTGTCTATAAAGGCACAAATAGTTACTTCTTTTGTCTCCAGAGCAGTCTGGATCTTTCTTGTTAACTGATGCAAGGCGGTTTTTCCGCTTGATATGCATGCTGATTTGGTTGCATGCAGTGGCACTTTCTTCAGTACTTCTGTTCGTAGGTAATTGTCTACAAACCTTTTCCATCGTTTTTAATATAGACGATGTTAGGTTTATTTGGTCTAAAGGATTTTGGTTGTGTCATATCCTTCTTCCCTACTTGTGGAATAAAGGTAACTTTAGCCCTTCTCCAATCCTTCGGTATTTAGCCGTGTGCTAAGGCGGCTAAGCGGCTTGCAATTCTGACCAGGTGTGGCATAATCTCCTTTTGCACTCTTTGGAGTAGGGCTGGGAATATGTTGTCCACTCCTGGTGGCTTGTACAGTTGGAAGGTGTTGATTGCCAAACGTATCTTTGCTATAGAGCAGATTTCTGTTTCTGTTTTCCAATCAGCTTTTCCTGGTCTTCTTAGAGTTTTTCTCTTTCTTCATTAGAATTTTCCATTCTTCATTGATAAGCGCGTTTCACTTTCCGTGAAACTACCGTCTGGTTTCCTTAATGACATTCGGGTCTCCAGCTTGTTTTTAGCCATTGCCTTGGGCCGCAACTGGGGTATGCATACTGGTAATTATTGCGACATTATTAAAAATGTGCTTGCCATTACCTAGGTCGGGGGAAAAGGGAAAAACCATAATAGTTACAGCTTGCTCAAATGCGAAATGTACGTTTTTACCCCTCAAACTCTTTGGTTTACATTAAATTTTGGTATGAATCAAAAATCTGCATAGGTATGGTAACGCAGATATATTTTCTGTTATGGTTGAGGGAGAGGAAATTTTTTCCCAGGAACGGATCGAGAAAATCACTTTTAATCGTGGATGATCATACATGCGTAAAAGTTTTTCAGTTTTGCAGAAACTGCTATGTAAACTAATACAAAAAAATAGTTATGTCATTTTATTGTGTCTAAATATCCACACCATCTTTACATCGAAAGGAGCTCGAGCAGAAAACTACCCAGACTGCAACTCGGAAAATTTTTGGTTGAAACTCAACGAGGGCAGCAACTCAAGACAACAATTAATATCACCTCTGCTCCATCTTCAACAACAGATCAAGCTCGCATCAGCATCAGCAGAAAAATTTTTTGATATTTTTTCATTGACATAATATGGCAAATGGACAATGGAGATTGACAGATTCAATAACGATTCATGCAAACCTGGAAAGACTCCAGACTTGTAAAACCAAAACGTACCGAATATTATCGTAGAGAAAGAAGCGTTCAAATGCACAATATCCGGCATCCCGGAGGAATCTTGAAAAATACGATCAAATTTGTTGATAAGCGCCCCGCCTGTATACACATAACAGTTTATTCAAATTATAATCCCGCCATCTCGAGATATCTTTTTAATTTGCGCGTGTCATTTTCCGGAGCGCAATCTTAAGAATTATGACGAAACGAAATGGAAACAGGACGGGAACGAGGAAGTTGTTAAGCTTCGGGTATTTAAAAACCGCCTTTGGTTGGAGTGAATAAAACAGGCAGAGAGGGAAAATAGTAATGACTGGGTATTAAATGTCTGTGACGCAATGATTACACTGTCGTCGATGCTAGGTCCTCCGGGAAGGAGCACTCCCGAAAACAAGGATGTTACAAACCTGCAAGGAGGGGAGGAGTAACTGATGTTATTATATGCATCCAGAAGTTTCCATTAACATCATATTATGAAAAACACTAGTTTTTTTTAGAACTAGGTACCTATACGTAAGATACCATAATTATGCTTCTTGAATTATCTGAATTAAGCAGGTACATTTTCAAATTCTAGAGTTTTGATTCTTCTTTGAACCCCCATTGTCTTCAGAATTCGGTTTAAAACATACTCGTTCGCGTATTCCTTAAAACATGAACACGCTGATGAATGTGGAACTCAACTTTCAGATAAATTCTTTACATGAAACAAATTGAATAATAATAAATTATTATATCAATATAAATAAATATTATATCAATATTATAATATCAATATCAATAATATATTATAATATATTATATCAGAAAGCATTATTAAATTCTTTACAATTTCTATGGCGTTACTCTTGGGCTATGATTTATGTTAGGTACCCCATCATCATTTCCGCTGTGAAAATAAGTAATTTCGAAAGGATTAAATGATTTATCACGTGCTGGTCGTTTGTCACGACATGCCGAGGCGAATTAGATTATATCCAGTGCTCTGTTATCTGCCCAAATTTCTGTATTAAGAAATCTGTGGGATATTTTCTGCATGAGGGATGGGAAGAAACCTGATGGGATGATCTTGATTCCTTGGCAGAAAATTAAAAACTTGCTCGGGGATTATACCTGATGTGCAGTTACCTGTACCTTAGCTCCAGTAAACTTCTCCAATTCTTCAAATCCTGTATGTGGAGCTATGTAATTAAATATCTGCAGTGCTCTATGATCTGTCCAAATTTCTGTATTAAGAAATCTGGTAAATTTTCTTTATGAGGGATGGAAAGAAAACTGATGGGATGAACTTGATTTCATGGCAGAAAATGAAAAACTTGCTCGGGGATTATACCTGATGTGCATTTACCTGTACCTTAACTCCAGTAAACTTCTTCAATTCTTCAAATCCTGGATGAGAAGCTATAATTAAATATCTGCAGTACTCCTATGATCTGCCCAAATTTCTGTATTAAAAAATCTGTGGGATATTTTCTGCATGAGGGATGGGAAGAAACCTGATGGGATGATCTTGATTCCTTGGCAGAAAATGAAAAACTTGCTCGGGGATTATACCTGATGTGCAGTTACCTGTACCTTAACTCCAGTAAACTTCTTCAATTCTTCAAATCCTGGATGAGAAGCTATAATTAAATATCTGCAGTACTCCTATGATCTGCCCAAATTTCTGTATTAAAAAATCTGTGGGATATTTTCTGCATGAGGGATGGGAAGAAACCTGATGGGATGATCTTGATTCCTTGGCAGAAAATGAAAAACTTGCTCGGGGATTATACCTGATGTGCATTTACCTGTACCTTAACTTTAGTAAACTTCTCAAATTCTTCAAATCCTGGATGTGGAGCTATATAATTAAATATCTGCAGTGCTCTATGATCTGCCCAAATTTCTTTATTAAGAACTCTGTGGGATATTTTCTGCACGAGGGATGGGAAGAAACCTGATGGGATGAACTTGATTCTATGGCAGAAAATGAAAAACTTGCTTGGGGATTATAATACCTGATGTGCAGTTAATTGTACCTTAACTCAAGTAAACTTCTCCAATTCTTCAAATTGCTATAATTGAGTTTTCTCACGTCGTTAGATCAGAAAATTATCAGTGTAATTGAAGAATCACGAGCATCGTTATTCTACAAAGAGGTAAAGTTGCTTCAATGTTGGGAACTCTCTCTACCACCAGAGAAAGAGTTTTCAGAAATTATTTAATTTTTATTTTTTTATTTCAGCAATTATTATATCAAGTCATTATAATTAAATAAATATACGTATAAATATGATAAGGACTGATAGCATTAAAAATAATTAAGTGTTATTTTTCAGATATGTATAGATGAATATTTGAAAAAAGAACACCTCCTTTGGAAAACTCTAACCTGATTGAATGTTAGTGTAACGGGGCAAAGATACATTCATAGGGTTGCAACTGATGTTCTCCCAAATAGGCAAATTATTATTCGATTGTGGTTTAAGTGAACTCAATTTTAAAGCGGGGTTTGTCGAAATGTTACTCCCTGGGGAAGTCGTCGCATTCACGTCACCCTATTTTAAATCACTTAATGCTAATGTTTCTTCCCGGGATAATTCTCCACACAAAAGGACAATTTATCCTGCGTTTATCACTCTGAAAACAAATCATACATTTGAATAAAAGTCTCGTTACATCTCTGAATAAATACTGCATTGATACCAATTTGTTCAATTAAATATAAAAAAAAATATGGTGGTGACTTTCTAATAATAATTATAAAACAAACTACTGTGCACATTTTTCAACAAAGTTTTTCTCTGCAGCAGCAAAAATCTATTGTCTTACTGAAACTGAAAACGATTTTATCGTGCGACTTTGCGTTCTTGAGATAAAACCGTAAAGTTTCTATTAAAATAAATGCAATTTTTTTGTCTTTTTGGCGAATTTTGACGAATTTATCTGCGCTTTGAGAGAAAACTAAGAACTATACGACATAACTGGATCATTCTTCAGATCTTTATTGCAGTAAGCTTTGCTCGTACATAATTTCGTTCCATTCTGAAGACATCCTTTTTTTTTCATGAAAATTTCGAACACCAATAAACTTTCACACCACTCTCACGAAAGGGCACTTTTTTTAGAGAATTTTTTCTCTGTGATTTTTGTGAAAATCTCTTGTCAGACGCTGAATAATGACAAGTTCAGAACTGTAATCGGTTTTTCTGTAGCTGTCCTCGTCTTCGAGGAATAGAAGAACTGCCATTTTTCTAGAGAAGTTTTTCAGTGTTGATTTTTTCAAAACGATTTTTTGAAAAATCCTGAAAAAAAGTCCTGGCATCATATCCAATTTAACAGACGATGCATGCCACGAGCTTGAGATTATTGTTTATGATAAAACTCCACTAATCGATAACAAAAAAAGAGTTCTAACGACAATTATTTTCTTAGAGAATTTGAGAATTGGGAAACTTTAAGAATTAGCTCTAAGAATGATTGGAGAATGATGGTCCCGAAACTGAAAGCGATTTTATCGTTCCACTCTGCGTTCTTGAGATATAACCGTTCAAAGCTGCGATTTTTTTTTAAAGCAATTTTTTGGCTTTTTTGTGAATTTTGGTGAAAAAACTTATCTGCTTTTTGCGAGAAAACTAAGAACTTTATACTCATATGACTGAGATATTGCAGTAACACATACCTAATTACGTCCCATTCTGAAGACATCCATTTTTTTCACACCACATACACGAAAAAGCACATTTTTGAGAATTTTTTTCTCTGAGATTTTAGTAAAAGTCTCTTGTCAGACGCTATAAGTGATGATAAGTTCGCACCTGTAATCGGTTTTTCTGTAGCTGTCCTCGTCTTCGAGGAATTACAGAAGAGTCATTTTTCGAGATAAAATTTTTATTGTTGATTGCTTCAAAACGACTTTTTCAAGTTGACACTCTCTTCAACTTGAGGTAATTTTTAAACATGTTGACGTCATATGCCATTTAACAGACGATACCACAAGCTTGAGATTATTGTTAAGGATCCACCAATCGGTACCAAAAAATGAATTCCAACAAAAATTCTTTTCTAAGAGAATTTGGAAATTGATGGGAAACTTTGAGAATTAGCGGGAGAATGATGATTTCAAAACTGAAGGCGATTTTATCGTACGACTCTGCGTTCTTGAGATATAACTGTTTAAAGTTGATAAAATTGTTTTTTTTTTTTATTGGCTTTCAAAAATTTTTATCTTACCGATTCTTGTTGTAGTCAGCTGTGCTCACAAAATATTACGTCCCATTTTGAAGAAATCGATTATTTTATGAAAATTTCGAATAAATAGATGAAAACACACAATAACTGTCAAAAAACTCTGTTTTTTTCAAAAAAACTGGTTTTTGAACTTTGTTGTCGTGTGTTTTCAGAATGTGTTTAATTTTTCATGAACAAAATATATCAATATATTGATTACCCACATTCTAATGGTACTGGGACACCCTGTATAAACCACGAAATATTCTCTGATTATTATTATTATTATTTTTTAATGACAAGTTTGGAGATTTGTCAGATCGGGAGTATTCCTTAGAATGAGTAAGATCTTCCCCTGCGATCACTTGCTTATGTGAGTTAGACAAACATAGATTGCCCCAACCAAGCATCGTGCTCTTTCTAACGAGGCGGATCATTTTTACAGCTGCGGCAGAGCAGGAGAGAGAGCATTCCAGTTCTTCTGTTGGTAGGAATGGTAGCAAAATATTTAATTTTTTTTATTATTCGACCCAAATGATTTTTTTTTTAATAGAGAGTTTAATGATTTTTTGAGAGAAATGTTCATCTTTCCGTATATAGTTGTATAACTCGCTACATATATTAGACTTAAGCATTTCGTCTCTTTAACTTTACATCAATTTTTGTCGCGGGATCAATCGCTGCGAAGTTATTTTGAAAAATAAAACAATTTTTTTACGTTTCATTACAAATGGCGTTTTGAGCACCCCCCCCCCCCACCAAACAATTTTTTTACGTTTTACTACAAATGGCGAGCTGAGCGGTCCCCCCTCCCTTAAAATTATCAATTTTTTTCGCGGTATCAACTGCTGCGAAGTTCTTTTGGAGAAAAAAAAACAATTTTTTTACATTTTATTACAAATGGCGTGTTAAGCGGCTCTCCCCCACCCTTAAAATTACTTTTGCCCCACTTTTACAGCCCAAAACTCCTTTAGGCTAATGCGAATTATAATTTTCCTTGAAAACTGACTGGCAATCACAAAATAAGAGAACGTTGATATTCTGTAACGTTTAGTTCCGAAACGGCTATTCTCTGTATTATTCAAATCTAGTCAGGATGAAACCAATGGCTGGGAAATCCCCGAACACAATTAGTAGATGGCTGTAGGGAATAAAATCAAGACTGGCCGTCGTCCGGCGACATATGAAACTATAAATCCCTTATCCTCGGTCCTGTAAAGGGCACATAAAGCACATCCCTGCCAGTTACGGGGGCATATTTACGAGGTACGAAGCTATAAGGAAGCCGCCGGAAAGGGTCCCGATATTCAATATGGATTGACCGACAATATACATATCGAACACATGTCAGAGGAATAAATAATGCCAATATCTGGAATGCTGCATGCACAGCAACTTCCTTCAGGCACGTACCGGGGTCTCGCTGAGAAATGGGAACCGACTTATAAAGCTATTTCACTCACCTTCAAACCCTTATCTTTTTAGGGGTGTTATCATAGGGGTAAAATAGTTTAAAAATGCTTTTTATGCCATTCAATAATCATTCGTATAGGGCGCTTATTTTCTGGCTTTTTCTTGCGGTTAGAGATCTCTAAAAAAAAAATATTCTTCGGTGTGTATGCTTTTTGCCCCTGGTTCATTTATATCACTACTACACTTTTCAATATAATCAATGGATAAAAAATGAAACGCAAATTGTTCTTGTTAAATTTACAAAACCTGAAACATCATCCAACCCTATTAAGCGGAAGACCTCGCGAAGAGTGACAAAACACCGACTCGATAATCCAGTGAGCTGCGTGTCTGCTCTTGGCACCAGTCAGTTCAGTGTTCCCCCGGGAGCGAGGTTAAGCGGTCGATTTGTCGCTTCTGGTCATTAGGATCGCTCCCGGGGAGTCGGTCACACATCCCCAGGCGCTCATCTGCCGGATTATCCTCTAAATGTAATCCAATCACGGGGACCTGTCTTTATGTCCGCACAGCCCGAAGCACCTCGACCTCCCGCTTGATCGCTTTTCCCCATCGCTATTCCCGCCGAGGCCGGGCCCATGTCCTGGAGGAGGTCGAGCGGGGTGGTAGAACTGATGAAGTCATTAGGAGGTTGGGTTTGTTATTGTGATTGACTGCTGCTGGGTTGAGCAATCCGGGAGCGCCGAAGAGTATTTATTGCGGGGTTTTCCTATAGTTTAGGTCAAAATTGGGAATATGGTCGAGGCTTGCAAAATTTAGATTAAACAAAATCCAAAAATGTAGAATGATCGCATTTCCTTCCGCACTTTTTCAAGTTTATTACGTATACGTAATTACAAAGGGATTAGAGAGAGGGTTATTTTGCATTGTCTGGGAGGGCATTAACGTTGGAGTGGGAATTTTTTTCTCGACTCTCCTTTATGTCAGGAATTTCGAGTAGCTCATGTAGGACTCCCCCCTCTTCCGTTTACAATATTGTCATACTATCCAGATTCAAAATAGCCTTTTATGGGAAATTTGTGGGAGAAAATGGAAATTTAGTGTAGAAATTCAACGTGGTACCTACCAAATTGAAATTAACAAAACCGGTGTAAACGCAAAGTCGTGTGTTTAATCGCAACGTCGAAAGAGTGACTCTATGTGCTGTAAGTCGTGATTATCGGCCTTTATGGCGCGTAAATGCCTCCAATTCAGTACCGGCAACGATTAGCGTTGATTCGATTAAATACCGGCAGGGGACGCGCCGGACAATCGCGCTGCCATTTGACTTATCACCACAGTAAATTATCATGATTATCATCACCATGTCAGCCTGGTCAGAGTCAATTGCGCGGAAAGGCTCTTTCATTTCATATATGTCACAAAGATCTCAGAGATTGTGTCCTAAATCAGAAAATCTGTATTATCTCGTAATGAATAAATAACTAGGCGAATGTTTCCCTTTTAAAAACGTTGAACTCGGGATGATATAAAAATTAAGACCTTTTTCAGCCAGATGCAAAAATTGCTTATTTAACTCCACCTGTTCTAGGAGTCGCTGGATTTCAGTTCAGCCGTGTGGTCCAAACGCACAAAAATCGTAAATTTTTTGACATATTTCCTTAAACGAGGCCTGATCTTGGAAAAAGTTATTCTCTCTTTTGTGCTTAAAATACGCTTTTATACATGGCGTTCGATTTTGGCTGTGCAGTTACTGAAAAAAAAACTTTTTAGCAGCCTTAGTTTTACGTTTTTGAAGATATTTCCTGAATGAGGCCTCATCTTGAAAAGAGTTATTTACTATTTTATGCTTAAAATGCGATTCTATACATGACGTTCGATTTTCACTGCCCAGTTACTAAAAATACATATTTTTTAGCACCCAGCAAACAAGAAATGGTTTAATAAACGTCTAATTTTAGTATTCAAGATCCGTTTAAATATAGTATATCAATACGTTTATTGAACGTTCGAATGTCCGGCTAATAAACGTCTTTAATTAGTTTATCATATTTGTAATTTCAACGTTTAACATATACTTTTTGTCAGCGTGTTCCATACCCGTTTTATGAACGTTTTCTAAACCTTTTTTATAAACGTTATTCATACTCTAGTTTTAAACATGAATAACGACGTATATTCTACGTATTGCATAAGCGATCATTATTAGTATGCAGTAAACTGGAATAATCGTAGAAACATAATGAAAAAAAGCGGAATTATTATAAACTAGTTTTTATATGACAAAGAATACATAATATATAAATTAACAAAAAGTAACACTTATTTCATATTTACTAAAAATGTTCAAAAATAAAATATATTTTATCAGTTAAATCACCAGTGGATTCTTTACCAGAAAATGCAAGTTTCACAGCTTCTACACAGATAAAGCCATTAGTAGGTACCTAAAATAAAGAGACTCTTAGCATTAAGTACTTTCCACATATTGGTTCGCTTAAAAGCATGCTTCCTTTTTTGAGAGTTGCCTTTGGGAGCTGAGCCTGCCCAGTTTCAGATGAAAAAATCCAGAAATCACCCTGTAATCAGTCGATTTAAAGATTGTTGAATGTTAGGTATGTATTGTAATATAGGTTATACAGGACTTACCTTTTTTTTTTGATAATAAAATTGTCTGAGACAAATTGTGGGTAGGTACTTTATAGGTACAAATGAAAATGCTCCTTTAACAGAGAATAAAATTTTGCAACTATTTATAACGTACACGAGGATGAACACCACACTGGTTCGTTTTTATTGGAACTATCGGTCGCCGCAATTTAATAATTATCAAGTACTCGTAGTTAAGCACGCTGGAAGAATGAACGATTTCATATTCATACAACAATAACAATTATTATTACATGAATTTATAATTTATTCTCCGAATATCGCCTTCACTCACAACGAAACACGACAAGGTTTGCGTAGGTACGCCACGCAGTGCATTCTGGGATTTCAGGACTGATCACCTGACCGAATCGCGCAATCGTACAAAAATCAAACACACAAACGTATAATAATAGTGTTTGATATCTATTTACAATACGTTTATCGTTAATTTGATTTAAATAATAAAAATACAGAAACGTAAATTTTTTTGTAAAAGCCATGACAAAATGTCACTTTCTGGTAAAATAAAAAAATATTATTCATGTTTAGATCACCATGTTAAAATTAGTAGATCATAAACGTTTGTTTTCTATTTAATAAATAAACGTTTATTAAATACGTTTAAAAAATTAATTAAAACTATCTCTAAACGAAAAAAATGTTTACTAAACGTTTATTAAACCATCGATCGTTGCTTGGGAGCCTTAGTTTTTCATTTTTGGAAATATTTCCTAAACGAGGCCTGATCCTGAAAAAAGTTATTCTTTCTTTTCTGCTTAAAATACAATTTTACATATGACGTTTGATTTTAGCTGTCCAGTTACTAAAAATAAATATTTTTTAACAGCCTTATTGGTTCTACATTTTCGAAAATATTTCCTAAACGAAGCCTGATCCTGAAAAAAGTTATTCACTCTTTTGTGCTTAAAATACGCTTTTATACATGGCGTTTGATTTTGGCTGTGCAGTTACTGAAAAAAACTTTTTAGCAGCCTTAGTTTTACGTTTTTGAAGATAGTTCCTGAATGAGGCCTCATCTTGAAAAGAGTTATTTACTATTTTATGCTTAAAATGCGATTCTATACATGACGTTCGATTTTCACTGCCCAGTTACTAAAAATACATATTTTTTAGCAGCCTTAGTTTTTCATTTTTGGAAATATTTCCTAAACGAGGCCTGATCCTGAAAAAAGTTATTCTTTCTTTTCTGCTTAAAATACAATTTTACATATGACGTTTGATTTTAGCTGTCCAGTTACTAAAAATATATTTTTTTTAACAGCCTTATTGGTTCTACATTTTCGAAAATATTTCCTAAACGAAGCCTGATCCTGAAAAAAGTTATTCACTCTTTTGTGCTTAAAATACGCTTTTATACATGGCGTTTGATTTTGGCTGTGCAGTTACTGAAAAAAACTTTTTAGCAGCCTTAGTTTTACGTTTTTGAAGATAGTACCTGAATGAGGCCTCATCTTGAAAAGAGTTATTTACTATTTTATGCTAAAAATGCGATTCTATACATGACGTTCGATTTTCACTGCCCAGTTACTAAAAATACATATTTTTTAGCAGCCTTAGTTTTTCATTTTTGGAAATATTTCCTAAACGAGGCCTGATCCTGAAAAAAGTTATTCTTTCTTTTCTGCTTAAAATACAATTTTACATATGACGTTTGATTTTAGCTGTCCAGTTACTAAAAATAAATATTTTTTAACAGCCTTATTGGTTCTACATTTTCGAAAATATTTCCTAAACGAAGCCTGATCCTGAAAAAAGTTATTCTCTCTTTTGTGCTTAAAATACGCTTTTATACATGGCGTTTGATTTTGGCTGTGCAGTTACTGAAAAAAAAACTTTTTAGCAGCCTTAGTTTTACGTTTTTGAAGGTAGTTCCTGAATGAGGCCTCATCTTGAAAAGAGTTATTTACTATTTTATGCTTAAAATGCGATTCTATACATGACGTTCGATTTTCACTGCCCAGTTACTAAAAATACATATTTTTTAGCAGCCTTCTTTTTCATTTTTGGAAATATTTCCTAAACGAGGCCAGTTACCAAAAAAATATATTTTTTAACAGCCTTATTGGTTCTACATTTTCGAAAATATTTCCTAAACGAAGCCTGATCCTGAAAAAAGTTATTCTTTCTTTTCTGCTTAGAATACAATTTTACACGTTACGTTTGATTTTAGTTGTCCAGTTATTAAAAAAATATATTTTTTAACAGCCTTGCATGGTTCTACATTTTTTAAAATATTTCCTAAACGAAACCTGATCGTGAAAAAAGTTATTCTTTCTTTTCTGCTTAAAATACAATTTTACATATGACGTTTGATTTTAGCTGTCCAGTTACTAGAAAATATTTTTTAGCAGCCTTTGTTTTACATTTTTGTGAAATATTTGCTAAACGAGTATATATTTTTTTTTTAATTGCTAAACGAGAATATCTTGAAAAAAGGTATTCTCTCTTTTATGCTTAAAATACGATTTCATGCATGCCATTTGATTTTACCTCTCCAGTTACTAAGAAAAAATATTTTTAAGGAGCCTTTATAGTTTTACATTTTTGAAAATATTTCCTAAACGAGGCCTCATCTTGAGAAGAGTTATTCTCTCTTTTATGCTTAAAATACCATTTTGTACATGGCATTCGGTTTTTACTGTCCAGTTACTGGAAGATATATTTTTTAGGAGCCTTTTGTTTTACATTTTTGGAAATATTTGCTACACGACGAGGCCTGATCTGCAAAAAAGTTATTCTTTGTTTCTTTGTTCCATGCTTAAAACACGATTTTATACTCGACGTTTGATTTTAGCTGTTCATCACTTACTAAGAAAAAAATCTTTTATAGCAGCCTTAGTTTTACATTTTTGAAAATATTTCCTTAACAAGGCCTGATCTGGAAAAAAGTTATTCTCTCTTTTGTTCTTAAAATATGATTTTATATATGTCGTTCGAGTCTGACTGTCCAGTTACTAAAAAAAATTCACAGCAGCCTTAGTTTTACATTTTTGAAAATATTTCCTAAATTTTCAATTATTTATTTATTTATTTATTTATTTATTTATTTATTAATATATTCCAGCATGTTTACACCTATTTACAGGAACAAATGTACGATATACATTTTACATTTACAGCAGAGAAGAGTACAGTAAGATCTAGTTAGGTATTATACTTTGCAACAATGCAATTAGGGCAGTTACCAAACAACCTGTATTGGAATGGTGGAATCAGAAGCGGATATTGTTTGCCTTAACTGGCGTTCCTCCTCCGTGGCTGAAGGTAAAATTGCGGATCGAGTCAATAGCATAATTCATACAGTAAAGAACCTTTCCTTTCCTGAACTCTGCCGCAAAAAGGCTCTGAAGCACAACCAAAACCAGAATATTTCTAAAATATTTCTATTCACAAAAAAGTTGTGACGTCATTTGTTTTATAATAAAAAAGTTATGAATTTTATTGTTGCTTGTATCCCACACGCCAAAAGAATGCCACATTCGATACATCCCGCTGGACTGGAACTCAATAAGGAAGAGTCCGTCAATTCCCACTTACATCTCCTTCCCCATAACCGGGTGTAGTAATGAAATCACCACATCTCGGCTGCCCGGGAGCGGCTACTTGTAATTCTCTATCCCGTCGTCGCGGCGGATCGGGCCGTAATTAGCCCGGCTCCTAACGGAATCTCCGCGCGTATGCGGCGCACATCCCGGCCCAGCGATCCGGTAATGGCATTGCCGGCGACTCGGGACAGGAATACCAACGGGGCCGAGTGGCCTGGTCCGTGCGAGGGACAAAGCGCCCCGATGCACCACTTCAGCACGCAGACGACAGGGACGACCTTCGGGTGACGTACCTTGTTGTGGAGAGGGATTGTGGAGGAAGGCTCAACGACGAAGCCGATCGGATAATGCCGTGCGGTATTGATTTATGGATGCTTTTTAGAATAATTACCGGCAACACTTCTTTCAGGATCAAATTTCAGTTTTACAATGAAAACTTATAATAGTGGAGGGTGAAAAGTTCTTCTCGATAGGGTGGATTCAGGATAGGGTTGATTCGCGATTTGATGCATAAAAGATTAGATTATTGTCTTATTTCAATTATAAGATAAGTAAAAGAAAAATTGGTCTTAATTGTATATTTCATTTTTGTAACACTAAACAACTTAATCAGCTTTAAGGGGTAGAAAAGGCCACCCTTAGAACGTATTTGACACGTAACTTTTTATACCCCAGGCAGCCCAGAGTGTGTTGATAGAAGTTAGAGAGCAGTTTAGTTATTGTCACATCAGTTAAACTAATATTCGGTCCCACGATGGGCGCCAATTTATAACGATGGTTATTACAGATATTATAACTGTTCGCGGAAATTTGAAAACCGTCCTCAGGTGAAACGTCAAGCTTTGAAATTTGTTCATCAAAGCTTACAAGAAAATTTGATTTGGAAAACGGTGGTAAGAAAACGGTTGGGGGGGATTTTGAATAAAACAGAAAAATAAAGGCCAGAGCAGCTGGTGACATGCGACAACAAAATCGAAATCCCTTGGCAATATTGAACGTTATCTCCAATGAAAATCAGGCGAAATTTTGAGGTGCGACACTTTCATTTTTGCGTTGTGTAGTTTTAATTAATATTTTATGAAATAAAAAGAACACATAAAGCCCTAGACGTGTTCTTTATGTCGTCTAGGGCTTTATGCTTACAAAAATTGTATAATAGAACAATGTTATCCTACATGGAAGTCCCACGTACGACCCTGCTTATATATCGAAACCGTCGATGGTAAATTGGCCGGGGCCGCGTCCCATCCGGGCCCCGATCCGGGCTAATATAATAACGACCGGAACAAACTGTGCCATAAAGAGGAGGCGCCAGTAAATCACCCTCCTGCTACTCCCTGACCTTAAATGCGCGCTAAAATATGTCCTGCTTCCGGGCTTCCGTTCTCAACTTCCTGTCTCTCGTCTTCTCCTGGCTCTTGGAAAGGGAAATCCTCCATCATTTCAGGTTGCGAGGAAAAACTACCTACAGCCGATGATTTGTGCATCAGTCTACTCTGTTTAAATTTATTTCCGTTTTCTCAACACTAGCACTACATCCTACTAGGTGAAAACAAAGCCAAACTTGGTAGGTTATGTACTTACTTGGGTATTAACGGTTTATAATACTGAGCTCATGATGGCTGAAGGTTTTAGTTAGTAATTACTGCGAGGAGTCCTATAAAAACCGTAAGGTTAAATGGACTGCAGCCCCGGGGCGTAAGCCTTTCGAGAGCATATTTTTAGTTTTGCAAAAATGCGACTTTTTTCTATTACCTGTATCTTTTTATATCTCCATGCATCAAAACAACATCTTGTACCATAAAAAATACCCTTTTTATTAGGCATTTTTTTTTCAAAACTGATCGTCCAAAAACAGCACCAAAACAGCAAAACCGTGAATAGCTGATCTGACACGCATAATGTGTCAAAATCTCACCTTCCCGATATTCACGGATCGTCGGGCCAGCATTGATCCTCTATCCCTGTTCCCTATTCCCGGCATGTCTATCTGTAGCCCCGGATCGGGCCGCGGCCAGGACGTGACATATCAACCATCTGACCCCATCACCGTCGGCTCTCGTGTGAGATGCCCACAGGATAGCGCGGCTCTCTGCTCTCGGCTCTCACCAACGCTCCTACGCCCGAGCGTACTCTTTCATTTACCGCAGGCGACCCTCCATTATACAGGGACAGGGACGGTTTATAGAGGGGTGGGAATGACTCAGAATAAGTGGTACAGTTAGCAGGAGGAATGTTGACATTGTGGTCCGTTTTTAGTTATTATTTCTTATTTGCTCCTTTTTTATCCGGGAAAATATTTTTTATCTGAGAAAGTAAATTTTCCCGGATAAAAAAGTAAAGTTGATGGAGGAATAATATTATGCAGTGTGTTCATTGATGTGGTTATGGAGAGGATGAACTTTCCGAATCTTCATTTTTAGGAAAAAAAGTCGTAGATATACAGGGTGTTATAGCAAGTTGATAGTAAAAATTTCTCAGAAATCACTTTGGAAGATAAACTTATTATTTATAAAAAAAATTCTGATTCCCGAAATAACCAACCCTTTGAAAATTCAGCTCCTAGAAGGTAAAAACGAAATGAAACTGGATTAGGAGACTTGGTCCTGTCCATTCCTCTGCCAGATCACCGGATCTCATTCTGCTGGGTTTTTATGGGGGGGGGGGGGTTGAAACAGCAGGTATATCAGAATAGCAGGTCTTCCACGTAACTTAGAATCACTAAAAACAAGGATATAGGAAAAAATGAAAGAAATCAACCTGCAACTATTCGTTAAATCGGCGAATTCTTAAAAAGATCAGAACAATCTGTGGAGATAGCTGGCAACAACGTATGATAATTTTGTTTTCGATTTTTGTTTTATTTCTAACTTCCCCTAACCATTCCCTTGCCCTTTACCCTTTCCAATCCATTCCCTAACCCTTTCTCAACCCTTTCTTGATCCACCCCTAACCTTTCACCAACTTTAACCAAAGCTTTGCCTCACATTTTCCAAACCTTTCCCTAACCTTTCATAAACCTTTCTCAACATTTCCCAAACCTTAAACAAACCCTTCACAATCCTAGCCTAGCCTTTCCCAAACCTTTCCCAACCTTTCCCAAACAATTACCTAATCAAATAAACATTTTTCCAAAGCAGGACATTTTTACAGGATATACGTTTTACTATGTAGGAGGGATGTCTTTTAAGTTTTTCATACAGGGGCATAGTAGACGGCGCTATAATCAAATTAATACTCCAGTTTAACCTCCATCTTTGATTACTTAAATCCAAAGTTTTAGTGTGATGCGTATAGTGTTGTAGATGCAGTGAATTTTCAAAGTTGGCAATAAGTTATTCGAACAATGGGTGAATTGAAACGAAAAAGTTTCCCCGCGTAAATTTTTTACAAATTTCGAAGACAAGAATGCCTCGCCGAGTTGCTTTATATTTTCGGCAATCATTTGACAATTTCTCGTTGGTGTGGTGAATTCAAACATGGACGAATGATTCTTAGTGACGATTTGAGGACAGGTGAACCAAAAACAGCAGTCACCCAGAAAAGCACAGTCGATGCTATGCGCACGCTAATCGAAGATAATCGACAAGCGACATGTCGCGAAATTTCGGCATGATTGAGGATTTCAAAGACCTAAATTAAAGAAAAAAAATTAAATGAAGAATTTGCGGAAAAAAATTTTTGTTCCGGCAATGAAGCACTCCATCATTCGACAATTTCCCGTTGCTGCGGTAATTCAAACGTGGACGGATGAGTCTTAGCGACGATTCGAGGTCAGGTGCATCAAAAACAGTAATGAGGCTGTGCGCAAACTCATCAAGGAGATCGACCGAAGTCAAAAAATTTTGCAAGAAGAATTTGCGGCCCATCATTCGACAATTTCCCGTTGCTGCGGTGATTCAAACGTGGACGGATGAGTCTTAGCGACGATCCAAGAGCAGCTGCACTAAAAACAGCAGTCACCCAGGAAAACGTCGATGCTGTGCGCAATTTCATCAACTTAGTGACGACAAGTGACATATCGCGAGATTGGTGGGAGATTGGGGGAGATTGGAGACGAATGGGGACGATTGGGGTAAATTGGGGAAGATTGGAGCGATTGGGAGGAGATAGGGGGAGAAAAAAGTCTCTTGGAAAAAAATGTTTCAACGCAGGAAATTCAAAAATGTCAATAGCATCATCAGTAATGATGAATCGTAAATTTACTCTTATGAACCCGAAAATAAACGCTAGTCATCTGTTTGGGTATCACAAAGTGAAGAAAAACCAATAAAAGTCGTCTGTTCTCGAAGTGTGTCTAAAAAGATGGTAGCGACATCTCAAAAGCAACAATGCCGTTTAACGGAAGACATTGCTGAGCT
This sequence comes from Malachius bipustulatus, assembly GCA_910589415.1. NCBI lineage: Eukaryota > Metazoa > Arthropoda > Insecta > Coleoptera > Melyridae > Malachius > Malachius bipustulatus. The sequence continues at coordinate 10,778,776 of OU342631.1, read as the reverse complement.
CGTAATGCACACAGCTCGTAAGCCAATTGCATTGAATTGAGGTCCTAACGATTTTTTTACCTTTCCGAAATTCAAAAACAGACTGCGCGGTCACTTTTTAGTGCACCAATAAATGAGTGAAATAACTGCTTCCAGAATTGGTTAAAGCGCATGCAAAAGGACATTGGTCTTCATGGAGAATAATATGTCGAAAAAAACAAAGTTTTTAATTTAGAAGCTACCCACAGTTTTATTCTAGCTCTATGTGCAAAACTTGAAAGGCAACCCTTGTATTATGACACCCTGTACGTCCAAGAGAAATAATTGTGGTTTGTAAGATCTCTCGGAATATTAGGAAAGGTTTCCTCGTCATAACCCCATCCGTTTAGATTAAATAATGCACTCAAGTTTCTTTAAGTTTTAATTTTTTGGGGGGTACAACGACTACACCGTTATAAGGACAACTTTCGAGAACTTTCTTAAGTTAAGCGTGACCGCCTTTAAAAATCCTCTGAAAAAGAAAAACTAGTTCCAAAAAAAAACAGGAATTGGCGTCGATTTTTGATTTCAGTGTATCGATTTCTCTGCTAGCTAAAACTCTATACTTTCACCAGCTCAATTTTCAATTATTCAGATCAATAATTATTATGAAAAAAGTTTCAATAATAATTGAGCCAGATTTTGTTACAATCATTATAAAAATTCCCGTGATTTAAAAAACACTAAACTTCGGTGCCGGTGCTATTGAAATGTCATAAAAGAGCTGGAAGAAAAGGAAAGCATCAAACAAAGAATCGTTTCCCCCCATATTCTCTAAAGCCCATTTAGCGGAACGAACCCACATAGAGCTCTGATTGCGCTCGTATTCCCGCACTTTGGGTCTCCCGACATATAGAGCATCGACTCAATTCCGGATTAGTAGGAATATCGTTTAAGATTTGGCAGGGAACGATTGAGATGGTCATTGCGGAGCTGAGATTCTATTAAATGTTCGCGGGAGATTAGGAATTATTAAGAATTCGGTTCCATTGATGAGCGATATTGATTTCCAAACTGAATTTATAAGATGATGCACTCAGGATAAAAGGATTCAGGAGGTCCATTTATAACACTGTATATAAGTAGAAAATGACTTACTGTATACCTAAGTCGTTATTTAACATTACATTATTGTCACAAAGTTATTTCCCCAAAGTTGGTAATATGTGACTACTGCGAAGGATTTAATTAGTATTGTTAGAAAACTAATGTTTTTCTGGTGTCATAGTTTTAATTATTGTTAGATAAGAACGTTAGGGGTTGGAAGTTGGAAGACAAACGACCGAATAAGTCGAAGTGTTTTCAGTCAGACGACTCCTTCGCGAGGTTTCAGCGCAAGGATCCAAAGGCGACATTGCCATATTTGTCAAAATGTGTTTTCAACCTGCCACGTAAACAAAACTTCATGAACATTACAAGAAAAAAACGAGAATCCACTTAATCTGGATGTTTATATGGCAGGTTTCTATACAGGGTGTCCCAGTTTATAGTAGCGTAACTTCGGCATTCGATTGAAAAAGTCATTTCAGGGAAGAAAGTTTATTTTTTACCTTTACCTTACTTATTATCTTCATAATTAGAAGTTAAATCGCTTCTAAGAAATAACAACATTCGAGTCCGAGACCGAAGAGCTAACGAGTGTTTATCTGCGTTTTTAAAATTTGGGTCTCTTTGGTCAATTTATTTAAATTCCAGCAACTCCACCTGTAAGTAGAGCAACCTTTTTATCTCCAAAGAACCCTTTAAATAAAAGGGGTGATATTTTCTTTATAACATTTTGAGATTGCAAAGATTGGATTTGATGTGCCAAGATTGGCAGCATTTAAAAAAAATTCAAGAAGTCTTCATTAGGTTCAAATATACATTCAATATAGTGGCAACACTGCATAAAGGGCAAGTTTGAATTACGATCATGGAATATATCGAATGTAAAGGGCTGCCGATAGGGTGGAATACAACCGGCACCGGCTAACTGGACTATGTATGTATGTATATCATACGTGTTTTAATTCATCCGTTTGAGAGCCGGTCTTCCGTAATATCAGACGCTCTTTCCGGATTATAAATATTCCATTCATATATAAATCCGAGGGAGGGTCAGAGCATTGCTATAAGTCTATAAGATACACCCCAGCACTAAATCTTATACAGTTGCTTTAATAGAGACATCCGTGAAAAACTTATATTGATAATATATCTCTTCTCTCTCTGAAATTGTGTCTTGAAATATTATGGGGGAGAGGAAATTCCGATTCAGTTGCCAGAAAATAACGTAATCAATTATAATGCGGCATTATTGAGGACATCTTAAGAGAAGAGCCAATATGGTTACTCTGCAATGAAGAAGACGAGACAGCCTCGCTTTAAACTAGGTAACTTACTATTATTGGTGAACCTTTGTGGTAAAAGGCTATACCGCCAACTGCGCTCAAAAATGCCCATTTCAGTTATCAGGGAGTTGGACGGTTTCCCTACTGATCTCTGCGCATTCTGATAACTGGTAATCAGGAGAGCGTTTGATGTGAACTCATGCAAAATGCTCTGGTGACCATCACAAACTGGTGTAATGAACTCTTACTCTCAGTAAATCCACTGTCCACTGAATTGATCCAATTTACCAGGAAATAGTACCCTGGCAATGTCGCGTAGTGATTGGGATTGGGAAGACCATACGGGGCCTGTCACCCAAAATCTGTTTGTGGTTTGATAAGACCTCACTTCTCTGATGGCCTAAAACGAGACAAGTGATAGCGAAAGCACAACTAGAGCGTGCCCAAAGAATGGCGTGACTTTCCAGAACAGGTGCTATGAAATCAATACCACCCCAACTAGTGTAATAGAACCTGACTAGATTCATGAGAAAATGGCAATGGGATTTGTGCATTTATTGCAAAGAGGAGGGCTATGGAACAATAGATTAACACTGGTAGGAAGCACTCGCGTTCTAAAGAAGGCAAAGTTGAAGAAACCTGTGTTTCTTGCATGCGCAGACAGTATCCTTCCAAAATACCCAACAAATAAGAGCTTGTAAGTGCTTCAAGAAGGAAAAGGTACCAAATTATCGTGATCTCGACATGACCGCATCCCTAGGAAAACAGAGAAACATTTTCCAAGTGGAACTGATGGGAGTAATCCAAGCGACTAGCGCAGCAGTGACTAAGAAAATAGGAATGTTCAAATTCTAACAGATAGTAAAGATATCCTGTCATCCCTAGACAATCCCGGGATAGCTTATGGCCTTTTAATGGAGTACGCTGAAGTCCTGGATAAAACACCTTAAAACTTGTATAGTTAAAGGGCTCGATGAAGGTAAAAGAGACCTAAATCTAATAGAAGACCACCTGACACGGCGGTGGTCAAAATTGAACCCTATGAGTCTTGAAACATTTCTACCTCTGGCACTAACTGCTACCAGCGCCCTAGCAATTACTACCCCTGGCCCGAAAAGTGATAAATATCTCCTACAGCTAAGAACAAGCCTAAGACTCACTAATAGGAAATTACTCTGGCCACTACAGGCTAAAAAACATCTTTATAAAATGGAGATGATGCAGCACCCAAAGTGAAGAGGACGACGAAACTGCAGAACATGTGCTCTCCCACTATCAATAACTGCAATCCATGTTTGGGGAAGTCTGACTTGATATGGTCAGAATTGGGCAGACCTCGTCCTTGTTTACATTCGAGTAATCGGATGGTTGGAGGATTGGTAAGTGATGGGGCTGTCCAGTCGAGAGGAGGTATACAAGGGGCCCAATGGAGGCCTACGTGACAGTGAAAAATCACCCTCTCTGCAACAATCCAGATCCAGATCAGATATTAGGAAGACACAAGGTAGAGTAAACGCTCATGAATGCATAATCTTGTACTTGTACTGATGGAGACAATGGATAAGTGATCTTTCTTCCATACTCGTAAAACCTAATGTAAACCAGAAAAATGATGAAATGTTGATAATTTTGCTGATTATGCAGTATAAATGCTCTTACCCTGATTGGTAATTTTTCTTCACAGAAGAACCAGCATTTGGATTCTGCGATCAAAAAGAGTTTCTCTTGTAATATTTCAGTGTCCACCGAGCTCATAATACTAACTCGGCATGCAGTCTTGGATCAACTGGTCTTAAGAAGTCCCAGAGACCTCTCATGTCTTTGGAAAGATCTCGAGCAGACTTCTTAATGCCACTGGCACCATTTTTAATATTTTTGCACATCAGTTTTGGACAGTTAAGTTAAAAATATCGTTAAAAAATGTAAATTAGAGTTTCAAAAATGTTCAAACTTCTCTTTAAGACAAAAAAATAGTATGCGTTCTTCTTCTTCTTTTCTATGGCTTGGATACCCTGGTGCATACAACCATCAATGTGTGTTCCCTCATTGGCGAGACAAGGATATCAGCCATGACTCATATGACAAACCGTTCCTTTTCTACTTAATCTAACAAAATTTATCATCAATTAATGAGAAATTCCAAAAATTATTGAGAAATCAATAAATTTATAGTTTGAACATTTCCTCGACATCTTTAACATAATGGAAGTTTGTAATATAAGTCTAAGAAACTACCTATGTTAATTTCTAATTATAATGAACAATGTTTTTCGTTACTGGTTCCCGACATAAATCTGTCCCTTTCCGGCAACGGGAGACATGGGAGTAGTAGGGCAATAAGTTAGCTCTAGATCATTGACAAGGTCTGAGTTACTGGCTACCGTGATCGACTCCGTCCTTATCTTGTTTGTTTGCTCCCGAATGTCTGCTTTTATAGGCCCTATCGGCCCGATCAGTCGATCCAACTCGCTCTCTACAAATACACTACACTACTACTGTCTCCTCTCCCCTCGTCGCGACCGGGAAATCCCCCGCCTAAACCTCTTCAATGCGATGATCCAGTCAGTCGATGTTCATCCAGAAATTATATACGGTTAATATATTGGGCTAGTTTCGGTCCTTCCAGTCGGATCTGGTTTACATGACATTTTCAAGGGGATTTTTATAATGTGTTGAAAATACGTTTTCTTAAAACGAGAGGCCCCTACCTTCGACCTGCATCTTGTAGGTGGTGGTAGCTCTATGTCTTGAATAAATCTCGTTCCTCTTTCCACTTATTTTCGATGCGGGCTCTAACGATTCTTTCATGATATCAAATTGAGCATTATGTGTGTTACCCTCACCTATTCGACGATCAATGCCGCAATACATAAAATCTCTCGTTCTAAAATCTTTGCTTCCTAAAAAACACAATTTACAATGTTTGATGGTAACTAAGTAGCCAGCAAGTATCGCCCTTAGCCGTCTATGTCAGACAGCATTAATTTTTAGAATTCCCTTTTCCCCTCTAGGCCCATCCACCCCTGTCGGAGAGCGATACAAGAAATTAGACTTCTTCTTCGTCATGTTTAGAGAATTCTTGAAAATTTCATTTTTCTATAGAAATGAGCAATTATTTGAGAGTGTCATACTCATACCGTCTACATCTTCATATTTACACACTTGCTATTTACTTGTTCTGAGATAAAGAAAACTAAGATCACGTTAAACTCAGATGGACATTTTCAATTTATAGTGGGGTCTGATTATGTGTGATTATTTCAATGTTGAACAAGCATGACTGTGAAATGAGCAGGGGTGGCTCCACCAGTTGGTGGTTAGCGGTTGAGTACAGACTATCAGGACCTGACTCAGCAGAATCAAGCGTCACTGGCGTCAACTCCGCTCTCGTTAATCAGGACAGCCTCTGCTTTAAAGGGAAACATACCCACTGTGAGTGAGTCTACATTTTTGGCTAAACTAATAAATCATACCGTAAAAGCAGGTACCTACAAAAACTTAACCTTAAAATAAGAACGGTCAATTTCTAAAACTCTTTAAATGATGTCTGCCTATCTCAAACGATAAAAAAGAAGTCCAATTATTAGTGCATGATCAGCTTAAATCGGCTCTTGTTCTATGGCACTCTACTCTACATAGCCTACTTCTCTTCTCCTGATTTTAATTACGTCGTCGGTCGAAGGCGGCGGCAGCGGCGGTGGCGGTGGCGGTGGCGGCAGCACCGAGCACATCATGGCAACCGGTCCGCCGCCTCTATAAGTTATAACCAATAAATCTCTGCAATGTAATTGTGCGGTTCCGGTACGATGACTGCAAATTGCATCTGATTTATGTCCTGTGCGAGATACAGGGTGTATTAATCGAGTCTAAATGGATATTTTGGGACTTTCTAAGTCTCCGCAGAGGGGTCTCCAGGGGGCTGCAGGAACAATACTGTCATTAGTAACCGCCACAGGTTGCGGACTGTCGACATCAGAGCTCCCGGCTGACTTGAAGTGATTATCTCTCTAATAGGCTTCATTCATTCGGTCTGTAATTGAGAAATTGTCTTCTGGAAAACCCGCCGGTTGATTTTATTGCTACTACAGGGTGATGCATGAAGAGAGTCGAAGTTAAAGAATAGCTGCAGCTTTCAGAAGCTTAGATAAGACTAACAAATGCAAACTTTGTTTAAACAGGCTTTGAGGAAAAAAATCATTAGAGATTTAATCTTAGAGGTAAATTGCGTTTTCAGTTGCTCACGTAATAGAATAGGAGAAACGAAACCTTCGACTCTTTGGGAAAAACTCATCCTTGCGACTTCTTGCAGCAGCTGCTTCATGGCAGCAGCCGAAAAACAAGTCAGGCTAGGGCTTATCTAGGACTATATTTGCTTCCAAGTTCCAGTGCTTGGACCATGTCATCTTCAATATGCATTAATTGAGATTTTCCACACGTGGTTTTAAAACAATTAATGTTAATGCATCTGTGACCTGATCAAACATATGATTGTGACTATATTTTGATTTCTTTATTTGGGGAAAAATTTAATCTTTTATTAATTATTATTATTGTTAAACGTGAATAACATATATGTCCTTAATTTAAATTGATTCGGTATAATTAATTCATTTGGGGATTTTGATCAATAATAGTTATTTAATTCAATTATTTTTTTATGCAAATAACACATGCTTTGAATGATTCATCTATCTACAGTTGCTAATTAATATTTCATTAATGCACCAGTACCGGCACATGGGCGTGCTTGCAATTAACGATTTATAACGTTGAGTTAACGCTGGGGTAATTTGTTTGTAACTGTAAACAAATGAACTACTATTATTTGGTTCACCTACGTCGTTACATTACAACCTCATAAGTTGGTAAGTGCTCTCCCCCCCCCCCCTCTACTAAGATTAAAAGACTTAATTACCCATGGGCGAAAAATTTATAATCCTACCTTGCCTCTAGATCGCAGGACCTCATATTTGCACCCCCCTTTACTTCAGAACACCCCTCCATGTATAAAAATGTTGTTTATGTTAATTTTTCTGAATTTATTTCTTATTGAAGATAAAACAGTGACAGAGACATTGAAAAATAGTAAAGGAGACCTGAATTATCTGGAAGGTTCGTTCAGTTTATCGTTGATTATTTTATTTATGTGCGAGTGAAGAGGGTAAAAAGTAAAGAATGTGAAGATTTAAAAAATAAAAATTGAATAGATTGGAGTAGACCTGAAAGTTGGGGGTTTACCTTCATTGTCAAAATATGAACTATCTTGATTTTTCGTTCTTTATATATTTGCCCATTTAATTACATTTATTCATCATTATTTACCCCCGAATGAGCACCATAATTGCCATTTCTATACATATTTACGTTACCTGTGTGTTTATTTATAGGGCAAAATGATCATACAAGACCTAAGCAAACAACTACAAACCATATCCGGGCCGGCGTTGTGATTAAAAACACGAAATTATCCATTATCGCACAATGCAGAGGTCAGAACAAACGCAATAAATACCGACATAATCTTTAAATGATATTCCGGTCAACCGCACAGGGCGTTCAAACAGAAGAACGGGCTGCAGGGGTACGGTCGCGTAACGTCACTCCAATTTCCATGTTCAAATATCAGCGCCATCTGCAGCTCGTTTACAAACCACTGTCAACATATTAACATTCAAGAGATCCCCGCCTGCAAATAGACCACTAGCTCTTTCATACATATTAATCAATATGCTAAATGCTTTGTTCCTTCCTTTACGAGGTCAAACAGTCGTTAGAGGTGGCTACACGCAGAACGCAGACAAAGGATTTTGAAAGCGAGAGTGGCTTTCAAGTCGGCCCAAATCATCTTCATTCACCTTTGAGTAGTCCGGCACCTATCGTTTCGGAATGTCCGGCACGTGTCGACTGGAAATATCAATTTGCAGGACCAAGTAGTAGAAGGATGCGGGGTAAAGGCAGACGGGCCGGCATGCGGGGGAAACACAGACGAACTCTGTATGGATTTACGGAATATGCTGCGTGGGTATTTTGAGACTGCATCAGCAATCCTTGCCCTATCTGCCGGATTCCTCGAGTAACGGCCGCGAAACTGAGTCTTAGAAGGTCGCCGCGAGTTTATAAACCACGAAAGTGAACATCCACTTTCGTTTATTTATTCTAAATGTAGATTCGAGCAAACTGTTCTATCATGCATGTCGTAGAATTATTGTGGTAGCTCACAAGATTCACACTAATGATGAAGTAAAAAAAAAACAGTCCTCCATAGTTTTCCAATAACCCGCTTCAGTTTTATCTATCATAATTTTTGCCGACGGCTGCAATATTTCTGGCCAAAGTATTTATGTTAATTTCCTTTTGACTGTCGGTGAGGCGCGAAGAGGCATCTTCTCGCCGGGAGCGTGTAATCTGTGACGCGTCATTGGGGCTGGAGGCTCGGCGGGAATCTCCAAGCAGCCTGGGAAGGGGTTGTAACCGCCAGCACTACCGCCACCGCGGCCCCTATCTCGAGCACGCATCTTGAGATTTAAATTCCTTCTATGAATTATTCATCGTCGAACAGCAATACATAGATATCGACCATTCCGTTTCTGGATGCTCGGTTAGATTGTTGCTGGTAATGCAGCATTATTAACACGGAGTGTTGCAGTTTACTTGTAGATCTAATTGCCGCAAGAGTTCCCATGAAAAATAACAGATTCTTGGAATAACCGATTTCCTAACATTCAGGATATTATGGGAGCTTTTCCATATGTTATGGGAAAAACAAGAAGGAATATCTGCAGAATTAAGTAACTCGAAGCTTCCCTCCCATTATGGTGAGGACGTTTATGAATGACCACGTACAGTGATACCCCCCCTCCCCCGCTACAAAAGCTAAATTCAGTCGTACAAGTTTTACTCCTTTTTGACGTAAACTGACGTGTCAAGTTTAAGATGACGTTGCAGCCACAGTAAACTTCAAAATTTTAATGGGGGGGGGGGGGCATGTGAGACATTATTTTAAGGTTATTTAAATTATTTACGTCAGCGAAGACGTTTTATCCCCCCCTCCTAGCAGAAACGGTTATAGACTATTTTTTGACAGCCATTTTAAAGGGTATGAGAATTTCAATGTCATCGATAAATTAAAAAATGACATCCTGGAGTTTTTAGGGTATAAAAAGACGGCCACATTCTGGATTCTGGCATTGCCTTCTCAAATGATGAATGAATATTTTCTCAAGTAAGTATAATGTTCAAGCTGCGGTCTGGGTGTGTGCCAGCCCAGCCAACCCCTGCATATACAGAGTGGTGATGTGGTATTAATTAAGCACCCTCGGGGACCTGCTCTCCTCTCCGACCAACTATTAATCACGACAGTCTCTTACTTAATCTCTACACTTGTCGGGCCTAATAACCACCGATAGGAAGTCGTCACCCCAACCCCGACGCCGTGCCGTTCATCTTCGATATATTGCTGCAGAGATGCGACCTCCGCGTCATAAATTACCGGGTTGCGAATATGAATTCATTATGGATGTATTTTTGGGAGCGGATTTATTTGTTGCTCCGGCCGTTAATGAGATTCATGGAATTTTGGCGGTTTGAGTTCCTGAAAGGAGACATGGCGATATAATTCAAGAGCAAATATCATCAATTTCAATTCTTTCACTTTATAATTATGTTAATTAAAAACAGTTCATGGAACTTCAAAATCAGGGGTACTTCTCTCGTCAAGGGAGGATTAAAAATTTGACTTATAAGCTGTCATTTTGGTACTATACCTACCTCTCCAAAATTGATTTGGAACTTGCAAGGTAATTAGTTAGTTCTTTCTCATTCAGGAAGTGAGATGAAAATTTTGGAGTTGTTCTTGGAGGAAGTAACGGCAGACATAAGTTGTTAAAAATAACTTCAATAGTTTTTAAAAATTAAAGCACGACGTCCGATGTTGTAAATCACAAGAAGAAAATCACAATTATTGAGTGGTCGTAAACGGAAAAGGTACTAAGTATTTAATCGACTGAATTAATTGAAATGTTTAGGTAGTCTTGTCGAAATGTGATAACGGCGTAGTTAACTGAAATTTTGAAAACTAATTTCATGGGAACGACTTTATTAACTTTAAAAAAATTCTTAATACCCGCGTTTAATGTCCGTTTCGTTGCCTGCGCCCCTCTGAAATTTCATCCTGCCAGCTTTATTGATGCGTAACATTACATCACCTTTCTTTCTGTCAATAGAAATCTTATAAAACCGACATCACCAAAGAAGAAGTTGTTCTGTCCTTATTAAGGTGTGAATTCCAATTGTCGCTTTCGGCGAATAATAAATATAATTTTCGCGCGTCCTATGCGCGAGTATTTTTCACGTGATCTCTTCGAGTTGCGTTTTAGGAACTGTCCCTTCATGTTGAACAGGAACGTTGAAGTTATACAGGATATTTTACAGGACTCAAGGACTCAAGGAAATAATTATTCCTCTTTCACCTTTTTAATAATTTAAGGTATTGATTAAGAAACTTTAACGCCCTAAGGCGTTATAAACTTATTTGTGACAATTTGATTATCATCTATGATGCCAAAAAGAACCGATCCTCATGTACACCATTAAAAAAAATGATAATTAAAGGTACCTACCTATAGCGTGCGCTTTTTCTTTTAATAAGTTATTCTCCAATATTGATTTCCTTAAATTTAATTAATTTATCAAAATTGATTTCTGTAAATTTCCGTTTGTATGATTAAAATATAGCCCTACACCATATATGTATTGGTAAATGGGTATTTGCTGATTATATATGTACAGGGTGTCCCAGCTTATTCGAAGCGGTCTCTGTAGGCCAAACGATGGACTTTTTCAAAATACTTTTTGAAAATTCACGTACAGGATCACAATGGCCATAATTTAAAATTATTTTGGAGTATACAGAGTGTCCCATATGACAGTGGCATATCAAAGTTATGCTTTTTTAAATGGAATGCTCCTATGTTATTGCAATTTTAGATTGTCTGAGAAGAGAAAATATGATTGGCTTTTACCGTTGGTGTTTAAATTCAGAAGTTTTTGAGTTATAAACAAGTGAAAATCGTCATTTTTCAAGTTCAAGGCCCTGTACAACGAAAACGGTTCAAGATAGAGAAAAACGACTTACATGTCCCTATTTTAACTTTTTATGTACTATCCTATGGTATAGAAACATTTGTATTTTCTTTGATTTTTTTATTTGGCGACGCGTGGAGAAATCTCAGAATTTTCAAATTTTTTATCACCCTGTATAAACATTTCATCTACATCATAGGATATAGTACATGAAAAGTTAAAATAGGGACATGTAAGCCGTTTTTCTCTATCTTTAGCCGTTTTCGTTGTACAGGGCCTTGAACTTGAAAAATGACGATTTTCACTTGTTTATAACTCACAAACTCCTGAATTTAAACACCAACTACCTATAAAAGCCAATAATCTAATTTTTTCTTCTCAGACAATCTAAAAATGCAATAACATAGGAGCATTCCATTTAAAAAAACATAACTTTGATATGCCACTGTCATATGGGACACTCTGTACACTCCAAAATAATTTTAAATTATGCCCATTGTGATTCTGTACTTGAATTTGCAAATTTTTTTTTGAAAAAATCCATCGTTTGGCCTACAGAGACCGCTTCGAATAAGCTGAGACACCCTGTATAATGATTAAAATATGGATAGTACCAATTTATTATTATTAACGAAAGAGAGCAAGCAGAGAAAGTGGAGGGGAGCCAGCGTAGGAGGGAGGTCAGCGTAGGGGTAAAACCGTCGCGATACTGCACCTTTACCGTTGGCAGAGGTTTGAAGGTTATAATTTTGTTCTAGTTGTTTAGCACAATTTTTTTGTTTTTTTTTTCTCTTGAATCGTGAACTGTGCAACAGCTTTGTGTTAATTAATCAATTTGTTTAATCATTTTTGTGATGTGGTAAAAAGATAGCAGGTATGTCGATCTAGTTCTTGATTGTTCAACAGCAACTATCTGATCATTTCTCTCAGAAAAGAGCATATTGAGTTGTCGAGGTGATGTCAAAAAGGCAGGAGGTCAGCCACTGTCAGACTTTTTGTTTTTCCCATTAGTTTTTGGTTTCCCTTTTTGAAAAATTTATAAAAAAAAATAAACGTGGGGTTTTCTTTGAGTACGACATAAATTTCTTGAGATCTAAACAACTATTTAAGCAAAAATATTTATTTTCTTTTATATCACTAAAAATCGTGACAATTATTCTAGAATATACAATAATTATTGTAAAAATACAATCTATTAATTAACTGACAGATGTTTTTTGGTAAAACCAGAAGAATAATCGCTGCTATAACCAGAGTAGTAATCCATGATGTACGGAAATTGAGGTTTCTTTAGAAGTAAAAGCTTCCTCATTCCGGATCCCTCTCTACAGGATTTTCTGAAGAAATTCTCGCTCAGCAACATGTCGTTCACTCTTAAAACTGAAGGGAGCGTTTCCTTCTCGAATATTTTAAGCGTAAAATCGACTATAGACGATTTTTCACAAAATTCTAAAAAAATAAAAGTGATCCATACTTATCAAACTGGCAATACTATTTTTTTTCAACATGATAACTTACGTTGAGCAAATTCAATGTAAAAAACCTCTTCATTAGAGAAAATGGGTAACATAAATGGCAGAGAGGCAGATCCACGAAACATGACAGTGTCTGATAGAAGCCTCAGAGCGGCATTGTCCGAAATTTGTTCACTCAATGACAAACTTGCCTGAAACTAAATAAAATATGATTATTGATCCCCCTGTGTGTAATATTAGTGCGTAGGTACGTACCTTGTAAGTTAGTTTAATGTTTTCATAAGGGCGATCAAAATTTGGAATTACTTTGTATTTATCAATCATTTTGTTGTATTCCTTCATTGCTTCTTCTGACAAAGAATCAACTCCGTGGATTATTCCAACAGAGTCGAAATGTTGGCATAGAGCTTTCGCCAGATGCCAGCCCATGCGAGGCAGGTTTACGAAATCTGGTAGGTTTTTGTCATATAAATTCAGCACATTTATCGGAACCGCTGAAATGGATGCTCTTTAGTTATTATTTTTTTTTTTAATGAAAAAAGACGCAGAATCATTATTATACTCACCTATGAAGTTGCTGGAATGAAACGTTCTTGCTTTCAATCGATCAGCTGGTATGAAAAAGTTGAACCTGAATAATAACATAATATTATTACAATAGGTGATAATTAATTAAGTAATTACGTACAGAGAAGTTTTAATTGATTTATCCTCTCTTACTACAGCGTAAATGTTTGTTTTGTAAGTCTGCAAACTGGTGATTAGATTTTCTTGGAACGTTTTAGTCGAATCGACCATTACAAACGAGTAACGGTTGTTCAAATCGATAACTTGATCTTCCAAGTTTTCATCGGAGAAAATTAATGTGAGATTTTCTAGTTTATTAACTAAGCTATCCAGAGTGGGCTTATCCAGCCATTCAGCTTTTTCGAAAGATTTTCGCAGAGTTTTTCGTAATCTCGCAAAATAGTTTTCGGCCACAAAGAACTTTTCCAATAAATCATTTTGACTGTAAAAATTCTGGACTATAAATGCGGTTACGTCTGGAAATAATTGTTTAGTAAGGTCTAGGCAATATTCTTCTCTGTCGTATTTTGCTTTGGTCACGACTGTGTTTTCATAGAAAGTAAATACGGCGTATCCTAGCAGCGCATTGTAGATTTTCCTAAAAAAAAACTAGTTTGATAAATACGCCTTAATGTCCTAATAGTCCTCAAAGGGGAGTGTCTTTGGTCGACGCGCAATTGGGATTTAGATGGCAAAAACTTAAAATAGAATTAGTGGCTCCCACTTGAGCACAACAGTAAGAAAAACCACATGCGTACTCATGGTGTGCAGAAGAATGGGATTGAGGGAAACGAACGTGCCCACTCTTTGACAATAAAAGGAGAAGCAGCTGTCTTCATAGGCCCAGAGCCATTCAGTGGCCTTGAAGACACGTTCTTCAAAGCAAAACTCCAAAATGAAGAAGGTAAACTGATGGAAGTCCAGGCTTGAGGCAATCCAAGAAGTTCCTCGGGAACTTTAACCGAGAAATGTCAAGGAAACTCACCCTCGACAAAGGAAGTCTCAGAATGCTAACGGGTCATCGCAAGCTCATCAATGAACACCTGAGGAAACTTGGCATTAAAAAGATGTCGTTTGCAGATTCTGCAGAGAAGAAAACGAGATCACCTTTTGACGAACGCGAGAGAAGAAATGTTCTGGGACAACACCAGCTCAACACTGGCTCTACCCAGCCTCGATCTCCTTAAAATCCTGAAATTTCTAAGCGGAACGGAATTGGAGAGGCTGCTGAATTGAAGGGAATACACACCAAAGAATCAGAGTATAGGGGGCACAAAAGATCTTTAATAGGTCGCAGCGCATCTGATACCTTCAATATCAAGATCATCAATGGCTCAAGGCTCATACCTGACGTCATAGGTGGAAAAATTTTCCCGATTTTCTAGAAAATTGCTCAACAGGATTAAAATGTAACTGAGGGCAACAGAAGCAGTTTTACAATTTTGACAAAAATTACCACCACACTATACAGGCTGTTCCTAAATAACAGGTAAAAAAGGAGATAATTATTTGGCTTATTTTATGCCTAAAAGTTCATATAAACATAGGCCCGCAACTGCTTCGTTACCGATCTACAGGGTGTTGAAATAAAATTTAAAAAAATTTTTCTGCATAGCCCCCATAGTTTGAGATATTTAGTTCAAACTTGGAATCTACGTTACGCTGTAGGGCTCACATCATTGGGCATGACAAATGGTTGTGAGAACTACAAGGAGATTTTTTCCGCTGAATTTCTCATCCTATTTCGCCCCTATTTCTCCTCATGAACTTTTTTGCGATGCGCCGCTGGTAGATTTTATATTACGATATGAATTTTCTATTTTATTCAGAAATTTTTGGTCTCTTTGGGGTTCGATTTTAGACACTTATGGGCTTCGGCGACCCTTAATACCTATAAATTCTGAATCAGCGTCCCAAACTCTATCAGAAAAAACCTTCAGCTCGTTTACGAAAATTGCTTTTTTTGAAAAAAAAATGAACAAAAGTTCCCTTTGAATTTTTTTTTTAGTTTGGACGTGGTTTTTGAGCGAAATCTTGGCCTCTGATACTGGAAAATGTGAAAACAAAGTCCGTTTTTTAATTAGAGTCATCGTTTCGGGGATATGAATTTTCAAAATTGGTAATTTAGATTTTTGATTTTTTTGGGGCTCGATTTGAGGCACTTCTGGGCTTCGGCGATCCCTAAAACCTTATATATTCTGAATCCATCAATTTTCTGCCATCAATTTTGATTTGGGACTGTAATTCAGTTTAAAAAAAAATTCAAAATTTTAAAATGGTAAAACAAGCTCTGATTTTTTTTGTATAATTTCCCATTTCCATTGATTTTGACGGTTTTGTCGACATCGCCTGTAAAAAATTAAAGCTACGAGGTCCCTGTACTGTTTGCCCAAACTTTGACTAATCTCAAAGAGCCGTTAAGAAAAAAAAAGAAAAAATCTTCAAATGCCAACACCTGTAGATCGGTAAAGAAGCGTTTGCGGACTAGGAACACCCTGTATACATATAGCTCGCATATCTTATCTTTACCTATTTCCCACTTTCTTCATTTCTGCAAACAATAATTTGAAGTAATCTTCTTCAAAGTAAATCTGAATTTCGGTGTCAAAGGGCAACGGGCTATTGACTAGTTTTTCAAAAAATCGCTGCCAGTCAATGATCGGATATTTTTCTTGCAAGTATGGAATCGTATGCAGTTCATAATTCTCTGTAGCTTTGGCTAGATTAATTTTTGTTTTATATCGATCGTTTCCAGAGAACTACAATAAATAAATCAATTAGCTTAAGAATAAGATTCTTATATAAGTACAAGGCCTAATATAGCGTCATCATCTAACGAAAGCGCACGAATGAACAGAGCGAACGAGTCAAGTAGTCAAACGTCGGCAAACAATCTTGATGAATTATTATTGCATGAGAAAAAACACATGATCTAATTCATTGCTTTGGAATATTAATAACAGTGCGTTGCGCGTGATGCGTGTCCGTGTTCGTTCGTGTTTGATAGATAGCATCCTAGCTTATTAGTTTGACTATGCACGTTCGTTAAATGACGACAAGGTTTACAACCCCTTCTTTATAACATAATACATATTGACAATTCGATAGAAAATACGTTTATCAGAACAATGGCACACTTAAATATGGCAAAAAGTACTTCATTATTGGAACCAGAGGATTTATTTGGATCCCAAGTCGTAAAAATGTACTTTATTGTACATTTTTTTGTACACAATGTTCTTTATTGTGTTTTCCAAAAAAAGCTATTGGTGGATCTGATAAAATTATTGGCTACTGTGACAATAAATAGATTTCGTTAAAAGAAACGTTAGGCCTCACTATTTTGTCTAAAATTAACAAGTTTTTTAAATGAATGGTGTAAATGTTGCGGGTAGATAAAGCTGGAAACTACGGGTAAAGCTGTGTGGGGAAATTTAAAAATACAGAAAACTGAGCTGGCAGTGACCTGCATCTCACAAAAAAGTTGGTCCTGGCCAGGTTTGGATTGTTATAAATACTTATCAATACATTTGTCACACTTACCCCTACGTGAAATTGACTACTAATGTTAATAAAGGTAGCGCGTATTTCCTCTGTCAATTTAGGTGATACTTCCAATTCTTCCAGAGTATTTTTCATAGAGTCTGCCAGAAACAACCATTTATTTTTTTGCTGCGAGTACAAATAGTTTTCGTATATTTCTTCCAAATTAACCACTTTTGAACCACTCAATTTAAGCTTCAAGTCCATTTTTTCTTTCGCCAACTTTTCAATTTCATCCTCTTTCGTCCAAGATCTCAATCCATTTTTCAAAACGCTACTCGATGGTGTCGTAAGCTGAAAATATGATCTATCAAGTACCTAATCATCGTGAACGAAATCATCGCCACACTTCCTTTGACATTTTTTTTTATTTCATTTTTTTTTAATTCCTTTTATCCTTTCAAGAAAGTGATTATGGTGGATGCAATGAAGAAAATAAAATATTACCAAAGTCTAAGTTCGATCTTAATGGCCTTTCTGGATTCATTATAATTAAGATATTAATGGAATTTACGAGTTACCTACCTGTAAGATATATTTATCGTCTCCAGCGACGTTAATACCAACATCAAAAATCATCATCGTCTGAGTTAGGATCAAATTTGCGAAAAGATCTGTGAGTGTTGTTTCGTCAATGGCTGTAGCGCTTTCATAAAACTTCCCCAGTGTTTTGTACAATAATTTCACTAAAAAAATTGATAAAATTTTCAAGCTGAAATGTTGAAGACAAAGGATTCTAAAGTATGTAGGTATACGGCCAAGAATCGTTTCTATCTTTCACTAAAGAAAATGTTTCTGTAAGTGTAATAAGTTTATTTACGGATGCTCCATTGAAAACTTTTGAACACAGTGTATACTACTGCACAAAATTACGGGAAAACTTTTTTGCAGCTCTCTCGTTGACATGGTCACTATATTTTTTTCAAAATTTGTATATTCGCGAAGTTCTGCAACTCCCAGCTTGGTGTATATCTGCATTATGGAGTGACAACAGGCTCTAATGATTGATTCAAACTCCTTGCAGTCTCTCTGTACCAAATGTTTTCCGATATTATCATTCGTTATGAAGAGACAGTTCATCCTTATAGTAATCATGCAAGAGCGTCCTGCAAAAGATGGCTCAAGGTTGAGGCAAATTAATTTTTTCACCAAAAAAAGAGATCTCAGATCAAAAGTCTTTGCAACCTCTTCATCTGGTAAGGGATTGTTCTTACCGCTTCTTTTTTGACCATTAGATGTTATTTAAAAACATTTCACTGGCCCTTTAGTGTTCATTTGAGCCTTTGGTACCCCTTGACTCTACTCTTTCAACTCTAACCCCCACCCTATTAAATCCCCTGCAACCTTTTTTTACCTCCTCCTCTGAGAATGTTAAACAAAGAGTTTTTACATGAAAACAGATTAACTTTACACATGAGATGGTCTGAAATTATTAATTTACACTGTTGAAGACCTACGCAACGCGCTAACAAAAAATAAATTGTAAAAATTCTGAATGTTACATAGGTCTGAAATGTGCTAAAAATCTACAAAAATTGACTTTTCGGTAACAAGATAATCGGTTTTTAGGTCTTCAACAGTGTAAATGAACCATTTTATACTATGTTATATGATTGTAAGAGAACCTATTTTCATTTAAAAACTATTTCTTTACCATTTTTGGATCTTATAGATTCCAATAATGAACCTCTCTCAATAATATGCCAGTAAAAATAATTTTTTAATGGCACTTAATGGGCAAAAAAAGTGGTAAGAACAATCCCCACCAGATGAAGAGGTTGTAAAGACTTTGAAACGTTTTGAACAATTCACAATAATTAGGTGACCTTTTTTGTAATGAGAAAAATCTATTTGCCTCAAACTCGAGTCATCTTTGAATAGCTGTGGAAGCTTTTGCTGGAGTTTGAAGAGCGAACTGTCTTATCACGACGAATGGCGATATCGGCAACTATTGCAGAAAGTCTCTAGCGAGGTTTAATTGAAGTCGGTTGAACTTCTGGTGGACATGGTCAAAAAAATCTAGCTCAAAATTTCAATTGAAGATCGTGCGAAATCGATTTTGGCTCATTCCAAGTACGTCATTGCAAGTAAAAAGTTACCTCTTAAAGTGACTATCCCTAAATTTTCAAATTAGAAGAGCAACCAAGTCAAGTTAGCCACTCTTCAGCCAACCACATGCACTATCGGACAGGGAGAGGGACTTCGAATGATTTTCAGCTTTTTTTCGTTATTTACGGTTTTAATGAAAAAATATTTGATTTGCTGTAAAATTATCGTAAACTGAAAAAAATCGTAATTGACGCGGCAGCTTTCTTCCACTTTCGAAAAATCATTTATCCTGAAATTTTCTTCAAAAAATTCTACTCTTTCAGATATGGACTTGAGAAATTGGAAAAATCATTTTTGCTGAAATTCTGTTCGAAAAAGTCCGAAATTTTATAATAATGCCGGCCACGCTTACGGCCACGAACTTAACAACCTGAAAAAATCCTTTTTGCTGCATTTTGCTCAAAAATGTCAAGAAAATTCGTAATATTGGGCAGCCACGCTTTTGGCCACTGACTTCAGAATTTGAAATAAAATTCTGGCAGAAATCTTGCTGAAAGAAGTACAAAATTTTAAAATAATGACAACCTCGCTTTTGGCCACTACTTAATAAACTGAAAAATTTCATTTTTGCTGTATTTTTGCTCAAAAAGTCAAAAAATTCATAATAATGGCTTGCCACGTTTTTGGTTGCGGACTTAAAGAAACTGAAACAATAATTTTTGCTGAAATTTGGCTCAAGAAAAGTAAAAAAAACTCATAGTAATGGCCAGTCACGCTTTCGGCTCCGATCTTAAGAAACTGAAAAGAGTACTGCCAGAAATCTTGCTGAAAAAGCCTGAAATTTTAACATTGGCCAACCTCGCTTTCGACCACGACTTGATAAACTGAAAAATGTCATTTTTCTGTAATTTTGCTCACAAAAGTCAAAAAATTCATAATAATGTGCAGCCACGCTTTCGGCCACAGACTTAAGAAACTGAAAAAAAACTGGTAGAAATCTCGCCGAAAAGCCCGAAATTTTAACATTGGCCACCCTCGCTTTCGACCTCGACATAATCAACTGGAAAAAGTCATTTTTGCTGTAATTTTGCTTTAAATTCATAATAGAATGGCCAGCCACGCTTTTGCGTTACGGACTTAAGAAACTGAAACAATCATTTTTGCTGAAATTTGGCTCAAAAAAATCAAAAAATTGATAGTAATGGCCAGTCACGCTTTCGGCCACGGAATTAGGAAACTGAAAAATATACTGACCAAAATCTTGCTGAAAGAAGCCCGAAATTTTAACATTGGCAAACCTCGCTTTCTTTCACGACTTAATAAACTGAAAAATGTAATTATTCCTGTAATTTGGCTCAAAAAGTCCAAAATTTCATAACGATGGCCAGCCACGCTTTGGGCCACGGACTTAAGAAAATGAAAAAAAAAACTGGTAGAAATCTCGTCGAAAAAGCCCGAAATTTTAAATTAGCCAACCTCGCTTTCGCCACGACTTAATAAACTGAAAAATGTAATTTTTGCTGTAATTTTTCCCAAAAAATTGAAAAAATTCATGATAATGGTCAACCACGCCTTCGGCCACTAACTTAATAAACTGAAAAAAATTCTGGCAGAAATATTTCTGAAAAAAGCTCGAAATTTTAACATGGGCCATCCTCGCTTTCGGCCTCGACATAATAAACTGAAAAATGTTATTTTTGCTGTAATTTTCTCAAAAATTCCAAAAATTCATAATAATAGCTTTTGGCCTCGGACTTAAGAAACTGAAAAAACAAAATTTTACTGAAAATTTGCTGAAAAACAATTTATCAACGAAAAAAAAAACAAATATTTTCCATCAAGCCATCATTAACGAAAAAAATTTTTTGCTGGACATCGACAAAGTTCCTCTTCCTGGCCGAAAGTGTGACTGGCCGAACTGTAGCTAACTTTACTTGGGTAGAAGAGCAGGCTTGTGAAACATCCCATTTGAAAGGCATTTAAATTTCTGCGTGGAATAACGGAAATTACGAAAGCTATTTTTTTATGTGAAATCTATGAATTTAGTCAAAAGGTTGAAAATGCCCTAACATAATTTGATACTTACGATTTTCTATCCGCTTTTCCTTATTTTGGTAAGTTTCGTATTTCAATTCATCTTCAAAATCCACACAACTCTGAAAGAAATTCTTAAACATGCTAAAGAACCGTTTTTCTTCTTTTGCCACTCCATAATCTCTCATCGAAGAGAATATTATGTCATCTATTTTTGAAAATGTGGGTTTCTCCCAGTTACCGCAAGCAAAATTATAGAAATTATCGCAGTAATCGACACCGAAATCCAAATCACTTAGAAGCGATGAAGATTCTCTTTTACATCTTGATGAAGTGCAAGGCGGTCGTGTTTCTGTTGAAGGGGTACTTCTGGGGAGTGTTATTATAAAAATTAACATAAACGTCCATTTCTAAGTAAATATAATACGTACCTTAGTAGTAGTTCAAGTTGTTGGCTTAAATCACTGTTTGAGACTGTTGTAAAGGCAGTAGTGGTACTCGTACTTTCAGAACTAAAACTTTTCGATTCTTCAGTTGATATATCTGAATCGTTTAACTGTCGAATCCTTGAAAAAGACATGTTTGAAACACTTTCGTTGAGGAAAAATACTCTGTCGTCTACAGTATTCAAATTCTCGGTAGTAAAATATGTATTTTCAGTGGTAGTGGTCGAGGTCAAATCGGATTCATTCCCTTCACTTCTAGAGGAAGAGCTCAGCGGATAAGTATTCGAATTTATCAGTAAAAGTGGAGTAGTTTCTTGTTGAACTACCAGCATTGTTTCAGTTTGCTCGGACTGGACTTCTACAATAGGACTTGTAGTAGAAAGATCCCTTTCACTTTTATCATAAATCGTAGTATCCTGCTGCGATGATTGCGATGACGTGGTGGTTATCCCATTATTAGAGTTTTCAGTACCAATTACAGGTCTAGTAGTAGTAGTTGTATCAAAAAACGTAGATGCCTCATTGGAATTATTGGAAGTGTTGCTTTCAAATATGGAAGCAGGAGTTGTATCAAGTTTATCCGAATGAGAGTTATCAGTCGTGCTTGGAAAGTTTGTTGTTGTAGAGGGTGAATTATCATCTGGGAATTGGTGTGTTATTGACTCAATTATTGTAGTAGAAGTTTGAATATTATTCTCGGTGGTAGCGATTCCTGAAACAGTTGTTGATTGCTGAGAAGTACTACTTTCGTTCTTCAAGAATATTTCGGCTTCAGTATCAGTAGTCCTCATCGTTGTTTCGCTTGATTGCTGATATGTAGTCTCTGAATCAGTTTTAATGGATGTTTGAGGCAATTTTTCCGTAGTAGTAGTAGTAGTTGTTGTTGTTGATGGGATGGTTATGGGATCCGTTTTTGGTGTAATGGTTATTTCTTCAGTTGAGTATGTTTGAGGCAGTTTTTCCGTAGTAGTAGTAGTAGTAGTTGTTGTTGTTGTTGTTGTTGTTGTTGTTGTTGTTGATGGGGTAGTTACTGGATCCGTTTCTTGTTTAGTGGTTATTCCTTCAGTTGAGTATGTTTGATTTTGAGACGTTGATGTAATTATTTCGTATCTTCTTGAATTCGTGGTGGCATCAGAGCTTCTCTGGGTAGTTGCGTCAGTTTTTGGATATATTACTGGGTTTGGTGTTGTTTTTTCCACTTCAGGGGGACCCTCGTTAGTTGTTGACATCAATATTTTTGCGGTGAACTCGCGTTCTTGCATGTTTGCATCAAAAACTTCTGCTTCATTCTGGAATATAAGAAATACAAGTGTAACTAACAGAGACAAATATACTTTTACAGTTATAATTTATGGCAGTTAACAGTAAATTTAGATAATGCAGGTTTAGGTTCCCTGTTCCCAGGTAGGTACTAGAGACACATAATTATGACGTCATATTTTGGTGATAATTGATCGCTGACGTCAGCAACCTCTAAGTGACGTCGAAACAAGTCGTGTAAGTACCTGATCTCTTATGTTATTAAAGACAACCAAAAGGAGACGTCAAAACGACCTAAGTGGACCCCTATTTTAAAACGACGCGTAAGTAACGTGTTTTTAACGTCATTTAGACATGAAACTTTGTATATAAAATTGGGGAAATCATTGTTAATGCTCAACCCGCAATCGTGTCAAAGGACGCCATATTATTATGATGTAGAACTACTTAGAATTGTGATTTTTGCAATTCTAAGTTCACTCTTGCAAGTGTAAAATTTTGTTGAATAATGATCGTCTTTTTGACTGCCAAATTTACGTGTTTTTTACATCCCAAATTCCTTTTTTTCTAGGTAAATATGACGTCTTTAATTTGGTAGTGTTTTTAGCGTGATTTTTACGTGAATAAATAACGTTTTTGATCTGTGACGTTTCTTCGTCATTACGACGTCATTTTCACGTCACTAAATTCGTTATTCCCGTCGAAGAACACCAAAAACGACGTCATATTGACTCTGCTAACTGGGTCATGAAGTTAGGATAATGCAGTTTTAGGTTCCCTGTTCCCAGGTAGCAAAGACAGGGGATTATGACGTCATATTTTGGTTATAATTCGTCACTGACGTCAACAACCTATAAGTGACGTCAAAACAACCTAAGTGGACCCTCATTTTTAGAACGACGCGTAAGTAACGTGTTTTTCACGTCATATAGACGTGAAACTTTGTATATAAAATTCTGGAAATAATTTTTTAATGCTCAATCCGCAATCATGTCAAACGGCCGCCATATTACGATGTAGAACTACTTAGAATTGCGATTTTTTGCGATTTTGACGACCAAATATACGTGTTTTTACGTACCAAACTTTTTTTTTAGGCAAATATGACGTCTTTAATTTGGTAGGTTTGAGGTCGCTTTTTGGCGTGATTTTTTCGTGAATAAATGACGTCCTTGATCAGTGACGTTTCTTCGTCATTACGACGTCATTTTTACGTCACTAAATTCGTTATTCCCGCCGGAGAACACCAGAAATGACGCCAGAATCGACGTTGCTTTGCTACCTGGGTTATTTGACAAGTAATAATATGCCAAACAATAATAATGACAAATGTCTAATTACTTTTAATTACTTACCTGCTCTTTTTTTCCTTGTTTTCTAGCACTCCACAAATTCATCCCTATTAACAGCACTATACATATAACTAAAACCACTAACATTGAACAAATAAAAGACTTGAAAGAGGTGTCCTTTCTAGGTTGCCCATTATTGGTATTCCCTAATTCATATGATCCTTTTTGAACCATTTTCTTTAGTATTTATTGAACTTTTATTTATAAAAGCAAAATTGTATTGATTAAACTTACATAATCGCATGAAAATATGCAATGTGTAACTTAATCGATCACAAACTGGGGGTTTGAAAATCTTCATACCGGTTTATTGCGGTAGATTATTCTAAAGAGGAAGGAAGTCTATTATCAAAGTAAAACCGCAGACTTTTTCACGCTTATGAGACTGATAGGTACTGAAATATAAATTCTGTTATAGTTTTTCCATTCCTCTGAATTTGGCTATTAGATTTACCTATACGCCTATACCAGCTATACACCGGCCAGCGATCAGATATACGTACCTAAGGTATCTTAAAAATGTCATCCTAAATTAAATAATTAAAACAATTTTAAAAATCAAAACGTAAACGATAATATTTGATAAAGGCATTGGCAACTTAAAAAAAACTTTTCTTAAATCAATGCCTCTCGCGTTGACCTTGTTGATGACAATAGCAAAAACGGCACTTCGATATCTGCTTCCCCTCCCAAAATAATATATCCCTGCGTATAATAACGTTTGTGACGTAACCTTCAATAATTATCCGTCGTTAATGAGTAACCACGGCTGTTTTGACGTCAGAATTCTGATTTCAACAGCCCTTATAACTCGCTTATATAATATCGCAGCTACTGAAAGCTACATCATTTTTTAACTCGTTGGTCGATTTAAGAAATTATTGTTACTTTATTTTGTGAGGAATTTAATTCTAAAACTTTTATTTCTTTTATTATTTTTCAAAAAACTTTGTCGTTTTCAACAAAAGTTCGAAAAGCTGAAGAAAATATTGCAGTTTTGTAGGTAATCTAAGCATCGAAGATTCAAAAGATGTTTTTTTTATTCTCGAACTTTTCTTTTCTTTTGTTTTTTCAAAAATCTTTCTCATTTTCAACTGTCTTCCTAATTTTTAACTTTGACATTTAATTTAAAAACCAATTTTTGAATTTTTGATTATTTAAAATAAGAGAATTGCATAATACTTTTATTTAGTTTTTCGGAGTTTTCTTGAAACGGCAAAGTTTTTGAAAAATAATAAGAGAAGTCAAAGTTTTAGAATTAAATTTCCTATAAAATAAAGTAACAATTTCTTAAATCAACCAATGGGTTAAAAATTATATAGCGTTCAAAGGATACCATAATCAACCCTTTTAAATGTCCAGCACTCGCAAGAACGCGCTATGCGCGCGGTCCTGGGACTCCTTAGCCCCGGGAGCCTGCTGGCGGAAAAGACCTTGGTTAGTATGGACTGCTGAACCTTGTCAAAGGAACGGAGGAAAATCTAAATGTGAGAAATACAATAAGCCCGCTGGCTTCAGTGTTCGGGATCACATAAACCATATCTCACATTTAGTTAAAATACCAAATACCAAATACCAACCCTTTTAAATACAATAATTTAACTCATCTATACTTTACTACGACGAATACTCTTATTGGTATCTATACTCACAATGTGTACGAAATTTGGTTTTAATAAGTACAAAAGTATAACTGGGATATTGAGTTTTTATAAATTCGAAACCCCTTTATTTCAAGGCCTATAACTTCTCAGGGCTGCAACTTAGTATAGAGATAAGTTGCGTTTAATCACAATATTTTTGGGGACCCCTACACGCCCCTCCATCGTTTTTTTTTTTCTAATCAAATTTTAAAATGTATTATCAGTAGAAAAATACAAGAATTGATCGAGGTGTTATGGCTCATATCTTTTACCCTGATCTTTAGATTTATTTTGTATAATGTAATATTGAACCACTTAGATTATGAAATATTTGAGATTTTGTTGTGTGTTGAAGTCAAAGCCGCAAACCCGTGAAATAATGAAAGAAAGTTTGGAACTCATATCTCTGTTTCTCTGGTTGCCTACTAATGATTCAAATTGCACTACAACCACCGGATAAATATTAGTTCCAGCTTTCGTGTATATGTATAGGATATGTGTAGTTTGTGTCTGACTGATGAGTCCGAAACAAGGACGAAACGATACACATATTATGCTGAACGAAAGTTTTCTAATTCGTTCTGCAACCTTTAGAAGACTGGCAAGTTGAATTTAGAACTTAAATCCCAAGAAAACTGAAATGTATCAAATTTTTCCAATAGTTACATAATCTTGCACTTTTCAGTGATTATTTCCTTCTGTCTTTGGTCGAATTACGATCGCTCATAAAATGAAACGCTCTGTCGACACTCCGGCTGATGTAAAATGTAAAGCAATCGCTCTAGGGAACCTGCACTACCGACACTGACGTAGAAGCATTAGTGTCGGTAATACAGGTACCCTAAATCGATCTGGTTGTTTCACACGACCGTGAATTTCTATTTAACTTATGAACGCTCCCTAGATTTGCTGACAGTCATAGAAGAATAAAATGAATATATATTTGAGACCTCGTTATGCAACATGTAATTCATCCACACTGATTCAATGCAGGAAAGTTGAAGATTTGAGTTGTCGGTACTAGAGAAAAAGAAGACTTTTGAATTTTTTGTAGGTTATGTTACAATTTTGGAATTATTTTGTTTTTCTTTCGTTTTTAAATAGAAATTAAATATTTTTATTTAAAGTTATCATGAAGTAAACTACTGACTGATTAGAGAAGTTACTAAATAATGTCATCATCTATTTTCATGATTCCAATTCAGTAATGTTCAACCAAAAAATTCGGCAGAGGTGATTGATGATTCCTGCATCAGTGATAATCCAATACTCAACATTATTTGTTATTAAACATTTATTATTAGATTATTAACGAGCCTTCTCATTGTTATGAAGAGTTCAAGTGCTATTGTAACTAATTACGCTTCATCCAGTTGATAACACCACTCGAGATAATTAGAATGTGATTGAGTAAATATTTCGTGAAACCTGGTATTATCGTGACACTTATTCTACAACAATATGATCTCGAGACGGGTATCTATTTTGTTCCGCAAGGCAGCAACCTCTCAGAGGTACTTGCACAAAAGTGCAGCTCAGCGGAAAGAGTTTGAAAATCCGCTTCACAGAACTTGGAAAATATTAACCAACTGGAATCTACATAAGGAAACCGGAGTGAAGCCTGACCCACAAATATATCTTCAACCTCTGGAGCGTTCTTTACCTACTCACGCGGACATTGTGATAATTGGTGGAGGAGCGATTGGTTCTTCTATTGCATATTGGCTGCAGGAAAAAACCGGTCCTAACACTTTGAGCGTTGTTGTGGTCGAAAAAGACTTGACGGTAAGTAGAAATAATGATTAACGACTTGGAGACTGGGTGTTTTGACATGAGACCACAACTACATGTTGTCACTGGTACCTAATGACAGTAGATACAGTGTTGGCAACTGTAGCACCAGCACCATCTTGACCAGAAGGACTCTATTCTATAGTATACATAATCAAGTTGCAATTATTGATAGCTTCTGTGGTAGAGCCTAATAATTTCCCCAAAGTATATAAAGTTTCAGTATTCACATGGGAATTTTTCTCTATGTATAGAGACCCAAATTTATAGGATATGTTAAACATCATAAAACATCATGAGATGTTTTTGTATTTATTTTCTGTAAAGTATACCAAAACTCTTTCAGTATAAAAAATGTTCCACAACGCTGTCCGTGGGGGGTTTAAGACAGCAGTTCTCGCTCCCCGAGAATATTCACATGTCCCTCTTCGGTGCCGAATTCTTAAGGACAATCAAAAGAAGATTTGGTGCTGAGGCAGATGTATTTTTTACACCCCATGGCTACCTTGTCTTGGCTTCTGAAGAAGGTGCCCAACAACTCATAGATAACTCCAAGCTGCAAAGAGAACTGGGAGCTATCAATGAAGTGCTCAGTAAAGACGCTTTGAAGGAAAGGTAAGCACACTTTTCTAAATAGTTTAACGGGTTTAATATTAAAAAACGTTTCTTCTTAGGTTTCCTTGGATGAACGTTGATGACGTGGCATGCGGATGCTTGGGCCTTGAAAAAGAAGGCTGGTTTGATCCCTGGGCGCTACTAACCCTTTTTAAATCAAACGCTGAAGCCAGAGGGACACAATATGTTAAAGGGACCGCCGTTGATTTTTTATCTGAAAAACGCTCGGATATAATCGTACAAAATTCTGAAGATTGCTATGAAAACCTAAAGGAGCTAGTCGTATGTCTTGTCAATTAATTACTTGAATTAATTTAATTAATTAATAATTATCTTTAGGTTGAACTACCTTCCGGAGAGCGTAAGTCTGTTAGATTCGCATACTGCATCATAGCAGCAGGTAGCGAATCTGGGGAAGTTGCCAAGCTGGCAAGAATTGGATGCGGTCCTGGTCTTCTCACTATACCCCTGCCTGTTGAGAAAAGGTAGTAAATATTTATTGATATCGATTATTATTTGATAAAAAAAAAGAAAATATTTTTATGCACAGAAAAAGATACGTGTACAGCTTTGATTGTCAGGGAATCCCTCCTGGTATAAACACCCCCTTAGTCATCGATCATAACCACACATACTTCAGGAGAGACGGCCTAGGCGGTAGGTTCATCGGTGGATTATCACCCAATCCTGATGAAGAACCCGCTGTTGACGATTTGGAAGTAGACCACAAATACTTTGAAGATAGAGTGTGGCCTAACTTGGCCCATAGAGTGCCTGCTTTTAATTCTATTAAAGTGAGTTGAATTATGATCGAAATTGTTTGCCATATTCTTATCGAACTGCAAATGGCACTTGTCTGCTTTTTGTTCAAGTTTGTTAAGGTATTTTTAATTTTACCAAGCCTTTGTTACTTGTTACCATAAAAGAAATGTCTAATTAACATTTTTGGACAAGATCATGAATGAATGGCGTAATTTATATCCCATTCCAGACCAGATGATTTTAATGAGAGTTGGCTATGGAAAATTTGAATTCTGTTGCTTCCTCTAAGAAGGCTGAGCTTTGAACTAACTTTGACAAATGACAAGCTAAGTTTTTCAAGGTTATGTATGTTTTCATAACGACTTTGATTGTATATTTTAACTATGCAGTGTTGCCAAGATAGCAAAATATTATTTGGAGTAGGAATATTAAACTTACAATGTAATATAGAAAAATTAATCCCGATGGCATTTGAGGAAAGTGGAAATTATTTGAACTTTTTTGAGACCAATCCATTCAAATTGAAAGGAAAAAAATCACAGCCAACTCTAATTTTAAAACATCTGGAATGACAGCATATCTAATCTACCTCTAATCTTTATCCCAAGGTTAAAAATGCCTGGAGTGGATATTATGATATGAATTTATATGATGAGAATGGAATCATTGGAAATCATCCCTATTACTATAATCTCTTCATGGCAACTGGATTTAGTGGACATGGTAAGAGATATTAAATTGAAGACACAATATTAAACATAAACTAATGGAAATATTTAATCAGGTATTCAACAAGCACCAGCTGTTGGCAGGGCTGTAGCGGAACTTATATTAGACGGTAAATATCAAACGATAGATTTATCAAGACTTGGTTTCGATAGATTAATTACTGATAAGCCAATGCTTGAAATAGGGATTTATTGATCAAACGTTCAACTTATTGTTTTGTGATAATTTTTATCTAATACCTACCTAGATGTAGACTTGTTTTTGTAAATAAAAGTATGAGAATTTGTAAAGTTTTTTTAATACAATTATTACTTGATTATTGACAAACCCATGATACTAAAATTATTAACTTAAAAGGATTCTTGCTTGCTTATAAGCTAAACTTATTTAACAAAATAAGATAAAAAAGACGTCATAAAATTAATGTTGTCGCTTCATTCACTGTCTTCGTGTCTCCTTGACTTCTTCTTTCTGTGCGAGCGATGGCTTGGGCTCCTGGATTTCGATTTATGTCGATGTGAACGGCTGCGAGATCTCTCCCTCCTGTGAGAGCGTTCCCTCTCTCTATCTCTTGGCTTTTCAGAACGACTCCTACTCTCCCTATCTCTATCCCTTTCGCGGTCCCTCTCTCTATGAGGACTATCCCCTCTTCTTGGTGGGCTGCCGGGAGGAGGCATCGCAACTGGAGGCCCCATCATGTGTGGAGGTGGGCCCACGGGACCGGGGGTGAGCGATTTCACATCTGCTGAAGGTGCCCAACCTGGTGGAGCTGATTCATCTACAATAATTGATTTTTTTAGTTACAATAAAATAATTCTTATAAATTATTGATATAAAAAAAAAAGATAAACTCACTCCACTGAACATCCTGAGTCGGTTCGTAGCCCCCGTAATACGGTTCAGGCTCAGGATTGAAACCATAGTCTGGCTGAAACTCTTCAAAAGATGAAGGAGGTGGTACTGACATGTCTGGAAAACCGGGAGGTTTTCTACTATACTCTCTTCGGTCTGCTGTCATCACCTAGAAAAACAACTTTGAGGGTCAAAATCTGCTTATCTAAATTTTCTAATATACCTGAATGACATTTTCTTTGGGCGGCTCCATTGTCTTGGCTACTGGCACTGCAGCAGCAGCAGCTGCTGCTGCTGCTCTTTGTTGGGCTGAACCAACAATTACGTCGATCGTTCCAGTCATTCGTCTGCCAGGAGGAGGTCCAGCTTTACGAGCTGCCAAGAAATTTCCGGAATACTTGCTGTTGTCGTTTATTACAGACAGAACTGGACCCCGAGGTAGTCCTATGGCGTTTAGTGGCGCTACTCCCACACCTGATTCATTCAGCCTCAACCTACAAGTGAAATGATAAATAATTTGGTATTCTATTTTAATATTTTAGATGAAGTATAGGAACAAAACCTCTATAGTAATTTGAAATAATTATTCATGCAGCAGCAAAGCATACTACAAACTACAAGGAATTCATTCATTGATCAAAGGTAGGTACCTTTTTTGCCTTTCACAGTAAGCTTTCCAGGTGTCTTCATTGAAACCGTAATTAAAATAGTCTGTGATATCTGCCCCAGGTTTCCGCCACGGTTTATCTTCTAGTGTGTCTAAATTGAATTCAGTAGCAGGTACACCGTTTATAAGGCCCGGTTGATCAAATTCTTCAACGTTGAATTTTCCAGGTTGCTGTTTGCTTTTATCCAACGGCTGAGTAGTTGTCAGAAGACCACCTCGTTTAATATTCAGGGGGGTATAAGTAGGGGAGGTCTTGATGTCGCCAATGACCACATTCACATCATCGTCACTTTCTTCATCCTCTTCGTCTTTGTCGCTTTCATCGGCGTTTTGTTGAAGCTGCTCCTGCTCCTCCTCCTCCTCGATGCCGGGCTTTGGCGGCAGTGGCTCATCGCTGACTCCTGGGGGTGGTTCCTCGCCGGGCGGCTAAAAATACATTGGATGATTGTTTGTAAGGTTATGTTACCTGTGCGGTGTTACCACAAGAAGTTCTTCGTTCAAGTTATTCTCTGCGCTTTGAATGTTTTCTTCATTTTCTTCAATTGACTGATCGTGTTCCAAAACATTCTCGGAATTTTCGTCGTTTTCTCCGTACAACCACTGATCGTCGTTGTCTATATCCTCGGCCATTTCCAGTTTCCTTTCCATCCACACCACAAATAAATTTAGCTTTTTTACAACAAAAAGTCAAAAAATTGGATTAAATTATTATTTTATTAATGAAAGACAGATGAACGTCACAGAGAACGATGGTAATGACAAATGACAATTCGCCATTGACATTAACAATGGTTGACAGTTGGATTGAACTCCTCAACGTCACCATGATGTCAAAGTTCGAAGATTGAATCGAAATTTGCGGGCAAGCTAAATACAGAAATGCGTGCAAAGCGAAGGCCATTACATAAAGAAAACTGAAAAAATTTGCATTCTTTGGTTTGCCTTTTGCAGCAAGTGGAATTGAAGGTTAGGTATATGCACAGATATGAATGAAAAGACAGCTGCTAAGACTCCGTCTTGACAACCAAATCAGGCGCTCATTGCAAAACCTACGTTACGAGCGGTCTAGTTGTTACGTTACATATAATTACAACTCTATTGCCCGTATTCACAAACGATGATTTCCTAAATAATTACGTAATTAATTAAATGAGTGAGATGGAGATATGCAGTTTTTTTGCAATAGAATGAGATGAGGATAATTGGTTACGTAATTATTTAGGAAATTATCGTTTGTGAATACGGGCATCTGTCTCTACCACGGGCAGTACGGGCACTCTCGTCTTGTTTTTTATTGGGTCAATAATGGGCCGACCTTGCAAGTACTGCATGCAGTAATACCTGCCTCGCAGAGCGACCCTTCCAAAAATTTGGTTTATGGACAAGGCTAGTAATCTTGACACCATGTGCACAAGACAACAGCTATACAGTAACTGCAACTTGAACTCTTACAAAGGAAAAATTAACCCGGTTTCAAGTGACTTGTGACATTGCCCACCATCTACCGGGTGATGCTTTAACCTGACAGTTGATCGGAATGATCAGATCAATGAAAACCGTGCACTAAAAAGAGTTGAGAATAAATACGCGTGAGGGCGTCAGCGTAAGGTATAGCATAGGGAACCTGTATTACCGCTTTACTAGGGTAGCGCATTCTCATTCTCACAAAAAGTTGGGAAAAAAGTTGGGAATGTCAAATTTGACTTCATAAACGTCAGATTTTCCATGAACGTACAACTATCTAAAAATTCACATAATTTTTTATTAAGTCCGCGTATTAAAACGTATTTTTCTCAGTAACTACGTGTTAGATACCAAAGTCTACAGCTTCGTAGATCCTATATAAACCCGTAATTTTGTTTTTAATACCCACTGAAAGAGGATTATCGATTTCTATTCGTGTTATTATTTTGTTTCATTTTTCAAACTTCGCTTTTTTCCACTTGATACCTACGCCTGTGATCAAATGTGCCAAAAATATGACATCCAGCTGTTCAAACAACCGTGTTTAGTAAACGTCAAAAAGTGAATGCGCTACCCTAGTAAAACGGTAATGCAGGTTTCCTAGTATAGCAGTTATTCGCCCATGCGGCTGGAAGTGTAAACTAGCGTTAATTTAAAAATAAATGTGAATTTAATTGAAGGAAATGTCAATCTGTCGTTGGCTTGTCATCTACAAAAAACCTTCTTGCGCATCAAACGCAGAAATAGTGTATTTTTTATGCGATTCAATTATGAAAATTTTTGCCGCCTTTTAAATTGGCTTTCTGAATTTTTCCATAGTCAGGTCGAATTTGCGTAGTGGTTTACTGTGAAAATTCATTTCATTTCGTTTGAAAGCGTGCAATAAAATAGATTTTTACACATAATAAGCCAAAAAAAAATTGACAAAATTCAACAATTTCGTCCCTTTTCCTATACCCGCTACTGACTAACGATAAAAAGTTACAGGCGAGTTCTGAAAATCGAACATTTGAAATTTTAGAGAAATAAACATCATGTAAAAAAATAATAATCGAATAATCGAATAACTCCGCCATTTCTCTTATTTGCTTCTTGAAATTTTTGAGAGTTAAAGTTTATTAGTGTAGTTGTCTACTCTGAAAATTTCAGGTAAATTCTCTCAAAAATGTGCTCATAATCAGTTAAATAAATTTAGCCATTTTTACCATTTTCTTACCCACGCCACTAGCTTATTATTAAATAGTGTATTTTTATGCGATTCAATAATAAATATTTTCTTCCTATTTTTTTTATAATGAATATAATGAAAAAATAATCCGATTTTTCTACCTATCAAAAAAAAAAGAATGATACACTCTCGTGGTTTCGAACCCGCACCAACAGTTTACTAAGAAAGGATGTAATGAACTGATCCACGATGCGTTTCATATTTATAGTGATGATGGGGTAGATATATTATGTAGTAAGTCAGGTACCTAACACCTACTCATTTTATTTTTTAAACTGGTCGTATCTTTGTTGTTAAAAGACCAATTTGAATACTTTTTTCACCTGCATGTAGGTGATTTAATAGTCGTTGCGATTGTTTTTCTAATTTTCAGAACCATTCATAATTGAATGTGAAAAAAAATAAAAAAGAAATTGCGAACCATTTCATCAATTTAATAATTTTATATAAGTGTAAGCTAATTTTGCACAAGCGAAAAACTTTTTTATTTTTCGTTTAAAGTGCTACATTAATCGAGGCGAATTGAAGTTAAGACATCAAATTATATGTTAAAGCAAAAAAAAATGGAAAATTTCGGTTCAACTTCTTCAAAAATGGACTCATAAACGGTTATAGAATTGACACATTTTCGCCCTTTTTCCTACCCACGACACTGGCTTATTAATGGAAAATATGCTAATTTTATTGCATTAACTCAAAGTTCCAATAATTTTCTTCAAATCCTGTTAATTTTATTTCAAAGTTTTTTTGCCATCTTGCTCATACGGGGGCTCAAAAAATTGGAAATTTTCCATTAA
Source organism: Malachius bipustulatus (assembly GCA_910589415.1). Lineage (NCBI taxonomy): Eukaryota > Metazoa > Arthropoda > Insecta > Coleoptera > Melyridae > Malachius > Malachius bipustulatus. The sequence continues at coordinate 10,744,073 of OU342631.1, read as the reverse complement.
TTGGAAAAAAATTCAAATGGCTGCCATTTTGAAACGGCTCGGCCGATTTTGCTCAAGTGCAATACCAGACCACTCCTTGTGGATATCTTACTCCCACAAAAATTTCAGCCCCCTAGATTGAAAACTGCGGCCAGAAACCGTGCCTCAAGGACCGTATGTTTGGAACTTTGAAAGGACACCCTGTAGAAGTAACGTGACTTTTGGAAATTTTTTCAACGAAAATCTAAAGTCATTCCAGAGCTATACAAGAATCCAAAATTTCATTCACTAATCTTGAAAGATAAAGCTACAGGAGCGTTTTGAAAATCGAAAAATCGTGATTTTGAAGAAATAAATATATATATAAATATATATATATATATATATATATATATATATATATATCGTGGGCAGGTGAATTTTGGAAAACTACTTTTTCGTGATCTGGGGGTCAGGATCGGTGGACATTTGATGAGTTTGGGTGATTTTCGAAAAGTGATGTCGTCCTCAATAGTGTATTTTTTGTTAAAAAATACACTAATAAATTACAATTAATATAAAGTTTTTGAGCCTGGCGTGGCCTCGCGGTTAAGTAGCGAGAACTGCTTGATCGTTGGATCCGTCGGACTGATGAGTTCGATTCCGGTGAAGGCTCTGGGTGTCTGTATTGTCCGGTTGTCCGTTCTACTATTTTACTATTTATTTGGAATACTTGAGGCTGGGTGTATGAGCAAGAGGCTCCAAACCCATATTACCGGTGTGGAGCGACTTTGTCTTAACTACATAGTGAAGACCGATGCTCCCCCTTTAAAAAAAAATAATAATAATATCAAGTTTTATTTTACGTGCAGTGGTGCAGTTAATTCAATTCTAATGATTTCTTTAAATCTGAATTTATGTAATCAGAATGCAGAAATAATTAATTATTGAGGTGTATTACTATTACTATTTACTATATAAATACACGAAAGTGATAATAATTATCATTACCGGAACCCAAGAACTCTACATAATATTATTATGTCCGTGACATTTGCATTATAATAATTATTATTTATATCCGTGATTTTTTAAATTAAATTCCAGTTAACGATCAAGACTAGAGTGACGGGATATAACGTTAAAATTCAGTAACGTTACTTCTCGTTCCGTTCCAAAATAACGTTATTTTGTAACGTTACTTTGTTATGAACGAACAATGGCAATGGCACTGGTCTGGGAACTTGGATAAGTAAACGACTGAAATTAAAGGATGAAAGATGAAACGACAGCGAGTGAGTAACCAAACGTCCATGGCAAGCGTAGCAAAATAACGTCGATGTTCATAATAAATAAAAATTAAATAATTATCATTTCCGCAAACCGAAGTTACAGGCCTTAAAAACTATGAGGAATACCTACGAGGAGGAGGTTATAAAATAAACGAGAGGATTTACCTACAAATATTTTTTTCTTTTTATGTTTTAAACTCAATTTTGAAACAATAGGTCCTACCTACCAATAGAAGAAAATTAAATGAAAAAAATGCTCACCCATCAAAATAAATAACTTTCATTATTATAAAAATTCTTCTATGAAAAAATGATAGGTACCTACCTACCTATCTAATTAAAATTAAATTTAGAGTTAATAAAACATATGCTACATTAATATAACTCCTTTGCTTTGATTTTTTTAAGGTATATAAGTAGGTCAGTTATTAATAAATTATAAATTTTATATAAATACCTATTACCTATAGGTACCTATACCTACACATTTTTATGTGTGAATAAGAATGTGATATGCAACGTAATGTAACGCAACGAAGAATGAAGACGAAAGCAAATACACTAGACTATTAATACGTCCAACTCCGGCAATTTTACATGCATTTCGAAGGCAGCCGCTGTGGCAGCGCCATTTAGTGTCGCGAGTTGTAACTAACACACTGCACCATAGTGATGTGCAACAGATAACAGTATCGAGTAGATATTGATACATTAGTCACAAGTATCTGATACGTTGAGTTGATTACTTGATTACTTTTGCTTGCTTGATACTTAATCATTATACCCAGACCCCGGACCCGATATTTCTCTATGGGATCGTTGAGTACCTACTGACTAGTTATGCAAGGCTACTTCGGTCCTCTAAGAAAATTAAAAAAAGTAAAAATTTCAAGCCAGAAAACAAAAAAGGAATAATTATTATAGGTATACTTGACTCTTTAAAAATTATAAGTAATAACATAATAATTATCAAATAAAAATGTAAATATGTAACTGTATTACATATAATGAAAAAATACTTGAGATGGAATGTGAAATAAGCAAAAAAAAATTTTTTTCATTTACTTCAGTCTTGTAAGGAAAAAAAAATGAAGATACCTACATAGGTATACGTACCGAAACGAAGTACGGACAGAGATGCAATACAAGATACAAGGCCATATGGGCTAAAACATCACGTGGAACAAGGAACTTATGATTATACATAATTCAGTTCCAGCACTCCAGGAGCAGGAGTTTATAGTAGAGATACCGTTCCGAGGGTCAGGGTATGCGTGTCGCGATTACAGCTCCGCTCCAGTCGGCGATGTGGCTATGGCTAAACAGTTCCAAAATACCGGTATTTTGTCGCGGTATTTTTCTGTCGCGGTACCAGTTGGATTGGAATGGTCGTACTCTTCGGTAACAGTATTTCCCATCTCTATTCCGGGCCCAGTAGAACAACTGTAACGGTCCTCGAGCCGCCAGGTTCGCTAGCGTCGCCTCGCTGCCGGTTTTCAGTCGAAGTTGGACGTATTATAGTCTAGCGTATTTGACGAAAGTTATCTGATCTGCAGAAGTTAAATAATGTAATGGAACGAATGATGGAACGGAACGAAAGGAATAACTTATTAACTTATAACTTATAAAATGTGATACCTATGCAACGTAATGTAACGTAATGTAACGCAACGGAGAATGAAGACGAAAGTTATCTGATCTGCAGAAGTTAAATAATGTAATGTAATGGAACGAATGACGGAACGGAACTAACGGAAGAAATAACTTATCTAAAGTTATAACTTATAAAAAAAAATAACTTATCGACAACGAACGGGTAGGTAACGCGCCAGCGCATTAGGTATCCAGCTGAATTCTATAAGTTATACAAATAACGAATAACTTATCGTACAGGGAACGGAACGTAACGTTACAAAAAAATAACGTTCCAAAATAACGTTACTGGTATAACGTCTCGTCACTAATTCAAGACAACAGAGAACAGAGATGACGCCAATGACGCCACTTTTTCGAGTTTTTCGTACACATTTTTTATTACATGTAAATAGCGGAGCCGGGAGCTGCACGTATTATTATTTATAGTGTTTAGTGTTATAATTTGGTAGTGGTATGGTATTGTCACAGAATAGAATTAGTCTATTCTGTGGTATTGTTTAGTGTAGTTTAGTTTTAGTTACCTATTTGGTAGTGGTACTGTATATGGATATGGATATGGTATTATATTCTATGCTGTGCCTGTGCCCCAACCCAAACCCCAGTGGCTGTTTCTTGGTTTTATTTTTGCTTTAAAAATGGGCCGACCTATCAAGCACAAGCCTGCTACATGCACATGCACAATGCACATGCGGCCGACCCTTCCAAAAATTTCTGGTTGGTTTCAAGTTATGATTTGAGATATTGAGATAAGGAGATTTACCTGCTGGATTATACCAAATACACTAGACTATTAATACGTCCAACTCCGGCAATTTTACATGCATTTCGAAGGCAGCCGCTGTGGCAGCGCCATTTAGTGTCGCGAGTTGTAACTAACACACTGCACCATAGTGATGTGCAACAGATAACAGTATCGAGTAGATATTGATACATTAGTCACAAGTATCTGATACGTTGAGTTGATTACTTGATTACTTTTGCTTGCTTGATACTTCATTATACCCAGACCCCGGACCCGATATTTCTCTATGGGATCGTTGAGTACCTACTGACTAGTTATGCAAGGCTACTTCGGTCCTCTAAGAAAATTAAAAAAAGTAAAAATTTCAAGCCAGAAAACAAAAAAGGAATAATTATTATAGGTATACTTGACTCTTTAAAAATTATAAGTAATAACATAATAATTATCAAATAAAAATGTAAATATGTAACTGTATTACATATAATGAAAAAATACTTGAGATGGAATGTGAAATAAGCAAAAAAAATTTTTTTCATTTACTTCAGTCTTGTAAGAAAAAAAAAATGAAGATACCTACATAGGTATACGTACCGAACCGAAGTACGGACAGATATGCAATACAAGATACAAGGCCATATGGGCTAAAACATCACGTACTCCAGGAGCAGGAGTTTATAGTAGAGATACCGTTCCGAGGGTCAGGGTATGCGTGTCGCGATTACGGCAACGGCTCCGCTCCAGTCGGCGATGTGGCTATGGCTAAACAGTTCCAAAATACCGATACATATTTTGTCGCGGTACCAGTTGGATTGGAACGGTCGTACTCTTCGGTAACAGTATTTCCCATCTCTATTCCGGGCCCAGTAGAACAACTGTAGCGGTCCTCGAGCCGCCAGGTTCGCTAGCGTCGCCTCGCTGCCGGTTTTCAGTCGAAGTTGGACGTATTATAGTCTAGCGTATTTGATTATACTGACAAAACTGCAACTTGAGCTTTACAAATAAAACATTAACCCGGTTTCAAGTGACTTGTGACATTGTACACCATCTACCGGGTGATGCTTTAACCTGACAACTTAGATCAGCAGCAGTTTTGTGGGCAGACCCGCAATGACAATGACTTGAATTATTACAGTGGTGGCATTATCTGGGCTTAAGCTCTTCCCACTCACCCATGAATAACTCGGCGCACGGATCATATGATGGAAATCAAATCAACCCTCGGTTAAAATTGCTGGAATTGAAATATTTAGCTGCTTTCTTTCGACCGTAAATTCGTGATCCGAACGCCTTATAACGCGTTGGATTCAGACAGGCGTGTTCTTTCGTAAACGGATTCATCCCCACTCTTTACCAGATTTGGATCGCGATCCGTAATCCCTGCGAATCATAGAATTTTTAGGATCGGAAACGGATTGATCCGGATTCGAAAAACGTACCTAACTGAGATTCCTAAGAATAATATATGTTTACGTTTTCATACTTTTATGTTTGTTTATTCTCATTTTGTTCATGTACATTTTCAAAAGTAATGGAATAGTCTAAAATAAAGGTGCGGTTACATATCTGACATTTCTATCTGGACATAAATGTCCTGTGTCGGATATAAATTCGCAATGCATGTTTATATTTGGATAGAAATTACTGAATTTTTATAGCCTACAGTTATGTCGGATAGTTTTTAAACGTGCTTTGAAGAAATGTATGGCTAGAAATGTATCAGCTGTTTATATCTGCCACTGTAATTTATATCGTTAATCGTACATTTCTCGCGCAGCTTTTATCCATAATTAGTTTATTCCAACACAATGAGTTTAATAACAAGAAGAAAATTGGAGGCCAAAATTGGTTATTTTAAAAATTGGCCAGGAAAAAGAAGAAAAAACGGTCTGTCTTGGTTCGCGAGTGGATCCTGAGACGAGAAAGCGATAGGGCTTATAACAGGCTAATGTCTGAATTAATCACTGAAGATCCAATGCAATTTTTTTAATTTTGTGCGCATGAAAGCCGAAGATTTTGAAGATTTGATCATAAAAATGGCACCCCTTGTCTTAAAACAAGATGCCAAGTTTTGGAACGCCATTACTGTTCGGGAACTTCTTCAACAGTAGTTTGAAACTTTTCCGCGATTTCAGTTAAAGCGCTTTGCTTCTTAACTCGATCTCTGTACACTTTACTTTTTATATCCCATAATTCGGGTTTAGAATGGTACAAAATCTAGTAATTCATCAATTTCGACTTTTAACCACTCTTTTTTACCGCTCATTGTACTTTCAATATATCGCGACATTTAAATGTCGCAACTTTTGAATAATTATTCAAAAGTTGCCTTCACTTCAACTACAGCGATAAGTATCAAGCGAGTTAAAAAATGAAAATATTAGGTGTTTACATCTAGTGGCCAAAATGTATCGACAGTTATTGCTGAATAATGCGATATATCTCTCAGACCGAAAGTCCTTGACGTTTACATTTATATATATACGTCTGTCTGACATAAGTATAATGCAATAAGTGTCAGATGTAACCCCACCTTAAAAAGTAAAGTGTACAGAGATCGAGTTAAGAAGCAAAGCGCTTTAACTGAAATCGCGGAAAAGTTTCAAACGACTTTTGAAGAAGTTCCCGAACAGTAATGGCGTTCCTAAACTTGGTATATGGTTTTAAGACAAGGGGTGCAATTTTTATGACCAAATCTTCAAAATCTTCGGCTTTCATGCGCACAAAATTAAAAAATTGCATTGGATTTTCAATGATTAATTCAGACATTAGCCTGTTATAAGCCCTATCGCTTTCTCGTCTCAGGATCCACTCGCGAACCCAGACAGACCGTTTTTTATTCTTTTTCCTGGCCATTTTTGAAATAACCAATTTTGGCCGCCAATTTTCTTCTTGTTATTAAACTCATTGTGTTGGAATAAACTAATTATGGATAAAAGCTGCGCGAGAAATGTACGATTAACGATATAAATTACAGTGGCAGATATAAACAACTGATACATTTCTAGCCATACATTTCTTCAAAGCACGCGTTTAAAAACTATCCGACATAACTGTAGGTTATAAAAATTCAGTAATTTCTATCCAAATATAAACATGCATTGCGAATTTATATCCGACACAGGACATTTATGTCCAGATAGAAATGCCAGATGTAACCGCACCTTTACCTACCACATCCATTTCAGGCCATTTTTAAATATTATAAATAAAAAAATTAAAAATTATTATTATTTATTATTGTTAATTATTATTTCGTTTTAATAATTCGACTTTATCATTTTTTTATTTTTTCCATTTATCTTACAATAATAATAATTCGAATCAACTTTACATACTTCCCTTTGTTGTTCTTTCGTCGCGCGCGATAAGTAAAGAGTAAACGGGTCTATTGAATCCGCGATCAGTGATCCGGATTCAACTTTCAGGATCCATGATTCAAAGTGGCTGAGCGAAAGAAAGCATCAATGGTTTGTCCAGTGAGTGTTGTCCGGTGAGATTCCACACTGATCCCGACTATAAACGATTTGATTTTTTATGTTTTGTTTTAATTCATACAATTATTATTTAATAAATAATTATTTTAATAATAATTGATTTATAAAGGCTGAATTATAAAAAACGCCCCAAGCGATAACTCCGTTAATTTTGAAGATATAACAAAACTTTTTGAAACAAAGTGGCGTAGTTTATCATCATCATCTTTATGTTGAGATAAACGCTCGATCAACACAACTTCCTGTTTAACCGGAAGTAACATCAACTTCGGGTTTTTAAATAGAACACCCTGTAAAATATTATATTTTTTAAATGTCTGAAGAAATCGAATACAGGTGGTTTTCACCATTGGAATTTAGATTGAGCGGTTTATGAGTTATAAACAAGTGAAAATCGGAAATTTTCAACTTCAAAGCAGTCTAGAACTAGAACGGCTCAAGATATCTAAAAACGGTTTACATGTCCCTATCCTACCTTTTGACATAGTATCCTACTATGGCCCGTATTCATCAATAAATATAACCCCTGGGGTTATATTTTTGGACATGTCATTGGTTTAAAATTCGTAGCGTTCGTAGGGATTTATCATTACCAATCAGCTGTCAGAAAATTCAAAATTTAACCCCAGAGTTATACAGTGAGAACCACATAACGCGGAACATCAGAAAAAATGTGACGCAGTCTAATTAACGTTGTTGAACCATTTAAAATGGAACATAGCGAAATCAGTGCATTTCCAACAAAGCCGCAACAATACGTTAACAATACCGTAGTTATGGTTACGTTCGAGCATTGTTGAATTTAGCATTAGTGAGTTATTTAAAATAGAACATAGGGATTCTGTATTGAAAGTCAATGCAATAAATCATTTTTTAATTAAAACGAAATTATATTTCAAAATATAAAAAAGTGTAACTGTATACTAAGTATTTTATAAAGAAACAATATAATTGAAAATTAAATACTGCAGAGTGTTAATTATTATTCTAAAATAGTATCACATAACAGTTGTCTATTATAGGCAAGTGTCCTAAAAAATTATTGTAGAATCAATACATTTATCGTATTTCTGCACTGTTCAGGAGATATTTCTTCGCAGCACGATGTTAGAAACTGATTACTTGACTTTTCTCCAGTAAAAAATCCAAGTATGTTAAGTCTGGTGACCTGGGCGGCCACTTAATTACTCCATCTCTTCCTATCCATCTACCGGGAAACTGAGCATTTTAAGCAATTGTCAAACTTGCCGGGAAAAAAAAAAGCTGTAACATTTTGTTGGTACCACAAAGGGCCTTCTACTTGTAGATTATTCTGATTATTTATGGTCGGAATGATTCTTTCTTGCAGTGGCTGCAAGATATGAGTGTTAACCATTTCAGCCCACACATTCACTTTCTATGGATACTGTGTCCTATAATAATAGTGACATGGTACCAGCGCAAATTTTCAACTTCACATAAAGAAAACACACTGCATGGTGTACCATGTGCGTAAATTTCAATTTTCTCATCAGCTGTACACATTTTTGATGAATTAAGTAACTAAGTACCTATGCTAGTATATGTAACTGCATGACGACAAACGACAAGTTTTACTCATAAACGTCAAATTAATAATTTAATCTGAAGTGTGGGGTTATTGCAAAACCATTAACGACCTTGCCCAGCAACGGATCGATCTCCATAGCAAGATACTTCACAAGCTCATTTCCTATGTTCCGTCTTAAACAACTCTCACTGTATGTTTAAGTTTGATGAATACGGACACGGGCATAATGTGGTTTAAATTTTAATACACGGTGATGAAAATTATCCGATTTTTCTATCAAATTCTAACAGGGTGTTCTATCAAAGGCACTGAAACAACGCTGGTTGGCTGGTTAGTGGTTATGTTTTGGTTTAATAATGGGCCGACCTTGCAAGCAGCAAGCCTACTGCATGCGGTCGACCCTTCCAAAAATTCGAAAAACTAGGATTAGATGAAACACCTAGTTTTTCATTACTAACTCCAGCCACCAGTATTGGCTTGAGGAATAAACTGCAACTTGGGCTTTACAAATAAAGCATTAACCCGGTTTCAAGTGACTTGTGACATTATGCACCATCTACCGGGTGATGCTTTCACCTGACAACGACAACTTAGGTTAGTTTACTAGACGGACAGACCCGCAATGGCAAGTGACGGCATTAGCTATAGCTGGGCTTAAGCTAAGCTCTTCCCACTCACTAGAGCATCTTTCTATTCTTTCTTTTTCTTTACCTTTCCTTTACCCAGCTCTCAAACAAAAAACAAAACTGTTCGTTGTTCGTTTATGGCGTTCAAACGTTTCCATGGACGTGAAGTAAAAAATATGTACACAGGGTGATAAATCATGAATCAAATGATGATCCAACTAGTAACTTAGTTTTAGTTAGTACTTGTGAACGCACCCAAGTGAACATTACGCAAGAGAAGAGCTTACAAATTACAGAAAATACGATGACAGAAAATGTACCAGTACCAGCAGGACCTGGACCACATAACACTCATAACAGACAGACAGAAAGAAAAGAATAAGGTTAGATAAGATAAAGTGAATTAGAATTTTCATTTTATTACATTTTATCATCAGTTATTATTACATTACATTACATTACACTCATTACAGGAATGTAATGTGTTTTTGTAGTGTGTAACCGTTCAACATTTTATTTATTTCTATACCGATTGGTATATCCAAAATTCAAGTTTTTTTTCATTATTATTAAATAACAAGAAAAAGAAGACATGCCTGCCGTACCCAGTGGAGCCTATTCACAACACGGCCCCACTTGCATGGACAGAATGAAAATGGGCTTTTTCCTAGGATTCTGTGTCGGAATGGCCAGCGGGGCATTATTCGGTGGTTTCTCGGCCTTGCGAGGTGGATTGCGAGGCAGAGAACTGGTCAATACAGTCGGGAAGGTGATGTTACAAGGAGGCGGTTCCTTTGGTACATTTCTCGCTATTGGTTCAGGCATACGCTGTTGAGTTGAGACTTCTACATCTACAAGACTTTTTTATAAGTAATAATTAGCAATAGTTAGCAATGTTTTGTAAATAGAATTTCTGCAATTAATTTGTTAATAAATTTATAGCGACCTGTTAACAATTCTGTATTTTTCAACTTGACGTCATGTCTGCATTTTATTTACTTAATATTAGTTAATAGTAGTTATGCGGCTTGACCAGCATTTTCTGTTTATACTTATTTAATTTAAATAAACTTTTGAAATGGGTTAATTAAGATGTACATAATATGTTGATATGGAAGGGATCTGCATGATGATACTACTTCCCCAAAAAGACCTCACAATTATTATTATACAGATGTAATTATTGTGATGTATTCCATTTTCATCATCCTTTAATTGTTTGTGTAAATGTTTTAGATTCCAATGGGACCAGGGAGTGAACAGGGATGCTGGGACAGCAGGGTGGGCTAAAATATGTAAAGCGATTAATATACTTTTGTCCTTTGTATAGCCCATCCTTTCTTAGGGCTGTTTATATTTCACTGATTTGCATCTATACTATAAGCCAGCTCTAGATACCCAGTTCGTTGCACTCGCACATTTTTACTTGTACAATATTGTGCAATACTTCCTATCTGAGAAGGCAAGGAAAATTTTCTAAAAATCACAAAAATTATGGACTGGTGATTAAAATCTCCGGCATCGTCTTTTTTTTTTACTCACCCGACATCCACACAGAATCGGATTCCAATATTTTATTACTATCAATTTTTGATGTGTAAACTAATTTTTTATATTGCTCCCTTATTACCAATTTCCTCAGACTTTTATTAGTACCATAATAATATGATACTCCTACTCCTAGAGAACCATATTTTCTCGTAGTGTATATAGAATGCTTGAGGGCGAGTGGGTTCTTAAAGTAGACCTTACTCGCATTAGGAATTAGGGTAGGGGTGTATACTTGCTTAGATTTTGACAAAGACCTGAGGCCTATTCCACAATAAAAACTTGGCAACTTTACATTTTTAGACAACTTCCTGTTCCACGATTCTGTGTAAATTGCATTGTTTCCAACTGTTATCAAAAATTTGAAGTCTGCAATTTGATATTGCACAACTGTCCTAAATTAACTTAACTGATTGTGTATCGCAAAAAATTATAAAGTGCAAAGTTGCAACAGGGTGCTCCATCACTTAATGGCCACCCCTGAAATTTTAAAGATAAAAAATTACAACTTTGAGGATTCTTATAATGAATACAGCATCATAGAATGTCATAATTCCATCATGGGCCAGCTCAGCGCTAAAAAAACTAACTCCCAATGTAGTGTGCCATTGAACTCGAATGGGGATTCTTATGACTTTACTTGAGCTGCTAAAGGATTTATGCTAGGTACCTACATACCCCGTTCAGATTCTTGGTCATTTTTATTACCAATACCATAATATATCAATCACTCTACCTGTCATTTCCGTATTTTATGTATTTTATTTAATTAGATTTTCAGCAGTTTCAATTCTTTATCTTTAACCTCTATTTCACAGGTAGACATAAGTGATGGAGCACCTGTACAGCAGCTATTTCTCGTGGGGCCCAGCACAATTTCGCCATTGAATCCGGCTTTGTAAGGATCATAGTTCTTTTACATTGATGTGAAAATTTAAATGCAATAATGAAAAAAATCTGCATATCTGCAAGGTTCTTTTATTGTTGAAGACACAGAACCTTCAAAAAAAGGAAGAATCATTGTACAATGTTTAATGTCCTTCTGAAACTAAAAATTTGGGGAAATAATAAAGATTTCTTGAACATCCTCCTTAATCAAGGATCAGCAATTTTCTTCCTCTCCCAGAGGGCCCTAATTATTATTTTGGCTTGCTCCCTTTTATGCCCTTCCAGTCCCCAGGGTATACAACTGATATAAATAAAAAAAGGTAAATGAAACACTGTATAAAATACAACTAATTAGAATCTATTTTATTGTTATATACATTTGCCTGTTTTTACAGATAAATATGTGACCTAGTTAAATGTTACAGTACATAACTTAAGACATCAAACTAATCTAATTAATTATGTGATAATGTACGGACCGCCGTCTCACTATAAAAATAAAAACAAAACAGGCACATGCACACTCTAGCATGCACATGTGAACAGCCAAGACTAGTCTCTCTTAGACCTAATTGGTACGCAGTTATTCCACTGTAAGAACGTGCAGCCCGCATAACAGCCTAATGACATAACTTACCAAATTGACAAACTGATATGGCATGTTCACTACGCACCTAATTGACATAAATATACAGACAGTATTATTATTATTATTACGTAACGCTAAAGCCGACGAGGCTCCTCACAATTGCTACAACACAATCAGATCCAAACCAGCTGCACTGACAGCGATAATTAATATACACACGTGCGTGCTCAACTTCATCCCCAAAATGATCTCTAAATTATTATCTGCAATCACTTTCTTGGTTCAAGTAATTATTATTAAGAATTACTACTGCGTTTACTGCAATTATGCGAACTAAAGGGCAATTGCACAAATTCCGATAAGCTGACTTGGTTAATTATTGAAAAACAGGTGTGAATGGAAGTTTGTGTATTCAAGTAACACTCTATTTATTCAGAGTTATTTACAATACGATCGATTGAAATAACTCGAAAACTCGTGACATTCCATATAGACATTTTAGAATTATTATTACAAAAGTATGAATGTGTGAAATACTCTAAGATAAGATAGATAAAAAGGGATACGTTTCGTTTCCAGATATGCTGCGAGGGATTCCTTACTTTCCTTCCATTAACATCCTGAACTTCTTTAATTTCTTTGGTCACTAAATATCATTAATTGCAATAAACGTTTCTCCGAATTTCGAGCCCAAAAATTTAAAGAATTTTTCTAAAGTTAAAATATATAAATAACAGATATTGCACTCAATTTATTGACTTGCGAAACTACGAGAGTTTTCAATTTAAAAATAAGAAAAAGCATAAATCTGCCATCAATGACTAGCCTTAAATAAAAACAAACTACTTCCATACATACAGAGCACCGAGGTACCTCTCTCTACACAACAGTAACTTCCTAAATATCAGTAACGATTACATCTTGTTCAAGGGAGTAAAAGAGACCCGCTTACAGATGCCTCAAACAATTTCTCAAAACTTCAAACTATAAGCATCAAAATTATTCGTTGTTTGTTCGTAGATTCAACATTGAATATAAAAAAATCTATATGCAAGTCTCTTTAATTAACAAAGGACTGGTGTCATCAGCAACAAATATCCTCCTAGAATACTTATTTTACAGCTAAATAGGCAACAATCAATTAAAAGCAGCTAACATTCATTAAAACAGTTATTTACAACAGAATTATTTACCCAAGTTACATATTAAGGACGTGATCTTTTTCCACCAGCGGCACGAATAAACTTCACACTGTTGGTGGAAACAAGAAAACGGTCAGAATAAATTTAGTCTTCTGACAATAATTATTACGGTAATGCGATTTACGAGAGGAAAAGCCCAAGTTTTCTGCTTCACACGTTCCATCCAAGAAATTGTCTTTTCTGGTCAATTTGAAAAAATATTTATTGAGATCTCCTCTCCTACTTCTTGTAAATCAACATATCATTATTGAGCTGATTTCATAAAAGAATCGAATTCGTGTCATCTGTCTGAGCATTATTTGAAATCTTAATTGATTATTGAATAATGCCGAAAAATTGATCAAGTAGATTAAGCTTGAATTTGTTTTCATAGACTGGCTCCTTACTTATTACTATTTAGTAAATAAGACACCGAGCATTTGATCAAACGGCATAGATCTAGATCTTTAAGCAAACAAAACTATATATATAATATTTACAACATTGTGGGTATTCCTTCTAAAATACTTAACATTCACTTATACCGTCAATATAAAAATACGATTATCTTTCTTGCCCTGTAAAACAATAATTATGCCAAAAAGCTTTTGTATTTAAACAACCAATAGAACAAAAGTGAACGGCAGCCGTTTCCAACAAGTTTAATGATATTGTACCTTTTTTCTCTATTAATTAAATAACAATAATAATTGTGCGGCAATACATACAAATAAGCATCTGGTTATGAAGCACCAATCCATTCCACGCTATCCCAGTAATCTTTCCCGATTTACCATCGCTATACAGTGACTCCTATCACAATTCCCTTTATATAAAAATAAACATCGCATAAACAAACAGCAACTAGTAAGTCAGTTTTGTTCCTCAGTTTTGTATCTAGCTGTTGATGAAAGCCCAACATTCCAGAGTCTTGACCACGAAATCCACCGACGGAGTCAGAGGGTCGTTTCCGTACGTTTTGCAAGACTCGGAACGGCCCTGGTAGAGGTCACCGTCTAGCCACAAGCCGAACTTTCCGTCACCGGCGCCGATCGACAGGCTCTCGTTGTTGCCCTTTATGAAGTAGAGATTTTCGCCGGTCCAGTTGTACACTTGGAATTCGGGAGTGAAACGAAACAGGAGAGATTCGCCAGTACCATAAAAATGATCGGATACTTGAAGGGCACACGATGTTAAAGCACCAAAAACCTATAAAAATACAAAATGTCAATAAAAAATAAAAATTCAATTTTTGGTTAAGCAAGAAATCAAAAAACAGTTTACTTACATTATTGTCAGTGTCTTGTATAACAAGTAAAATAGGTGATTCGAGTTTGCTCATCTTCCTGTACATGGAGTTGAGGCTGAAACCGTGTTGGCTGGTGCTGAAGATGAGCGTCCAGCAGTAGCCCTCGGCGCGAGCTGGCAAGTGCCTGAACAGACATTCCCGGTGGTGGTCCGTTAGGATTTCAGTGACGCCGATCAGGTCCGGCGGGCTCAGCTCTATATCCAGAGAGGGTGCCGCCGAATTGAAGAACGCCTGTCTGCATTCAGTCATCGGGAGCACCTACAGCGGATAAATTAGCGATAAATTTATGTCGAATCTATCGTATCACGGTTGGTATTTTTTGCTGTTGGAATTAGTTTTAGGTATTGTTTCGCTTCATCATGTCGACTGTATATTAACCAATTACTTTAAAGACAAAGATCATACAATACTGCTCAAGTTACTGTACGTAATTCCTCTAGTTTTGATAATTTTTGCAAAAATGTCAGTAAAATATCCTTCTCCACATTTTTACATTTCTTTTGAAGTAATTTAATTTCTGACCTTTTCAAATAACAATATTAATTTTTTTGCATTACTCCCCCCCAATTTTTTCTTGTTTTCGGGAGGCTATGATTTATAATTATTTGTGGAAATGACAACATTAGATTTTGAGTAACACTTCATTAAATTTTAATTATCAGTACATAAAAAATGTTCTGATGTAAGGTGTTATTGTTTGTTAACGTTTTCATACTAATTTTAGGATCCGTCAATTACAGTGGGTGGCAATGAACAAATAAAATCGATGACACCATAAACTAAAAAAACAAATGAGACATCAACGATACTTATTTAAATTTTAATTTGAACGAATTCGTTCCAAAATTCAGTTCATTACCATATTTATCTTGTTTTCAATCTGAGAAATGAAGTTTCTTCACCTAAAGCCATGCATAATAATCACTTTTACTCTCCTAGCAATAATGACTAGGAGAGAAACAAGTACAGTAGAGTTTCACTAATCCGGCACTTTAGTAAGCTACATCGCCTAGCTACTTTCTCCCTCAGTGTAAACTTCAGCTTACTCAAGTTCTTGTACTTGCTGCTGCACCTCTTAATCACATTGATTCTCTTTCTAATGCCCCATTTTATTAACTTTGAATTCCCTTACATAATTCAGTAATATTCCAATAATCCCGCACCTCCTAGTCGTAAATAGTGCAGGATTAGTGGGACTCCACTGTAATAATGAATGATTTCAGACACTTTCTAAATTTAGTAAATCAAATCCGTTTTTAAAAAGGATAGTGTTGAAAACTTATGCACATATTTAAAAACCGAAAACCTAATATGACAGAATGAACACTAGGCTAGGCATAACTAAAACGGGGATTCAGAGGAAAGTTTTGATTTTTTCACCCTCTATGTTTTTTGAGTTGTTGAACACGAATTTTCCTGGCAAAAAGTTAGCCTGGAGCTTTGTTTTTTGCACTTTTTGCCCAAATTCTTGCACTTTTTCATGTTTCTGGCTTACATCTTAGAAAGGAAGCTGGAGCTTTTTTTAGACAAGCCCATTCTATATAAAATTAAAGTAGACCAAATTTCCGACATTTATAATGAAAAACATTTTTTTTTCGCCAATAGAGCGCATCAAAAAAACATATTCCCTTATCTAGTGAAAAGTGGCAAAAAGTGCCAATTTTTAGCCATCAAACTTCAAATTCGTGCCCAAAAACATATTGAGAGAGAGTTATTGCAATTTTTTTTCTGAATTGCCTCTGAGAATTCTACTATGCCTAGCCTACACCCAAAATCATAAAAACTAGCAACTAAACAGAATAAACGGTCTGGTCTAATAGTGAAAAAAATACAAATTGGCAAACATCTATCAAGATGTCTCCTCAACTATAATAGCAGGTATAGATAGATTTTAATTTATCATGAGTGGACCATTGTGACACCTCCACTGCGACCGAAGGTCTATTATTGTGGCTTAATAGTAGATATAAATAATCAAATTACTAGAATATTACCAACAAAACTGGTTCAAGCTTTTTTAAATTAACTAGTCTAATTTATTAGCTAAGCGTGATAAAACAAAACGATACTGACCTAAAACACTAATAATAATTATTACTTCACAAACATCTGACATTTTGTAACTGACAGAACCTGACAAACAAGACTTTCAATAAACATAAACGCAAATCATCTAAACAAGTATTCATAATATTCATGGACTCGCATATTATCTACTTTACATAAATTTTGTAGTTATGCATTTTCTAAAACGGTCTAGTCAACATACCTTCCTAAAAAAATTCCACATAAACAACAGCCGCAATGTTATAATTAATTCCAAACAGCAAAGATACACAATAATCGGTTAAAAAATCAACATAATTTGCTATGATGATTTCAAAGGATATATTTGGGTTTCCAATGCCAGGGAAACTTGACGTTGTGCCAGCTAAACGAATTCAAACGTAAACAATGTCATGAATTCAAAGGATACATAGGAGAATCAACATAAAAAACATTAAATAAACACAAATTAATATTTGATTATCGATTCTAAGGTGATGGACTTTCGACCGATCTAATGAACGCATCGTTGAAAAACTGTTCAATTAAATTCTTAAAGAGACACATATTAGTGCAAGAAATTAAAGAATAATAGTTGTCTACCATTATTTATGCTACAGCTAACATCTAACACTAACACTGATCATTCAATAAGCCACTACTGTGTAATTTGAATTTGTAAAGTTTTTTTTTTTTTTCATTTGAAGGAACAAATCGTTATCTCGAACACCTACAAAACATCTAGAAATTTTATGGACTGCAAAATAACTTTATATGATTGCAAAAATATTATGGTTGCTAGATCTAAATTGTGCAGAAATAATAATCATTTTTATTGATAAAATTTGTAGATGTTAGAAGAGACAAGGCAGTAGAGTAATAATAACAATAATAAATCAGATGTTAGTGTGGCATGTGTGGTGCTGTGTATCAGTCACCTCGTCATTGCCGTCAGCCGACATTGTCTGCGTCTTGATGATGCTGTAGATCTTTACATATGGAGCCTTGATAAGCTGCATTAATACCAATTCAAGTAAGTAAAATGCTAAACGCCAATTATTGATAACATAAACTAAATTTCATAAAAGAAGAAAAATGCTATCAAAATTTTAATTAATGTAACAAAGCGCAATTAAAAACTGATCTTACTTTTTGATGAACGTGATGCAAGAATTAGGTTTGGCAACTGATTAATTAAGAACAAGCAATGTTCAAGTAGTGTGTTCCATTCACAGATCATTAAACCTAGCGACAACATACTGTATGTCGTATGCATCATGATACACATCTATTTTTAAACCACATAAAACTAACAATTTTTTTTCTTCTTAGCTCTAGCAGTGGTAAGTTTCAGATGTATCTGCTTACCAGCCAGACAACTCGAGATCGATTTCTGATAGTATACCTTATATTAAATTAACGAGTTCAGTCGGGCATATCGTGTTACTGGTGCAGAAATTAATTTATTATATACAAAGTGTCCTAATAAATATATGCAACATTCAAAGAATAATTTAATTAATCCTAGAGACAATTGCAAGTTTTTCCATAATTTAATCTCATTTATTAAAGAGAAACCCGCCGACTCTCTCTATCTCTTTATACAAGAGAAACCTTTAACATGCCTTTCTGAAGTATGGAAATTCGATAAAAAACGTATTGAGAGCGAAGAGAACAATTTTTTTCTAAAAAGGATGTTTTTTGCTTATCTACTAGAGGATCAGGAATTATTCCTGTTCTTTGGAGTAGTTTTGAGGGTGAAGGAGGGTTCCTCCGTAACTTTTTTGAGGGTCTTAATTTTCAAAATTTAATAATAAATTCTGAATCTATGTAGGAATACATAGAAAAGGTGTTCTTATTTACTTTTGATATTTCACTGCAAAGTTTTAGTTTTCAGCAAAATCTTTTGTCAGGGTGTGCAACTTACTTTTAGTCTTTTATTTTTAAAGTTTCCTTTTTTGCTCTCATAAATACTCTCTGTACCATTAATCAAAAAAGTGGACTGAATAACGTTTGTAAGAAGTCCCTCTCTGAGTATTATTTTTGTCACAAAACTGGCAATAAAAAGGACAGAAAAATGTAACTTATCATACTAGAAGTTTAGGGGTAAAAGAAATTTCTCTATTCCAGTTGTAATATTCAAATTTCAGAAGGTCTGGTCAAGACAAAAACAACAACGTTTCACCCTGATTTCTTTCAACTCATCAGCCCGCCGTATCAACCAAAAACACACCGAGGAGGATTGTGACGACAAGGCAAAGAACCCAGTGTTCATATCTATGCAGTCGCTTGCAAAAGTGTTGTGATATTTATCCAAAAAGGGCCTAGTGTGGTTTTATGATTATTTTAATTAATTTTTTTATTCATAGTTACTGTTTAGGAGAGTAGTAAGAGATTATAGTCAATTAATTTAATAATCACAAAAATTGGCTTTTAAATTAAAAAAAATATTTAAATTGGCTAAGCTACTCTATAATACAAATAGTTAACATATCTGATATCTGTAAATGAAACACAAATTCCGGATATACCTAAATAACTCCATTATCATTCCTCAAGAGTGCCAATCCTAATTCTTAAACTACCGGTACCTCATATCCTAATAGTTAATATACAAAAAAATAAACGTTCGTGAAACTTACTTCCCAACTCTCCTTGGTCAGTTCACTGATTTCCCCATCCTGACTGTTGTGCCGACTCCCGGAAGGTGTAGGCTCGTTGCTCCACAGCTCAGTATCCACTTCGACCAAAGTGTATCCTCTCTCCTTCACCTGATAACACAATTATTATCATCAACACGAATAATTATCATTAATAAGAAGAAAACTGCCTCTGGCCTAACTTTTTACGAACGAGCACTGTTGAAATGAAAAAGTTTGATTCAATTTAAAACTAGCGAACTGACATATGCCCAATTACACGGCGAATCAAATTGTTATTCGGTAGTTTTGTAATTTTTCTTCTCAGGTCACCTGTAATTATTCACTAATAATACTTTATGACATTGAACATAATGAATATTCAGATAATTAGTGAAAATGTATTTGTTGAAGATTTGATAATGCTTGTAATTCTTTTCAAAGTGACAAATATATTATTATTACTTCAAAACTCTCATGCAATAATAACAGACATAATAGAAGTAAGTATGGTGTTCAAATATCAATGTAAAAAATTTTGCCGCAGCAGAAAACCTGTTTATATAATATGCATCATTCTGCTGATGTAAATGAATGAAACTGGTTTAAAAATATACCTTATATAACGAGAGTCATATATAGAAATAAACCCAATAATCTAGTTCAAGTTATGAAGAACTAGTTCTTTGGGCAGGTTCTACTAAACAGGTAGATTTTATTTTTATCTTCACAAGTTCATATATATTTTAACAAAATCGAAAGTGTAAAAAAATTTTGATTTCGAAATTAATTATATTGAATAAGTACCTACCTAATAAAAACCTGAAGGTGAAAAAGGTCAAATGGAACTTAAAGTCTAATATGATCTAAACCTACAGTGAAATATAATTTGATTATAACATTTGGAACATGTTTTGACAGTAAAAATCACAACTAGTGTATGGTAAGATTTTCTATCAATGTACTCAATCGAAGCAACCAGTAAAAGGTTGTTGTAAAAAAATAATAAACAAATAATAGTGAAAAGTGAATGCCAATATCAGATTTATGTGTTTAAGGACCTGGTGCAAATGTTTTTAGGATGCCTCTGACTTGCGAGTTAATGGGGTCAAGGTGGGTTCGAGGACGAGGAGAGGGAGCAGGCATCCTGGGAACAACACCATTTCAGAGTACATTACAATCTGTACTCTGTTAAATAGTTTTAGTTACTTTGTTTTGTTTAATTTATATTTCGTGCAATAATTACAGCAACAAGAAGAAAAGTCATTAAATTTGCAAATATTCGGAAGGGTCGGTCTAACGCCATTTCGATGACCTAGAAGTAAGTACACTTTTTCAATTTTTAGGTTTTTCCGCCATAATTGAACTAGGATCATTTCCCATAATGTGGAAAAACCTCCTATATTTCAACCAATCAAAAGCTTCCATCTAAGCTCTGTAAATACTAACTGCAATAAGTATAAAAAAAATTCAGTTTTTTTTTGCTCTCCTGAAAAGTTAGGCCAACATAAATGGTCACACTTTTGCACGAACAATTCCACATCCCCTCTCTTTCATTGTCTAAAGACTTGTTGGTAAGTTGCTGTGGTAGTAATTAAATTTGGCGCTATTATGTCGTAATTAATTTTACCTTTTGGAACTATTTTGTATAGAAGAAAAAAAGCAACCGGCACTACCAGGGTTTGAACCCGCTTTATTGGGAACTACATATTTTCAAACCATTTTACCACTGAACCATTCTAATTCGTGGAATAGGCACCTATGCAATTATTTATCAATAAGAACTTAAAAAATGTTTGCCATTTTGATTTTTATTGTAAATATTGGAATAAAATTCAAAAATTGAGTTCCTAACAATAATTGGTCATTTTTTCCCTTTTTTTATTGAAAGAAAATTTTCTGTTCAGTGTTAAACAAAATTGAATATTCGAGGAATTGTCTCATTAAATACTATTCGAGCTCACATTTTTAGAGGGATATTTTTCTCATACTTACAAGTAAGCAATTTAACTCGATCTGGAGAAAAAATCACGAGTAGCTCGAGTAAGTAGTATTTAAGAACAACTGCTACAAATATCCAACTAAATCTGAGCTCTAATAACAAATAACACTCACCTGTTCTTCATTCAGTTCTCCGTACAGATGAGGCACCCAAGCTTGAATGAATTTATACAATTCGTCGACCCTGTTCTTGGGAACACTGAACCAGTACTCGGGTCGCATCTTCTTCTTCCCGTACGACATGAGAGGAGTCGACTTGGGAATGGGCTTGTTGATCGGCTTGCCCATCCTCAGTCGCAGATACAGAGGTGGATCTTCGCAGGATCTCGCAGGTCTAGGTATCAGTTCTACGAACGAGACAAAATCGTTATTAACCTCGAGCCGAGCAAAAAAATTAAACAACAAAATTAGAAAAATAGTAGGTAGTATAAAGACTGTTCTTGTATTATTAGGTGAAGTGCAGACATGCATATTTATGCAAACCATGCGGACCTACCGAATGAATCTAACCCAAAATTCGGCGAACGAACTGCAGCAGGGTAAAAGAAAAATTCAACATATTACTCTACACAGACTACATTATTCTAAGGTGATACTGATATGGTTGATCGATTAGTGGGACGGTAAAATCAATGACTCAAATTTTCAAAGTCGGATATTGCAAAAAAGATCCTCATAGATCCTAAGGGTTTATGACGGCCTTTATCTGGTACACTGACAATAGCCCGGAATCCAATGCAAATAGGCTATTTATTTAGATACACCTTGTTTCCAGTTATTGGCCTGTCATAAACCCTTAGCTTTTACTGAGGACTATAATACTCTCCTGGGAGTCTTGGGAAACAATAAGTAAAAAGTGGATACTATATCTCATTTAATAACTAGGAGGAGTAAACTGCAAAGTATCATTTACACCACTAAAAGTCACCAGATTAAATCACCAGATTTTTTTTGGCGGCAAATTTGAATTGAAACAATAATTATTAATAAGGAAGATAGGACTTGTTTTCGGTGTAGGAAGTCTACTTTTCAGGAGAGACTGTACAGCAGTATCACAAATCATTGTGATTTGCATAATATATCAGTATTATAGTGCTGAATGATTTTCTGAATATAAATAGAATGAAATTGAATAATTTCTAGATATTTCGAAGAATATTGAGGATAATAATTATTAACATTCATATTAAATTGATTGAAAGTACTTTATTTTAGGCAATACTTATGTGACAAATTTAATGTAACATATATAAATAATATATTTTATGTATGTATTATATGACACATAACATCGTAGATAAAGTTTTTATTTTACATTTATTAATAATATATAATTTGTGGATAAGTCAATTTTTTCAAACGGTATTATAAACAGCATTTTTCAGTTTTTGTAGGACCAGATTCAAAGTGTGTTGTTGAAACTAACTTTATCACATACAGCAGTCCCTGTTTGGTCTAAATCCGCACCTTGTTCGATTGGAATATGTTCTTCAATTATTGGTGAAGTACGCATATAGAGTAGTTTTTCCAAAATCTTGTAGGTGACACTCTTTTCTTCCCGTTTCTTTGGAGGAGACATCCTCTCACTTGTACTTGATGTAGGATTATCCATAATGGCACTTGAAACCGTTTGCAGGATGAAAATGGAAAGCCAAAAATAATTTCAAAATTCTGAAAAGGATGTTCTGTTCTCTAAAAAGAACTGAATGGGCTTCAAAAAGAACTCATTTGGTTTTGAAATAACTTTTAAAGAACTTATTTAGAACAACTTATAGGGTTTTGGAAATAACTGATTATAAAACTGATGTGTCACATTCGACGCTGACATTGTAAACAATAATGACACAACAATAAAAAACAAGCGTATATGTAGTGTTGAGCGTTGCATAGATTCAATTTCCTGTACAAGTTTTGCTGGGTGTAATTTTGCCTATGAATTGACCAATGAGAAGCATCTTTTTTTGGCGGTTTATTTAAATTTACTCCTCCTAGTTATTAAATAAGGTTTTTTTTATAGAAGAAATGTATCAACTCTAATAAAATTTAATTAAAAAAATTTTGATTGGCAATATCTTCTGTGAGTATAGCGAAACTAATCTCTCCAGTGTAGATACTTAACCATTTTTACTTCTCTCATTAAAGTAACTTAAAATGAGTCATTCATTACAACTGACAGAATAATGGTCATACTATATTATACAGAGTGGCCTGGGTTATATCAATGAAAATATCCATGGCGATTCATTCATACATAAAAAGTAATTTTAGGCATTAGAGTTTTAATAAACATAAGCCCTGAGAGCTACAGTTTTCGAGATACTGGATGTTTTAATTAAAAAATACACCTTTTTTGGAAATATAAAAAACTGGCTGATTAAAATAATTTGAAATTTCTCAGCGTTGTAGTGTTACCTTTTTTTTTTAATGATTTCACAGCGACTTAATACTTTAATCACCACATACAATTTTGATTATTTTATTGTATTCCTTGTTCAATTTAGATCAAAAAATGATCTTTTCAAATTTAGTTGTGTAGTGCAGTTAAGTGTTTAATAATAATTATCGTTTCTTCTTCTGCCGGTACTACTATCACCTAAAGATGTATTTTTCTTGAAAGTTTCTTTTTGAATTATAAAAGAAAGCGCCATTGTCATTTCATTGTATACATAAAAATAAAAAAAAATTAATAGTTACTTATTTATGAATAACAATGAGAAATACAATATGATACGATATATTCACAATTTATTATAATGGGTGAATATAAACATGAATACTCATAAATGACATGTGAAAAACTATACAAAAATACAAACAAATAATCCTAGAGCGGATAATTATTACAAATTGCACTCTAATGGCGAAATTTTAACCCAGCAGTGCAATAATGTTTCACAGTACAGTAGTGTATTCAGTAGTTGTCTTCATAAATCATTTAAACGCTTCAATAAAATTACTCACTGTCAAAGGAGACGAACAATTCGGGCATATCATCGACAGAGACCATGGACCGGTAATCCAGTTTCGGCGGTGGAGCTTTTTTGGAGCCTCCTTCGGTAGGCTGCCTGATAAAGGTACCTACAGAGGACCGCCTGAAAAGTAAAACAGAAATAAATTCTCGCCACTATCAATGTTGAAATTATTATAATAAAAAAAAAAATTAACATTTATGTGTCACAGGTGGACAAAAACAATGGGTGGAGGTAGAGATAACATAAGAAGGTGAACAGGTGACAGACATCTCAACAAGACCTATTGGAACGCTGCATTTGGGAAGTGTAAGCTAAAACCTGTGTAAATTTGTTTCCCGTCATTTTTACTAAAGCAGTAACATTTTTTTCTTGTCAACAAAAGTTAATGCTTTCGATAATGACATTTCTTCAGGTTCTTCATGCTACCACTTCAGGTTACATTTAATTTTACACATTAGAAAAGAAAATAATATCACTTAGTCGGAAATAAAAGTCCTGATGAAGTAGTTTCAAAATCCCACTTCTGTTCATTTTGAGATACGATACAAGTGAACTGAGCTACTTGACTTTTGGTATTTTCTTCCTGGGAAGCACCTGGATTGGTAGAATACTTTAGGGGTGCTCTTGAAAGTATAGGAATTTTCAGACCTATTTAGTTTGGCAAATTTTGATGTTATCAATTACAGAAAACAGTGTCATTTGAAGTTTCGAAGTTATTTTGTTTGTCAAAGTTCGAGGAAACTAGAATAATAAACTCATGAATTTGTCCCATGAATAAACTTACATTTTCATCAAGTAGATCTCAAAAAATAGGCTTGCTAAAAGAATATTTGGCAGGACTTAAACTTCTTAACTATAAGTGTTATTATCTCTTAATTGAAGTTGAAAGAAGTACCTATACGTACATACACAAATAATTTAATTAGAGAGTCTAGAATTAGTAAATATTACATCTAAAAACAAGCTCGTATAAAATGGACAAATGTTATGACACGATTATAATTAAAATGTTCATTAGTGAAACAAGCAGAGCATAATTACCTCCAGAAATAACATGATACCGAAATTCGTCTAAACCGGATACCACAGTACTCTCTAAAAAAATAATAACGAAGGAACGAAATGCAGTAAAAAAAATCCTCATAGCTACAACAGTTCAGTACTAGTAACTTTACCAGCCTAGTAGCAGTACTTCCAGGATAAACAATACAATATGTAACCTAAAGTGTTTACATAGTAGACCACCACAAGCAAGCACAATACAACATACCCGACAGAAGCACCAACGTGAGCCCCCATCGCACCGACGGTGGCCCCGAGTGCCCCCACTGACTGTCCCATCTGCGACCCGATAGCCCCTACCGAATGTCCCACCTGCGACCCGATGGCACCCACAGACTGCCCCACCTGAGATCCGATGGCTCCCACAGACTGTCCCACCTGTGACCCAATGGCACCCACTTGAGCCCCGACCGCACCCACCGAAGCGCCAACAGAGCTAATAATGTTAGTAGGAAAGAAGCTGGAGTCGACAGTGCGTGGCGAGTCGGTCATCGGAGGCCCGCTGCTGCCGGCCGAGTGTGGGCCCCCGGAACTCCCGCTTTCCTCCGACGGCGTCTTATTGAACAGGCCAGAACCGAAGTCCAGGCTGATCGGTGAGCTACATGTTCCATACCCGTGGTTAGTTAGTATTCAACATATATTTTTGGTTAGTTTGTTCGAGACAGAGTTACGAGTGAAATTATCACCGACTTACCTTGAGAATACTTTCGAGAACATCGAGGAATGCTGCGAATCAGCTGAATTCGGTTGACTGGGCGTTTTTTCTTCTTCTTTATCCCCGCCCAACGTTTCCATCCAAGATAACGGATAGGACAGTCTTTTCAACATCTTCAAATTAAAAAGTCTTTTAATATTTACGAACCAATAAAGCGGGCAATAATTACTACCTTGTTCTTTCGGCTATCACCCTTTTCCGCTTCCTCTCTCGACGCGGTGTAGCTTGAAGATAAAATGGGCAGCATCGGTTCAGCCTCTGAGCTTGAATCTAAACTAAACGATACAGAGTTGGTCTTCTTTCGAGCGGGACTATCGGTTGCAGCAATCCCGGTGACGTTTGTCGGCGCTATTGTGATCGGAGGCACCCAGTCTTTTGAAAGAACTATATCCGCATCGCTGTATTGCTAATATAAAAAAAACGAAAACTTTAATAGCTTCAGACGCTTATGAAATGAAAACAATTACTTTTTTTGTTGGCATAGGCTGAATAGGAGGAATACTCGTTTCTCTGATATCGATACCGGAATCGTGACAACTCTCTTTGACTAGATTTTCTTCTTCTTCATCATCACGCTTTTCAGGTACAACACTGGATAAAACCGGCATTTCATCTACTTCCACTGATCTATAAAAAATAAAATTCCAATTTAGAGAGCGAAAAATGCTTGGCAAAAAGTCAATAAAAATTTTACATACTGCCTGTCTCTAGAAGGGATGGCCCAATGATGATCGAGAAGCGACCTGCGCCTCTCGTCCAGGGCTCTCTGGGTGTCGGCGTCTTCGAGATTGGTGGGCGTGACCAGGTCTCTCTCGAAGGCCTTCGGGAACGCATCTCCTTCCCGCTCTGTGCACGAACATACAGATTCAGCATCATCGGTCGTAACTAGAAAACATCGACGTGCTACACTCAACGACATCTACCATTAACAACCAGAGACCGTCACGAAACTCACCTAGCTCCGGAAACGTGTCGTCCTTTACTATGCTCGTGTCTGGGTCGCTGCACTTCTCTGCCACCTTTGAAGGAAAAACAAACATTTACATTTATTTTATACAGGGTTAGAAAAATATTCACAAATTGCGACTTTCCCTTCAAGGGGTTAGGAGAGGGGGCCCCAAAAAATTTACTTCATGTGTCTAAAAGCAATTTAAAAAAAGCAAAAATTTTGTTCATTTAAGAGTTTAAAAAGTCTCTATTTCAGGATTATTAGAAACTATTTCTCTCTGAAATAGCTTTTCTAGCAAGCATTTTTCTGAGTTTACCCTTGAAAGAGTAGTCACAGAGTTGTTTTTTTGTATCTACCTACATTACAGGATGGCCGGAAATAGCATGTAGCTCCCTAAAAGAGGAAGTGATTCTACATCAAAGAAACAAGACTTTTTCCCTATAAACTTATATGCTCAGGAGTACAGTTTTCGAGATACAGGGTGGCCAAAGTTGAATTTTTGTTCCAGAGTTAGAAGATATCTCGAGAACTGTATGAGATACAATATTCAGCTCTTATACACATTTTAAGCTCATTAATTCTTTCATTTTCATTGTAAAATAAATGTTTTAAAACAATTGAGTGGCAAAGATTTCAAGTACTTTACAACCCTCCAACTTCTAAGCCACTGGAATAAATGCGATTTTAACAAGCGCTTCAAAACTGTCCATGTTTTCCGCACCAAAAAGGTATTTCCAGTTAACAGCTCTAAAATGAACCGTTTCTAAGAAAAATGGAAAAATAATAATTCTTTATAATTCCTGGAAATTAATGTTTTCGCTCATAAAATGTCATTTTCCCCGGATTAATTTTTGAGCTGTTAATCAAGAGTACCTATTTACTGTAGAAAATATGGGTGGTTCTATGGCACTTCTTAAAATCGCATTCATTCCAGTGGCGTAGAAGTTAGGGTACCCAAAAGTACCGAAAATTCACACCACTCAATTTCTCTTGAAAACAGAACCTCTGGGCTTTTAAATGTATGGGAAAAAAGTCCAATTTTTTATGTAGAATCAATTTCTTCTTTAGGTACATGCTATTTCCGGGCACCTTGTTTATAAAAAAAGAGTAAATGTGGTTTTATCTTAACTCAACTGTGCAGACAAGACAAGTGTTTTAGTAGCTTTTATAAAATTTGTAAGACCCTGATAAGAAAAACTACTGCTGAATTGTACAAGAGAGGAGAGGAGATATAACCGACTGACTGAAGATTCAAGTACATACTCTCAGCATTAGCGTTTCTAGAAAATATGGAAGCAAAAAAAAAAGCACAGCTTAAAAGAAACGAGAGGAAAAACAGCATGGCCTGTTAGAGATGCAATGATTCTAATCCACTAATCACGTAAATTGTCAATAAACACTCTAAAATAACCTTCACAGTCATGTTTTATTAGCTTACATAGAAATGAACTTAAAACTGAAATAAATCATTTTCAGTGAATTACCTTCGGATAATATATTTCAGGCTTGTCGCCGGACACGGTCTGCATGTGCCCGACCCTCATATGAGCGATATCGCCGTAAATCGCAGCGTTGACGACAAATTCCATGGGCGCTATGACCCCGTACGCCTCGGGCCCGTGCTCGATGACCAACGGGTCCGAAACGTTTGGATCGAACATGACCGCGTTGGGGGTGACCAGCAGCACGCCGCCCACGACGCCCTGCCCGTCCGTGATGTGTCGCACGTTGATCTTGAGGAAACGCTCCCGGTACGCGGCCGTTTCCTCTTCCGCCGTCGAGGCGTCCGTCGAGCCCTGGGTGCATGATGGAGTGCGCACACGCTCCACATGACCCGGCTTCGGACTGACCGGCCTCAGGTTGTCCAACAATTCTGTAACGTGCAAGAGAACAATTAATATAAGCTTAAATATGGAACTTGAGAGACATTACCTTTCTCTTCTGGCGGAAGGTCATCGTGAGCCTCTTCAACAGGTGTTGAACCATCTGAGTCGTTCTCTGCGGTCTCTCTGAGTGGTACGTAGAGCTGCTGTCCTGGGAATATGTACGGAGTGGCTAGTCTGTTTAGCTTGGTCAGTTCAGAAGGGGTAGTATCAAAACGGGCTGCAACTGACGTTAAAGTGTCTCGGTCGGCAACCTGCGAAATAAAATGTTATTGCTTTCATCTGTAGACATCAAAAAAACATAGTCGAGATCGTTATAATTTTAAAGTTGAGTTGTTGTGGGACAAATGCTGAAATAGTTGTGTGCTCTGTTCTCTAAATATGTGACATTTTGTTTCCAGAGCCAATAAAAACACAATCAAGCAGGCTTTGGAAAAAAAACATGTTTGAGATTGTAAAACTGTAAAATGAACGATTTTGATTGTTTTATAGTTTTACAGGTCCAATCTCAGCTCAGATAAAAGTGCAAGTAGTACCTGCCTACCCACACAATTTTCAAAAGCTTGAAATGCATTTTATTTGACAGTAATTTTGACTTATTTGATCAAATTGACAGGTAAGGAAGAGTGACAGGGAAATAATCGTTTCACATCATGTGTGAGCATGAGAACGTGAAAATTAAAAACCAGATTTAGGTAGGTTCTGGAAAGAAAATGTCATGTCATGTCCTAATGACATTTTTCTGTCCAGAGCCTGCCTAAATTAAATTTTCATTTTCATTTACCAACATGATAAAAGTTTACACTGAATAGAATACAATCTAGTCTAGGCTAGTGAGTTAACTTTTTCAGAATATTTTCTGACACCTTGGTTACAGGAAGTGACAGTTCATTTTGTTTTATCCAACAGTAATAAAAGTCGAGTAGGTGTAACTTTTATGGATATGTGGCTGCAGCTTTAGGAATATAATACATGTAAATAAGGTCATCTGAACCCAAACAACACAACAACACCTGTTTTCTTTCAGATTTAGATTTATTCTAGAAAATACTCTACCATGATCAGAAAACTATAAATAAACATACCCTGTAAGTAGTAGTGTTTTCTGGAGGTCCAGTTCGTTTCCGTTCAGTTAAACTGTTACTAGAGCCATCCAAATCTGTAACAGAAACAAGAAAACATGATTCCGTGTTATTGTTGAACGTTCTACAAGGCAGCTAATAGAAAGATAGATAAAGACAATTGAAGGTTAAAGCATGCAAAACAATCGAAAAACCAACCAGATTCGTTTGCAAAATATACGACTACGAAATCATCTTCGTTTATCTTACTTATTACCACACTCGGTCTTTTTTCGTAGTGAAAATGATTTTCCACAAACTCCATAACATTAAATTCATGTCGCCGCGAATTGAATGATTCTAGAACCGCGGAAAAGCTTGCTGGTTACACTGGGGAACGTATACCGTTCGCACATTTATTACGTGTCACAGGACGTGCAATACAAATAATACAATAATATTACACAACTTGGAAACCGAGTACAAAATTAATTGCTAAAACTAATAAAACAAACTGATAAAATGGAATGTAACCTAACCCTACTTTTACTTTTCCACCTCCAATCCCCCACTCCTTCAAATTTGCACTCCTACCTAGTATTCTATGGTTACTAACTAGGTACATGCACGAAACATGAACATGAAATCAAATACACTAGACTATAATACGTCCAACTCCGGCAATTTTACATGCATTTCGAAGGCAGCCGCTGTGGCAGCGCCATCGAGTGTCGCGAGTTGCAACTTACACACTGCACCATAGTGATGTGCAACAGATAACAGTATCGAGTAGATATTGATACATTAGTCACAAGTATCTGATACGTTGAGTTGATTACTTGATTACTTTAGCTTGCTTGATACTTAATCATTATACCCAGACCCCGGACCCGATATTTCTCTATGGGATCGTTGAGTACCTACTGACTAGTTATGCAAGGCTACTTCGGTCCTCTAAGAAAATTTAAAAAAGTAAAAATTTCAAGCCAGAAAACAAAAAAGGAATAATTATAGAATAGGTATACTTGACTCTTTAAAAATTATAAGTAATAACACAATATTATCAAATAAAAATGTAAATATGTAACTGTATTACATATAATGGAAAAATACTTGAGATGGAATGTGAAATAAGCAAAAAAAAAATTTTTTCATTTATTTCAGTCTTGTGAGAAAAAAATAATAATTGAAGGTAATACCTTAAATGTTTACCTGACAGGTAAAGTGGGACCAGCCTGAGTGTAAGTGGGCGTTCACAACGGCGCACCGCACATAGCACTGCACTTAGCATCGCACATAGCTCTGACCGCTCTAGGCTAATTAATACATACACTAAAATGCGGGTGTTCATAACCGCGCACAGCACATAGCATCGTGCATTGCATGTCCTAGCATGCAGGCGATGGTACAAGGCTAGGTTAAATGAGCTTAGTATTATTTAGCATTGCCTTCACCTGCACGCGTCGAAAAGAATAATAATGAATAAAGAAAATTTAATTAGTTTAATTTTTGCAAGAGAAGCAATTTGGAATAAACGCAACAAAGGGCATCACAACAGCTTACTATTAGGCAAATTATGTAAAGAAATTACACAGGAATGTGGAATAACGAGTAAGAAAATCGAGAAACTTTACTTTAAATTTCTAGCAATTTAGCAGATATTTGACATTAACATGGATGTTGGCATAAATATGCTCTAAATACGTCTCTAATGAATTTAGCTTCACTATTTAGTCTTCCCCTTTGCACAGGATTTGGTGGTCAATGTTCGCAGTATAGATTATTTTCTTGTAAATTATGTTCCACACCTTCTTGGTCAATTATTGTGTCTGTAGAACACAAATAGCTTTAACAATTATGTCTGCAAGCTCCACATTTGTTGATATAGATTTGTCTAAAATTTCCCATTTTGCTCTTATTATCCCAAATGCATGTTCAACAGTTCTTCTTGCTCGTGACAGACGGGTATTAAATATTCACAAGTAGGAGTCAAATCTTGTTTGCTGTAGGGTTTTAATAAATTTCTCATCAATGTCAGTCATCAAATGATGATATTCTCCAAATTCAAGTCTCTTCCTATTTAAAGGATGAACAGACTCCTTTATTGTACTTGTCCTTTTTTGTAACAATCTAATAAGAGGAGTATCTAACAACAAAAGCTCTTCATCTGAAGAAGATTCAGATATATTCGACATTATTGCAATTCTCTACACTTGCTTTATTACAGCTGAACTATACGTATAAATTATAAGTTATAGGATGGTCGAGGGTGCGTGCGGTGCTCCAACGTGAACACACATGACCTAGCACTGACGCCATGCTAAGTGCGATACTATGTGCAATGCTAAGTGCAGTGTAATGTGCGGTGCGCCGTTGTGAACGCCCACTAAGACTGAAAAAATATGTCTTATAGCTTACATTATACCTTATTCCTATATTTGGATTAATGTAGGCCTTGCATTTGACTCAGCGCTCTCTATGTAAGGAGTAGCGCACGATATTGGCGCGACATCAGTTGAAAAAAAGGTCATAACTACCAAACGGCAATCGCTACAAAGAATAATTTTTATACAAAAACTTCTACTATATCTTGGCTTTATTTTGTTCGCTGTATGTGTACAAAAATTTTCACAAATAAAAAAGTTTGTCGCTTAGTGAAAATATCAATACAAGTTTTGCAACATGCATCGTTTGCATTATTTTTGCGAGTCAGCTATATATACTTAAGGGCAGCAATATACACGATTGGAAGCGCCCATTTGTCTGCTTTAATTTGATGAAAAAATCATTTCAATATCTTGATTACTTTCAAAGATATAGTCATGTAAATGTTCAAAAGTACAATTTTTTTAAATCATAAATTTTTATGTTTTTTTCAAATATCAAAGTCGTGACCTACCTAAAAATGTCGTAAATAGCCGTTTTGAATGCAAAATTATGCAATAAACAAAACCTATTAGGTCTGACCTGGTTATACGTCAAAAAAAAAATCGATAACGGAGCGACTTTTACACCGAATTTCGCTCCACTAACAGTATTTCCCATCTCTATTCCGGGCCCAGTAGAACAACTGTAACGGTCCTCAAGCCGCCAGGTTCGCTAGCGTCGCCTCGCTGCCGGTTTTCAGTCGAAGTTGGACGTATTATAGTCTAGCGTAGGTATTTGATGAAATTATTAGAAACAGCAAACAGCGCTAACAGCAGCTGTCAATCAATATTTTTATTATTATCATTATCATCATATTCGCATTGCCATGCGACCTCATTATTCAATTTTTTATTATTTAATTTTTGCAATTAATATATTATTTTTTGTTTCACCTATATGGCATTTGGCATCCAGTAATCAACAGTTGTCTTGTCAGTTATTATTGTCCAAGTTATCAGAATAAGAATAATAATAATAACAATCCTCAAGAGAGCGGGTGTGCGATGACGAGTTAATGAGCGCTTGCAATTTTTATCCTTGAATCATTAGCGATCGAGTATCGACTATTGTCATTGTTGTGTTGTTTTGTTCGATACTTTTATTAATCTTGATTCAGAAATATCTTACCGGTTTGTTCACCTTTACTACACAGAGTAGGTTAGTTATAGGTATGTAGTTACTATATTATGTATTAATATATTTTTCTACTCTTATTGAATAACATCCTAATTATTAGAGCTTTTTGGATGAATTATGAAGGTTATTCTTCGAAATGTTCATAATACCCGCTCGTGGACCAATAAAAAGCTGTAAATTTGATAAACAGAGAGCAAAGCTGTGAATAGGAACGATAACTGACATTTCTCAGAATCCACGCGTGCGCAGTCGGTACTCGGTACTAGTTTTTCCAAGCAGTAAAATAAATTAATAAATGACAATGCCACTCGCTAATCGTGAATAATCACTCATATACATACAGGTGTCCGGAAATTATGCGCAAAAAATTAAGGGGGTGATTCTACTTGATAAAATATTGCCAAAAGTATCTATAAATGTTTTTCGAAAACTCGCAAATAAGAAATTCAAGCCTTCAAAGTTGATTTTTTTTAAATCAATATTTTTTTATAACTTTTTTTCTAGTATGCGGATTTTCTTAAAATTTGACACAATTGCCACTGATGTTGCTTCACATCCTGGGTCCAAATTAGACTTGAATCCCTCGAAATCAAGAGGCCTGAACTGCCCTTGACCTTCAAAAAAAGGCCTATAACTTTTTTCGTAATATTTTTTTCTGTATTTTGAAGATGTACAATATTGAAGAACATGAAAAAATATTCGGAAAAGGTCCTCTTTGTCTGTCACGATAAAATGACATGTTTCCGAGTAAAACTGTTTTAAAAATTTTTTGCACTAAAAATTGATCACCATAAATTATGATCATTCTGCAACAATTAATACCAAAGTTGATTTTCAATGATTGAAAATTTTTTAAGCGAATTGATATTACTGCGTTACTAAATTAATGTTATGCACACAGTTTATTTTTGAATTCTCAAATTTGTATAGCTTGTCAGAAAAGTCAGAAGTTTAAATAATTAAATCGACCTATTAAACTCAGAATTTCAAAAAACTTTCAAAAAGAACCAAACGCGGACACCATTTTATGGTTAAAAAAAAAAATTCATCTTATTGTCTTATCAATTTAACAAGATACTTGAATCAAATTGCTATCTGTCAAAATTAAATCCAAAGCAAACGTCTTGTTTCCTAGGCAACCCTGCAGCTGTTTCCAAAGCATGCTTGGTATTGTTGAAGAATGATCATAATTTAAGGTGATCAATTTAGTACAAGCAAATTTTTAAAACAATTTTACTCGGAAACAGCAGGTAATTTTATCGCGATAGACAAAGAGGACCTTTTCCGAATATTTCTTCATGTTCTTCAATTGCGAGTCTTCAAAACTCAGAAAAAAATATTACGAAAAAAGTTATAGGCCTTTTTTGAAGGTCAAGGGCAGTTAAGGTCTCTTGATTTCGAGGGATTCAAGTTTAATTTGGACCAAATCAAATTTGAAGAAAATACGCACACTAGAAAAAAAGTTATAGAAAAATATTGATTTAAAAAAATCAACTTTGAAGGCTTATAACTTTCTTACTTGTGAGTTTTCGAAAAAAATTTATAGACATTTTTGGCAATATTTTATCAAGTAGAATCACCCCCTTAATTATTTGCGCATAATTTCCGGACACTATGTAAGTATAATATCCTAATTATTGTCAGGTCAGGTCAGATCAGGTATACCTTTATAATCCAGTCGGCAGTCGATAATTATTGTAGAACATAAATACATAAAAATCAGTTCTGGGGGTGCAGCGCGTCCCCTCAAAAAACCACCCCTTTGGTAAAATTACTCGTTAATCGTTGGATATATAAAAAAAAACACTTATTAGAAGAAAGGAAGATTGAGTGATTTCTTAAAAGAAAGGTATCTTGCAATTTTTTCATACCTTTATGCTTAGACTATTAATAAAAGATATTTATTAATATAGTCTAAGCCTTTATGTCATAGTTTTCGAGTTATTCAATATTTAAGAAATTGCAAATTTTGTATTTTTGATTCGGGCGAATTTTCGTTTAAGTTAAATTTTTGGCGCTCTTACTCGAAAACCAAACAACCTATGGAGAAAAATCAAAATGGGTTTTCAAGGGCGCATAAAGTACAACACGTTTTGCCATTCTTATTTATTATGAATATTTTTTTGTATAAATATTACAATATAGTACAATTTTCTGTTGGTTTTTGCTATTTTCGGCATTTGGAGGTCTAATCAAAATAATTAACATCAATATAATGTTATAGAGTCGTAGAGTATAATTTTAGGTCGAACGTAAAGGCGTTGCAAAGACGGGGGGGGGGGGGGGGGCAGGTGGGCCCTCAACTTTTTTTTGTTTTAATTTTTTGAAAATCTTCATATTTAAATATACAGGGTGTGTCTAAAAAAGACCGAGAAAATTCAGGGGGTGATTGATGAGATCATTTTAAGAAAAAAGTAAGTATAAACGTATGTCCTAAGAGGCGCAACTTTTTAACTACGCAGGGTGTTGAAGTTTCAAGAAAAAAATCGTTTTTTAATAATAACTTTGATAGCAATCAAGATATTTTCGTGAAAATTTGTGTATACCTTCCATGCATCAAGAGGCATTTCCCAACGTATAACTTTTAGTTATTGTGGCAGTGGCGTTCGTTCAAGTCGCGTTACACTTAATATTTTTGAAAAATATATACCTTTCTTTTAGGAATCAAAAAAAGGACTCAAGATTCCTTATTTCTAAGAAGTATTTTTTTGATACATCCAACGATTAACGAGTTATTAGCGAAAATATACTTTTTTCGCCAAAGGGGTTATGTATTTTTTTTTGGGGGGGGGGGGGGGGGTACGCGCTGCACCCCCAGAACAGATTTTAATGGATTTATGTTCCATATACCCTCTTCACTAACAAGATTATTAAATCTTAGATAAAATTTTTTATGAACTTTTGATATATTTTTTTACTTTACCAACTGGATTATTATAGAGAAAACAAACAAAAACAATAATTACCTACCTGTCAAAACCAATCGCATTAGACTTATATTAACTAAAACTTTCCCCGTATTAACAGCCATGAAATTGATAATCGCTATAAAATAATTAAAAAAATATTTAAATCCAAATTAGTAACGTCGGTATAAAAATAGTAAAATTCACGAAAACATCATTTGGGAATTTTTTTTCTAAAAACATTTAGTAGCCACACTTTATCACAGTATAATATCACAGAAACACTACGGCAAGTATCGCAGAGCAGTAACTTGATTACATTTACAGTAACCAAACCAATTTTGATTCGAAATCAGACCTCTAATAATGAATGATAATGAATATAATAAACATTAATACCAACATTATTCGTTCCGCATCAGCTGAACATAGTTTGTTATTATCAACTATCCATAATATAGAATTGAAATATTGAAAATAGGCAAAGAAAAAACAACTAAGTAAAGTAGTACGTATTTTGGATTCAGATAAATCAATATTAATTGTTCTAGATCTAGAGGTAAAACTATATCTTCAGAGCACCCCTTAGGCTAAGGGATACCCCCCAACCAACTCAACAAAGTCTATCCCTCAATATTTACGGTTCATATTACCTGTTATTATTGCTCGATGGCACGCGATCGGGAAATACCCCAACATTATTAATATGGTCTCACTGACCTAGTTTAGGGATACTTTTCTGGGGCACTTCTATTACATCAGACTCTTGTAATCATTGTACCTAATCCAGAGGATGTTTTTTAATGATTTGTGCATGTGATTCCGTCACAAAAGTAAGACGCATTGCCAGGAAAAACGACCCTATATGAGACGATCAGCAATTAATAATATCTGCCCATACATTAAGAGAAAATTGGTGTTGATTTTTTTTAACGCAAAAATCATGCATCGTACGAAACAAACTCAAGTGACCATTTTTGTTGAGCGATGACTGAGGACTTTAAAAATAATTTTTATTTAATCAAAAGCAGTGGCGTGTCACTTTTATCTTTAAAAATATTTAGTGAAAATTTCGCACGTGCGCCACTGGTGTCATCATTTTTAAAATGTAGCTAATTTATTATGAATTATTGACGAAAAATATGTTTCAATTCCTTTAGATTGAAATTGTCGTATATTCGTATAAAACGTATACTAAGTAGGTACCTATAGTTATTTATACATGGTTAATAAATTTGTGAGCAGCTATAATAATTCACATCAAGAGAGTGCGCGCTATTTAGGTCATGTAATGATAAACAATAGCGAATCGATGTGTCACAATACGCTGGAATAAATTAAAAAAACTACCCATAATTTTTGCATAAATTACACGTTATATTAGGAGATGAAATTTGTAATTATTACTATCACTATGTATAAGTCACGTCGAGAATGTGAAATGTTGCATAAG
The DNA here is from genome assembly GCA_910589415.1 of Malachius bipustulatus. NCBI lineage: Eukaryota > Metazoa > Arthropoda > Insecta > Coleoptera > Melyridae > Malachius > Malachius bipustulatus. Next base: position 10,705,990 of record OU342631.1, on the reverse strand, counting down.
TATAATCGTGCATATAAAACAAATAAATGTTGTAATAAAATATGCACCAATTATTTACCTACAACTTTTCTGCACCATTAGTCGTTATACGTGACTCTATTAATGTATGCTTGAGACAATTTAAAGGCTATTCAAAAAGTGGTACAAATGCTCAATGGTATTAATGGTGATATGTATACCTCTATACCTTATATAGGGAAATGCTGGAGGTACGAGTATTACAAAAAAAAATTAACAAAGATATACAACTTATAAATATTATTTATACGAACTGGGTAAGTAAATACTTACTTCAATTATTACGTTTTGGACATTTACGCCCGTATTCACAAACGATAATTTCCTAAATAATTACGTAATCAATTAGCCCCATCTCATTCTATTGCAAAAAAACTGCATATCTCCATCTCACTCATTTAAATAATTACGTAATTATTTAGGACATTATCGTTTGTGAATACGGGCATTAAAATTTTATGTACCGTTGATAATTTATCGATTGCAACCGTTTTATACGGTTTATACCTTTGAATATGAAACATCAGGAAGGACTATACGTTCCAAACATAAAATGACCGCCCATCATAGTAAACATGTAGACATGAGTGTACTTGGATATTGACAGATTTTTATTGCATAGGTAAGAGTACGGGAAGGTTAGTGTCATTTTTCTCGGAAGTCTCATTTTGCGTTGCAGGTAGGTACTTACTCTACTCGCGTCCAAAAGTTGCTTATAAGGTCTAAGCAACTTTGAAGATTCAGGTTTATCAAATTATGAATTGTTTAATGAAGATCAGTAATAAAAAAGTAAACACACGTTTGTTTGTATTACTTCCCTATCTATTCCTCGGTCTTGTGAGAAAAGAAGAAATATGTAAAACGATTGTTAAAAAAAAAAATTGACATTTTCTTGTAACGCCCGTGTAACTTTTAATTAACCGCCCCACCACAGCTGCCAGGAATGAGAATTAACTATAAAAGTCACTACAGGGTGTTTCAAAACATGTGTCCGTTCTCGAGATACGGGGTGTAAAAAAAAAATTAGTTTTTTCACGATATCTCAGGAACCGTTTGAGATAAAGAACCCAGTTTTTTTCTAGTCGTTAATATTATCTACTTTTTGAAGGCTTATTAAATTTTTTTGTAATGTGGCAATGAAACAAACCACAAAAAAAATATCAAAAAGAAGTGTATAATTTTTGTTCCCAAGAAAACATGTCCTCAACAAAAAAACCTCTATTTATGTAGAAAACATCAACAGTTTAATGTGCTTTCACAATGTCAATTTTCTCAGGGTCGTAAAAATAAGTAAAAATAATTTTTCGAAATTTTCAAGTAGATAACTCTAAGATCAACGCCACTGCCATATGGAAAGAAATTTAAATAGCGCTCAAAAAGTAAATAACAATAATGATAAGATGTGTAGAGGTACAAAACATCATTTTTATATCTCAAACGGTCCCTGAGATGACGTCAAAAAACGGTTTTTTTTTTTTTACAAATATCTCGAAAACGGTTGGTTTGTGGACCCATGTGAACAGGAACTTTTTTTCTTAGAACCAGGCAGAAAATCACTCGTTTCATTTTCCGACACATATTTTGAAACACCCTGTATATTGAATAGAGGCCTGCTGTCTCTCAGATCACTACCGATCAGAAAGAGAGGATAGATTAGCTTCCGTACTTATTATCATAATTTTATATTAAAGTACTCTAATACGGAGTATTAGACAGAAAATAGACACAAACACAAAATAGGTCGAAGAGCCACTAACAGCGGGTATTAAAGGCTCATTAAGTTAACGGGCAGATTTCTGTGGCCATTTCTGAAGAAGGTATCAAGTCTATGTGGATTTTTTTAAAATTTGTCCATTCCTGACATGGAAGTAATTACAAAAATGATAATAAAAGTCATTTGACGTCGGTATTAGCTTCAAAAACGAGCACAGATATCTGCCCGTTAGCCTAATGAGCCTTTATAATATTGCTGTTAGTCCTATATATTCATACCTGATGTTCTATACTCGAAGGTTTATACAAGCATCAGATGGCCCAATGAAAACGTAACAGGCCTAAAAACTTGGAACTGAAGATGTACGCGAAAAACGCCGAAACAGGCCAAATATGATAATGAAGGGGAATCTTTAGGTAACAAATTTAATTATCCAAATTCATCCCCTTGGCAGGAGTAGCTATACCTTTCCAACGATATCTCACTTTTTAGGTTTTGCCTAAATAAGTATTAGAAAGCGAATCGATAAAACAGTTTTTTTTTTACAATAATTATTATCGCTTCCTTTTCTTCGGAAATGCGACGTTATATTAAGAAAAATCTGCTTACTTATTTCTTAAAAAAAGGAAGTATTTAATGAAGTAGATATTTTTAATCAATTCGCCCTGTAATATTCGGAACGAGACCCAAAAAGTGAGATATCGTTGGAAAGAGAATTCAAATAGCTTTTAAATAAAATAATATATCTTTCGATATCTGTTCTCTATTTATAATAAGGGAAGAGGTAGCCACCTCTTGCCGAGGGGGTGAACTTGGGTAGTTAAATTTGTCATACAAATATGCCCCCTCGATAACAAAATTGACCTGTTTCGGCGTCTTTCGCGTACATCTCCAGCTTCCAAGTTCTTAAACCTGTTACATTTTCGTTGGGCCACCTACTTACACATTCATTGTCACCCACATTAAAATTCAAGGTCATTATTTACATCCGCGGCTCTTAAAGTTTCACTAAGGCACCTATATAGGGGTGGAGAACATACCTATTCTAATACCAGGAAATTATTCATTTGCTTTGCAAATGAAAGGGAAAGCCACAAAACGGCCTAAAAAAACGGTTTTGAGAGTGCGGAGAGAGTGCGGTCCTGACAAGAGGCGTCGAATAGATGCCGCGAATCACGGAAGTACCCACTTCAAGCGCTTTGCAGCGTGCAGTACCGGACTGGCGCAATATCCGCTTTCACATATCGTGTCCAGTCCACAGGGATTGATGCAATGATTTTTGGAATATAAATGACAAATAAATGCAAAATTCAAAATAAAAACTGTGCTACTGTTAATCTCGAAGATTTTCCTTGCCCTGAAAGTGAAGAAAAAAATTGAAATTCGACCGTAATGCTAAAGAGGCCTTAGTTGTGACCTTAATATTAGTTTGCAATGGCTGTTTTTAGCTTCTTACCCACCCAGCACCCCTATTTCGCTCCTTGGTCCCGAAAAAATTGATGAAACTTGGGATATGTGGATGTAAATAATTACCAAATTAAATTTTCTCTCGACAATGACGCAGAACAGCAGTGTGATTGGTGAGAATTATTATGTTGAATAAAGAAACTAGAAATTTATAAATTCAAAAAAGTAGGAATCAATCAAAGCAGATGGTCTCATGCGCTGCTTTTTGAACACCATCACCTTGATGAACGTAGGCAATTAATTACACAAAAACTGTGATAGTTAAAATGAAATTAGATGCCATCAAAGAATATAGTCAAAATCGTTTACGTACATAATATACAATTCGATTATCTTGAACGATTCACTGAAAACTAAAAATATTTTTTATAGCCTGACGAAATACTGGGATATTTCAAACGTATGTTACATTATTGCATGCATGGCAATTTAATTATAAATCAAGTAAATTATAGTCCAGCTGGCCTCTTTCAAACGCCGTTCATGGATTTCTTGCGGTCAAAGTACGTAATCCTCTAACATTTTTATATACTCGTTCAATCAGCCAATTGATGCACTTCCGTGTCAACAAATATGTTGTATAGCGTCAGCGTCACGCTAACCTTGAATATTTTAAATAGGGTCCAGACAAAATTTAACTTATTGATGAAAATGTCCTCTTTTTAAAAATATCATAGTCGTTCACTAAATCATTTTGATGGTTGAATATACCAATACGTAGAGTCTTGGTTATCCGAGGTAATGTGTGCGGCACCCATCTTTGATAATTGAAAACTCGGATAAAATAGAAATATTCATAGAAATAGAACATCAAGAATTATTTTTTGCTGCATGTATTATACAGGGTGTCCGGAAATTATGCGCAAAGAATAAAGGGGGTAATTCTACTTGATAAAATATTGGCAAAAGTATCTATAATTTTTTTTCGAAAACTCACAAATAAGAAAGTTATAAGCCTTCAAAAATGATTTTTTTAAATCAATATTTTTTATAACTTTTTTTTCTAGTGTACCGATTTTCTTAAAATTAGACACACTTGCCACTGATGTTACTTTGCATTCTTGGTCCAAATTAGACTTGAATCCCTCGAAATGAAGAGCCCTTAACTGCCCTTAACCTTCAAAAAAGGCCTATAACTGTTTTATAATATTTTTTTTTGAGTTTTGAAGATGCACAATAATTGGAGAGCATGAAGAAAATATTCGGAAAAGGTCCTCTTTGTCTATCACTTCTTCGATGGAATTGTATTTTATTTAAAATGGAATTTTAAGAATAAGACAAGAAACTTCCCTGTTAATGACATTCATCGTAAATTATGCGGAATTGAAAGAGATAATTTGACACTTATTTTATTTTAATTCAATTCAACCCGACTACATCACTCGGGTCCTCTTGATTTGGTGTTGAGTCCGAGCTCGCTGGGGCTCTTTGCTCCTTCATCTTGTGTTGTTGTGTGTGTGTGTGTGTTTTTTTTTGTGGAGTGGCCAGGGTGTTGCCTTTTTTTGCGGCGTGTGTGTGTTCCCTTTTTTTTTCTTGCGGGAGGTGTGACATCAGTCGGGCTTACCACCTCAAATCTTATAATCACACGTTCCGGGTGGTACACGTGTCTTTGAGTAAATAAAGGTTGGTATAAAGATGATGTCATTCATGACGTCATGGCCACTTTAACTCAAATGACCCATAGCAGCCAAGAGGAAAGAGGAAATAAGTATAAAAAATCTGGTAAATGGAAGCAAAATTAAGATATAACTTAGGACGATAATTTAAGATGAGCAGAAAGCAAAAAATTGATTTAATAAAGTGGTAGGTGAGTATCGTTTAAGTGATACTAAGTAAATGTACATACACACTTATTACCATCGGTATTTCATTATAGGTATGAGATTTAAAAATGAACGTTTCAGTCGTTAAACAATAAATAATTCACTGCCAGATTATTAACGTCAATTAAATTCAATTTATATTCATACAATTCGTCGTTGGACGAGAGAACTTCACTAGCGGCTCGGATTCGTTTATGAATATCGAATTGCGAATAACAGGAGCATTTAATGTCGCATTCGACCATTTGGGAACATAAAAAGAATCCATAAAAACGGCATAACGTAACCATTCAAGTTCTTCATGATAATAATTATTATGTAACAGTATCGATGCTACGATGAACCCACTCGAAAATTTTGTGGAACAGTACAATAAATTATTAATTATTGTTATCGCTACAGAAACAAGGATTATTGGTTTTTAACAAGTTGTAATTTACAAGTGTTTCGGCTTAAGTCAAGTGCCACGACCACTTGAGACTTCCATAAAATGTGATACTAAAAAGATATTGCCTAATTAATTATTGTTTTGATCCATTAAACATGAATTTATATTATTATTATTACTGTTGTTGTATTTGTGTACACTTTGCTTGTACACAGCCGACTTTATTAAAAACAAACAGAATTTTTTATCCACAAATAGTTGAATGTTAGTTCTGGTTCTACAGGGTGTATCTAAAATAAACCGAGAAAATTCAAGGGGTGATTGATGAGATCATTTTAGGAAAAAAGGTAAGTATAAACGTACGTCCTAAGAGGCGTAACTTTTTAACTACAGGGTGTTGAAGTTTCAAGAAAAAAATTGTTTTTTAATAATAACTTTGATAACAATCAAGATATTGTCGTGAAAATTTGTGTACACCTTCCATGCATCAAGAGGCATTTCCCAACGTATAACTTTTAGTTATTGTGGCAGTGGCGTTCGTGCAAGTCGCGTTACACTTAATATTTTTGAAAAATAAAGTAGTACGCTACTGATTTTTTATGAAAATAAAATTATTTTTTACATCCTTTTTCATTTCTGAGTATAAATATGATCTATTGACTTTTTTTCAACCGATGCAAGGTTTTCTGATAAAAAATAAACATCATATGTTTAGAGCATCGTGTGTTTGAGTATAGAGTTGGATTTTACAAAAATGAAAATAAATTCACAAATTCGACAGTTTCGCTTTTATTTACGTTAAACGACGTTTATTATCCACAGGCCATTTTTTTAAGAGTCAGCTATTATGAGAACCCGGTTTTTTTTATCGGAGTACAGATTGAATCGAACTTATGCATCAGTTCTGTAGCAGTTTCAGAAAGAGGTAACCTAAAAATGTATTCTATTTTTTTATCGGAAAACCTTGCATCGGTTGAAAAAAAGTCAAGAGATCTTATTTACTCAGAAATGAAAGAGAATTTGAAAAATATTTTATTTTCATAAAAAAGCAGTGGCGTACAATTTTTCTTTCAAAAATATTAAGTGTAGCGCGACTTGCACGAACGCCACTGCTACAATAACTTAAAGTTATACGTTGGGAAATGCCTCTTGATGCATGGAAGGTGTACACAAAATTTTGACGAAAATATATTGATTCTCATCAAAGTTATTATTAAAAAACGATTTTTTTCTTGAAACTTCAACACCCTGTAGTTAAAAAGTTAAGCCTCTTAGGACATACGTTTATACTTACTTACTTTTCTTCCTAAAATGATCTCATCAATCACCCCTTGAATTCTCTCGGTTCATTTTAGATACACCTGTATAATAATGCCCCTTAAACAGTCACTGAAGACGAAAATAGGCTAGGTACCTATTACTTCCTTAGAATTCTCTGAGCCTCTATCGATTTTCATGAAAATTTGGGATCAATCTTATTTTACCCTCAACTTCAAAAGTGAGATGTGCTCGACTCGCGCATTTTGCATTCTACGGGGTGAAATCCACTCCTTTTGCAAATAATTAAAAAAAAAGAAATTAAAGCAATTCAATCGGTGAAAATCTTGTCTAGTTAAGTAGAATAAATATTTTGGTAACATTTTGAAGAGCAATTTAAGATTTGCATCAGTTTTTCAACCCTTAAGAGACCATCCCTTAAGTCAACAATCATGAAAAAATTGTTTTTTGTGTCCCTGAAATATTACATCGCACATTAAAATTACAAAATATTAGGTTACTGTTTATGATAATATAATTTATTAATTCTCTTTGAAATTTCAACTCTTAAAAACCTACTTATATTGAAATTGATGGAAAAATTATTTTTAAGCTGCTTGAATCATTTTTTTATTGTGAAATTTCGACCCTTAAAAAAATTAATCGATCAGAATCTTTTTCACTGCTTATGATATATTTTATACATTTATTTAATAAACTTCTCGACCCCCAGATTGAATTTAATTGGTCACAAAATATGATCACCACACGTAAAAATGAAGAAAATAGCGATTTGTTTTCCTCTCCGTTATTTTCTATAACTCCGTTATACAGGGTGGGCCATCGAAAAGGTAACAAGCCTAATAGTTTGGAAAGTGAAGATGTATGCGAAAAACGCCGAAACAGGTCGATTTTGTTAGCGAGGGGGACATATTTTCGTGACAAATTTAACTACCCAAGTTCATCCCCTTGGCAGGGGTAGCTACCCCTTTGCTTATCATCATAGGGAACAGATATCGGGTGATACATCATTTGAAAGCCACTCGAATTCTCTTTACAACGATATCCAAAATTTTGGGTTTCGCTCACATACAGGGTGGCCCCACGAAAACGCAACTCGCCTTAATAACTTGGAAACTGAAGATGTAAGCGAAAAACGCCGAAACAGGTCGATTTTGTTCTCAAAGTAGGCATATTTTCGTGACAAATTTAACCACCCTAATTCACCCCCTTGGCAGGGGTAGCTATCCCTTTGCTTATCATCATAGGGAACAGCTATTGAGTGATACATCATTTGAAAGCTACTTGAATTTTCTTTACAACGATATCTAACATTTTGGGTTTCACTTACATACAGGGTGGAACAAAAAAAAAGTTTTCGTTGGGCCAGCCTGTATGTAAGCGAAACCACTCGCATACATCATTTGAAAGCTACTTGAATTCTCTTAACGATATCCAACATTTTGGGTTTCACTTACATACAGGGTGGCCCAAAAAAAATGTTTTTTGTTGGGCCAGCCTGTATGTAAGCGTAACCCAAAATGTTGGATATCGTTGTAAAGAGAATTCAAGTAGCTTTCAAATTATGTATCACTCGATAGCTGTTCCCTATGATGATAAGCAAAGGGGTAGCTACCCCTGCCAAGGGGGTGAATTTGGGTGGTTGAATTTGTCACGAAAATATGCCTACTTTGATAACAAAATCGACCTGTTTCGGCGTTTTTCGCGTACATCTTCAGTTTCCAAGTTATTAAGGTGAGTTGCGTTTTCGTGGGGCCACCCTGTATGTGAGCGAAACCCAAAATTTTGGATATCGTTGTAAAGAGAATTCAAGTGGCTTTCAAATGATGTATCACCCGATATCGGTTCCCTATGATGATAAGCAAAGGGGTAGCTACCCCTGCCAAGGGGGTGAACTTGGGTAGTTGAATTTGTCACAAAAATATGTCCCCTCCGATAACAAAATCGACCTGTTTCGGCGTTTTTCGCATACATCTTCACTTTCCAAATTATTAGGCTTGTTACCTTTTCGATGGCCCACCCTGTATTTCATGTTATTGGGTCCATACAAATATCATTTTTAAGGTAATTTTAAGGGCTAGAATATCATCACTACTCAACTTTTAAAAGTTAAAAAGGGTTAAAGGGATCGGGTCAGATCATCCTCACTATAAAATTTAAACTCCTAATAAAGTTGATATCTCTCGGTTGATTTTTATCATATAGGGTGAGTCAAATTCGAGCTACATCATTGGGATCTCGGAAATAAGAAGAGATACGGACTCTTTGAGGATATTTTCAGTCGTTGCTGAAATATCCTGAAAAACCTGAAAAATCAAAATTTCTTATTTTTGCCATATCTTTTTATTTTTGGAAATTAATTAATTATTTTTGTGGGTTTACATGAGCCGTTAACAGCTATCCGTTCCACATTACAACACTTTTCAAGGCCGACTAGATCCCAGAGTTTTCATAGTTACAACTTTTGTTTTTCTTACGGCCGCCGTATTGTTTTTTTTTTTGTCGTTCGGTATAAAAATAAATCACGGAAACCAAAAATTAATAACATTCAAGAAAATTTCAAAAATGTGGGTATTTCTTTTTTCGAAAAAAAAAACATTTTTTCTTCCAATTACGTCAAATATGAAGTCATATTACTACTTGCCTTTTGCCTAATTGTTTCTTAATTTTTATAAATGATACTCGGTAGGTATAGAAAATTGACTTTTTTTTTCGAAAAAATAATAAAATTCTTGATTTTTTTTCAATGTTATTAGTTTTTGATTTCCGTTTAATTTTCTACCGAAATACCTGAAAAAAAAAACAGTATGGCGGCCACAAGAAAAAGCTAAAGTTGACTGTGAATACTCTGGGATCTAGTCAAAAATAAAAAGATAATAGCTAAAATACGAAATTTTGATTTTTCGATTTTTTCAGGATATTTCAGCAACGACTGAAAATATCCTCAATTTTTTACCAGATCTTATAGCGCCAGTTTGTCCCAATTTAACCGAGTTCGTATATATCTCTTCTAGTTTTCGAGATCCCAATGATGTAGATCGAATTTGACTCACCCTGTATACAGAAATAACACAAAGACAAACTTTTTGTTATGAAAAACCCCATATTTTTGTTCTTTGTAAATTTTTCACGTATATTTAGTAATTGGAGTTATTTAGTAGTTGACCTTAATCTCTTTTGTTTCATTGTGTCATTTGTGACATTTGACAAATGGTTTGTGTCATTATGACTTAAAAGTAAACACTTCGCCATTTCACGTTTTCCCGAGTTACAAGGTAGGTACTTAAAGTAAGGTGGACGGTGGACGTTTTCCTTTTATTAAGGGAAAAATTTCACAATATTATACCTGGGTCGCATTGATCACAAAAAAAGTTAGATCGGTATTTATTGAGATTAACAGCCATAACAGATGCTTGGATATCTTCGTAAGCAAAAAATTATTAGCAATTTTCTTCTATAAACATTTCTATGTATAACAGCGGTACCTACATTTAATAACAATTAGTTTTGAGCCATTTATCGGACCCAAATTAATCACGTAAATTATCTTTTATTATGGGAAAGTAATAAATAAAGTAGGTATTTTTTAAGTAAACCATGAAATATTACTTCATTTAATTACTTTCCAGAAAACACCGTCTAAGTATATATAACAATCATGCCTCTCGTATTTGCAGAAGAACAAACAGCCTATTTTTAGAAAGAAAACATTCCAGCGTTCGATTTATTATGAAAACTGAAATTTTCCAGAGCGTGATACATCAAAAGCTGCAAGTACTTGAAATAGCAATCCAAAAATACGATTTTTAAATATTATAAAAGCTTCGTTAATAAGTAGATTATAGGCACTTAATCAAAAATAAATCTCGTTAGCCCTGTTTATTATTATTGCACTAATTTTAATAGAAAAAATAATTATTGGATGTTCATTTTCGTAAATCAATTAAAATCTCCCCGTTGCTTAATTTGAACAAAAATTGTAAAATTATAGTACCTAAAAATATAAAATTTTTGAGAAAAAAACCTTTAATTACATAGGGTGATTCATGACTAATGCGACTTACTTAGATTCCGGGTAAGAGACATCGAGGTTAGTCTAAATCTATGACATTTTTTTTTATTTGACAACGGGTAAAAAGATACAGGGTGTTTTCTATGTTTGGGCTTAAATTTTAAATGGAGATATCTTTCCAACGGTTTTTCAACAAAATTTAACAAAAACACTCCACCGAGGCGTTTAAGATGACTCATCGGCAACTTGAAAATCCAGGACCGTACTTGAAAAGACACGGTTGCACTTTTTTGACAGAAAAGCACATTTTCCGATCGACTTTCAGAAAAAATGGCATCGGATTCGGGAAGTACAGGAAAGATGCAATGAAATGAGCTTCTTAAATCGAACGGCACATCTCGACCAGCTTCACAAAAACAGATAAAACCAAGAACTTATCGACCTAAACTTAAATTTTCAATCTTGCCGTACAAATGGTTTATTGCTCCTCAAAATTCATTTGAAATCATTTTTTCAAAAACTGAGGTGCTGTGAATTTACAGGATAACCATGTTGCCAAAATTTTAAATCTGAATGGGAACCAGGGCCGTACTTGAAGAAAAATTGTTCTCATTTTCTTTACAGAAAAGCACATTTTCCGATTGACTTTCGGAAAAATCCTAATTTTGGATTTAAAGAGTACAGGAAAAATGCCATGAAATGAGTTTCTCAAATCGAACGGCACACTTCGACCAGCTTCATGAAAACAGATAAAACGAAGAACGTTCACCCTCCTATAAACTTCAATTTTTAATTTTTCCGCATAATTGTTTCTAATGTTCCTCAAAGTTCATTGAAAATAATTTCAAAAGCTGTTGGAATACGAATTTACGGGGTATTGCCAGGATTTTAAATTTAGTAACCAGGGCTGTACTTGAAGAAAAATGGTTCACATTTTTTTATGATAAAAAAGCACATTTTTCGATTAAGTTCCGGAAAAAACGCCATTGGATTCGGAAAGTACAAGAAAAATGCTGTAATATGAGCTTCTTAAATCGATGGCATATTTCGAACAGCTTCACAAAAACAGATTAAAGAACTTTCAACAGGCTAAATCTTCAATTTTCCATTTTTCCGTACTAATTCATTCACAAATTCCTCAAATTCATTGGAAATTATTTCAAAACTGTTGTATTGTACTGATTTCGGGATAGCCTATTGCCAGAATTTTAATGGTTCGCCAGAAAAATTGTATGAATTTCTGTTTGAATAAAATTTTCCGATCAATTTTCGAGGAAAAAAAAACCGGCATCGGATTCGGAAAGTACAAGAAAAATACTGTGAAATGAGCTTCTTAAATGCATTAATTTGATCTATTTTTATGAAGCTGCTCGAATTGTGGCGTTCGATTTAAGAAGCGCATTTTTTCTGCATGTAGATATATTCAAAATCCTATGCCGTTTTTTCCCCGAAAGTCGATGGGAAAACCATTTCTTTTCAAGTACGGTCCTGGATTTTCAATTTGCTGATACGTCTATTGAGAAGTGCCTCGATAGAAAACCGTTGCAAAGATATCCCCGTTTAAAATTTGTTATGGCAAAAGTGCAAAAGTGTCTTGATGTCCTCTACCTGATGGCATCGTCGCATTAGTCATAAATCACTCTGTATATATTAAAAATCACACGAACCCTCAAAGTTTTAAATTTTTATATCAAAATTAACTCACTTCCGCGGGTGGACATAAAAAATGGACCGCCCTCCATTATACAAAGACAAAATTTCTTATGGTAGCAAAAATTATTCAACTTGAACGCGAATAAAGGTCTGCCCACACTCCTATCATTACATTTTTAAACTTGATCACAAGTTTAGAATAAATACACATTACGCATCAACCCTTTACTATTACAACAAGCAATACCACTCAGCAGCAAAAAAAAATAACATGAAACATAAATTAAACTTGTGCTAAAAATAACCAATAATCGCTTCGATTATTATAGTTGATAATCTTGAAGGAGAAAACAATAGCCGACTCACCTCTGCTCCCCTTGTCCAGTTGACCGTCCACCTTGGCTCTGAGCCCCCCGAGGTCGATGGAGGACGCTATGCCATGATCAACGCTGCGACTCTTGCTCCTGAAATAAGAAAGAAATAAGTCTTCGCCAGCATTTTTGTTCACTCTGAGGATTGTTTTGCGGACAGTTGAATGAACGTAATTAGCAATAGTAACCTTCGCGCAGAGATAACATTCTCATTCTACAGCCCAAGGTAGTATAGTGTGTAGTGTGTAGATATTATGCCGGACGACCGCTGTCGATTGTTGTTAAGGTTCGTTTACATTGAAAAAGCTGAAACCTTTTAACCGCTTCAGTAGTAGTTTTTTTTATCAGTTCCTGCTATGGTTTTAACCCTTAGTTGGTAACATACTTTTTTTCACTTTATAAGTAACATCCGTCTCTCAGTCGGTGATCATATTACAGTTCCAGCATTATAGGTAACATCCGTCCCTCAGTCGGAATAGGTATTATAATATGTATAATTAGGTACATATTTATTCGAATGTATTCTAGTAAACACAAATATATTTTATAAAAACAAGACTTATTTCATTTTTATACATTTTTTTATATATTATACCTTTTCATACCATACTTTCGACCAATAGCCGACTGAGAGATGGACTGAAATATATCGTTCTGAGTAACACCCGTCTCACAGACGTATTTTCGCGAAGGCGGCTACGGACTTTTTGACAACCAACTAGAACATACCTAATACGAAATTTTTGTACATTCATTCGTTTGGATTCAGCGCAGCATCAAAACTTGGCATCCGCCTCAGAGTCGGATGTTACCAACTAAGGGTTAATAATAATTTTATACTTTTTAGTCAATGTAACCAATATTGACGATACAAGGGTGTGGTAGAATGTGTGCATGTTCTCGCCAAGAAAAAATAAATACAGCAAATGCACAAGAGTGTGTTCATAACATTTTAAAGTAAGTGATTATGTTCGTAATCTTCAACATGAATTGTTAGGGAATAGAGTGAAGAAAAATTGCAGAAATCCTGTTGAATAAAATACAAAATATCTTTTTTTAATGAAAAATGGTGTTTTTCACTTGTTTATAACTCAAAAACTTTTTAATTTAAACCCAAACTTAAAACCCATTTTTACTGGATTTTCTCAGGAAATATGAAAATACAATAATATACAAGTGTCCTACCTATTTAAAAAAAAATAGATAATATCGTCATAACAGAGTCAAGGTAAAAGAAAAAAATGTTACGTCAATAGAACATAAATTAAATTAATAAACCGACCTATTTTTGTGTTTTTTTATTTTACAGATCTGAGAAAATAAATTATATTCGTTACATATGATTCACCCTCTATGTTGTAACATGCTAATTGGGCATGTTCCAGTTATCTTACGATAACTCACCCGGGTGAAAAAATTTGAATCTAAAAAAAAAGATAATGTTTAAAATGAAATTGTGAGTATAATTTACAAATGATATGATACAAACAGTAAGAGTCTTGGTGAAAGAAAAATCAATAATTATCAAATATGAAAGCCTGATGTAATCAAGCATCTTCCATCTTAAATCAAAAAATCGATAGCACCAAAAACAACAGAACGCTCCTCCTCTCTATATACGCTGAGGTGCAGCATAAAAAGTTGAATAATAGCTCTAAAACTACCGTCAAAATGATGCAAGGCGTTCTCAAGACGCGACTATAATAAAAGTCATAAAGTGCGATTTAATTGAGAGATAAAGAGGGCTGCTTAATGGCAATGATTTTATACCTACGTAGGTATTTATATTTTATTTGCATAATAAACAAGGTGTCGTTATATTCCTACTTGTGATTTATTTAAAACATGGTTTAATTTCACCTTATAATACCTTAACAATTTACATATTATCTACAGGTAAATGTATAATTATTTACTTGCAAAAACACATAGGAAAATCACCGTCCTAATGTACAAAAAAACTTATTAATTAGTCAATGAAATTTGCTTAATTATTACAGATTTAATTACGTTTTACTTACTCTTTTACATGCAAATGTAAATGAAATTTCATAGTGGAAAATAATTAGGATCACCACAATCCAAAATTTTTCCATTAAAGGAGATCAGAATTAATAAAGCGCACTGACCACGATTTTTACACTAACTGAAAAGACATGCCGCAGAATAAGTGAATATGAATAATAATAACAATAAAATAGATTATTCAAGCATAATCGCATAATCATAAAAATAAATAACTCGAAAATATGCAAAGGTTGTCGGAATTGCAATAGTTCTAAGCATTTCATTAATTCGAGCGAGAAAGAGGTAAATTTTTCACAAAAATAAACAAACAAAATGACTAAGTGCTAGCAGAAAGAGTAATTATTATTGTTTTCTTCAATAAATTATTACTGTAAACTGTCTTTATCTACTCCCTTATATGAAAATTGACAATTACAAAACAACTTGCATAGTCTGAAAGTGAGCCTTTGCACATACCTGTTCAGTTGTGTAATGAAAATCAAAACAGTGGTGTAATTTTTTTAAGTTTTTTTTTTTAAAGTTAATCTCATGACAGAAAAGGTATAAAATTCACAAACCTGTTATTATCGAAATGAGTGGCACACGCAATATTATGTATTTTTTCAATAATTTCCATTAAATTGCATCATAGTTCCTGAAATTTATCAAAATTCCCAACAGAAACATAATTGTTAATACAGTTATGTTTTCGATTTAGTATTTACATATATTGATATTGACTGACATTAACAATTGACAATTTTATAATTTATTTGACGTATCTTGTTTATTCGATTACAAAACCTCGAGAAGGACTATACTATAATGCCAATTGACAGTTTTATTGAACGCGATGTAAAATGCCCCTTTTTGTATCTTCAGACTTCTTTCATGTACAGAACCGCACCACTTTGGAATAACATTCCAATAAGGGGTGTTTTTCCTGTGGAATAGAAACTGGGACGATTCAAGATAGGGATTCTCCTGCAGTGGATGTCAATTTTTTTATAAGTAATACCTACGAATTGACAGTTCATTTCTTAAGCATTGCTATGAAAAGTATTATTTACTATTATAGCACCATTATAAAAAGAAGGCTCAGAATAAAATTTGAATCTTCAACAATTTCAACAAATTTCAAGTTTATTAACTTTCAATCCTGACTACTGCGTTCAGCAATAATTATTACTGTCACAAGCGAAAGAATTTTTTGTAATAAATATTAACAGAAGCGGTCGTTATTGATTACCCGGAGTAATTTGATTACTCTTATGTGTGTACATAGAAGTGGCACGTGTGGTTTCGCACCTGATGAGAGTATGCGCTAGAGTGAATCATGACATGAAGTACACCGACACCGACACGCGCAGCAAGTATGTTGACACGATAAGAAAGTTGAGCCCAAATTTCCGGAACTGGCAAGTCTTTTTCAGTATCAAATTGGCAGGAAGGACTCTAACTGAAGTAGAAACATGATATCAGTCGAGGCAGTCGAAGGTTTTCCAGGAATAGTGCCGGGCTTCACCCAGGGTGATAATGAAAGTGCGATAAAGTGAGCCGAGTCAGAGGGGTGATTTTCCGATCAACAAGCCACTTAAAAAATCATTTTTGTACTAAAAACTGATGAGTTTTGGTGGAAAGTAACTTAAGTACATCTTTCACAACAATAATGACAGAATCCAAAATTCTTAAAAATCATATACCTACAAGATTCTTGCAACCTTTAATGTATGTATTCTCAAAGCTTTATGACGCGGTAATAGCTAGAAAATGATTAAATAAATACGATGGAAATGCACAGTTTATGTATTCATGCACCGCTCCTGAAGCGTAATAGGGATTTTCATTCAGTGCATGTGCCCTTTCATAAATTAAAATCAAAAATAGAAATGTTTTCTCGAGTTAAAATTCATAGCGTCCTTTTTCTGAAAAGCATCGCATGTAAATTCACGGACCCTTTCATCAGTGTAGAAAACAGCACCTGAGAGGTGCATTGCGTGCACTAAAAACGTCTATGCGGAACTCAGAGGTTGACGTGGAAGTCCTTGTTTGGCGATATCGACGAGAAGGCTTGGTCCAGGAAGACGCGTGACCTACGACGCGCATCTGGAAGAGAGCGTCAAGGGAAGACAGACAGGCAGGAACGATGAGCCTGGTATAGAGACACTCTTTTACCTTTGAACCTGGAAACGGGCTCTAAAGGCGGATGAACTGCAAAATGCAGCCGAAGGTATAAAAATATACAAGTTATATCAGGACATACAGTATACTAAAGGTTGCAAATTAAAATGGTCCTAGTCAATCAATCATGGCGAAGCTCAGATTGTCTAAATTAAATTCCGGAGTAAGTCCTCTAATCCTTTAGCCGGGAACCCAGGCTAAAAGGATGCGTGGCTGAGTAGTAGATCAGTTCCTTCTGGATTCAACCTCGAAGTGGAGCACCTTCGAAAATAAATGCCTACCATACGTATGGAGCTCTGCGTATGGTATTTCTTTCATAGCTCCATTACTCGTGGGAACAATGTGGACCAAGATACAACCAATTCAAAAAGGGACGGATATTCTAAAAGGAAAGACACACCCAAAAAACTCTCAGCAGCCGCTCGCAGGAAACTGAGAAGAGAGTTAAAACTACAAAACCAGGGGCAAACTGGAGAACCTAGAAAGCTAGGGTTGAAGGTGAACCACAGTGTAACAAAACCCAGGAGCAGTAAGGAACCGGAACCGCGTAACAAAAGGAGAACCTGCACCAAGGTTCTCAGGAGTGCAGCTTAGAGGGGACTTTCTCATGGCTTCCTGCGCTGACCAGGCTACAAAGGACTGGCTGATGCGGGTGGTAAGGGAAATGGAACCCTGGTCAGGAGCGAAACTTGGCACCAAGCAAGGACGTTCCGAAACCTATAAGAGCACTAGTGTAGATACCAGAGACCCAAGAGGAACCAAAAAAAAAAAATCCAAAAAAGGCTAGGAATTCAAAACCCGGGATTAAAAAAAGAAATGTGGATCCTAGTGGACAGAAAACCTGACACAAAAGGCCAACAACTAATTTTCCTCACGGGAGAAAACCTATGGGAGAAAATAGAGCAACTTAAATGCAGACCTTACCTAAACCTAACGGGGGGTGCTGTTCCAGCGACTAGGTGAGAAAAGGGAAGAGGGAGCAGAGAAGATGTAACTGAAAAAGCTGAGTAAACACCGGCTGAGATGGGCAATTGGACTTCTAACAGCACACTGCCCACTAATGAAGCACCTCTCAATAATAGGAGTGAAAAACAACCCAGATTGCAGGAGATGCGGGAAGGGGGAGGAAATTTTGGACCGAAATGACAGAACCAAAAGAAATAGAACAAGCACCTATTGGACTCGTTCTGAAATACTTTCGTGAGACGGGACTGATGAGCTAATTATCCAAAGGGGTACAATAAGCGCAAGCTTCAGTACAAGGGCTTTGAAGATACCCTAGAAGTAATAATAATAATAATACACTGGAACTATTCCGCTTGTGGAACAGTCTGCTTTTTCAGCTGTTCCGGTTCCACTGCCCGTTACGTGTAATTCCGGTTCTCGTTTTATTAAAAGCAGTAAGTGAGACAATAATTTTAGTCCAAAAAAGTGACCAGTATTGGAGAATCATTCCAAATCAATATTTCCAGGAACGTGCAAAAAATCGAACCCTTGCATTTTTTGGTATATCTCCTTCCTTATCTCGGAGCCGGAACAAAAAATAGCATAACGTTCCACGTTTTTCTTTCATTATTTTCCTTGTTTTCCACTCTGTACCTACTACTGTAAAGACAGATAAGGAAAAGAAAATTTCAGAACCCAGATACCAGATACGAGTATTATGGCTCCTTACATTTAAAAAGAAAAAAAAACCTTGGATGCTTGAAATTATTTCAACCGAAAAATCAGCAAAAAGCGTTTCTAATGTACTTGTAATTTTCACTCTCTTCAGCACTGCCTCATAAAAGAATGCACTTACTAATATACTACATCCATCCAATGAATTATTTATAAGTCGCCGCAAGGTGAAGAATTTTAATGCGTGCGTAAATGTGTGCCATTCGTTTCATTTCGCATTCTGAAAATGCTAAAATAGGAACAATGAATTTAAATTCATTTTTTTTATCGTTTAAAAATTTCAACGTGTCTGTGAAGTGTACGAGGTAGGTATACGTGTTGTACGGTTGGGAGTGGGTGTGTCTAGACAAGTTCACGTCGGGGGTGTGCGTGCACGCGTATGTGACAAGAGTTTAATGAAAATGGAGGAAAATAATAAAAAAGAACCGCTTTTACACAACTAAATCTATGTTTAGAGGAGATATACCTAATATACAAGGGGGTGTTGCAGTTTGTATGTTCAAAACTCTGGCAAAAGATAGAACACATAAAAATATTTGTATTTTTTTCTATGAATTATTGCTCTATAAAACGCTTTATTTTTCAGATATCTACAGGGTGGTGTTAAACTTGAAAGAAAAAATCAATTTCATTGATTATCTTCTAAACTTAGACCAGGGTCGATAATTTTTGAAACAAAATAAAATTAGTGGGAGGGGGTGAGTTTTTAAGGGTAAAAATCGGTTTATCTCGATTTCCGGCAAAACTACAAGTCCTGTGGAAAAAAGTTGAATGGCAAAGTTATAGGTAATAAAAAGATCTACAACTTTTGTATTTACATTTTCTTCACATACCTACCCTCAAAATTTATGTGATAAATTCAAATAACCAAGTTTTTGGTTTTTTATTTTTATCGAAATTTGGTGAAAACTTACCTTTTTATGTACCAAACACACAGCATGTAATTTTTGGATTTGAAATTTTTATTTTTTCACCTTATTTTGATATAATATCGAGAAAGCACCCTAATTTTCAATCCAAAATCTCGTGTCAAAATATCTGCTTTTTTAAAAATTCGGTGGGCTTTTTGTTTGTGGAAATCTCTACTTTCTGATAGTGTAAAAAATATAAATACAAGTGGAGATTTCAACGAACAAAAAGACCACCGAATTTTTAAAAAAAGCAGATATTTTGACACGAGAATTTTTGATTGAAAATTAGGGTGCTTTTTCGATATTAAATCAAAATAAGGTGAAAAAATAAATATTTCAAATCCAAAAAATTACAGTTGTTGATCTCTTTATTGCCTACAACTTTGCCATGTACCTTTCTTTCATAAGACTTGTAGTTTTGCCGGAAATCAAGATAAACCGATTTTTATCCTCAAAAACTAACTCTTTCCCACTTCCCTATTTCAAATCGCCCGTAATTTATTTTTACTTTCATTCTACTATAATTTTTTTCACTTTTTACCATTTTTTAAAGGCTTCAGCACTGGTCTAACTATTGAAGTTTTTTTTTTAAATTTTGGTACATCAGGTTAATATTGGTAGAGGGGTGAAACATTGAAGTAAAAACAACTTCTCATGCAGGCAAAACCATCGCGTAGTTACGTGGCTTATTCTTCCTTTGAGCAAAAAATTTCTACGCCACTGGAGAAAACTAATTTTTTTAAACTTATTTTGAACTTTGACATTATTATCAGAAAAAAGGTAGGTACTCACAGGTCTCTAGGGGGCTTAGTTTTTGATACATTTTGATTTATTTTATATGAAAAATAATAGTAAATATTCACATTAATGCTCAAAATAATTTTCATTTTTTTTAATACACTTTTTTCATAAAGAAATTAAAAAATATAAAATTTCAAAATAACTAAGCTAAAAAAAAATGATTTCCTCCAGTGGCGTCGAAGTTTTGGGGCTTGAAAGAACTTTTACCCCTCTATCAATATTAATATTAACCTACAACAAAATTGAGAAAAATATTTTCAATAGTTTAGAAAATATCTAATAAAATTGATTTTTTTCTTCAAAGTTTAAGACCCTGTATCTTGAAAATAAAGCGTTTTAGAACAAAACTTTATAGAAAAAAATCCAATTATTTTTACGTGTTCTGTCGTTTACTGGAATTATGAACATACAAACTGGAACACCTGTATATGCATCGGTGTATAATATAAAAAAATAAACAAAAACATGAACTTGGGAGAGTGAAACCCGATCACTGGAATTTATAGTAGTAACCTACATTCACGTTTCGTGTTATTTTACATCTATGACAGCAACTATTTCAATGGCGGAGGACATACACATCCTGCTATTTCTCTTATAATAAGAACTATCGAAGTATGTATGGTATGATGCAAACTAAGTTAGCTTAAGCATTAAGTAGTAAATCTACAAGTAAAATAAATTAATAAAGCGACTTACCGTATCCAAGGAAAGTTCTCTTTATTAACTTTGCCAGTGTCTGAGGAATTTCTACGTGACCTATAAACGGAAAAAAGAAAAAAAAATGAAGCTCATGCATAATGAAAAAAAGAAAAAAAAAAGAATAAAATAAGTATAATATGTAAAGGCAGAGCAATGACAAATAGGTGCAGTCTATCGGTTAAGGTGATAATCTACCGGGTGTTGATAGGTTGATAAAAAATCCCATGCAAATTTCAATACCCTGAATAATTTTAGAGAAAAATTTTATGAGACTTTTTTGAAGGCCCCTGTATGATGTACTCACGTGCGAAAATACTATTAATTCTTATTCAGCGAATTAAATGATCGATATTTTGAAAAACGTTTTCCAAAATTTGTAAAAGAAAAATTGTTTTTAAAATATAAACCATTTAATTCGCTGAATAAGAATTAATAGTATTTTCCACGTGAGTACCTACATCATACAGGGGCCTTCAAAAAAGTCTCATACATTTTTCTCCTAAAATTAATCGGAGAGATAATATTAAGGGGTATTAAAATTTGCACGGTATTTGCCATGGACAGTCGTCTGCTAATGTAACACTCGGTAGATGATTCTACATCGGCAGGGCTGAAGGCTTTTTAATTAAATATACTTAATTTCAATTTTTTTAAATGGAATTACATTTAATTAAATAAAATGGCATGATTATGTTTTTTTTTTACAAATGGGTACTTAATAAAATGTTAAATAAAGGGTGAGTCATGACAGGTGATCGATTTTCTATAAGCGGATAGGAGGGATTATTTTAAGTCAAAAAGTGCAAAAAATATCCTCCCTGTCAGTCCTGTCACCATGAAGGAACTATAAGAAGTTGAAGTTTACAAATTGTTTGTCCTTGAATGTACGTACGTAATCACCAATCGTACGTAAACAATTGGTGATGATGCCATGGTGATAAATTAATCGCATTTTATGACGTTTGTCACTTTGATAGATTTTAATCGTCACCCGATTTACATTGCCAGATAATTTGGAATTTCCTTCTAAAAACAAGATTAACAAAAATAGCTCAAATATTCCAAGCAACGAATCAGTAAATTTTAGGGGAAGGAATATTTAGAGGTAGGTTATGCAGAGGTTTCAGAGATAAAGGGTCAAATTTAAAGGGGTAGTTTCTCCCATAAAATTGAAAAAAAAAAACAGATTTTGGTTATTATTGTAATAACTCGTGTAAATTTAAATCGACTTTGATCAAATTTGGCATAAACAATAAACAAACTAAGATCTCTAATTTGGCTATTTCAGGTTTTATAGACGTCTTCCAGTGGCGTAGATATTCAGGGTTAGAACCCCTTTTTCCTACCTATCTTTTACGCCACTGACGTTATTCAATCGCCCATGCTTTACAGACCAAAAAAGTATTTTTTAGCTTTTTGCATATGACGCACCGTTTTTGAGATATTTGAAGTTTCCTCAGGCAATTTCACTAAACATTAAGAATAATCAATTATTTTCAATGTAAATAGCTCAACCTTACCTGAGAAAACTTCAAATATCTCAAAAACAGTTTCTTGTATGAAAAAAATTAAATAATACTTTTCTGTTTTAAAATGCAGGGGCTATTGAATAATGTATTTGTATTTGCAATAAAGTCAATGGCGTAAAAGATAGGGAGGGAAAAGGGGCGCCAACCTGAATATTCCTTTCTACAAAAACTGAAAAAAGCCAAAATAAATAGCTTTGTTCGCTTATTGTTAATGCCAAGTTTCATCAAAATCGGTTTAAATTTACACGAGTTAGGTATGTATAACCAAAAAGTGTTGTTATATTTTTTAAATTTTGGCAACCTGTAACCTTTTAAACGAATCATTTTAATTTGAAATAAAATTTTTCAACTCATATTTAAGAGGAACTACCCCTTTAAATTTGGCCCTATATCTCTGAAACAATACTTTCTCCCCAAAAATTTCTCAAATATTACATAATTTAAGTGATGGTTCAAAAAAAATATAAGCAATATAAATCTGAAACCCTGTATACCTATGGACTTGGAAATTTTGCCCGATACTCTTACTGCTTCAATATATTTGGATATTCTGAGCCAGAGAATTCATGAATTTTTGGATGAAGGAACGACTGGATGGATATTTGGCACCAACAAGACGGTGCACCACCGCACTATGGCTTGATTGTCTTAGCGGTCCAGAGCGGTGGACTGGACAAGCTGATCTCGTACCAAGGAGTACCGATTTAAATCCATTGGATATTTTTATGGAACAATAATTGAAATAAGTTACATTAGAAAATTGTTAAACTAAATTTGATCTACTCGTACCAATTTTGTATACACTTTTTTTTCCATTCTACCTGTTTTAAGGTAGAATACCCAACTTTTGTTGTTTTTTTTCAAGGGACACCCTATATATTATTACATTTTCAAGTTGTATTTAATAAGAATCGTTTTTACACTTGGAGTTTGGGTAACTTGAGAGTTAAAAACAAGTGAAAATTGCAATTTTTTGATATTCAAAGTAATTTACAATAAAAACGACTTGAGTTATATGGAGTTATTAGAAAATGGCTTACATGTCCCAAAATATGCTTCAAAATATAATGTTGCGTTCGATTTCCGCGTACCTTTTTATTACTTTTTCCTGAATTCTTATTAACATATCACAATTTGTCTGTCTGAGATCATAGTTGACAATTATTATTAGTTTAAAAAAATGTCAAAAAGACAAAGGTTTCCGATCATAACCAACTGTTTCCGATTTTTAATCAGTAGGTATGTACATTCAGGGATAAAAAGTAGGCGAACCTCTTGTAGTTTCTTCAACCCTTTTAAAAATAAAAGTTCAACCCTCATTTATTCTAATAATCCTTTCTATCTGCTGGTAGAGGTAGAATATCGAACACCGGTTATGACTCACTCACTCTGTATATTTTCTAATTCTAATAAATTGGTTTTGAATAAGCAATGTCGTTATAAGGGGAAAACATAACCATGCAACAGTGAAGTTTATAAAAGTAAAATTTGCGATTAAACGGTTTTGAACAAAGCTAGGAGCTATTCTAGAGCAAAAATATAAATAAAGCACATTTTAATGTTCATAAAAATGATGAGATTAAAGAAAAATTAACTATGTAATTATAGAGATGATTTTAGCAAAGAAATATAATGTGAATGAATACATTTTAGGTACATGTCTAAATAAACAAATCGTTATTTTTAGCCAGATCTTTTGTATTTTCACATTAACGTTTCAACAAAAGACAAGGCAAGTAAGACATCATTTTGGTAAATAGCACTAAAAGCAAACATCGAATGTAATTTTAAACATCAAATAGGTACATAAATTTATCACTGTAGCAAGTTAACAAGTATTTACATATGGAGCTAGCTAAATTCATTTTTCTATTTGCCTGGTGATTGATACTTTACTAAAAGAAGATACCGTGCAGTTTATTTTCTCATCAGCTAATAATTTTCATATTATCTAAGTAAAATTATTTGAATAATGAACGTTCAGGTCATTTCAGGACATTTTAGCTCGAGACCACATTATTAAATACGAGAGGAGACGTTACAAATTGGCGCCCAACGTGGGGCTTGCTCTATTTTTCTTTCTAAAACTCGCTTGGCAGTGACGTATTTTGGGTGACAAAAATCGGGGTCGAAAGTCTCGAAACGGCAAACAACAAATTCAAAGAATCAGTAATTTGCATTAGAAATTTTAGTTATATTAAAATTTATCGAAAATTTCATGCATTTTTACAAATGTTGCTAACATGACTGTTGTATGTCAACGCATGTCAGTCTTTACCTATTGGGCTATTTGTCGTGGCTTTTAATAAAATGCATAAACGCGTACTTAAAATTTGAATATTAAGCGATTAATTTCCAACAGCAGGTTGCCGGTAATTTCGAAATTATTATTAATACACATACTTCGATTATGGTAATGTATAGGAGCAACCTTTTAGGAACACGCGAAGCACTTAATTACCTAAATTGATATTGTATGGTATTAATTAAACATTAATTCATATTACTGTCAGTATAAATATACAGTATGTATATTAATAATGCAAGAAAGAGTTGTTTCAATTAACTACTAAAATGGACCTATGTACTTGCATTTTCTGCCCATAAATTTACATACGAAAAAAGTCGTTGCATACCACTGGCCACTAACAGCTGCTACATTTTAATCATTTTGTTTTTTATTATTTCAAACCATATATGGAACGAATAAATAAAAATAAACGCTAAATTGACACGTTGGTTAGACAACCAGAAATATAATACAACAGTATAATTAATTGGCGGCAACTATCAGCATGAGCATGTGCTGGAAAAATAACACCAACCAACATGCAACACGACATAAATTCCGCTGAAAAGGTATTATATCTTAAAAAAAAAAACAAAAAAATGTAGATAGGTACCAGGTCACTTTTGTGCGTCCTTAATAAGTAAAAAACCCTAAAATTCTATCTCAGACTGACCCTTCAGCACCATGGTCGGTTGAATTTCAATTTAATAAAACAGTACAATAGAAGATGAGCATCCATCCAAGTCAGTTTATGTCAGCGAATTCCGTTATTATACCTAATATAAGGTCATTATTATTATCATTGTGAAGAAAATTACACTGCTGATTGTGACAAAGTACCTACACGCCATCACGCTGACGACTACCATGACTAAATCAAGTACATGACTTTTCTACGGTACCGCAGCAATTATTCGATCAACTTAACAGAAAACACCACAGAATTAAGATCCAAAACTGTACGGGAAGCTTCAACTGTTCCACTACCAAGACCGGTTATGATAGGTCAGTTTTCTGTGTAGGTATATTTACCAGAGAGGAAATGAAGTGAGAATCTTCTGACATATGGAGCATGGTTTAGACGATATAAACACCTTGACAACGGCCTTCCTAGCTGCGTAGTAAACAAAGAACAGCAATAACGCCAGCGCCAAGAGAACCATACACAGTTTCCATTTCCAGCAAATCCCCAACCAGAAACATCCCATCTGATCTAACTGGATTGTCAAACACTTTACCATTTGGTTTTGGTAGTAGTTGGTAATATTATAAATGCGACACTATAATAATTAGATGTGATTACACTTTCACTAGGTGTTTTCTTCGACTGCAGCTACAATCTAAAGAAACAGTAGAGGTCGTGCTAGAGCTGTGTAACCTTGCAGATCAATTATCGATGTCGTTCAGTTCAGTTTACGAATATTCTATTATTACGTAACGCTTTTTGAAGCGAAGAATGGTAAAAGGGAATTATCACGCAATGGCTTGGGTGGTTTCATAATAACAGTTTATGTATCTTTTAATTACGATGAGGATGATAATGAGCGAGGGCAGGATTTTATGCCCGAGGGATGAATTTCTCATTGAATTTTTAATCAGGGTTAATCTCTCAAGAGATTGAAGAGGATTTACGAGGGAATTATCACGCAAAGGCTTGGGTAGTTTCATAAAAACTAATTATTATGAGGATGATAATGAGCAGGATTTTGTGCCCGACGGATGAATTTCTCATTGAATTTTCAATCAGGGTTAATGTCTCAAGAGATTGAAGAGTATTTAAAAGGAAATCATCACGCAAAGGCTTGGGTAGTTTCATAATAACTAATTATTATGAAGATGATAATGAGCGAGGGCAAGATTTTATACCCGAGGGATGAATTTCTCATTGAATTTTCAATCAGGGTTAATGTTTCAAAAGACTGAAGAGTATTTAAAAGGGAATTATCACGCAACGGCCTGGGTAGTTTCATAATAACAGTTATTTATGTATCTATTAATTACGATGAGGATGATAATGAGCGAGGGCAGGATTTTATGCCCGAGGGATGAATTTATCATTGAATTTTTAATCAGGGTTAATGTGTATTTTCTAAAGCAAAAGGGCAATGAATATTTAAAGATACAAATTCAGTTTTATGCAAATAATATCACCGCGTTTAGATTTATAGAGAAAATAATTTTTGACAATGAAAAAAGTAAATGTGAGTCATTGCCAGAAGTTATTTAAATCAATAACATTTTATTCCAATCATAATCCTGGAGATATTATTTTCATAACACTGAATTTGCATGTTGAATTCCTAGGACCCACTTTAGGTACATATATACAAGTTTTCACCCTGTATATTTGAGAAAAAGTCAGGATTTGAATTTTGATACAAAATAGTAAACGAGATGAAAATCAACTATGAAAAATGAAAACTACATACCTGTGTAGTTCAAAAAAACTTTTCAATAATTCTATCGTATGCACCTTCACAACGAACACCATTTTCTTCTTCCAAAAAGTTAACAAATCTATATTATCAGTTGTACATTCTATGCAATCGAAACAACTGATTCTGTATTATAGATGACAGGTATTTATATATGAACATACATAATATAAGATATGTTTGTTTATATTTCAATGTTTATTCTATTAATTCGTGTAGGTCGATCAACAACTTGAAAAATCAAGGAAAAACGATAAATATTGGATTAGGCACGATATAATTAGACATAGGTAGCTCACCAACGTTAATTTTCGAAATATTTTTCGCGAAAATCCTATCCCATATTGATGTAAGGAAGGTTATTATTTTTGCATGAAAATAGAACAATAATAAACACAGAGGCAACGTTAATGTGTATAAAAGAAAATATGTAAGACTTCAAAAGAAAAAATAATAGATAACTACCGTGCAAGCAAATTAAAATATCCAACTATCGGGTGTTCAATTATTAACACTTCTCAGTTGGTCCTGGAAATTGTGGAACCCTTTTAGAAGAGTTAATTACCGATAAATAATAATATAACATAAAATAAAATAATTATTAGTAATCATCTGAAATTTTTTAATTTATTAATGCAACCGGCCCTTGGTAGACTAGTCCACTATTCGACTTTCTTGAATAATGATACGTACTGTCACTGTTTTTGACTAATTGATTTATAGATTATTTCAAAATAATTGTAATTTTACTGCGAGTTCTTGGCCTCTAATGGTCGATATTTCATCCGTAACTCTAATAAATCAGATATGCGACAAATAGTCGTAAACAGTGTTTCTCGCACACGTGTTGTTGCTTCTCCATTATTCTGCCAGTTTGCATCTCTAACTGTGGCATTATCGAGAAACAAAGTTCTTGCCCCAACTCGGTATCGCCCTTCTTGCCAGGTCAGTTAGATTTAATTATCTGTGCCTCTCTTATAATATGTGTTTTCGGCCAACTGAGATGTGGCATTATCGATTCTCAATAGTTTGTTTTGTTCGTCCTCAAACTGAGTGGATTGATGTTTATTGTTGTACCTGGTTACAGGACTTCCTCACTTTTGTCATAATCGAGTGTCATGGTAGTGAAAGCATTCCTACCTCGAAAGATTCCTGATCTGTAAAATTTTTGTCAATGGTTTTCCCGAAACTTACAGTTTTCAGCATGATTTTTTGCAAATGTAGCATGGTTTAAAATATCGGGTAGATGAATTCCCAGAACTGCAGAACAAGATTGTGTTTGTTGCAAAAATTCCGAAGAGCCTAATTTAGTGGAGGAGACTCGTGACGATCGACTAATCAGCCGTAATATACTCACAAAGTGCCAGTCAGATCCTGTAAGCTTGAATTTTATTTCTTTTTATGCAATTTCATGAAGGACTCGATATTTGTGAGACTGTTCAAAGAAGAACAGGAGAGAAGTTAATCGATTATCTTGTTCAATTTTGAACCTGCTTTCATTGTCTATCTAGCCTTGTTTTTTATTACGTGTAATTTTTTTTTCAACCTATCTTGCTATTAAATTTTTTGAAGGGGTAACTTTGGGAGTAAAAGGGATTACAAAAGAACTCACGAGCCAAGATAAAATTGTATATAAGATAAAGATAAATATAAAAGATAAAGGTAAGTGATAAAGAGGAAAGAGCGGTCTAAAAACTTGAGTACTAAAGCATAAGTCACTTAAAAAGCACTTCAAAAAAATCCTATTATTCCTAATCAATTCATTTGTTATTAAAATTACAGAATTACCTTCCTATACTGTACAGCAAACGAGACATCCGACCGTCTGACGCGGATTGGTGAATTAATTAATTAATTATAATAGGAAAATCCAAGCAAATAAAGTTTATTTTAATCAATCAAGAAAAAAAGTGTCGGGTAAATGAACAAGTAATATGCAGTAATTATTCTTGAAATGTTTATTTATCAGTTCCATATGTGTATGTGTATGTAATACCATTTATTTAGCCTCGGTCGCATATATACATACATTAAACACCGCGATTGTTATTGATGGCATATTTATTGCAATCATTTATAAACACGATGAGCTGAGACTAAACTTATTTAAGGGACTGATATAATTTATTACTGACGTAAACGCAAAATATAAGCAAAAACAAAAAATTTACGATAAGGAAAACAATTTATAACTTAATAATATGATAAACTTTATTAGTAACATTTAAACGAGAATGTTTTTATTTTTAATAATAAAGAATACGAGACAGGAATAATTATTATTACTCCCTTTACGAAAGTCCCCTTTAAAATATATTATTTTTGGGACACATCGGGAATTATACATCTACATAAATATGAAAATATGTGAATGTAATATGAAATCAATGTTAGATAAGTTTTTTTGAACCCTCCTTGATATTTTTAATTTTTTTTTGATTATATTTTTTGGGATTTTGATTCGTGGAAATTAGGTGAAGAATTATTAGTTTTAATATATTTTTTAGACGTTTCGGGGCCGATTTACTCTTTATTTGTTTGTATTATATTCTTCATAGAAAACTATGTATTCATTAAAAACTTTAAAATTAAAAAAAACAATAATATAATAAAATTGATGGGCCAAAAGTGGTGGTTTTGGATGTTTTACATTTTTTTGGAAAATTAAATTGAAACAAGAAAATTCAAAAAATACTCAAGGTTGCATTATATTGAATAAGTCTGCATGGGTGATGCGAGGGGTGAAGTAATTGAGACCATAGTACTTTACCAAAAATTAAGAAAATGACAAAATCCTAATAAAACTTATCTTTCTTCATTATAATGAGATGAAACAAATTATCCGGCAGCAATGTGACTAGTGTTAGTGTTATTATAAACTGCAACTGTTTACGTTACGTAACGAAGTGTTTTTATTTTTTAATGCGGTTGATGTCCGAAATATCCGAGAGAGACTTTTACTATTTTTTATACCAACACCAACACCAATAAATACTACCGTGCCATGGCATGGATCCGTTCATTTTCAATTGCATAATTTCATACTTCTAGATAAATCCACGATCGATTAAGTAGGTAAGTAAATCTGATAATTAATCTAGAACTTGATAACTTCATCTCAATTCGGTATACTTATACTTAATTGTTATTTTATTATTAATTAATTAATTTATTAGTGTACATATGTAATAATGTATTGTTATTAATTTAGGACAGCACGTGAAGTCTGAACAAAAGAAGGATAAAATACGTGATGATGTTCAAACAAATAACAAATCTTCGATAGACAAAATCAAATCAGCGAACTTATAATAAAACACGAAAACAATGGAAAACTTTTATCTCCGTATAATAAGGAGACATGATTTATTATTATTTATACACACTACTAACTACTACAGTTCACTGATGATGTACTTTGAATCAACAAACGATTTTAATAAAAAACAATATCTACATAACAATTATAGCACGTAACGTAACGGCAAAGTGAATCTTTAATTAATAGGCAAAATTTAAAACGTTGGAGTAAGACTTAAGTATATAAAGGGTATAACTCAAAAATTACTTAAATGAATTAAGTTATAGGATATTTTATTATTGTATCTTACAATGATATAAAAATAAAACTAGGCAAATAAAAAAGGTAATTTGACAAATTATATGACAACTTGAAAACTTTATTAATAGACAAGGACCTAATAGCCATTATCCTGTAATCTGTCAATCAATTGAATATTCACTAAAATTCTCATAATTTTATTATGAGAAGCACATAGATAAATAATTAATTGACATCAATTATGCTGGTTTTCAAAATTTTCATAACGCAAAATCTCATGACCATCAGGTGGGTGAAACTGCCCCCCTCCCCCCTCCCCAGAATGTGACAATTTAAAATTTCAACGGTGGATGATTGACCACCAAACAATTTTGTTCGACCACCCTTTTAAACGTAAATTTTGGATATCCCAAAATTTATATGCAGAATGGGACTGACCAATGTTTGATAACGTTTTAAGTTTTTTCTACGAAATTAAAACAAAAAATTCACAAGAAAAAAGTCGAAGTCTGTAAGAATTACAAAATGGAGAGAACACCATCCATAATACCTACAGTGTGGAAGAAAAACCTGGAAACGGCTAATTTTTCTGTCAAACGGGTGGTCGTGGTCAGAAGTAGGTATACAAAATTTTATAGGATAAGAAGATTTCAGCAGGTTTGATACGCGCAATGTTGTCAGATTTACAATTTTCCTGATATAATTAGTCGCTGTGATTTTTTATTACCTAAATACAGTGTGAAACGCACTTATGGAATAAAATTCACTATTCAGAGAAAAAACGTTTTTGAAAACACCTCAATTTCAAATTTTGGTCATTATTTACACCTGCGGCTCCTACAGTTTCACTATGGAACTTATATAGGGGTGGAGAACATACCTATAGTAACACCAGGAAGGTATTCATTTGCTGGGCAAATGAAAGGGAAAGCCACAAAACGGTGTAAAAAAATGGTTTTGAGAGTGCGGAGGGAGTGCGGTCCTGACAAGAGGCACCGATTAGATGCCGCGATCCCGGATAAAACCACTTCACCATAATTGCCAAGCATTCTATTCTGTGTTAGAGGTTCACAGAGGCGGACTGAGCGATATATCCGCTTTCATTACGTGTTCAGTCCGCACAGGGATTGATGCAATGATTTTCGGATTATAAATTCAAAATAAATGCAAAATTCAAAATAAAAATCGTGGTACTGTTATTTTCGAAGATTTTCCTTGCCCTGAAAGTGAAAAAAAAATAGAAATTCGACCGTAGTGCCAAAGAGGCCTTAGTTGTGACCTTAATATTAGTTTGCCATGGCTGTTTTTACTTTCTTACCCACCCAGCACCCCTATTTCGCTCCTCGGTCCCGAAAAAATTGATGAAACTTAGGAGCCGCGGATGTAAACAATTACCCAAATTTTTATTTGGCTTCTTTTAAGTCTCAATTTGAATTTTTACCTCCACCGCTCTCACCCCCACCATTGTGGTAATATTTTTTTTAAATAGGACACCCTTTATATTTTTGTATTTTCATATTTCCTGAGAAAATCCAGTAAGATTGGTCCTTACAGTTGCAGTTTAAATTGAGTTATAAACAAATGAAAATCATAATTTTTCATTTTGAAAGCAGTGTACTGCGGAAACGGCTCAAAATATCGAAAAACGGCTTACATGTCCCTATCTTAACTTTTCACATCATATCCTACTATGTGGTTTAAATTTTAATACAGGGTGATAAAAATTATCAGATTTTTAATCACCCTGCATAGAAATTTAAACTACCTAATAGTATACTATATGAAAAGTTAAGATAGGGACATGATGTAAGCCGTTTTCCGATATTTTGAGCCGTTTTCAAGCTAAGCTGCTTTGAACATGGAAAATTATGATTTTAATTTATTTATAACTCAATTTAAACTGAACTGTAAGAATCAATCTTACTGAATTTTCTCAGGAAATATGAAAATACAAAAATATACAGGGTGTCCTATTTAAAAAAATATTACCACAATGGTGGGAGTGTGGCGGTAGAATGGTGGCGGTAAAAATTCAAATTGAGACTTAAAAGAAGCCAAATAAAAATTTTAAGTTGAGGTGTGAGAGTTTTTTTCAAAACGTTTTTTCTCTGAGTAATGAATTTTATTCCATAAGTGCGTTTCATACTGTATTTATTAATAAAAAATGTACATTTGTTTAATTACATTTGTTGTCTATGGTTAAACTGGTATCGAATAGTAGATTTCAATAATGAAAAAACGTATACCATTTAAAAAAAACCACAATGATTAATAATATCAGAAAAACTGCAAATCTGGCAACATAGCACTAAGAAAACCTGAATTATTTCCAAATATCCAAAAACAGCTTAAGCCCAAGTTGTGTATATTTCTAACCAACGGTTTGACAAAAAAATTAAGTAGGAATTCCCAGACTTTTCCTCTACTCTGTATAATAATAATTCTCTAATGCTATTTCCAAGAATTAATAAAAGATGACCAATCCTCCAACAGGCTCATTAAGCTGATTCTGAAGAATTCAAAGATGGCCAAATCTCAGAAAGGGTCAAAGCGAAAGGTTGTAAATATTCGAAAAACAGAACTTGGCAATAATTATTATTCAAGAGCCCCGAAGATAATAAGATTCAATAAACAGATGAAAATGCGTGCGCAGCTCTTGCTTTTGAGGTTGTAAAAAGTAAAAAAATAGTTTAGTTGGGCAGCTAAATGCCAGAGCTGTCGTGATTGGGCTTGTTAAGAATCCTCAGATAATCCATGAGAAAAAACTGTAACCGCAGAGTGACTTTTTGGTGTCGTTTTTGGAATTGGTCTGCTTGGTCGGTATTATCGATCCTGGACAATTATGTTGTTCCAATATGACGGGGAAACTTGCCATACAATAGCAGACACAAACCATCTCGCGTAACCAAAATTGACCACCGAGACGGTGGTCTTAACTTTAGATTTTTGGCTGTGGTGTTGTGTTAGTATATGCTCCAAGCGGATCTGCTTGCAAAAAAGGGATCCACTTACCCTTAATCGGGCCAGAACCAACTTGTTGCACAGCCTACAGCGAAGTCAGAAGGGAAATAAAAGACCTCCTGAAGAAAAAACATGGCTCCCATTGGAATGAAGTAGATGGACTGAGACATTCGAAGATATTTATCAGAGAACCATCAGAGAATAAAACTAATGAACTGAAAAAGCTGAGATGGGCAATTGGACTTCTAACAGGACATTGCCCACTTTATGAAACACCTCTCAATAACAGGAGTGAAAAATAACCCAGATTGCAGGAGATGCGGGGAGCGGGAGGAAACCCCATACCACCTAATAATACTATAGAGGGAACTAGACTTCTAGTATTTGGGACCGAAATGGCAGAACCAACAGCAATAGAACAAGCACCCATTGAACTCATACTGAAATACTTTCGGGAGACGGGACTGATGAGCTAATTGGGTGGTTGGACCACTTGCCATCGAGGCTACAAAGAATGCAGAGTTTTATGCAGATTTTGAGCTTAGTGAAGTTGGTACCCCTATAAGTGGCAATTTTTATAAAATAAAACAATACAACCAAATGAAAAAAATTGACAGCAGCGCCAAATACGAATTTTTATAAAATGCAAACTGCATTTCTTTGTATTTGTCATTATTTTTCATATGAGATACGATTCTCCATGATTTGGTTACGTTCGTTTTGTCCATTCGAAATTATAATTTTTTGTCCCATACCTCCCCCCCTCCCACGAGGATAAACTTATCACGTTTAAAAATTATTGAAATATGTTCATGTTGCTGATATCAAATATTTGAATTTTACTGTAATTTTTATTTGCAGGGCGTTGGACAAACAAATGCGATTTCAAATTTTATAAAAATTCGCACTCAAGGGTGCCAACTTCAGAGAGCTCAGATTTCGCTGTTCCGGAGCGCAGTATTTAATGGCGCTTTACATGCTCGAAGCACTTTACTTGTAACGTACCTAACCAGTAATCAGTAAGTCTGAATTTTGTTTACCAAGTATTAGAAAAAAATTTAAATCTACTAATTTATTCAATTCAAAACCTGTTATTATGTAACGGTCAATTATTTTATGGAAGTCAATTATTTAAAATATTAGCAATTACGGAGAAAATTATTTGTTTCCACATACGCGTTTATGGGTATGCAACCTTGATAATGAAATTGATTCATGTGAAAACTAAACAAAAATAAATACCAAATTCGGCGCTAAATAAAAATCAGATATAGGACAGTTTTTCTTATTTATAAGAAGTAGCAAAAAGTACAATAACATTATTTTTCCTCAATGATAACCCGAATTCTACACAAACAGAACGCCGTTATATAACTTACCAAATCAATACCTTCTTCTAGGTCAACAAAAATTCATTAGCAGAATCAAAGCCCATGAATTTGATGCAAGACACGTCCCCACTGTCATTATAAGGGACTATGCTAATTCGTAATTCTAATTGACAAATGCGACTTTCTGAAAGGAAAGCTTCCTAAGACATGTTCAAACAATAAACACTTCAAAAAGCAAACTGTTGGATACACCGATTTGTGGTCACTGATTTATTTTATAATAATTATTATTATTACTACCGGAGTTGAAATAATTATTGCATAGCTTTATAGGAAATTAAAATTTACTGTGGATTGGAACACTGCTTTGCTAAAATTGTGTGAAATTTTATTTAGAACGGAATTAACAGGATTAAAGATAAAGACTTCCTCTGGAAGTGAGATAACACGTAATTTTTAGCTTCACTGAAACTAACAAACTAGTCCAGATAATGAAAATACCCGATGCATTTTCATTTTTCTGAAGCTGCTAGAAATTTTTTTGAGCTTCTCCTGCAGTTTTTTCCTACAATTATTTCAACATAATGACGATATAAACTCTAAAAAGAACTCAAAAAACTGTAAACGTGATTAGTCCTTTTTTGGACTCGTCTGTTTGTGTATCAAACAAATATCAAACTAACGCCCACTTGCTTGGGATATTATAGGTCCCGATCAAGTTAGTTCAAGTCGTCTATTAGGTTAGGTCCCGATCAGAAAATCAATTACCAGTAACTTCACGACGTTTGTATAATATGACAACATGTGAGTTTATAGGTTGGTTGCTTCTGCCATCGCTTCTGCCGCTATTAGTTAGAGGTCACGGAGTTCCTGGTAACTGACTCCCTTAAAAACGTCACGATCGCTGCTAGCAGCAGTCGGGATCGAAACCAGAAAACTGTTCCCTGAATAAGGTTACCAAGGCTGGAGAATCAATTCGGTGAAGGATAAGCGCTTCGAAAAAAGATAAACAAGATTATACTGATCCAATTAGGAAAATCAGACTGTAGGCAAACGATTTGGCGGAGGCAAGCTGATCAATCTTGGAGAACAGTTCCACGGAGATGCGAAACAGCGCCAGAGAACAAACTTAGAGTTGGGGAGAGTATACCATAACGAAAAACTATTTCCACATCGTAGATCGATCCATCAAATAATCCAAAACAAACTGTCCAGCTTTACAAATGATCTTCACTGGAGAGCCGACAAAAAACTCAACCAATGAAATCGTCCACGGAGAGACGATACAGAACGGAAGAAGAACCATGCGTCATACACAACTAAAAAGGGGTCCTGCCAGCGCCGGATTAGAGGTTTGCAGCGCCCTAGGCTAATTAAATAACAGCGCCCCTTTTTAGTTGAATTTTAGTAATTGTCGCCCTCTCTCCCCTCTTATGGAAAAATCTCTATCTAAGAAATGGCAAAGAGCAATTTTTTGTATGTAAAATTAGACATTAATAGAAAGAAATGTGTAGGTATTTCATTAGGTAAATTCTGCTGCGCTTTTTGTGAGTGAATTGTGTCAAAGATATGCTAGCATTATAGAGTCCAACCGGGGGGTCTGGGGGGTACGGAGTATCCCCCAGGAATGAGGGGGGTTCGGGGGGTTCCCCCCCGAGAAAATTTTTGAAAAAACAAGTGCGAAAATGTTAATCACACTATAAGGAATAACTGCATTTATACTGTTAGCTATACATTTTCGCATTACGTTCAAGCATTGGAAAGGTCCGCCGGATAATATATAGAGTTGAATAGAAGTTTGGTTAGAGCCACCATCTGGTTTTTTCGATATCGTCAATTCAAGAACCAAGACATGCATATGTATCACGATTTTTTCAAGAAAAGGAAAATAGTATAGAACTCTAGGTACCTACTTTTATTATAGAAGAACATGAATCAGGTTCGGCGTTCCGCGGGTAGTCTGATGTACAGGCCAGAGCCATTCTAAGATATTTGGGGCCTATGGGCCACTGAAAGTAATGCGCCCTTTTCTCAGATGAAATGCGTAAAGGACAGCTAACGCTGGGAATAAGCTAATGACGACTGATGGATTACAAATAAGTTAGTGCAGTATGAATTCTAAATAATTTAACACTACCTAGTTATGTATGTCCGGCTCCAAAGAAAATGCGCAGCAAGCGAAATGATTTTCAATGTTAAAAGTTACGCAATTTCCCACTACTTAGTTAAACATGTAGGTACTGAGATGTGAAAACTATAATAACTAAATGACTAATAAATAATCACAAAAAATATTACACTTCAATAAAAACATCCGCCACCAAAAGGCTTGCGCCCCTTGCCTACAGCCCTATTAATTCTGTGGTTAGAAAGGCCCTGATTATGTAATATTGTGAAAAGTTGCCCAGGATCCTGCACGCGCCCCCCCGCCTCCTTGGCTATACTACCCACCCAGTAATTAATTTTATCATGATATTTTGATAATTTCTGTTATTGTTATGAATTAAGATGTTTTTTTCTCCCGCCCGCCGCCCCTATGAACTTGTCCCCTGCGTGCGGGCAGTAGGTAGGTATTATATTATCCTAACTCGGAAATGTATATTTCATTATTTTTAGTACCTAAGTATTTATGCATTTACACATGCATTTACAAGCTTTAAGGGCGCCTCCGGCGCCCCACCAAGCTTTGCGCCCCTAGGCTACAGCCTAGGTAGCCTTGTGGGTAATCCGGCGCTGGGTCCTGCCACAGAAAAAGGGGGGAAGGAATTATTCTAGAGATCACGAGTCCATGGTGTTGAGAGGTTACATGTTGGTGCCGTGACCAGGATGGGTAAAAATAAAGGGGAGTTGACATGAGAAATAAAAGACAGTAATCATATGACAGGTTAGCGCTTGGACAAATAATCTGCCGCATAATTTGAATTCTGCAGGTGAAGGAACAGTAACAGAAAGGGAAGGAATGGGAGAGGAAATTGGGCAGGAGACGGGAGAGGAAATTCCGCAGGAGACAGGAGAGAACAGCGAGAATTATTTGAGCAAAAAAAAAAAACGGCGATACAGGCGTTACAGACGGCAATGAATAGTGGCATCGACAGAATGATTCAGGAGAATCAGAGGGCGAGTTGGCACCTAGACCATAGCGCCTGGAATTAACACAGACAATGATAAGAAAGGTGATGGAAGGAATACAGGCAAGAATTAGCAGCGAGAGACAGCAAAATGAACCATTAGTCACGGAAAAGCGGAGAAGGAAACCCAGTCTGCGGGATACCTATGTCAATGCAGAGGAGTGACGTCATTACACCTAACACGACATTCAGACAGACAGTCCACTTAAGTATCCTGATCCGCAACAGATTGGTTTTCGGGCGATTCGATACATTGAGGGACTGTAAAATTATTTTCGCAAAAGAACGATACCGGAGGCGCAACACCTAGAAACCGCAATGGAAGGACTTCAAGGTCACGAGAGAAATTGAGCAAGTATATACCCCATCCTCACGAACTACTGGACTGGGGGCTACAAGAGGCGTCATACGCAACTAAAAAGGAGTCCTGCTACAAAAAAAAAGGGTGGGGAGAAGGAATTATTCTAGAGATCAGGAGGCCAGGGGGTTAGAGGTTACAGTACCATAAATTCTTGAGAAAACTGAGTAAATAGTAGTGTAGTGCAAATTCACAGGGGTGTGCCATTGAAAGTCAGGATACAATGGAGAGCCTTTTCAGGTTAGGTATATTGATCAGCTTTTTGATATTTCCTTTCAGCGATTTTGA
This sequence comes from Malachius bipustulatus, assembly GCA_910589415.1. NCBI lineage: Eukaryota > Metazoa > Arthropoda > Insecta > Coleoptera > Melyridae > Malachius > Malachius bipustulatus. The sequence goes on along the minus strand of OU342631.1, from coordinate 10,667,102 downwards.
TTTTACTAATCGATTTCTACGGATATGTATGGAAAAAACTCGATTTTTTCGCCACTTTATCACTAAATTAGAGTTTTTTATATCATTGTTGTCTAAAGGCAAAAAAGTAATAATAATCAAACTGATTATGCCATTCTATGGTCCTTCATTAATTACATGAATACTCAAAGTTTAAATTTTTTGTCTTCGAAATTAACCTCTATTTTGGGGATGGACATTAAGTGATGGACCACGCTGTATATTCACAAGAAATCAGATGTTAAATCGTAGTTGTGTAATCGCAACTCTGTCTTCGTAAATTTTATATTCTGATATGACTAGGTAGTAGTGGAAAGTTTAGATGGATGGACTTATTTTTCAAACAAATCAAATTTGGGAATGGAGATATCAAGTTTTTCAAATAAAATTTTTAGAAATAGCTTCTGAAATACATTTATGTACTAAAAATGTAAACGGCAGCTGTGAGTGAAGAGTGAAGGGGCCCAAAACAACGTGTATACCGTGTACCTATTGAAATTAACAGCTGCTTTTTATGATTTATAAGCGAGGTTTTGAATGACTTAATATGCGTGGATTTATTTCTGAATAGTCTGCCAATGTCATATTTGTTGGTGCTACGTTGTAACATTGAACATTATGTCACTAAAAATGACAAGTAGAATTTGAAGGTTATTAAAGGGATCAAACGAAAATTTTTGACATTAGGAAGATGCAAAAATAATAATATTTAATAATCGATTACAACATTTTGTAATATTTTTGACTTTGTTGTATTTTTTTTTATATACAAAAAACTGGTTTTGTTCTGTTTACGTCTGTCATTTTTGAGACTTAATTTTATAAAATAAGTTAAAAATTATTACAGATAGCGGCAAATTTGATTAAATATTTTGAGGACGAATCAATGAATGGGGACCCCTTATTACCCCTAACATGAGTGAGCGAGGTATGGGTTCAAATTTTACTGACATGAATAATTATGATTTAGAGAGTAGCTGAAGCTCTGAAATTGTCGCTTGGTACAATTTGAAAAATTCGAGCCGTAATTAATAAGGGCCAACCAATGGAAGAGTCCCCAAAAAGTCAATCGGCAGAAAACGGTCATCAGTTTAAGTGCACCGAATGAAACGGCAATACGTGATTCTCTCTCAAAATGAATCAGCAGAGTGATACTTTCCAATAAAATGTTCTTTACAAATAGATGGTTATTAATTATTTTTCCATAATAAATACTTTTTATGAATTAACATCATCAGTTATATTAAAAAAAACTTAATTCTTTATGTATTTTCAAATAAAGAAAAATTGTTAATGTAAAAAATTATGTCTATTCTGCGATTCCTCATCCTCACTGCACCTACAAAATTTGAGATCTGACATCAATGCTGATATTTCATGTGACCTTGGAAGACTACATTTAGAAATAAAATTACACATTATTATTTTTCTTCACTGATATTTATTTAGATAATAATGCGAGAATTTCTTAAAAAGGTTCAAGAAAGTTTGAGAAATTCAATTAAAAAAATTAATTTATGGGTGTTTTCTCGCCTTCAACTTATGATTCAAAATTGTTTCTTATAATAATTATTATTAATGGTATAATTTTGGTATTATTTATCTATAGTAAGTTCAGACCTCTAATAACGTAATATTAATTAGTTTGATACTTTTTAAATCGTTTTCTTGACCTTTTCTGCAACCATAAAAACGCCACCCATAAAATAATTATTACAAACAACATACCTATATCTCCATCCAGAAAACAACATACGTTTCTATATTTATAACCTTTAATAAAGATTTCTTAAAAATTACTCAACCATGTAAAATTTGGAACAGATTCAAAAACAACAAGGAAAAAAGTCAATTTTCAGTTTAATTCATCCTCATTTCTCGTGTTCATGTTCATAATACGGCATTCTAGGTAATTATCATGCGTGGGAGTATACATATATGTGGAAGGCACACAAAAAGCATTTTAGTTCATAGAAATTGGGAACTTTTACAATTTCTATTTATTCATATTTCAATTTCCGTTCGCATTCTGTATTTTTATTAGAGGTCGCAAACGGAGAACGTTACATATGAAATCTCTTAAAAAAGTGGCCCCCAAAATCTAATGCAAGGAAAGGACTAGATGCAGAGCCAAGGTTCATTTCTGATGAGAAGATTTGGAAACTTTTATTATTAATTATTTACAATCGTTGAATTTATTTTGTTTGGATTGTAAATTAACATTAATGCATGGCTCAAGAACTTTTCTAGTTCGAGAGTCTTGAAAAGGTCAAGCAAAAATAACAACATTAGAGGACACGTAATAATATTACCTATACCTATTACATTTATTACAAATACATACAGAGTGATTATAATATGAATCAAGTTGGTATATTTTCAACAGTAAAGAATTACTTTTTTGCATTGATTCACCACTTTGGGCAACTTTATATATTTATTAGCAAAAAACTTCAATAATTATCTAGTTCCTTTATTAAAACCTGTTCAACTTGTTTACTTGAATTCTTTAGTGAAGATTAATTAATACAATAATTGTAATGTAGGTAGGTAGGTACTTCCAGAAATAAAAAAGTGCAAATTTATATGAAATAATAAAAAATGGTAAATAACCAAAAACAATTCCTTTCTAGAAGTAATTATCTAATGTACCTACCTATACTTATGATGTTACTCATTGCTAATTCTAATCTTCTAATCACAAGGACAACAATCTGAATGCATGTGAATGAACTAATAATAATTATTGTGAAGAACAAACTTTACTATTATTATTTAAGTGGTGTAACATTTTAAGTATAATTTATAATAATTTATTATTTATTAAAGCGCAATGATAATGATAAATCAAAGCTGCGGGTGTTTCAAGATTATCAGAGAGATTATCTTTTGTTTACCTACAATAATTACACTCCACGACGATCATTATTACCTCACAGATAAAATGAACAATAATTCTGGCTATGAATTAATTTGGCAAACTAGAATTTTCCGTGTCGTTTCACCGACCGCTCATTATCTTTTTCACCTATCCGCATGAAATTTACTCAAAGTTCCTCGACTAACACAGCTCCTATAAATAGAGAGAGGTTTCCTAATTCAACCCTATATCATCCCCTATGCTTAATTAAAAAAAAAGAATAAAAATTTTCTATAATATTAAGTATAAATACAAGTGTAAGTATAAAGTATAAATGAACAGTCTTCACGTAAACGTGCAACTGAAAAATGTACAAAATTTTGCAGGAATCCAGAAATCCTGACATCGTACCAGTATAGGTACTCCTGGAGAGAGTGGAAGAATCTATTTTTAAAATCATTCCCTGGGCAGAATTATTTTGCTCTGGCGCAGACTTACTCTAAAATCGGTTGAAAAAAGTCGAAGAATCACGGCATGAGTTTTTTGAAGAAGAAACACCTATGCACAAAAATGTGTTAGGTATGTTAATGATTAGGAAGAAAATACACGAAACGCCTTCGGCACAGAAAACGAAACAATGCACAAAAAGGTCAATTCCAGATGCTAGAACTGTAAGAATATTGGCCATTTAGAGTACGAATGTTCAAAACTAAGAAACATAAAGTGAAGGAAGTGCGATTGATTAGGACATTTGGAAAATAATTGCACGAAAAAAAAAATCAATAATAATGGTATGGAGCACTTAATTAATAAATTACCGATTTTGTGTATTAAGAGAAGCTCATAAATATCAAACATTTTAATTGTCAATTCTCGGAGAAAGTACATATTTACTTCTAGCCAAAAACTCTCAAAACTTCAGGAATAATTTCGAATATTATATTATTATTTATTTTATTTATTTATTACGATCACTTATTATGGTCTACTAAAGATAAACAGTACTGCACGTACAAAAAGATCAACTCCAGATGCTAGAGCTGTAAGGATATTGGCCATTTTTAATACGAATGTTCAAAAGTAAGAAACATAGACTGAAGGAAGTGCAATTGATTAGGGCATTTGGTAAAGAATTGCATGAGGAATAAGAAAAATGACATGGAGGACTATGGAGGAAAATGGTAAAGAGGAAAATTGTCCATTTTGGACTACACAATATTTCTTCTTGCCAAAGCGGTGAACTCTCAAAACTTCAGGAATAATTTCTAATATTATATTATTATTTATTTTATTTATTTATTACGATCATTTACATCGACTTATTAGAAATTTATGGTCTACTAACCGCAAACTGTACGGTTTTTGACATTGGCTTACATAATTGGAAGTTAAATTGCAGCTCATTATTTGTTTGGTGAAAGTATCACAGTTCGATTAGAGGGAAATGAACTTTAAAAAAGATTGAAATATCCTCGCTTGGATACAGAATACATTTTTACGGGTATAATACGTTACCTTTTAAATTATGGTGATGGTGATATTTAATAGCGATTGCGTGTTTCCGTCACAGTTAACAATTTGTGTAAAATTTAAAAGATGATTTTCCAGGCACCATCATCAATTTTACACAGAAATAGATGATGACCGAAACATCTGATTGTCTTCAAAACAACAATTTAAAAATATGTTTATTTGTACTTATGTAATTTGGATTTTAAATACAAAAAATATTACTTTTAATTATATAGATCCAAAATTATTGTACCATATACAGTGTATTTTATCCATGTTTGAATCTTTACACATTAATCATTCAAAATTGGCATTCAAGATAATTACAAATTACTATAAAATGTTTTATTTATTATTTGATTGTTTGATACGATAAGTTCTTAGTCATAGTGAATGAATATGATTTTTTTAAAGTAACCAAATAAATAGTAGGTAAATAAAATTAATAACAAAAAAGTTGGAGATACGATTATAAAATTTCGAAAATTTTTACATTTTCCAAATCTCAAAAAATCAATGGTACGAGTATAGGTAAGTTAAATTAGCCGAGATAGAGTTACATATCCGAGATGTTGATTTTTCTCTCCATTTCGATTTAGAAACCAAGGGCATTTAGAATTATTATTAGATGAACAAGTATAATAATAAAAAACCAGAAAAAATTATTTAATATGCAATTATAATGGAACGTAAGGTCAGTGTTTGCAAACTTGAACTAGACCGATTTATTGTTCAATTATGCTTAAATGCGCTTCATTCATGTCAATTTTTTCAACATTGAAATGAAACAAACCTAGAAGCCTTATTACAGTATTTATTGACTGTTTTCAGTAGTAGTTGGCTGCAGATTCTAAAAACTATTGAAAATGAATTTTTGGTAAATTAAACAAAATTTCGAAAAAAAAATTTACAATAGAAGATTTCCCAATAAGTGTGTGCGGAAAAGCGTCATGAGGCATAGGCAATATAGTACTATATAAGAGTAGGTATATATTATTATATGAGCGATTATGACAGCCATTATTCACGTCTATGAGATAAAGCAGGTCATCGTCATCTCACCATCAAGGGAATAATAACCATACTTAATCGTGAATATAATACCATGCTTTTTCTACTCTTATTAAAAAAATAACCATGCCATGAAGACATCTATGCCCAGTTTCGTAGGTAGATATTAGTGTATTTTTTAACAAAAAAATACACTATTGAGGACGACATCACTTTTCGAAAATCACCCAAACTCATCAAATGTCCACCGATCATGACCCCCAGATTACGAAAAAGTGGTTTTCCAAAATTCACCTGCCCACGATATATATATATATATTTATATATATATTTATATATATATTTATATATATATTTATATATATATTTCTCCAAAATCGCGAAATTTCGATTTTAAAAACGCTCCTGTGGCTTTATCTTTCAAGATTAGTGAACGAAATTTTGGGTCCTTGTAACACTTTGGAATGACGTTGGATTTTCGTTGAAAAACTTTCCAAAAGTCCCATCACTTCTACAGGATGTCCCTTCAAAATTCCATGAACCCGGTTTTTGTCATCTCATTTCAGGTCGCAGTTTTGAATCTAGGGGGCTGAAATTTTTGTGGGAGTAAGATATCTATAAAAACTGGTCTGGTATTGTACTTGAGCAAAATCGGTCGAGCGGTTTCAAAATGGCGGCCATTTTAATTTTTGAAAAATTTGCTAATATTTGAACCCCTGTATGAGCAAGATGGAAAAAAACTTTGAAACCAAATCAACAGGGTTTGAAGAAAATTGTTTCAAATTTAATTTAATGTAACAAAATTTACATTACTTTTATTAATAAGCCAGTGGCGTGGATAGGAAAGTGGTAAAAATGGCTAAATTTCCCTAACAATTTATGAGCACATTTTTGAAGCAATTGAACTGAAATTTTTACAGTAGATAATTATACTAATAGCCTTTAACACTTAAAAATTTCAAGAAGCGAGTAAGAAAAATGGCCGAGATATTCGATTTTTTTTACATGATGTTTATTTCTCTAAAATTTTAAGAACGTTCCAGTAGCTTCATTTTTCAAGATTAATGAACGTAATTTTTTACTTTTGTGAAACTTAGGGATGACGTTTGATTTTCACAAAAAACATTTACCTAAAATTGCGCTACTTTTACAACGTGTCTCTCCAAATTTCAAAAAAAAAACGGGTATCGAGGCACGGTTTCTGGTCGCTGTTTTCAATCTAGGGGGCTGAAATTTTTTTGATAGTAAGATAACTGCAAGCAGTCGTATGGTACTGCATTTGAGTTAAATCAGAAGAGCCGTTCCAAAATGGCGGCCTTTTCAATTTTAGGAAAAATTGATAGATTATGAATCCCTAAATAAGCCAGTTAGAAACAAAAACGTTTAAACGAAATTAACATTACTGGAAGAAAATTATTTGAAATTTGAGTTATAAAATATTGAGTTAAAATATTGCAATAAAATTTGCAATATTTTTATTATTAAGCCAGTGGCGTGGGTAGGAGAAGGGAAAAAGGGCTGAATTTCTATAACTGTTTATGAACATATTTTTGAAGGAATTGAACGAAAATTTTTCCAGTAGACAACTATACTAATAAACTTTAAAATTCAAAGATTTCAAGAAAGAAATAATAAAAATGGCGGAGATATTAGAATATTTTTACATATTATGTTTATTCCTCTAAAATTTAAAATTTTAGGTTTTCAAAGCTCCCCTTTCACTTTTTCCGTTCTATAAAAGGTAGTCTAAAAAATAGTGTTTTTTAAGTAAAGTTAGCCAGTGGCGGGCATAGAAAATGGGCCAAAATTGTTAAATTTTGCCAATGTTTGTTTTGTTTTGTTAAATTAAAAAAATCATTTTAAGGCATGCACGGTTTAAAACGAAATGAAATGCAATTGTCAGTAAGCCACTACGCGAATATCACCTGACTATGTAAAATTTCAGAAAGCCAATTTAAAAAGCGGTGAAAATATTCAGAATTGAATCGCATAAAAATACACTATTTCTGCGATTGATGCGCAAGAAGGTTTTTTTAGATCTTGATGATAGTAAGTTTTTCGTTGTACTTCGTTTATTTTTCGTTAATTAACTTATTTACTTCTTTGAGGCGTAAAATTGAAGCTATAGAAGCAAGAACTAACTCAGAATAACCTAATGTCAGTTATAGCATTCCTATTCACTGCTTTGATCTCTTAGTCAAATTCGCAGCTTTTGATTGGTTGAAACAAATTCACTATCCAATACCCATCAAAATCGTTCCTCTTTTATTTTACAATGGCCTTCGCATACTTGTGCATTGGCCAACTATTATTTTCTTCTTGTTTTGGTTGGTTAGTTTTCGTCCCATTTATGGAACTCGTCTGTCAAGTGTCACAACACTAAAACCAGTGACCAGTGTTATGTCCCGGAATCTGTCTAAATCGAGCTCGACAAAATAACAAAACAACCGTTCTAATCTCACCATAAATCATTTAAAATTGTTGAATAAAAATTGTTTTTTATGCTCGTAGTAAAAGTAGTGTATGTATAACAAGTATTGTGCATGTACAAAAACAATTTCTTATTTGTGAGAACCTCGGCGGTATACACGACATATTTCGCACTTGTGGGAAATGAAGCTACTACTAATGCTTATATTTTTTTAATGGCGTAGGTAGGTATATAAGGTAGGTACCGACGTATTTTAAACATTCTATCAGTTCTTCGCTAATAAGATTTATGCGCTAATGTGAAGTAATAATAAATTTATGTAAAGAAATGATTTACTTAAAAGTATTTAAATACCATGTTAATTTGGCTGCAAACGACTCGGAATAAACGAAGAAAAATTACTGTCATAAAAATTTTTATCAGGTGATTTTAATTACACGTCCGCGCCGACTGTTATACTCTCCAGAAATCATCATTCAGCCAGAAGCGCTTCTCTTTGTGATTTTATCCCGACAATTTCTTCCGTTGAAAACTCGCGGTAAAAGGCATTAGAGGTAAAATTTATGTTTTTAACCCCTACTTTGTAGAATCTCTGCATACTTATTGATGATAAATTAAATTAAATTAAATTATTTATCATCAATAGGCATTATTATTTTTTTAATTCAGAGTCAATGATGTAAACTGTAAAGGAACCTATAGACTATGGCTTAAAGAAAACACCACTCGTCCTGAGGACTCGTGGTGTTTTCAAGCAACTCAGTTTCGTTGCTTGAAGACTGCTTGAAGTTTTTGTTGCATCAGCTTGAAGTTATTTAAAGAAAACAACCACTCGACCTGCGGACTCGAGGTGGTTTCAAGCAACTCCATTTTGTTTAGAAATAAATCGACAGAGTTATCGCGACAATTCAATCACTACTTGTGATAAAACTGTCGATTTATTTCTAACGAAACCGAGTTGCTTAAAGAAAACACCACGAGTCCGCAGGTCGAGTGGTGTTTTCTTTAAACTACTTCAAGCTGCAATAAAAACTTCAAACAATCTTCAAGCAACTTCAGCAATGAAACTGAGTTGCTTGAAAACACCACGAGCCCGAAGGACGAGTGATGTTTTCTTCAAGCAATGACTTTTTCACGAACAAATTGAAACGTTAAAACATTCAAATTCGGCAGAAACGACATATTTTGACGTGCAACCACAATAATGGAGTCCAATTAGCTCAAAAAAGGCATTATTTCGGAATAATCAGCGGAAGGATGTATTTTTGAAAAAAACTTTCGAAATCACTTTGAAATCTCTTATAGAAAAAAGTTATAAGCTCGTGATTTGCCAATAATTGTTTTTTAAAATTTTTTAAACAATAAAAAGAAGATTTATTCGAAATATTTTAAATAAATCACAATCTTACTCAAATTGATATATTTTGAAGTTTTGTAGGTCGCTGAACAATAATGCAATGTTAGAAAAATTATAATTTCAAAATGTCGGATCCAATATGGCCGCTTTTTTTAATTGCAAATTTAATACGACCATAATAATAATAATAATAATACAAAAAAAACTAAATTTTACAACATCTCTACATAAAATTGTCCCTTCCCTCTTTACTTTTCGTTACGTATCTCAGACAGAGCCCAGATGAGCGCTAATCTTGCCGATCAGGTATTCTCATATACTCTGCTTATCTCTTTCTAACATTCAATTTTTTTTTTTTTTTTTGATTCATGAGTAAGCTATACACCAACAGGTAAACTGACATTCATAATTTCATCATGAAAAAATAGTTTAGAAATTCATTTTCCGAATAGATTTACTGAAAAACGTAATTTCTTCGTACTTTATGCAAATTACAGTTACAATAAGAGCAATTTTTTTGCATTGAATTTTCAAGGTTATATTATAAAAATATATCACAAATATAAATATATTTTGTACAAATATATACAAAAATATCACCTTTTTAATGATATATATTTCAAGAGCAAACTGTGAAATTTTCAGATGTTTATTGTAAGAATAAAAAAAGGAGATTTTTAATCGATTTTGTGAAAAATTCTACTTTGTAGAGGTACGTCCAATTCTTGTAAATATATTTTTTCACCTCTGAAAATATGATATCTTGTTAGCTGCAAGATTGTTCTCTCATTCAAATTTTATTGAGCTCCATTCCACAAACTAGATCAAAGTTACAAAGAATTTAGAGCAGCGCGTTCGTGACCGCGCGCCCCTGCCCTATTTCCGATTTTCGGTTATTATATAAAAAGTTACCTCTTCGGCCAATTTTTCCGAAGTAAAAATCTAATTTGACTCCACTACAATTATTTATTGTCAATTTGTCAAACTTTACATTGTTGAGCGATCCGTATCCATATAGTTACGACGTTGAAAATCACCACACTGATCGAGACGCTGATAGACCAATCAGAATTGAAAGATAGATCTGCTTATCGCGATAAGCAGTCAGATTACTTGAAAATCATCAAATGAGTGAAATTGTCACCGCGAAAATTCAATCACTTGTGATATTACTACTGACAATTCCACTCATACGTTATTACATCTATGTGATTTCTTAAATATCGCTGTTTACTATCGCATATTTTGTATCGAGGAAGGAAGAAAGAATGCTAGTGGATAAATTTAACGATAATTCTGCATGTTCATATAATATGTCGCTATGGCAATGGATCGTTTCCTTGGCACTCTATTACAAAATGTCACAATAATTCATTTTATTATTTGGAAATATTTTATATAGAAGTGAAGAAAAAAGGTTCTCTTTACCCTACTGCATGAGGTTTGAACCAAAGCGCTTGCGAACAACAATCTGACGACTAGGCCACGAATGCCATTATGATTTTTATTAGAAATATTAACATAAAATAAAAAAATTGTGTTTTTAACAATAATATTTGTCTTTTTGAAAGGCATTTTGAGTTTTGTTCACTGTTAAAAATAATGTTAAGTACAATTCGATGGAATTGTCTGAACAAATACCACTCGACCTTACAATTTTCCGGGATATTTTTATACGCAGTTGTTTTCTCTTCCTTACTTAGCAAGTAAGTATTCGAGACCAACTGTATAAAAATATCCGGCTAAATCTAAGCTCTCGTGGTAATACCCCCGACAATTTTATCAATATCTCTGAATGATAATTTTTGATGGTACTCACCCTCTTTGCAATGGCAACGCTACATTTGGTAATTGTAACTGAGCAATATTAAGCAATATAGCAGGGAATTAAGTATGTATTAAAGATTTAAAATAATAGTAAACATTGTTTTTATCATGATTTAAGTATCATGACATTGGTTTTTATTACCGGTGATCTCGATCGCGAACTGACGGGCACGGATAGTACCTAGTACATACCTACCACAACAATTAATAATAAGACAAATTATTATTCCACAATATTTTAAAATTTGTTTACCGCCGTTTACGAGTATTTATGCTTCATCAAAGAATTACGGATTAAAACCGCTTTTTGGTTTTTTGCTGTTTCAAATATTGACATTGTAAAGACTAAAGTACTGCAGTTTACTCAGTTTAGATTAATAGCTTCCCAACTACGCATTAAATTTACATCTGCAACAATCATAATAGCAATAATGATGTTATTACTCAAAATATAAAATTTCGTTTGCTTAAAGATTACGCGAGGTCGGTGAAAGTAATTTTTGCTGTACGCGATAGTCTGAGTTAACAATATCAATCGATGATGTATTATTTTATTTACCTTGGCTATAGTCCTAGTGCTAGTATCTATTAATGAATATCTCATTTTTTCGAATAAACTATAAATAAATAGTTGTTTTCATTATTTCATGGATAATAAATTCATAAATATTAAACCGATTTATTCGATTCAAAAATCAAAAAGCCCTACCACTGTCCTGGATTTTTCAAACTGTCTGAATCGCCTCAAAATTCACCCCAAGATTCCTATTAACAGGTTCGCAAAAGGCACCGTTTTCGAGATACAGGGAGGGTGTCAAAAAAAAATCCGTTTTTTGACGATATCATATGGCAGTGGCGGAGATTTTAGGGTTGCTTGATATTTTTTTGCCCCTAATTTATACGACACTGGCTTTATGAAAGCAAAGTTTAAACTGTCAATGTTTTTTACATAAAAAAGTGCTCTTGGTCAAAAGCTTTTTTCGAGAAAAACAGCATTTTATAATGAAAAACATAAAAATGGCAACATTTTAGTTATTGTGAACAAAAAATCACTTCTTTTTGATAAATTTTTTCATGGTTTGTTTCACTGGTACAGGAAACATATCCCGCAAAAAGTAGATAAGTTCAGTTTTATACCTATCTCACACGGTTCCTGAGATATCATCAAAAAACTGAAATTTTTTTTCACCCTGTTTCTCGAAAATTGCGGGTTTGGGCCCCCATGTTGTCAGGAACTTTTTTCTCAGAACACCCTGTAGGGTCGAGATTTACCAACCTACATAAAACTTTTGAGTTCAAATTTCGTACCTGGAAAACTGTGGCGACGCGAAGATATTCCACCACGACAATCTCTTCTGCCGGTGTTCAGCGGGTAAACCGGGAGTCAGGCTGCTCTTTCTCCTCTTCCTTTCGAACTTGATCGCGTGCCACGACTTCCTCCGCGACTTCTTATCAACCATTTCTGTCACGATGTCCTCCTCGATGTTCGGCCAGACGGCCTCGTGTTTGTGCCTGTGCTGCACAACGGTGTCCCTTTCCTCCAGCCAAGGGTCCTTCTCGCAGACCACCTGCAGGACTTCGGTGTTCATCGCGCTATCGGACGGTCCTCGTAACTTACATCACGCTTTCTCCGACACAATAGAAATTTTGCCCCGCGAATCCTGTGCTCTCGGATATTTTATTACACCGTGCGTACGTTTCTAGGGCACGACCAGGAAGAAGTTTCGAAAAAAACCTGGAAACGGTCCAAGGAAAACCGAATTATCCAACTTTCACAGTCAATTTAATAGCGAAGCAAACAGGTCGGACTGTTGCTCTTCCGAACGAACTATCTCGCTAACGCTATCCGAGAGTCGTGGTCGTGGCGGAGCGCGAATATTATTAAAATGTGTTCCACTTTGCTTATCGCAAGAGTTACGATTTGTTAGATGGTCGTAGTCGCGTAGCTGTTACAGTGACTGCCTGATAGAAACTGTTGCGGTGCACTAACCTGGCGGTGTTGGTGTTGAGCGTTCAGAAGTTGCTTCGGCCACATACTAGAAATATATTCTCTCATGCTCATGCTGCAGCAGCCGATGATGTCTACTTTCACGAAGTAAAATCGCGAATATTGTGTACTATGTACGAGGAGTACACAATAATAACAGCTGTTTGTCTATCAACGTTATCATTTGTAAATATACTCAATACTCAACGTTAACCATAATGACAATCAGAAGTCACGTCGTCATTTACTCATTAGTAAATGTCCGAATTCAAAAAGTCCTAAATCTCGAAAATAATTAAATAAATAAGATGGAGATATACAATTTACTCGTATTAGAATGAGATGGAGATATATGATTATGTAATTGTTCAGGAAACCCAAAAATGTCCAAATTTTTTTATACAGGGTGAGTCATTATTGGCGAATTTCCTCTTGAGGCATTTTAGGGGGCCATTCGTGCAGCATAGGAAAAATGGTAAAAAAATATTTCTCCTCAATTGGCCGAGATACTTTGGTGGAATACCATAAAACTGAAGTTAATTTCATTCATATAAATTTAAAGCGTATTTTCGGAACAATAATTGTTTTTGTGATATTTGAAAGAAGAGTCTATTTCTATTAAGAGACATTTGAAAATGTCTATTTCAAGCAAACAAATTGTTTAAAACTGCCAATATTAAAGAAGTTGAGCTCCCAACTTTACCTTATTACTCAAAAAATTATGTGTTTTGTGACTGTGAGAAAATTTTCATTCAACAAATAAATCGGTAAAAATAAAACAATTACTTCTCCCGCTGCAACTGCCCATCACTAACCAAAATAACAACAATCGAATATGTTAATCGTTAAGGCGTATCCTTAATCCATACACATGGCATCCTCGTTGACACAACCTGTACATGACTAATTGTCAATAAAGCCGTCAGAATCAGTTTCGGATTTGTTGTCACTATCACAACTAAGTACTTTGTCCAACAGTAACGATTTATGGTTCCACAGCAATGCTAACTCGTACGCCTAAATCCCATATAAGAGTTAAGTCCTTTAAAACAATACAGTGGTTTAAACAGTGGTTTAAGCGTCTTGTTTTGCCAGAACGATCAACAGCCTTGTTGGCTGTTGGCTTATCTTTCAAAAACCCTTGTAGAGTACCACATTATAAGGTCTTGCCAAATTTCACAATGTGTCGGTAATAGGTTCGTCCAGAAATAATCGGTGGTGGGTAATTTTTAAAAAGAAAAGATTGATTCCAAAATTGAATTGGTGAAATGGATGAACATGTAAAGGTAACTGGCTCGTTATCTCTTACTTAGGGAGTCAGGTGTAACTTCTCGAAGGTAAATTATTGAAGTTGTTCTTGGTTGAAGTCATTGCAGACATAGGTTGTTAGAAAATAACTGCAAGCGTTTTTAAAAATGAACGCACAACGCTGATATTGGAAATCACGGGAAGTAACAAATATTACGTCTGAAATTATAAACGGTATTTGTTGTAGATATTTTTGATTCACTCAATATGTCGAAGAATGATTACTGCGCAGTTAATCGATATTTTCTAAAAACAGCAATTTTTGCGAACATGACTTTAGACACGGCTTTAAAATATCAAATCTGATTCGCGAAGAAAACGCTAAACTTCTCAAAATTTTTCAAAAAAAATAAAAAATAAAAATAGAGACCTAGGCATATAGATACCGCGACAACGATTTTTTGGAAAGCTGAATATGAACCAGCACGAATGTCTCTTTGAATGTGAATATTTAACATTAATATTATTACAATCAAAAACACATTTCTTTACAAACAATCTATTTCAAAGATGGTCACATTTCTTTTTTATTATCTTTTATTCATGAAATAATTTAAACGATTTATTTATATTTAAATGAGCCAATTTGTACATAAAACTACACGCGATTTTATTTCCTTTTTGGAGAAACTCCGATCATTTATTAATAATTATTACCGTTAAACTTGATGAACATTTCTTAAATTTAAATGAATTTTTGAGGCGATTAATTCGTTCACAATTTTGATTCAATTATTGGTTTAAATGTAAATAACACTCATGTCTTGATATTTATTCTTATATAATATGCTAGATCTCATTTTGTATTTCATATTTTCTGAACTCTAAACTGTTTATTTACTTGCAACCAATCTATTTATTTGTTTTAACGCCCCTGATGCTAGAGAGAACTAGGTGTTGGCACAAGGCGCGTGAATTTTATACGCATTGTTTTTGGGTTTTAACATTTTTGTGTGTTATGTTTCTTTTCAGGATAGAAAGATAAAATGTCCTTTTTCTGAATATAACAGATTTGTTTATTAATTTCAATTTTACACCAATTTAAATATTCAAATTGGATTAAAATTTTAATATTAAAATTCAATGAAAATGTTATAACAGTTGAAGCTTCCAGCCAGTAGTTTAAACGAGAGAAAATATTTTCTGCTGAAAAGTAGTAACAAAACAAAATATAATCTAAATGCTAAACGATATAGTTACATAAGGCGCTAAATGTATTGTATAATGTATAATTCACTAGTCAATAAGAGTCAATTTAACGTTTTAGTGTTAATACATGATTTAATTATTGGGAACCGCTAATAATTTAATTGCACTATTGCTAAAGTGATCGCAATTATTCAACAATCCGCCTGTAAATTATACAAATTTACAATCGATAAATTATTTTCACGTACAGAAACCTCTCTCTCCCTAATCGATCCATAAATGTAATTATTCCCTATCCGTTACGTGATCAACCGCAGCAGAACATATTTTTATTTTGACCTTCCAGACCTTTTACATAATTTGAATTTTCACAAAATAAAATGAATCGTAAAACAAAGTAAACTTACTGGATAGTGAGAGTTCTAAATTAAAAGTTCTCAAATTGTATTTACTTTTATAATTTGCTCTACGAAATGACATCATCGGACCAAACAAGTTTTTTTAAGGATATGTATATGCAAATGAAAAGGGTTGTTACATATCTTAAAATGAAATAAATCTGACTTAAAATAGATCGAATTTTATTTATTAGGGACCTAGATCGATTAAGATACAACACTAATCAATTTAATTGGTTTATTAGTCAAATTACTTTAATAATGTCAAAATTATACGAGCAGAATTTAATAAACAACTAACAGTGATCGTGGGGGACAAAACTGGTAAAAATTAACACTTATTATACTTACTGGCGGCTTGTCATTAGTTATTATTTGCACTATCTGCATTCCGCGCTAAAGAATCTCACCATGATTTTCTATGAATTTCCAAGAGCAATGAAATTTTAGTATAATTTAAAAAAATGGTAAGAATTCTGCAAATTATAAACTCATAATTGAGTAATTTGTTAGTAAAATGATAATAATTGAAGGGGCAAGGTAATATTTCAAAATGCAAATTAGCATTGTTGTCAACTAGGTACATGTTCTATGAATAATAATTTGGCATTCCTCATAAGAATAGAATCAAGAAATAAAATTCCTCAGTTTTTTTATCATTTTTATGGAAAACCAATTATTTTTAGATTTGAATGTGGAATTTAGGTTCCATAATAATAATTTAATTCCACTAAAGGTTATTTGCAGAACAAATTATAAGAACAAAAAAAATAGCGGATACATCCAAATAAATTCAAATCAAATTTCATAATCCAATAGAATTTTAATAATAAGTACGTTAATAAAAAAATAATTATTTTGGGAATTTTATCTAGACCAGTTTCGGAAATACGGAAGTATTTAAATACATAGAAACAAAAAGACCAAAAACTCAGCAATAAATATTTTTGGACATTCTTGGTTACCAGTTTTTCCACAATTTACTCATCTCTAAAATTAAAACACTTATATAGAGTGTATCATTAATATATTGAGGTAGCAGGGGTATTTTTTTTCTTAATTTTTTTCTCATAAACATTTGTCTAAAAATTCGTTTTCGAGACACGGGGTGTCATAATTTCTCAAACATTTCAATTTTTTATTATTATTTCAAACCTTCTTTCGCAAATATTTGGCAGATATTTAAAATTTGGCAGTGTTATTTGTAGTAAAGACAAGCTCATTAAGTCCCACGTAGATTAAAATTATTAAGTCCAGTGCCCCAGTGGAGTCTACGGGGAAAAAAAATTGCAAACAAAAATGTACGCTCTGATTTTTTTTATTTTTATGTTTTTTTTTCAGATTACGCAACTAAAAATAAAACTTTTATGTCTCTTGATTTTTTTCGTATTTCACTTTGTTTTTGAGAAATAAAACAAAAGCCGCTGCAATGCATGTCGAAAAATTGGTCCTCATTTTAATGATTTTATTATTTTATCAATTTTTCGAGCTTTTTTAATTTTATTTCTCCAAAATGATGAACGAGAAGATATCAACACAGACAAAGTTTTATTTTCAGTTGCTTTTTCAAAATTGAAAAGGAGTCAGTGGCGTAGTCCGCTGGACGCCACTGCACTTAAAATTTTAAATTTACTTGGGGCTGGGGCTAAATAATAATATTACTACAAATAACACTGCCAATTTTCAACAATAACGTGCAGTAACTGGCATTACTAAAAAAGCAATTTCGGAGAAACGGAAAGAAGAAACTTACGTTTGGAGGAACATTTTCACTGAGAAGCGGGAAAAAAACTCCTCCAAACGTAAGTTTTTTGCTTCCCATTTCTCCGAAATCACTTTTTTAGTAATGTCGCAGTTACTGCACGTTATTTCTGCTCTGAGGTTTAGTTTCAGAAATAAAGGAGGAATTAATTTTCGTGGTATTTTTCAAAATATTAACAAAAGTCCGTGCCACATTACTATAAAATAAATTTTTTTGAATGCCAAAATTTAGTTTTAAATAAAAAGATTTACTAAGAATAAGTTTCTTCAGTTCTATATCTCTGATTCAGTGCTCTGATTGTAGCAGTTACGGTTACGAGACTTTATAACTACGTTAAACTTCAGCTTGATGGTGTAATAATTTAATGAGAAACAGATGACAGAAGACATAAAAAGGAGTGATCCTCTAATAAGATTTTCGTTTTTTGATTTCAATTATTTTAAGAAACAACTATGTATAAGCCAAATATTAACTCAAAAATTAAGACTTGAATAAAATAATTTTAAACGGTTTTGCTCATTTTATCTGAAGACTGAAAATTTACTACAGAAACGGAAGGGGAGATCTTGGAGGTTATTGAATTGTTAACAGCCAACAGTGGCTGTTGAATGATGACAGGGGTAGGTAAGTGTTCCATTATGTGCTGTTTTATTTTTTCGTCTATTGCCGTCTATACTGATGGTTTGTGTTTGTTGATAGTTCGTTTATTTATTGATTATTGTTTGAGTATATTTTACACACCTTCTCATCCGCCATTACAACCTATCTATTAATTTCTATCTGTTCTCTAATAATTATTCTAGTCTGGCTACTTTTTCTTTTTTATCAATTTAATGGTACTTATGATAGTATTATTAAACCATTTCGTAACTTTAAAAGTCAATAAGAAATATTTCTCATGAAGATTTCTGCATAATAGGTAATAAACCAGATGAAAGTATGATGAAATCCCCGGGACACACTGTTGATGAAAGTTCTTCGTCTGGCAGGGGGACATGGACATCCAATGATACTAACTTGACCTCCCCCCCCCCCCCCCCATTCTCACCCTCTAGTTGTTGCATAGGAGACAATTAAATGAAAATACACTTTTTTATTGAAGTCTATTCCCTTCCCCCTCCATGAAAAGGAGGTGGGAGGAGAATTTAAAATTTTACTTACGAATTCTCATTTTTTATTGCAGATTCGGATTTTACGATCAAAAATACATAAAATTTGTCTGTAACATTTTTTTTACTCATGATAGATGGCGCTGAATCCACGGACTCATAATCTTCAAAAAAATAAGAGCTCTAACTAAAATTACAATTTACGTCCCCCTACATGGAGAAAGATGACGGGAGCAATTTTCAACCTATTATCAGTCGTAAGATCCGAATCTGCAATAAAAAAGGAGTTTTCATTCAAGTTTTTGAAGTTGCATACCCCCCACCCCATGGAGTTGAGGGTGAGGGTATAATCGAATGTCCCCCTTCCAGATGAACGACTTTTTATAGTCCGAAGCGTAATTTTTTACATATTTCAATGCCTTCATTTAAAATGAGCATATTTAAAAAAGTTCCAACTTCTAAGGGCTGTCCTTTGGGTTGCCTGTATAGTATACCTACATCTACTTACATAAAACGGTGAGCAGTAAAGCACCGAGTCGGTATATTAAACTACCTCGTTAATTTTAACCTGATAATACCTGTATGTAATTATGGTAATAACGCAACACTCGCTCAACGTCTATTTCTGGTGAATGGTAATTTTTATTCATTCAGTTTTATAATATGAAGCTGCATAACCATATTAGGAAAGCGGTAATGGAAAAAATTAACATTTCATAAACCTATTTTTACACATTTTCTCTATTTCCATACATTTAACAAATTTTTATGAGACAAGAATAATACACAGACACGCGTTTTGTAACTAAAAATATCTCTTCAGTTCTGACCACAATAATTAAGGAGTCCTCCTAGTTCGAGTAATAATTTTTCTAGTTCCAAATATTTCCTCTTGTTTCTGGCCGTATTAAATGAGAAAATCCTTTTCGGTGTGCCGCTCTGTTGCCCGAATTCCCAAAAATATTACCTTTTCGTTTATTTCTTAATCAAATATGAATAAATCATGTAGGTATGTATAAATCGTAATAACCATCGTAATAATAATTTATTCAATTATTATTTTCGAGCTCTATTCGATAGTAAAGCTTTGAGAATACGAGCATTAATGTACAAAAAATGTTAGCTTCAATTTATTGGACAAACATTTTTTTTTTGAAGAGATCAATAATGTCAAAAATATTTAAAAAAAATAAGTAACTACATATAATATGTATAGATCTTCTTAATTGAGAGAAAATGCAATTATTATTAAAATAACAATTTGAAAACATTAAAATTAAATATTTGATTAATTCCCATAAAAAGTATGAATGCACGTAAAACTTTGCTTTAATTAAACAATAATTAGTGCATTTATTTATTTACTTGTATCCTCATTAGTGTATTTTTTTAAACCTAGGGCAAGGACGATGAACTGATGATTATGGTCTGCTGACGAGGTCAAAATTCGTATCAATGCTTCAAGCGGAACAACGATGGTCTGCTGTTTTTGTACAGTACAGTCGAGATGTCCCATTATTATTATTATTTTTTTTTTGAAAAAACCATTAAAAGTACAATAAACTGAAAATATTACTTTTCTTTGTCTTCCATTACAAATATTTAACTTTCAAAGAAAATATCACAATTTAATAATCACTTCTTACAATTTATTTTTTCATCAATTAACACTAAACATGCATGCTACTTTGGTTCATTGTTGACCTCCCCATCCCTGCTTCTATATATGGGGCTCAAAAAAAAAGAAACGAGAAAGAAGAAACAGAAAAAACAAAAGGAAAAAAAAAAAAAAGATTAATGAAAAAAAGAGTGAAAAAAATTAAGATAAAAAAAGACAAAAATAAGGGAAAAGAGGAAAAAGGGCAAAAAAAGGAAGGATAAAAGAAGATATCAATATATAAAAGAGCAATAATCAATGTCACCCCTGCCCCTGCAGCATAGTATATTGTTAAGTGCATAGTATGCACTTTATACAGGGTGTCCGGGAAAATGTGGAAAATCTCTCGGAATCAGATAGACCTTTAAAAAAAAAGATGACAAGTTCCCATAATTTTTTTTTGCCTAGCGGCCCTCCCTACGGAGATACGGCCTCCTAAAGGACGCCACTGGAAATCAATTTTTCTTGAATAACTTTTAAACTACTTAATAAAATTTAATGAAAATTTGATATATTAAACAGTAGTAAGGACCTCTTAAAATACTGCCCCTAAAACATAAATTAGCTTGTTTAGTTTACCAGGGGCGGACTAGGTTGTACATTTTGATGCTTACATTTTAACACCCTGCATGATAAGGAGTAAAAAAAAACAAATTTGGATACCTTAAACATTAAGCTACAGAAAGTAGAAGTTTCGAGAAAATAGCTTTTTTCGAAATGGCGAAAATCATAAAAGTGCTATTTTTCGAAAACTAAGCAAGATTTCAATTTTATTTTGGCGCAATATGTCAATTTCAGCCTACTTATTGATATTTTATAGTCTCTTGATCCAAAAATATCCCACTTTCGAAAAATTTTTTCAAAAAGAATTTTTACAAGTCAAAAATAAAAATGTTCCCATATGATGCCAACTTTTTGGCGGTCACTGTTTAACGAGGTAGGTACATGATGATAGCTGCCCATTGCGGAACCACAGAGGGAAAACTTGGCTGGAGTGTACTCAAAAAAAAAATTCATGATAAGAAAATGTTCAAATAAATTTAAGAAACGACCAGCAACGACTGATTGCGTCCATCATAACTTTAGCTAGTTGTACACACACACGAAGTAGCTCTCGAGAGAAGTTTTTCCGTCTCTATTTATAGAGACCATCAAACAGAGAAGAGATAGTTAGTACATGAATTTTCCCATAGTTACAAGTGATATAATTGATTGTTTCTCTTCAGCGCATTTCTCTCAAAAGAGAGTGTGCTCAGGCAGTAATTTCGTCTTTCACGTTCCCGGAATAAATAACCCCTTGCCCCTAATTGAGTGTAATTTCCCTCATCCACCGCTTTGAGTTGCCCGGAGAATAATTATGCCAAGTGTGCTATCTATTATACGAATTTCCCACCTAGAATCGAGACCTAAATTGAAATTTAATCTTTACTGCTTCACTAATGGTTCTGCTTATACGTATACTACACTCCTATATACCTACCCATCTATAATAATACTGTTTTAAAAGAGTGAAAATGAGGAATTTCTATTAAAAAAATATATAAAAAAATCATTTTTCAGGTGAGATACCTCCTACCACAGGGGACCAGCCACCACCCTTCCTATTATTTAAGAATTGTCAGAGGTAAGGTTATCCTGCTCCTGCTAATAATTGTAGGGATGAGATTTTTTTCTCAAACAGAATTTTTAAACAGAAATCGACCTGTTTTTAAATTTTGCTCAGAAAAGTATTAATTCCTTTTTTTAGACAGCCAACATAATGTTGACATTTTTTCATCAATATACGAATGAAAAATGGCACTTTTTGTTATCTACTAGGCAGCGTGCGCGAAGTATTTCGCGCACTAGAGAGAACAATCCATTTCGTGCACGGTGATAGAAGTTTTATGTTCGTTTACGAAATAATTAACGAAATAATCATCTTTGCATTTAATAAAAAAATTCCTTGCATCATTTTTATGATTATGATTTCGATTTTTTCGCTTATTTTAATGAAGTTGTCTAATAAAAAATATTGTATGCATCTCGAGCGCGAAATTATGGTGCTTTCGAATGATTTTTTGTCTCGGCTCTCTGGCTCTCATCCTGAAGAACCAAAGTTCAACTTCGCGCACTAGATACATAAATAATAATTTTCTTTGTGAAATTTTTTAATAAGTATTTTAATAACTACGGCAAATCAAGTATTTTTTCCATACAAGTGTAGAAATTGATTCTTAAAGTAAAATCAAAAAATCAAAAAAGGCGCTCAAAATTTATCCTCCAAGTTTTTATTTATTTTTTTTTTTAATCATTTTAAATCAACATCTATATGAAGTTAATCTTCATTTTTCCCCTTGATATTATTGGACCTACCACCCTATACAGCGGACGAAAAAACTATGGAAAAAAACTCATTGACCTGGATTTGGAATGATGTTTGTTCTTGAACTTTTATAACTACCAGTTTTCCAAAACAAAAATTTTATTTAGCAAGCCTGGACCTTTTTCATATTACTTTTAAGTTATTTTTCGTCTTGATTATTAAAATTTTGATCGATCCTGGATCAGGATTAACGAAACTGATATTTATGAAAAATTATCATTTGATCCTTCAAGAGCCTGATTAATCAGGACTCATGGAATTGTCTCTTTCAACAGGATGAAGTTTTGTTTGTAGAATTTTTAAATTTAATAATGTTATTATTAAACTTAAACTATATGTATAAATTAATTTTTACAAAAAAAAAAAAATGGTAGAAAATATACTTAAGTATGTACTAGATACATAATATATTAATTATTCCTTTTCCAATAAAAAAAATGCAGCCTACTTATTAATTACCTCATTACGTTTCAATGATGGCCTCTGAATCAGTAACATATGCCTGATTATTATTATTACATAATCAGGCAGTGTTTTTTTTTTATAAAAAAAAATGCACAAAAAAAATACACGCCACGTAATTTTTCTTATACATTGTTCATTTTACACAAGTGTAATTTTCCACATAAACGATACATCATGCTCCTCAATATGTCGCAATAATAATTAAGTGTTTATCTTTTGAAACATAATGGACGTGGTAAAAATAGTTTCTGCGTTTTGTAAGGACAGTTTATCGATCCCACAGAGCTAGATAATGCCCTACTTTCATAGAACGGAACGAAATAAGTATATCCAGTTTGAAGACGAATGCCGGTGCAATTAATCTTTTTTGCACTTTAGGGACCAAGTGTCACCTTTAGTCTCTTGTCTCGAGAACTAAAGCGTCACTTCTTATCGCTAGAGACTAAAATTTATCTTTTTGTCCATGGAGATAACACTTTATTAATAATAGATGTCTGGCTATTGTTAAATATCAAGTTTTAAGTTTTTTCATATTAATAATCAAAAAAGTGCGAAAAGCATCGTATACGCCTCGATATTAAAGCATCATTAACCCCTCGAGTGATTATTTTGCTCGTGCTAGGTCCTCTAGAAATAACCCTCCCTCTCAGGTTTAAATAGTGAACTTTGCGTGTAATTTATACCATTGTACTTGATCATTTTTTTTCTACATTTTTTGAAGTACAAATGTAACTAGGTAACATTTTAGGTAACATTTTTTAGCTAACTTGATGAAGAAGATCTGTTAACTAACAATCATTTATAAAAAAAATAAAAATAACAAGCGCGCTCATCAGAGAAAGACAAACATTAATGGTTAATAAAACAAAACGAGCACCATTATTTTTGAATTTTAAACAAAACAAGCCAATTTTCCGGACTAATAATCAAAACAATAACAAAGTACGACAATTATTGTTCCTGCAGGCACACGAAACCTACAAATTATCCACATCTCCCTGGCAGAAAAAAAAAACAAAAAAAAAACAATATTTTTGATTAATTCAATATAAACCAATAAATAACAGCCCCCTTGAGTCCTTGCAATAATAATTCAAGGGTGTCAAATATGCAGGGAGATCTCGCACCGTTCACGTCACTTCACGCCAGCGAATTAATGGATTAGGTCAGGCTTTTTTTTTTAGAAAAAAGTTTGTAAGCAACTGGAGCGCTGCCCTGCTAACATTACAAGTTATTTTTAGATACAAGGATGAAAATACAAAGAAACAAAATAGAAAAGGTGTTAATTCTCTCTCTAGCATTACCATCAATAACTACAAATTAGAAACAATATTTTGGAAACATACAGGATCCAGGATATTCGTCAGGGTGTTTGGTAACTATGAACAGCCAACATGAAACATCATGTATAAAATCATATTTTAAGCATAAAAGAGAGAATAATTTTTTTTTTGTTATCAAACCTCATTTAAGAAATCTTTTCCATATGTAGAACTAGGTATAAGAAGTTGCTAGGTTAATACGTAAAATTTTACATTTTTGAAAATATTTCCTAAACGCGGTCTTGTTCTTGAAAAAAGTTATTCTCTCGAACACCCTGTACATATATATTTATAGCCGTTCGTGGAATTTTTCTAGACATATTTCGTAATATTATAAAACGCGGAAGCTCCGGGATTTGAGCCTCAGTCTTCCTAAATGATGGCCTAAATTGATCGGTGTTGCAACTGATTGTCGATGCAATCAATCTACCGGCTTGGAGCGAAATTAGATTTCTCAGATTTGCTGTCGAGAAAAAATTCCATCCATATCATCTCGTGATCTGGTCTCTGTTTTCTGATTTATTTGTGTGCATGCATGTTCTGGACGGAAAATTTTTTATGACTCAGAAACTACCGTTCTAATTTCCGAGGATTTTGGCAAAATCTGATATCCTTTCTAATTAGGTAGGTACATATAAATCCAGACCGTGCCGGTACTATAAATTAACAGTCGTGTTTGCACAATAAAATGCCATTCTTACCTACTCTTTCATGTTTTATTGATGATCAGTTTATTACACCATAAACAGTTATAACAAAGAGCTAAAAATGATAATCGCATTTTTACGTAGGTATACATGCAACAATTAAAACGGTAGTTGGGTAATGTTTATAAATCTTAACTCGGATATACATTAGGTAGGTACAACAGCACGCATTTACTTTCTTTGTTTAATCAACACAGTTCAACAATAATAAGTGCAGAATAACATAATTATTATCAATCATCAAATAAATAATTGTACTTAAAGCAGCTCAAGTTGGATTACAACAATTTCCCATGTAACCCAAATAAAACAAGAAGAAATGTTTACGACAACAATTTAATTCTCTTCACACAAAAGACCATAAAACACTTTTTAATCGGCTTAAAGAGTTAGGTACTCTGAAATTTACAACCCATCATGATCAGGTATTTAAGCGGCCTTGAAAACAATTTGTATTTATATTTTACCTTCATTGACAAGACAACGTAAACACAATCGCACTTTTCCCCGAGCGCGACTGTCTGCATGTTTTACATACAGGGTCCTGGAAAATTTCAGGCCTTTATGCGTTTGAAGAATTTACCTTCGAAAATTCAATTTTTTTTTAAGTCAAGGAGGACGAATTGTTTTAATGATTGAGAAATGTTGGTAAAACACCGAAGCACCTTAGCAAAATTTACCCATAATTAATATAGAAAAAAATATAAATTTTCTTAATATTAAATAACCTTCTTGGACATCAATCGCATAAATAGTGCATGTAAATGCGTTCCTTCAATTTTGAAAACTATCGCCATTTTGAAAATTGGGTTGTTGAAATTTTTCAACCTCTTGTAAAAATTTCAGTTCAATTCCTTTAAAAATGGACTCCATAAATGGTTATAGAAATTTAGCATTTTTCCTATACTACGCACGTCACTGGCTTATTTCCTGAAAAAATTTAAAAAAATTTACACAAGCGTAAAGTTCGCGTGAAACGTTCCTCCTGTTCCTATCTCGCATATTCAGGGGTTAAAAAAATACAAATTTTTTGGAAAATTCAAATGGCCGCCATTTTGAAACGAGTCGACTGATTTTGCTCAAATGCAATACCAAATCACTCCTTATGAAAAATCTCACACCCGTAAAAATTTTAGTCCCCTAGATTGAAAACTGCGGCCTGAAATGGTGCCACAAAATTTGCTTTTTTCGAACTTTGAAAGGGCCCACTGAGGAAGTCACGTGACTTTTGGGAACTTTTTCAACAAAAATTAAAAGTCCTCCATAAGTTCTACAAGATTGCAAAATATGGACTAAAAATTTTGAAAAATGACCACCATATAAAAATTTTGAATAATTATTTGCTTCCTGAAATTTTCCCATGGTTGGAAGTTATTAGTGTACCTAGTTGATTGCTCTAAAAATTTGAAATTTCAGCTCGATTCATTTAAAAATATGCTCATAAAAGGTTATAGAAAAACGCCACTGGTTTATTAATAGAAAAAATGATTCTTTTTTCCACAAACGTCAAGCTAGAAAACATCTTCAAATCCTGTTAGCCGAGCTTCAAAGTTTTTTTTTTTGCTAAATTGCTCATACAGGGTTAAAAAATTTGCGGAATGATTGCAAATTGCGGAAATCGTTCTCCCACGAAAATTTCAGTCTCCTAGATTGAAAACTACGGCCTGAATGATACCAACAAGAATGAGACTATTTTCGAATTATAAAGGGACACCCTGTAGAAGTAACGCGAGCTTAGAAAACTTTTTTTATTGAAAATCCAAAGTCCTCCAAAAGTTTTACAAGAACGCAATATTTCGTTCACGAATCTTGAAAGATAAAGCGTTTTGAAAGTGGAAAAATCGAATTGGTAGTCATTACCTGTTACAAATTCCGGTGAGAATGGTCGGGATAAGAGTCGACTGATTGTTTTGCTAAAGATGGAGAATTGCACTTGCTGATGTGGCATTTCGATGTGCATCAAGAGCGAAATGATCTTCAACAGTTTCTTTTCTGTCTTTTGAAATTAGATCAATAATCAGCATGAGCCCTAGAACCTACAAGCCCCTTTTTTTGATACAGTGCCTTTTATTCAAGTGTTGCCATAAGGAATTGGTAAGTGTCTTCCTCAATAGTGTATTTCTTGTTTAATTAAAATCAGCAACTAGAACTTCTCATCAACCAGAGTGGTCTCCAAAGTCCACTAGCAACTGGTTCAAATCCAAGAAGATTCCAGTCATAAAGGCTAAGAAGTCAACCTTACTTCCAAGGTCATGGCGACTGGGAAATGTGGTACCACTTCAGAGTACCACGGCTAAAAAGGCTCTGGCAAAATATGGCACAAACGCTAAACTCCCAGGTGACGGTTTGACCCTGAAGAACGTCACTTCTGTGATCGGCAACACAGCACTGACGCCAGGAGGAGAGCTGAGCTTAATCGCTTGATCGCGTTGCTGATGTACCACCAACTACAAAAACCTTTCCAGCTCAAGATATTGTGGACACGATCAAGAAGGTGTTCGGTTAAAATGGCAAAACGAATCGTGATCCTAAAATGGATAATGAGGGCCTCCAAAAAGAAGAAACATAAGATTCTGGCATGAGTATACTTGTGAAGGACGGCGAGAGCTCTCAGTGAGAGATGTACTATGCTAGCAGGGTTACTTACAGCAGTGCTGAAGATCCAGAGCTGATGGTGTATAGGGAAAAAAAACCATCGGGGGGTACAGCGACGGAACCCAAGGACTCTATGCAGTCCTGGGAGCTCTAGGCCCCAGACACCTTTTCAACAAACAAGACCTTAGTTAACAAATTGCTAAAGCCTTGCCAAAGAAACGAAACTCCAAAACGATTAGCCAAAAAATGCCTGAATATGAAAGGATACAATAAGTCTTAATGGCGTCAATGCTAGGAACTAAAATCCCTATTTTCCTATTTTTATGCGAAAGGTCGCGTTTTGTACTGAAGGCTACAGTTTTATGAGGAAGAAGAAACTTGGGCTACTGCTAGACGAATTTCACAACATGAGACTGGATGTTGATGAGACCCAGGTGCACTTAGACATGAATTATGGTGAAAAGAATGAACTCCATAGGTGCAGAAAGCTATGGTCGAAATTTTCATGACTTTCTTCAACTTTTTTGACTGACTCTTAATGGTTTGTTTGTGAGATTTTATGTCGGCTCTTTTACTAGATAATGTTGAAGCGAAAAAGAGTTATTTGTTGGGCCCTGTATTTTTGTCTTGGATTAAAAACAATGGATTACAATATGACAAGTTAATGACAATTGCAAAAGTAAACTCGGCACTGTTTTCTTACTCGCCTTTATAGGACGGCATAAATTCAAGAGTTAATAATTAGGCAGGCAAATTAACGAGCCTAGCAGGTCGTAATTTATAAGTCAACAAATCACTACGAGAAAGAACCAGTTCACAAGATCACCGATAATTGCACAGCTTACAATATTTATAGGTAAGCTGTTGTTGAAACGAAACTAATTCGTTAATTTTTTTATAATATTTCATGATAATTTCGATCATACACCCGTCCAAATACATAAATTATTCATGGAGGAAGATTCTTCTACTTCTTCTAATCTTCAGCTTTTAACTGTCTAAAAGTGTCGGTAATCATTTGCCGTTCTCGCAGTTAGTAGTTTCTATTTCTATAATAACCGTACCTAGAACATCGAGCTCTGCCTACGACTCGATAAGTTGTAGATCCCGTTTAACAAGTAAACAGTGACCTAAAACGGGTGAAAATGTTATAGAGAAGGGTCAGGCGCAATGAAAATATCTCATTAAATGAAGAAGACAGAACAAGACGCAATCTCCCTATAGGTTCAGGAATCTCACCTGATTCGTGAATTATGACGTCATAATATGGAGATACATGAAGAACATGAAACAAGCGCTGACCGCGTCTTCCCTTCCTGGAATAATTCCTGATCTTCAGAGAAAAACAAACTGCCCAGTTCAAATAAATGTTTCCAGTCTGTGAATCAGCTCGAAGTAGAAGCTAATTTAATTATTACAGACGCCAACAAGCTGCCAAAGATCCTGTAAGTCCTACTCCAAAACCTTATTTATTCCCAATGGAAGCTGAGTCAGAAGAAAGCCGACAAGTTAATGAGTACATATTACCACACTCAGATTTCGGTCATTATTTACATCCGCGGCTCCTAAAGTTTCACTATGGCACCTATATAGGGGTGGAGAACATACCTACAGTAACACCAGGTAGGCATTTATTTGCTTTGCAAATGAAAGGGAAAGAAAAAAAACGGCCTAAAACTCGGTTTTGAGAGTGCGGTCCTGACAAGAGGCGTCGATTAGATACCGCGAATACGGATGTACCCACTTCACGACACAATGCCAAGCGCTTGGAAGCTTACAGTACCGGACTGGCGCGATATCCGCTTTCACATATCGTGTACAGTTCAGAGGGATTGATGCAATGATTTTTGGAATATAAATGCAAAATAAATGCAAAATTCAAAATAAAAACCGTGCTACTGTTAATCTCGAAGATTTTCCTTGCCCTGAAAGTGATAAAAATAGAAATTCGACCGTAGTGCCAAAGAGGCCTTAGTTGTGACCTTAATATTAGTTTGCAATGGCTGTTTTTAGCTTCTTACCCACCCAACACCCCTATTTCGCGCCTCGGTCCCGAAAAAATTTATGAAACTTAGGAGCCGCGGATGTAAATAATTACCGTAGTTTCTAATCACCGTACCTAGAACATCGAGTTCTGCCTACGACTCTATAAATTTGTAGATCCCGTTTAACAAGTAGGTACCTAAAAGGGTGAAAATGTTATAGAGAAGGGTCAGGCGCAATGAAAATATCTCATTAAATGAAGAAGACAGAACAAGACGCAATCTCCCTATAGGTTCAGGAATCTCACCTCATGTAAAAGGATACGGTGATTCGTGAATTATGACGTCACGATAATACATGAAGAAGCGTTTTCGTGAATTTCCCTATTAAATAGGGATATATCTTATCTTTGTCTTTTTAAATATCTAAAATACCTTATTTTATCAAATCGTTTTCGTCTATCGAGCTTGAGTTATTTTTGTAAGACATGGACAGTAACTGTGTTTAATAATAATTATAATAATCAGCGGTCGAGTTTTAAATACGCACCCCCGTCCCCGCGCTTCGTGCTGGAGTACCTATATCCGTATATCTACATAGGTACCCGGTCTTTCATCGTATAAATGAACATAAATAATAATAACCGGCCGTGACTCAAATAAGTACCCAAGTACCGACACACTTGGGTCTACGTTATTGAAATGGGAGTGTCTGTTACTCCACCATTACCAGTCTTAGGACTCTTGGGTGGAATAATTCTCGATCTTCAGAGAAAAACAAACTGCCCAGTTCAGATAAATGTTTCCAATCTGTGAATCAGCTCGAGGTAGAAGGTAATCTAATTAAAGATGCAGACAAGCTGTCAAAGATCCTGTAAGTACTCCAAAACCTTATTTATTCTCTGGAATCTGAGCCAGAAGAAAGTCGACAAATAAATGAGAATTACCAAGCTCAGATTTCTCTTAATATCAGAATTTTTGGTTCAAGTTATAGAAAGACTAATTAACTATTAATATGTAAATATTATCTCGCAATAATTAAATTGCCTTATTCTATTTATTGTTACATATTCCTGGGAAACGACAGCAGAGTTAACTCAGATAGAGTCAGATAATTTAAACTGTTAATTGAAATATTAAAATATTTAGTTAGAAACATTCTGAGACAGGAAACCTATTTTTATCAAGTTCAAGACTTTTTCAACACACGGATAACCTTAACAAAAGTAGTCTAGAGAAAATAGAAACAAGAAAAAATTTGATCCTTTTTTATAGCTTAAAATTTCATTCAGGAACATCAAAAGTCTAAATTAAATAAAGAATCTGGCATCCCACTATATTACCTTTTCCTCCTTGAAATGACCACGATTTAAGTAGGAGAGAGTTTCACATTAGTGCAGGAATTTGGCACCTAATTTGAACTCTCTACTTTGGTATAGGTGTGCAAGAGAAAGATAAGAAACGTGTCTTTTTGGAATTTAATTACCTTTATCTTGCAGAGATATAGTATCTTTTCTCTTACCTAAATAACTTAACGATTGATATTTATCTCCCTCTAAAATTTCTTTCTCGCACCCCGCCCTCTACAACAGTACAAAAAAAATTATGGGAAATTATTTGTATAGAAAATATGCACAAATGGTAAATGCTGCTATGATATTGATGCAATCGAACATGCTAATCGACATCCATAAACAGTGATCCCTTGTATAAATTAATTGCGATTATTGTTTGAACAAATACAAATAAATTATAATAATTTTTATAACGAGGTAGACATAAACTTATTGCCGTATTTTTGAATAAATCTTGCCAAGTTTATGATACCAATTTTTTTATTATACAATAATTTTAAAATGCAACGAAATAAAAGGATAACAAACAAACCAATGTTTATGTTTATAGACCCATCTTCATTAAATACTACTTGATAGGTATTGTTAAACAATAACATGACGTAATAACGCTACTTCTCTGTACAATGTTATTTTATTATGAAGTACATAATATTCGCATCCGATCCTTTTCCTTTCACACCAGTTTTCCGCTTACGGAACGGACGTCTCAATACGGTAGAGTAGACTCTATAAATTTGCAAAAATCAACTCGCTTCTATTTTTATCTCTCCCGCTCGCTATATGATTGGTCCAATTAATTTGTTTTTGAGTTTATAATTTATACTCATTTGTTATCTCCAGTTAACTGTTATTTATAGCGAGATAATAACAATGCCAACATTAAATTGATAAACTTGTTTTCTTTGAACGTTTACAGTGAAGCAGAGTGTAGTTTTTGACCGTGAAAAAGCCATAATTTAGCAAAACGTTATTAATGTCGCTATTTCCATATGCAGACTAGATAGGCGAGATAGGCGCATACAAGAGAGCTCATTTGAATATGTCGGAACCGATTTTCAATTATTGACATAAACAAGGAAGCTAGAAAAGCAAGCGCGTTATAAAAGAGTTCATTGAAATAACTTCGGAGATAAAAAATAAAAATCCCGCAGAGCTCGGTGTAGTAGTCCTCGTAAATCGTAATATTATAAATTGACAAATATATCACTATTGTTACTGTTATTATAATAAATAACAGTTATACGCGAATAAAAAAGAACGATTCCCTACCTTATATCAACAAAAAATATAAGTTCTAGGGCCAGGATGTACTTTTTCAGATATTGCTGGTATTTTTTTAAATGCGTATCTACTTCTCCATCATTTCGATTTATCAAAAAGATGGTGCCGAATCGACATTACAATAAGACTATGAAACACCCTGAATATTTTGAACACTGACTATGAACACCCCAATATTACTACTGCATTCGAAGCAAGGTATTTCCATACTTTAGAAAAGGAAATATAAGAAACATCCATTATTTGCATTCTGAGCAACTTTTTCGAATAAAATTTTTCGATATTTCGTGAAGTACTTTACCTACACATAAAACAAAAAAATGCTTCTGTCAAACCCAAGTCAAGTTAGCCACGCTTCTGCCAGCCGCGCTTTCGGCCAGGGAGAGGTACTTCGATTAATGTTTGTCAAAATTTTTTTTAGTTATTTACGGCTTGGATGGAAAATATTTGGTTTGTTTTGTTGCTATTAATATTATTATAAAATTTTGAACCTTTTTCAGCAAATTTTCAGTAAAAAGTTTGCTTTTTCAGTTTACTAAGCCCGTGGCCGCATGCGTGACACCATTATTATAAAATTTCAGACTCTTTTTTGCAAAACCTCAGCAGAAATGATTTTTTCAGTTTATTCAGTTTAGTGGATTAAAGTGTGGCTAGTCATTATTATGAAATTTCGGTTTTTTCACGCAAAATTTCAGCGCATTTTTTTTTAGTTTTTCAAGTGGTGACCGAAAGCGTAGCTGGCCATTATTTTCAAATGTCTGACTTTTTTCAGCAAAATATCAGCAGAAATGATTTTTTTAGTTTATCAAGTCGTTACCGAAAACGTGGCTGAAGCGTGGCTGGTCATTATTATGAAATTTCGGATTATCTCAGGCAAAATTTCCACGAAAATGATTTTTTTCGTTTATCAAGTCGTTGCCGAAAGCGTGGCTAAAGCGTGGCTGGTTATTATTATGAAATTTCGGGCTTTTCAAGCAAAATTTCAGCAGAAATGATTTTTTCAGTTTATCAAGTCGTTGCCGAAAGCGTGGCTAAAGCGTGGCTGGTTATTATTATGAAATTTCGGGCTTTTTCAAGCAAAATTTCACCCAAAAAATTTTTTTTTAGTTCATAAAGTCGTGGCCGAGGTCGTGACCGAAAGCGTAGCTGTCCATTATTTTCAAATGTCTGACTCTTTTCAGCAAAATTTCAGCAGAAATGATTTTTTCAGTTTATCAAGTCGTGGCCGAAAGCGTGGCTGGTCATTATTATGAAATTTCGAGTTTTTCAAGTAAAATTTCAGCCAAATTTTTATTTTTTTTTGGTTTATCAAGTCGTGGCCGAAAGCGTAGCTGTCCATTATTTTCAAATGTCTGACTCTTTTCAGCAAAATTTCAGCAGAAATGATTTTTTCAGTTTATCAAGCCGTGGCCGAAAGCGTGGCTAAAGCGTGGCTGGTCATTATTATGAAATTTCGGGCTTTTTCAAGCAAAATTTCAGCAAAATTTTTTTTTTTTAGTTTATCAAGTCGTGGCCGAAAGCGTAGCTGTCCATTATTTTCAAATGTCTGACTCTTTTCAGCAAAATTTCAGCAGAAATGATTTTTTCAGTTTATCAAGTCGTGGCCGAAAGCGCGGCTGGTCATTATTATGAAATTTCGGGCTTTTCAAGCAAAATTTCAGCCATTTTTTTTTTTTTTTTTTGGTTTATCAAGTCGTGACCGAAAGCATAGCTGTCCATTATTTTCAAATGTCTGACTCTTTTCAGCAAAATTTCAGCAGAAATGATTTTTTCAGTTTATCAAGTCGTGGCCGAAAGCGTGGCTAAAGCGTGGCTGGTCATTATTATGAAATTTCGGGCTTTTTCTAGCAAAATTTCAGCAAAAATTTTTTTTTTTAGTTTATCAAGTCGTGGCCGAAAGCGTAGCTGTCCATTATTTTCAAATGTCTGACTCTTTTCAGCAAAATTTCAGCAGAAATGATTTTTTCAGTTTATCAAGCCGTGGCCGAAAGCGTGGCTAAAGCGTGGCTGGTCATTATTATGAAATTTCGGGCTTTTTCAAGCAAAATTTCAGCAAAATTTTTTTTTTTTTAGTTTATCAAGTCGTGGCCGAAAGCGTAGCTGTCCATTATTTTCAAATGTCTGACTCTTTTCAGCAAAATTTCAGCAGAAATGATTTTTTCAGTTTATCAAGTCGTGGCCGAAAGCGTGGCTGGTCATTATTATGAAATTTCGGGCTTTTCAAGCAAAATTTCAGCCAATTTTTTTTTTTTTTTTATCAAGTCGTGGCCGAAAGCGTAGCTGTCCATTATTTTCAAATGTCTGACTCTTTTCAGCA
This sequence comes from Malachius bipustulatus, assembly GCA_910589415.1. Lineage (NCBI taxonomy): Eukaryota > Metazoa > Arthropoda > Insecta > Coleoptera > Melyridae > Malachius > Malachius bipustulatus. The sequence goes on along the minus strand of OU342631.1, from coordinate 10,632,324 downwards.
AAATTTCAGCAGAAATGATTTTTCAGTTTATCAAGTCGTGGCCGAAAGCGTGGCTGGTCATTATGATGAAATTTCGGGCTTTTTCAAGCAAAATTTTCGCGAAAATGATTTTTTTCATTTTATCTAGTCGTGGTCGAAAGTCTGGTTAGCCATTATTTTCAAATGTCTGACTATTTTCAGCAAAATTTCAGCAAAAATGATTTTTTTTCAGGTTATTTAGTTAGTGGATGAAAGCGTGGCTGGTTTTTTTTTAATGAAATTTCAGATTTTTTCAAGCAAAATTTCAGAGAAAATGATGATTTTTTCAGTTCATTCAAGTTGAGGGTCGAAAGTGTGGCTATGGCCATGGCGTTTCAATAATTACGATTTTTTTCAATTGGTGAAATAAGCGAATTTTTATAATATTATTTTTATTATCAACAAACGTAAACCAAATATTTTTTATTTATGCTACAATTAACAGAAATTTTTTTTTATTAGAAGTCCCTTTCCCTGGCCGAAAGTGTGGCTGGCCGAAGCGTGGCTGACTTGACTTTTGGGTTCCCGTCAAGGTATATTTCATTATGGACCCCTAAATGATCAAATTTCAACTCGAATTTTTTTTGTCATTTATACGAAGTAGATACAAGTAAAAGAAAGTAAAGTGAAGATATTTCCCTTCAACCCTCCGTTGTTCGTCGCTGAAATGTGAACATGTAACATGTATTCAGCAAGTTTCAAGTTAGTAAAACACTCTACCTGACCTAAACCGACGCTACAAGGACTTATCCATTCTCGACCTTTCTAGAAGTATCAAACAGCAATCTCTAAGTTTCCTTTTAAGAGAGGAGCGCTCAAATACCGTCTCGACCCGCCTCGAAAGCGACACCGGGGCTTAGCAATCAAGCCACGCTTGATTTTTTTAATCTTAAAGAACAATCATACAAAACATTCTAAAGTTAAACATCAATCGTAAGTGAAGTGTTATGAGTGTCAATTACAACAAATTATAACATAATTAAGTTTTTTCGTATCAAGCCTATAGCAGAGGCAGAAGGGTTATAATAGAGCTTGGGAGCGTGAACTATCATGAGAAGAGCCGCAGTTCATATCATTTACATCTGATCAATGGAGTTGAAAAGTACCTATCTACAATACACACTGAGTGAGTGAATATATTTTTCACTCTCGTGTTTACATTGCAATATTTATTAATTAAAATTCGCATTTTACGAATAACAGCATTAGAAAGGAAATCACTAAATGCCATATTTGGATTGGCTATATTTAGACGCCTGACTTTCATTCATCATTATCTTCATCGACTAAGTATAGTATTTGTATGACCGACTTTACCTTTTATCGCTACTCATTTTAATAGCTCTTTATAACTCGACTACTTATTGTTACAGATATCTCTACTTCCTAAATTATCTTCCCAGATTAGACGCCTTGTAAAATTTCTTTAATGGAAATCCGGAATGCGGGAGTAACAACTTTTGTTATTTCCAGGATATTTAAAATACTCGTATAGAGGACGCTTACCTGAAATTTGAGGCTATTTTAAGAAAAAAAAGATCCTACGCAAATGTTGTATAAATATAAATAAACTCCAATTCAAATGTTTCATTATAATTTACAGCAAAGATAAAAGAATTGGCAATTTTTCACCTGATACATTGTTTAAAAAAGAGCAGGTAGGCACATTTCTATGCAAAACAGTAAACAATTTGCACAAGCTGAAATCATCATCGCTGTTTAATTTGGCATTCATTCCGCTACTTCCACAAACTAACACAAATGCATTATTAATGGAAGATCGTGGTTTACATAAACAAAAAGATAAACAAAAACGTTCAGGGACTTTTCAAACGTAATAATGTAACCAAAAACCTGTTTGCTGATTCTTCTACAATTTTTTTTCCAGATAATGGATACATCAAAAATATAAATTGTTTTTAAAACGATACATTAGGTATTAACAAGCGTATACATAATATATACATGTATTGTAAGTAGGTATATTGTCGATGAAAATTAAACTCCACTATTTTAATCCTCCACTGTCATTATTATTATTATTAACGTCATTTTAAATACATCTGCAGTTTTTCAAATTTGCACAGCTAATTATTATTAACGATAAGTAAGAGACAATTTCTCCATTAGTTAGATTTTCAGTCACCTAAACATTTGTTTACGGAAATAAACAGGTGCTATCAGTGCTCTGGATTGTTGAGTTAGCATTACCAAGCCTAATTTTTATATTTCAAGGACATTTTTTGCAGTCATCGCGGTTCTAAATAAATAAATAAATAAAAAGCGGAAAGTAGGCAGAAAGATCGAACAGAGTTTTTCAGGAGCCTATATGAGACATTTTCATTGCAATGTCGATTAATTATCAGCGATTGCCAATCCGTGCTGGTAGTCGGGCCTCGGCAGGTGATCAGAAACGACTCCTCTGCGCAATACCGTCAGGGATTGGCGTTCAGCATTTTTTTTTTTTTTTTGAGAAAGTAGAATCACTTCTAAAACATTCTCAAAAGTAGTGAGGTTTGTTAAGCAGATGAATTACTGTAACAATTGTCAAGAACGAATACGTCACCAACAGAATGCATGGCGATGCGCTTAACGTCGTGACTTGGAAAATTTCCATACAGAAGTTGACAAGAATTAGAGAGAGTATGGCATGCATGGGCACCTCTATTCAAATATTCACAGAATTTATGATTTCACTGAAAGCAGGTCGTGCTGACGACGTGACGGAAGAGCGTGGTGTTGTCATTTCAACAGCTTTGTCGACTGGAATTATGGTAAAAACGCATACTTGGTCGTTTTTGACGTCAACAAGAGGAATTATTAAAGCAAGACATAAGAAATCAATACCTACATGGACAGGCAATTGTGCTTCCTGAAGCTTTCCTTTTCGTCTGGTTTGGAGCGTTTTCCCTTAGCTTAGTTCTAGTTCTACCTTCGGAAATAAGTTAATTTGTGATAAGGGAAGGGTTCATTTACTTAACTAAGTATGTCCATTTTATTCAGACATTAAATTCAATTTCCCTGCTAATATTTTTCATGAATATTGAGGATGTTAATTTCTAAATTTTCCTATTAAATTAAATAATTGCCGCATAAATTATTTTACTCGACTTTGCACGTGTCTTTATATATTCATTTTAATTATTATATCAAGTTGAATTTTAAAAAAACCCGTGCAGAAACCGGCTGCTGTTGATTCACTATGAACATTCAGTGATTGCACCGTGATTTTTTAGCCTTTCCGGCCGATTCGTCTTTTCCTGGGAGCTCATTTGCCTTTTTCTGGGAGCTGATTCGTCGTTTATTGGAAGCCGATTCACCGTTTTTTGAAGTCCATCCATAATTTTCTACGCTACTACTTGGGATCTGTTACTAAGTTAAATCAGCCTTGTTGAAGCCTGACATTCATTTTAATTATTATGTCAAGTTATATTTTAAAATACCCGTGCAGAAACCGCTGCTGTTGAGTCACAATGAACATTCAGTGATTGGACCGAGATTTTATAGCCATTACGTTAATGTAATTTTATAGACGTCTTTTCCTGGGAGCTGATTTACTTCTTTCTGGTAGCTGATTCGTCGTTCCTTGGTAGCCGATTCACCGTTTTTAGAATTCATTTGTAATTTTCTACGCTACTACTTAGAATCTGTTACGAAGCTCAACCAGCCACGCGGGGAACGATCAGTTCACAAGCAAACTATTATAGTTTAAGGTATATTTAATTCAAATTTGCCATTTTCATTATTGTTATTTTTATATGTAAAGCCGCGGTCGCTTGAGTAAGTTCATTTTTGTGTTTGAAATTTCAAATATAAAAACTTTTTTTATCAGATAATAATACAGGTAAACTGTAATAGCTTGATGTATGGTATACTTAAAAAAAAATCGCCATATAAAAATAATGAATTTTTCCACACTTATCTGGAAAAACATAATAATTTCGTAACGCGTTAACAGAAATAGTAAACAAAGTTATGTCATTTAGGTAAACTATGAAGTAAAACAATGTACTACGTGCAGGTATTATGTTAATTAATATTTTTTAATTTTTTGTTATAATTTGTGATGTAGGTACATATAATTGATAAAATTTGATGACAAAATTTAAGACAATTAATTCTTTCTAAGCCGCTCTGTGAAGATGAAAATAAAATATTTTCAAGCGGCATATTTCGCAATCAATTTTACATGCAGGGTCACCAGATTTACCAACCGGGTAAAAATAAATTCACCAACCTGCCACGTAAATAATTTCAACGCAAACCGAGTCCCACTGCTCTCCTAATTTATGGACAAATCGTTATGGCAGATTTATTATATTCACACTTCACAGGAAAATGATTCTTACAAGAGAGGCGAAATATTTTGACGTCAAAATAATAAAAAAAAAGTGAACTGAGCCTCGCAGATTAACCACGTACAAGAGACCTGGCAAGTAGACATATTGGAAGCCCAAATCCAATATACGTCATGCTCGGGATAAGCTATTGGATCCGTAAATTTGTGGTGAACTGACGGGCAGAAAACCGTGACTAACAGAAAATTTCAACCGCTGACAAGGATATCGGAATACATATTATGAGCTTTCTGCCCTGAATGTCATAATTGCAGTCTCCACTATCGATTTGGTTAATAAGGGACACAATAGCGTACTATTCAGGACAGTTTAAAGAAAAATATTTATGGCAAGGTAAATGGGATATTTTGCCGCAATTGTCCCTGTTTATTAGGTAGAGACGTCGTCTTAATTTTCAATTTGGGAGGAGGATTTCAAGCAAGGAGATCCCCATTAAAAATCCACCGAACACCGAAGGTATTCGTTATAAAAATCATTTGGTATAAAATAATTTTGGAAAAATGTCCTTTTTTTAGTCCGAAAAGGAAAAAAAAAACACAGAAGAAATAACATTCAATCAAGAAGGGATCTGCTTTACCGACGCCTTTGAATTAATTATTGTCGTTGCGATTGTTCTTCTAATTTTTTTAATCAAACATAAATGAGTGTGAAAAAAAAATTAAAGTGCCAACATATGCGAGACGAATTGAAGCCAACATTTCAAATTATATGTTAAAGAAAAAAAATTGAAAAAAGTTCACGATGTATAAAATACAGGAAGATACAAATGGTGGACGCGGAAAAAAGTCGGAATGACATGCAGAAGTGTTTCCCGATTAAGTCAGTTTTGCCAGCTTTGGAGGTAAAAAGCTATATCTACCTTTTTTGTAGGTAATGCGTTCATTACCTATAGAGACGTTTCTCTATCACAATGTTTTGTTGTTTTTTCGATCGGTCAAAAAAAGTTGTAAAAAAAATTGAAATTATGCGAAAAATTACAGGTGTCACGCATAGAGTGACAGACCTACTGACGGACAAAATTGGGGTGGTAGAGTTGTCGCTCTTTCCGGTTCTATCCGTTAGGGGAGGTCACTGGTATTTTGATTCAAAATGGCGACCAGATCCGAGGTGCGCATCAGGCCGCCATTTTGAATTTTAGAAAAATTTATTTTTCTTGAATAACTAGGCCTTTTTGATTTGTTTTTTTTTTTGTAAAAATGGTAGACACTAAACTAGTAGGAAAGTTAATTTGCAACAACTTTGTTAATTACAGTTTTTTCTCTACGATCGATATTTTTTAATTAAACCTGAAAAAATAGGGAAAATCGTTTGATAAAATACCGGGGATCCCGTAAAGGTTGCCACCAGCCACATCTTAGAAACTATTGGTTGTAGAGCCTCAAAATAAAAAAAATTAAGTTATAAAATGACCATAAGAAATTCAAATAAAATCAATCCTCTTGTATAAACTTTCACCCGCAGTAATTTTATTTACGATCCATGACCCCTCTCCAAAGGAAAACAATTTTATTGCGGGAAATTTACGCATTTTCAAAAACACCTAGACAGTGGAATGACGAAACGGGAGAAACAATTTCCTTCTGAAGGATGATGGGAATTTAAAAGCTGAAGGTTTTCTCGACAGCCGAATGAAGTAGATTATGCCGGCAAAATTGAAAACACGATACGAACTCTGAATTTCAATTCGCTGAAAATGCAATTTCCGCAGCGATAAGAATATTGAAAGTCCAATCAGACAATTCCGAAGAGACGGTTTTAATTCCGCAAATTTGAGCGACAAAAACCACTAACATCGATTTGCTTACGCGGCTAAAAACGTGTTTCGCAGACAAATGGCGCTTTTTTGAAAATCGCCTCCATCTAAAAGTATAATTTCTTAAATCATCTGCATTTTACATGCGTGTTAAGGTAAGTTAATACGTAGGCCATTTCCGTGTTATGAGTATACTTGATCGATGCGTTTGTTATAAAATTCAATTGTTAAGTTAACTATTCAGGAAGCTTATTGAAAACATCGATTTATTAAAACGAAATTTGGAATAATTACATTTCTTTGTAAAATTGTATAAGTGTAATGAAAAAATTCTCACCCAATAAAGGAAATGTCACATTTTTTAGCGTATCCTCTCACCTTGACATACAATATAATCGTTGTTAATTTATTCTTAATTGCTGTGATTCACGCACCAATATAAACTTTTAGTATCAACTATAATAGAAAATTTTTCATGAAGAAATCAAATCAACCACTTTCTGCAAGGACTTAAATTTTATTCAAACTACTCGTAGTCAGGATCACCATGTAACGCATTTATGACGTTAAAGTTTATTTACCGCAATTAAAAAAAAAAAAATGTTTTCTCGAGCTAAAATTATTAGCGTCCTTTTTCTTAAAAGTATCGCGTGTAAATTCACGGACCCTTTGATTAGTGTAGCAAAACATCACCAAAGCTGCACTAAAACGTCTACGTGGGATCCAGAGGTTGATGTGGAATCCTTAAGGCAATATCGACGACAAGCTCTCAGGATTGGTCCAGAAGGATGGGGAAGGTCCACCTGTAATCTATCTTTTTTATCTTTCCCGTGCCTCTTATCTTTCTAAACAGATCGCTTCTGAAAATTTATCTCAACAAAATTTGAGTCCGGGACCGAAAGGCCAACGAGTTTTTGGATTCGTTCGAGAATCTACGTTTTAAGTGAACTGCGCGGTCATCGCGTTCCTGCCCAACGACAGTGAAGAATTTTCTTAAATTTCGAGCTAAAATTAAAACGTAAAGTGTTTCTTCAATTATGGGCGTTTTGGATTTGGGAAATAAAGTGCCCTCTCTCACGATTATGGACAGTGTTCTGCTAACTTTTTTGTTCGTTTTTCGAAAAATATGAGAGCACCCAATTTCGCATAAAAACACTAAATTCGCCTTTAATTAATCTCCAATTATTCATTCAAAAATTAAAATTATGGGCCTACTACAGTTACTCAGAAGAATAAAAAAATGGAAAGACCTTCTGGCCTTTATTATTTAAAGATCAGGAAGGTTTGAGTAGTATAGTCACAAAATGGTTTGGGGACGGTAAAAAGAACCCTTGTGGCCTAGTCTCTTGAAATATAACCCGGGGGAAGCCCCGAATACCCCCTTCTATAAATTCAGAGAACTTCATTCTTAACTTGTCGTTATTTGAACCCAATTTCTTCAGTCGTATAAACAATTGGAAAGAATTATACCCATGAGGATTTCAGCATAAAACAAAGATCACAACGTAGGGTGTTGTGCGCCGTCAGCTTCAGTGTTAAGTATTTCTGTCCTGATACTTTTCGGATTATCTTCATTTACCAGAATTGGGAGATATAGTCTTGAAATGGACATCATTTCTTCTGACATCGTCTTAATGCTTTTGACCAGTTTCTTGAAAGACTCAATGTTGAGCATGTTTCCGTTGAAATGTTTTTGTTTTATCACATCCAAAACTACCCAATACTTCACGGTTCATCTTCCCCCGTAGGGTTGTAAGTTCCACACAACTACTTCTTCGTGAAAATAACACCAAAATCTAGGATTGATTCTTTTTCAGTTGCCACCCGAAATGTAGCCCTATCAAGGATTCCTTCTGTCAAGCCTTCAGGTAAGTCCTGCAGATGATAAAAAGTCCTGAGAACTGACTGAAACCGCGACACTTGCACCACGAAGCCCCTCTTATTAAACTTAGTTGCAACTAAGTGGGTAGAGGTACCTAATAAATAAATAAAAAAAAACATGTCGCACTTATGTGAATCTATAGACTACAGACAAGTTCTATAATAGTAAGACTTTCAAGAATTCCCCGCAACGAAAGCCCAGCCCGGAATTTATTCGAACATTCCGGAGACGGGCTGAGCTGAAAACGTGGCTCGTATAATTCCATCTAGTCTGGCGTGTAGCCTTTTGTGTGCGGCTTTATATTAAACAGGACTTTATTATGTAAACTAGGCTGTAGCAGTGTATAGCGAAGCTCAACTGGGTCACCGAATGGCTTCTGCACACAAATCACACCGCCGGATGGATTCGCCGAGCCTCGATGGATCAAGACCGCGTCCGTGGCGTTCTTTCCTGGCCCTGAACAATAGTAATACCTGACGTGACCTGACAATGTCTGTCTCATAATCGGGTCAGGGAGGATCAAGTCGGGAGGGCAGAAAGATCCATATTGCGTTCTCGTGCTGTGTACCTTTCCCTACTTCAGAGTATTACATACAGTTAATGGGCCTCAACGAAACATGAAAAGGACATCGCAAGTAGGTTCATGATACTCCTCCGTGATGCGGGAGTTAGGGAGTTCCAGACAAATTAACTATTCCCAATAATTGTTAATTACTCGAATAGGGAGCCATATAGAGTGTATTTGCCATATTCTAATAATAGTTTAGATCACGTATTATACAGGGTGATATATATGGGTCATATATGTAACGAATAAATTCATTTTCTCGGTTAAAAAAACACAAAACAGGTCGATTTTTTAATTTAGTTTGTGCTCTGTTGACCAACATTTTTATACAGAGTGTTTCTTGGCTCAGTAATGACGACATTGTCTATTTTTTTTATTTTTAGGACACCTGTAGGAATATTATAGGTAAATCCAGTTTAGATGGGTATTACCGGAAAAAAAGCCTGGAGTGCGGACCCCCTACCTATATCAAGGAAATCAGGTCCCAGCTCAATTTCCCCACTCACGTTCCACCGATCCGAGGGTGGGAGGTGGATTGCTCCGTCAGTTTTGATCCTACCGAAAAAATTGTTCTTCCCAAAAAGGAAGAGCTTGGCAGAACACGTAAACTCGTTCCAGGCGGACGTTGCTCGGGAAACTTGTTCGCGAAATAAAGCGAATTTTCGGTGCAAAAAAAAAATCAGAATGTTTGTTTTTGGCCGGTAGTGCATCATGTAGGGGGTGCAGCTAATGTTTCTTTGAAGGGTATTTTCGAGGGTATTTTGATGTTTTTAAGGGCCCGTTGGGTGGGGGTGATGGGACAATTTGGAGGGGAGGGAGAACGAAAGTTCAAAATTTTGTAAAACCCCGATAACTCGACTCCAAAGAGGCGTAGCGCAAAAAAATCAAACACCGTTTTGTTCGTTTTTTTGCCCGGAATACAATCAATGAACCCTTTCCGAAGCAACGTTCGTGAAAAATCCGCCACTGGCATACGAGAAACAAAAAACTGCATTTTTTTTCAAAATGTTTTTTGGCATAAAGGGAAGAGGTGGGGGAGACCATTTTTATTTGAAAAGATGCCCCTATCTTTCAGCTTTAATTTTCGCTTTGGAAAATCCAGCTGCGATAATTTTCAAGGGAGATATGGATGTTCTATACCTTCTGACTCTGTAACGAGGAAACGGAGAGGAGTGTAGGGGGATCTTGAGGGGCTGAAAATTGAGCTGAAACATCAGGCTAGTTATTAAAAAAAAATATATATTCCATTCGGTCCGCATACGCGTGTCCGCGCGAGATAAAAGCATAAAAATGTTCCTGAGCGGACACGGCAGTAAGCGGGAAGGGGGATAATTTTTAAATGCTCGTTTCCTCGTATCCCGGTCAATTTTTAACCGATTTGTAAAATTGTTTCTTCGTGTTAACCGCTGAGCTTCGAGGAAGGAGGAAAATGACAAGATGCTTCTCCTCCACCCCTTCCCTTCATGTAAAAAAAACATTTTGAAAAAAATGCAGATTTTTGTTTCGCATGCCAGAGACGGATTTTTCGCGAACGATGCTTCGGAAAGGGTTCATTGTACTCCGGGCAAAAAAAAAAACGAACAAAACGCCGTTTGATTTTTTGCGCCAGGACTCTTCGGAGTCGAGTTATCGGGGTTTTAAGAAATTTTGAACTTTCGCTCTCCCTCTCCTGCAAATTGTCCCACCACCACCTCCCAACGGGCCCTTAAAAAACATCAAAATACCCTTCTAAGAAATAGCTGCACCCCCTACATGCACTACCGGCCAAGAACCAACCATCTGAATTATTCTTTTTTGCACCGAAAATTCGCTATATTTCGCAAACAAGTTGCCAGATCGACTTCCGCCTGGAACGAGCTTACATGTTCTGCCAAGCTCTTCCTTTTTGGGAAGAACAATTTTTTCGGTAGGATCAAAACTGATGGAGCAATCCACAAAAAAACTATATCCCGTAATTTACAATAGACGTTACATCTAATTTTCTAAGCCGTAAAAAGATCCCAGAGTTTTCAAAGACAACTTTTGTTTTTCTCAAAATTAAAATTTTGAGTTTGTACATTAATCTCTGTGGTCGTAGGAAAAATAGTGTATATTACGAGTATGTACTTGTGTAGAAAGTGCAATTTCACACTACACTTGGTGGCATTGTAGCACTCGGCTTGAGCTTCTTACCACAACAATAATCTCCCAGTCCTGTTAAATGGGTCACTTTCCACACTAGTAATGTAATATACTATTGCGCAGATCTGGTTCAGGTAAAGAGGGTTTCCCGGTGACGATCTACCAAAATAAAACACGCAACGAAATCGCTGAAGGGTTCTAAAGCGATCATACCGTAAAGCCTGGATCCATTTTTTTGTTGATAAGCATATTTCTCACGAGTGTGAAAGTCGAGTACCGCATTTTACAAGAGTGAGAAATTGCTTTTGTGCACGTGTTTCACACTATACTTTTTCTACGAGCATGAAAAGATAATCTTTTCTTCAATTCTGCGGTGTATTTTCTACATCAGAATCGGAATTACTCTATCAGTATCAAGATCCAAGCGACTGAAATTTTTCACTTCACTTTAACTACGCCACTAATATTATTTCAATTCACCTACGATTGTACTTTATAACACCTGCCCTCCCAATTCGGTAAAACTATTTTTGAGTGTACATATTTATAATGTATCTTATAAGTGATTTCATAGTAAAAGTAAATACTATTTCAAAAGCACTGTTTTCTGTTTTACCCATTACTATTGTTGTTGTCATCGAATGTTGTCTATTTAGATGATCCTGCCTTATGTCACTTTCCCGTATACTTTTAAAAACGTGAGAAATCTTATAGTTTGCGTACAAATAACGATGCGCAAAGTGGTACTTTGCATTATAGGGATAGGAAAAAATTATTGTTACAATCAATTGGCATAAAAATCAATACCTATCTATTTCTTTTTTTTTAAGGTTGCAGATCGAATTGCATTAAAAAGACCCACTTACTTTACTGATTATACCCGTCCTGAAAACACGTTGACGTTTGCCTCGATCAACTATTGTTGCTCAATTTGTGTTCCTTGTAATTTGTAATCTGATATGTGATTGGCCCAATCAGTTACCTAAAAAAATTCAAAATACCTATCACATGACATATGACAAATGTCATCGTGATTACGTGCCTTCTTTGATAATATGTGAATCTCATTATTTATTATACGATTTTTTAACTAGATTTCTAAAGGCTAAAATTATTATCTGACACCAATCGATGTTATCTCAGTTACGTATTACAAAATCTGAGAGAATCAAATAATTTTATTGTAATTTAACAGTAATATTGTCTTAATGTGGGGTCTCGAAATTTGACCTCTAAAAAATGGCTCTAAAATTCTGGCCGGTTAAAAATATCAATCATAATGATGTTGCAAGATTTATCGACGCCATTTTTAATTGGATTTTTACGTTCCTATAATTTGTGTTCTCATTATTATTTTCAGATTTAATCAAAAGAGTCTTGGTGAATTACTCGTAAATTACTTACTATCACATTAATTTAATATTATTAATATGCTTTATTACGACCTCAAAGTATTCTTTTTTTACATATATAGGTACTTATACATAAAAATGTGCTTGCACATTTTAAACAATTATCGTACTTTTTATTATTATTGATTACAAGTATTATTGATAAGTGACAATTTCAGATTAATTCAGCTCAATTTAAAAGTTGATCATATTAAATTCATGCGAGTATATTCATCGGAACGTAACATAGAGAATAAATTAATAAATATCTCAGTTCAGTGGCAGAGTACTGAAAATCATGTTAAGTACATTATACCGTGTGTTTCATAATATGTGGGATCGGCTAGACCTTCAAAAAATTTAGAAAGTATGTAGGTACCTACCGATCAACATTTTCCTTAATTTTGAGTGGGGATAACTTTTGATGTGTCCAAGAGATTTCGATTTTGTTTTCGCATATTCCTTGTTTTTGTGCTTTGTTGGATCTAAACTCAAAAAATAAGTGACAACAAATTTTCTAAAGGTTGATTTTCTAAAGGGATGTGAAGGTGTGCACAAGTACTCAGCGATTTTCGTACCTCCGTTTTCAAGAAAAAAATGTCTTAAAATTTTGATCAGCAAAATTTGAATTTCCAAATTTTCGATTTAACGCCTATTTTACAGGGTGATCTGGATAAATCAACTTTTTGCTCTTGAAGTGCATAACTTTTTTCCTCACTCTAAAAACCTTAAAAAGATATTTTTAAAAACACTCCCTAAACTGCAAAAAATCTCTCTAAATCGTTTTTCTCTCATTAAACAACCGATTTTGAAAATTTAAGTTTCTTATTGAAGTTAAACCTTCAGGCAAAAAAATCCAGAGACGATCAGGAAAAACAATAAAAACAAAAGATTTCAAAAAAATTATACATTTTTTTTTGTTTTTCTGGAAACTAGTTTTGGGAGGAAAATTGAAAGAAAATCAACTTGTCTCAGACTTCATTTCTGAACAATTTAAGAACTCTCGTGCTAACATGAGATACAAAATATTGATAACAACAGTCTAATTACAAATTATTAGCCCAGTCATTTTAGACTTTTCCCAAAAAGTAGGAATTTTTGGATACTGTTTTGTTCCCCCTCCTCAGAGATGCTTAAAGTGCCAAATTATTACAAATCCCTCCGGGCGTTTTCTTGAATCTTGAAATCTTGAAAATCTTTAATTTAGGGGGTGAGTCTGTTTTTCCTCATTATCTCAGTAGTTTTTGAGTTTTGAATAAAAATACTCATCTTCAAATTTGTGGCGAATTTAATTCTCTACATTTTATATCGTCATGGTTTTTTTATTTTCTTGTTGTTTATAACAAATATTACGCATAATAAGCTCCAGAGAAAGGATTGAAATGTAATTTTTGAATTTTTTCACTATTTTCCTCGCAAACAATGTGCCATCTTTATTAAATGGGAAAGTTGTTCTTCGTACAATTTGCAATTAATTTTATTAATAACACTTTATCGTGCAATCAACTTTTTTCGTTTAGGAAAGCGACAAAATTTGACAAATCGTGGAATAGGTACGTCAAAATAACTCGATTTTTGACCTGCATTTTTGGGGGTGCCTGAAATTTTTCAAATGCCTGAAAAAATGTTTCAGGCATTTCGCACTAAATCATAATCCGCGATTTAAAAATGGCAGTTCATATTCAAAATTTCAAAGCCCCACACCTTTTCGAGATGGGGTAAGATGGGGGGGGGGGGGGGGGATTTTTGAACCCAAACGATGTCACCCTCCAAACCTGATTTTTTTTAAACGCTGTTGGTCATAAATAATTAACTGGGGTGGAGGGGGAGGGGTTAAAATTGATCATCCACAGAAAAAATGGTCAATGTTCAACATAATCTCAGTGAGTTTTGAATAGAAAAACATTATGAGTTAAGTAACTTGTGAAGAGGAAGAACTTACAAAAAAGACTCGACAAGCATCGATTAGTGATCGCTGAAACTTTTTAATTTATTAACGAATTAATTAGGTATTTTGATAAAAAGTTAATTATTAAGGTAGCAAAATGCGAAAAACGAATTTATCCCCTAAAACCAAAATGGCGGATTTTCCACAAGGGGTATAGAGGTCGCATTTTTGGATTTAGACTCACCATCAACACACATATGGCACCTTTTTTGCAAGAAAAATATAAAAAAAGTTCAAAAATTGCATTTCAAGCCCTTTGCTGGAACTTTTTAAGAGTAAATGGAAAACAACCGAATATGAGTGTTTTACCCAAAATTCAAAAACTATTGAGATAATGAGGAAAAACAGATTCACACCCTAAATTAGAGATGGCGGACAACGCCTGGGGTAACTTGTAATAATTTTGCACTTTCAGCATCTCCGAGGAGGGGGGAACAAAACTGCATCAAAAAATTTCTGCCTGCAATTAACTTTTGGGTTTGATTAATGGAAAAATTAACATTTTTCATCTCGTGTCAGCAATAAAATTCTCAATTCGTTCACAAATAAGGCTGGTTCGGAGACAAGTTGATTTTTTGTTCAGAAATTTAAATTTTGATAATTTTTTTAGCAATTTTCTGTTTTTATTGTTCGCCCTGAGTCAATTTTTGTCCCTTTATTTTCTTACCTGGAGTTATAGCTTCAATATGAGGCTTAAATGTCCAAAATCGGTTGGTGAGGAAAAAACTTACGCACTTCAAGAGCAAATAATTCATTTTTTGTGATCAGCCTGTAAAAAAAGCCATGAAATCGAAAACCTGAAAACCGGCTCAAGGTGAGACATTGAGCTTCAAAATTTACAAGAAAAATTTGTGTATTTGGAAAACCGGGGGGGTGCGAAAACCGGGGAGTGATTTTGCACGCCTCCTTCACATAATATCACCCTGTAGAAAATTTGTTGAGTTTTTTTGAGTTTTTTTGAGCAAAAAATAAAGGATAGGGCATACGAAAAAACTAAATTGAAATCACTTGGGAGTATCGAAAGTTACCCCCAAAATCAGGCAAAATTTCAATTTTTTTCTTAGTGTAGTTGAATTATTTTTCAAAATTTCCTTATTCTGGAAATTTCACACCTCTCAAATAAAGTGACGGAGTTACAGTAGGAGTCACTCCTAGCAACTCCTCCTAGAATTATTATTCCATGGGAGAACACTGTCAATATTTTTTTGTCATTTTATTGTCAATTTAAATTTTCAGCATTTTTCACTAATAATTCAAATAATGACTTACTAATATTCAACTAGAGAGTAATAATCACCCACATCCCACATCCTGAATATGGATGTGGGATGACGGGAACGGACAAGAACGGGAACCGTACCTATATCAAGTTAAGGCGCAAAATTCGCCCTAATTAGACGCAATACAAAATTATATGAGATGTGAATTTGCTTAAGATTGGATACTCCCAAATCTGCTCTCACCGTATCGAGGCCGGGGCCAATTCCGAGCGGCTCGAGGAGAGTTTAAGCATTTCATTTTCAATTTCCTCTCATCAGCGCGCTCGCATGAATCTCCCCTCTCTGGGCTTTTGAGTGATGGAAATGGTCGAAGCTCAAAGGGTGAACACTTTCTCACATGCACACCAGTTAGCACATCACATCCTGTTGATCTAAATATAGGAAGTTTCCAAACTTTCCGATCCTTGGTATTGATTTTCCAGGTTGCGCAATTGCTACCTGCAAATCTACGCTGATTATACTCGTTCGTGTGTTATGGGGAAATATGGTCCTCGTCCTCGGAGTTCCTTTCCGTCGATCGAAACGAATATCGCTTTCACGGTTCGGATCATGCCGGGGCATGGAATCTCGCTTTTCCCTTTCTACGACTGACATTTCGGGTTGTCATGTTGTCAATATTGATATTCTAACTTTGATATTTCCCGGAGAGGAGAAGGTTTACCGCACAGGATTCGAAATTTATATTTTATATGCACATATAACTACCTATATATTTCCACTGGATATTTTTAGCTTCATTTCATACGACAAGATCAATTGGATTGGATTTGAAGGGTCGGTATTATGTCTGTGGTTTATTTATCCAATAAACAAAAAAAAACTTGATCGGTTCTTCTTTGGTTTCATATACTACTAACACGACGTTCGTCCTCAAAGCCGAAAACAGGATTTTATCCTTAATTCACGGTTTCAATGATTATTGCTCGAGTATAATTTACAGGCGGTGGTATCAGATTAATGGTAATTTTTTGCTTCGAATGGAGCTAATAATTGGATTTCTGATGTTATTTTGAGTTCAAAATTCTAATTTCAGTTATGCATTAATTTGTAATATTTGATTAATCTCAATGATTTGAAAATAATCACCCGAGCTTTACAACCAAGAAATACGTGGGAGCTTCCTTTTCTTCCTGGCCTTTTCAGAAAAAAAAAAAAACAAAGTATAGATCGTTTTGACTTTTGCCACAGTAAAATTATAGTTCCTTTACAAACATTTTTTCTCGATAAACATTGCCCAAAAACGCTTCGTTTTCGAGATACAGGGTGTTAAATTAAAAAATATACATATGTATAGCAGTGGCGTAGATGTTCAGTTTCTTGTTTTATTTTTGCCCCTTTTCCCTCTCTATTTTTTACGCCACTGATTTTATAACAAATACAAAAACGTTATTCAATATAGTCACTGCATTTTAAATTAAAAAATTATTCCTTATTTTCTTTCAAACGGCGCACCGTTTTTGAGATATTTTAAGTTTTCTAAGATAATGTTATTAATAATGATTAGTGACATTGCCTGAAAAAATTTTAAAAATCTCAAAAAACGCTGTTTGAAAAAAAACTAAAGAATACTTTTTTGTTCTATAACGATTGGGGTACAACCTGAATATCTACGCCACTGGAAGACCTCCACAAAACCTAAAATGTCATAATTAAAGATGTTTGTTTGTTTATTGTTCATGCCAAGTTTCATCAAAATTTGTTAAAATTAACAAGAGTTATAACCAAAAATTCTTATAAACTTTTTTTTTTAATTTTAACACCCTGTATCTCGAAATCGAAGCGTTTGTGGACAAATGTTTATGAGAAAAAATGTTTGTTTTGATGCCTCCTGCTACCCATAAAAGTTTACCGGTATATTTATGATACCGGTATATGCCGTTATTTGACCATAACGATTTATAACGAAATGTTAGATTTTTCATTATGCTACGTTAACGTAACGGAAAGTATTTTTCCACTTGGCGATGTTTGTAGTGTAAAACAAGGATACTTGCAAACTTGCAAGTAAAAATATAGATTTCTGCACGTTTTGATGTAGAGGTAAGTACCCCAGATGAAATAAAAATATTTAGTTTCCCAAGAACCACAAAAACAGCAACATAATATCACGAAAAAATCAGTTAACTAAATTTAACGAGCGGGCAACAAAATTTGAACAAAATCTGTTCCAATTTACATGAGTTATAACCAAAAATTCTTATTATACATTTTTTAAAATTAATTTTAACACCCTGTATTTCGAAAACGAAGCGTTTTCGCAAAACAAATTCACAAAACAAATGTTTATGAGAGAAAATGTTTTGACGTCTCCTATACTACCCCTAAAAGTTTACCGGTATATTTATGATACCGGTATATGTTTTTATGACACCATAACGATTTATAACGAAATTTTACATTTTTCGTTATGCTTTTAACGTTTAATGATAACGGAAAGTATTTTTCCACTTGGCGATGTTTGTAGTATAAAACACGGATACATTTTTACAAGCAAAAATGTAATTTTTCAACGAATCTGCACGTTTTGAGGTAGAGGTAGGTACCCCAGAGGTAATAAAAATATTTAGTTTCCTAAAAAAAACAAAAACAGCAACATAATATCACGAAAAAAATCAGTTAACTAAATTTAACGAGCGGGCAACAAAATTTGGACAAAATCTGTTCAAATTTACATGAGTTATAACCAAAAATTCTTATTATACATTTTTAAAATTAATTTTAACACCCTGTATCTCGAAAACGAAGCGTTTTTGGACAAATGTTTATGAGAAAAAACGTTTTGACGCCTACTACTACCCCTAAAAATTTACCGGTATATTTATGATACCGATATAATATGTTTTCAGGTGACCATAACGATTTATAACGAAATGTTACATTTTTCGTTATGCTTTTAACGTTTAATGATAACGAAAAGTATTTTTTCCACTTGGCGATGTTTGTAGTATAAAACAAGGATACTTACAAGCAAAAATATAGTTTTTCAATTAATCTGCACGTTTTGAGGTAGAGCAGGTAAGTACCCCGGAGGAAATAAAAATATTTAGTTTCCTAAGAACCCCAAAAACAGCTACATAATATCACGAAAAAAATTAGTTAACTAAATTTAACCAGCGGGCAACAAAAAAAAAAAAAAAATACGAATCCCGAAAAGATAAAAAAAATTTCCAGCCTAGAATCTCTTAAGCTTCCGAGTAGTATGGTGTTTAAATAAAATACAAGTTTTTTATTACCTCATTTTTTTCAGTACTTTCAGAAAATTAATACGGCTGTTCAAAGAACAAAATAAAGCCAGCGCCCTAGGGGTATTATATTATAATATATTAACGGTCTCCAAATTTTTGAGTCACACTTATTGACAAAACTTAACGACTCACCAGTCACCACTGATGCAAACGTGAACATTCTCATCTGGCTACGGTCCTGAATTCACACAGCATTGCCAGATTCATTTTATTCCTTTAAGTTACAAGAAAAAGTAAGTTATTTCACTTTACGTAACTGCTGTAATAGTATCGGGTGTTCAATAATTATTAACACATCCCGAGTTGGCTTTGGAGATCAAACAGTATGTCATAACTTGATTTTCTATTAATATGGAATAGTAGACTAGTCTATTCGACTTTCTATTATGATTGTGATCCAGTGTCACGGTTACTATCCTGTAACTGTTATTTGTTTCACTGCCGGTTCTTAGTCTCAAATCTTCGGTATTTCATCCTTAACTCTGAACTGAATCCATCAGTAGATATGCGTCAAATAGTCGTACACAGGGCTTCTCGCACATAGGATATCCCAAGTAACGGGGACATAGCAACTGTCACTGCTACCTTTATTGATTTACTGAAGGTCGTTAATTTTTACAAGGAAATGTTAATTAATAATAATAAATACTGAAGTTTGATTACTTATTTATATTGTTCAAATTAATTAATTAAAAGCGCTCACGTAAGAGCGAAAAATGCAATAGTTGAAAGTTATTTTCGCAATGGTAGTAATAAGCTTCATGGTAAACTTCATGGAATTTCGATGTTGTCTTTAGATCTATCTGGAATAATAATTATCATGACTGCAGACCCAAGAAAAACTTCTAGTTCCTCCTCATCCTCAGTGCTTGGATTTCTGTTGGAGTTGGAACCTGTTTATTTTCACTAAAACCTCTCTACAAGTTTAGCATGGCTTAGAATATCGTGTAGGTCAGTCCCCAGAGTTACAAGTTCCCAGAACAAGGATTTCTTGGTTTGAAAACTTCCGAAGCAACCGATTTAGTGAAAGAGATCTGTGACGCTCGACTTATCTGTCGTAATACGGTAGCCAGATGCATTTACATAAAGGACTCGATATTTTGTGTGAGACTGCAAACGAAGTCAATTCAAGTAATCGAGAGAAGTTCGTCGAGATAAACGATACACCAGGCGAACAGTTACAGAGTGCCCTTAGTGGAGTGAGAAACCGTGTATTAAAATGTGTCCAGGAGAATCCTTAAATGAATTAATTGTTCTTGAAGTTTTGACAACTGTCCTAACCTAAAATAATCAAGAGCTGTCAGTTGTAAAGAGTGGATTAAGCTAAGACAAACCTCTTTTGGTATATTAATAATTGAAATGGTCCTTATTTTGAGTAAATATCTAATCATATTGCAATTTAATAATTTAATGCCAGTACCCTCGTTGTTGATTTTAGTTTTTATGTCTATATATGGCTTACAATAATACAGACAGGACAGGTAATATGTACGTAAGTATATCTAATTCGTTTGTCCTTGACCTATGTAATTACAATTCGCAATAAATTTTTCATATCCAATTGCCCGAAATGGTAGTAGCGGTCTGTTGTTATTCACGGTAATTCGATACAGCTGCGGCTTAAAACACACAGCTTATCATTTTCTGTTTAATGCGTATTTTATAAATGATCTTTTTTGCTTCAATTGTCCCAGTCTTTAATTTCTCATTTTTCATCAAAACAATGTGGCACAGGCGGGACGCTTTTAGTTAAAAATGAAAGATGAAAGATGAAAAATGATAACGTCGACTGCGGGATTGAAACGGGCTCCCAGATGAAATTCGGTCAAGCTAATGCCGCACGCCTCTAATGTCTGCGCAATAATTATCCAACAGATGAAGTTTCTAACACATTAAACGGGAATTTAGGCATGTTTCATATAAGGGTGGGCTTAAGCCTGGGCCTGGTACAACAGGGCACAATTTACAATGGCGTTCCCGTCCGAGGGCCTGGAATTACATGTTCGCAAACATACGTTATCCTGGATTCCATAATTTGTTTCCGGGGCATTTAAAAGGGGAAATTTCGGATTCTCTTGATATCTATTATTATACAGGGTGATTCATGAGTGACCTTACATAGACCAACGGTGATAAGAGGACTTCAAGGCGGGTCGAAAACCACAAAAGACATTTTTTTTGTGATTGATAACGAAGTTACAGGGTGTTTTATGTCTCAAGTACAAAACTTTGATAGGCGATGTCTACGAAACGGTTGAAGATATTTTGTCGAAATTTACTAGGAATGTTGCATTTCGGAAACTTATGAAAACCGCCTTCTGAGTTAATTAGAAATCCAGGACCGGACTTGAAAATTTTTGCCCCCATGGTCTTTGTTGCAAAAGTTAATTTTCTGACGATGCTTCTGAAAAACTGTCATCGAATTCGAAAAGTTAAGAAAAAACTCTGTGGAAATCATTCCTCAATTTGAACGGCACACCCAAACCGTTTCGAAAAAAAAATGTCAAAGTAAAACTTCTCGGTAGACTATACCGTTTTCGAGCAGACATATTTTACTTAATGTTCGTCTGAATTCCTTCAAATTAATTTTTTGACTTGTTTCTGCGGGAAAAATGTTTGACAGAAGGCCAAGCGTTATTACTGCGAAAGCGGGTATCAACTACAAAATTTTCAGATTTCACTAATAATCACAGATCATTTCACTAATAACGAATACGCAGACATTATGTTTGTATATGGTTTATGCAATGGAAATTCAAGAGCAGCTGCGAGAGAATACCATAGAAGATTCCCCAATCGAAGAACACCGGCCCAGGTAACGTTTGCGTCTGTTTTCCAATTTTCTCGAACCCACGGCAGATTTCACGGAGTTCAAAGGAATGCTGAACCTCAATCGGAAAATCTGAACCATCAAAACATCGTGGAGATGGCGGCAGTAAATCCAAGTATGTACAAGTACGCGAAGAATTGGGCAAGCACTGTGCATTTCTCAATCAAGAGTACGGCAAACCTTGAAAAAAGAAGAGCGGATGCATCCCTATCACTTACAAAGTGTTCAGAGGCTTCAACCATTCGATGAAGTTCCACGTCTCATTTTCTGTCGGTGGATTTTGGAGCACCCAAGAACACTGAGTAGAATTTTGTTTACTGATGAAGCTCAGCTCACGCGTTTATGTGGATCTGACCAAACAAAAGTGTTTCGTGGCCCAGCGGGGAATCGAGCCCCAGACCTCTTGATTACGCGTCAGGTGTGCTTACCAGTACACCACCCGGGTCACTTGCAATTGTCTTGGTCAGATCGGCTATATGTGTTGTTGTTGCTGTTTCTCTTCTGTGGGAACGAGTGGTCGCCACAGTACTCCCCTTCCAGAAACGGAGTTGCGTTTCGATTTGAATTCTTGACTTGAACCGTTGATAGAAGAAGTAGGGAAGATGCGCAACCTAATGTAAAATTGTGTGACCGGCCGCTCGAACTACCCCTTTCCCCTTTACCCACATATCGGTTCATTTGAAGGTGCCCCGCAGAGTGTGTTGAAATTATAGAACTATAGTGGAAGAGGGTGTTTATATGGTGTAACGAATAAAGAAACTCCTACCAATGGGCACATGAAAATCCGCGCTCTGTTTTTCAGAAGAACTTGCAGCATAGATTTTCTATAAATAATGTGGTACTATAGAATGTGGTACCTACTATAGAACATTTTTTTGCTGGGCGGCTCACGGGGGAAATTTATTCGCATTTCCTACAAGTCATTTTGCCCGGCTTGCTTGCAGAGGCGAACGTGAACAGGCGTGGTCTTTACTTCCAGCAGGATGGGGCACCACCGCATTTTACTCGACAAGTGAGAGAGCATCTCGACAATGAGTACCCCAATGGTTCGGGTGCCGCGGCCCTCATTTCTGGATAGGTCCCCCGACCTCACTGTTTTAGACTATTACCGTTGATTGAAGGAGTCAGGTCAGGTCAGGTCAGGCTTCAATCAACGCTATTACCTATGGGGCCATATGAAGCAGGAAGTCTACAAAACGGAAGTAAATACCAGAGAGGAGCTGAGGGCGCGAATACTGGTAGTTGCTGATGAAATTGGAAACAACAGGCATATAATTCAAAAAGAAACCCAAAATTTACGGAAACGCTGCAGGAAATGTATTAAGTTGGTGGAGGACATTTTTAAAACCGTTGATAACATTAATATTGATAACATTTAATTTACACTGACATTTTTCGCACAGAAACAAGTCAAAAAATTAATTTGAACATTACATTAAGTAAAATATGTCTGCTGGAAAACGATAGTCTATACTGAGAAGTTTAACTTTGACATTTTTTTTTTCGAAACGGTTTGGGTGTGCCGTTCAAATTGAGAAATTTTCGACTCGCCTTGAAGTCAGAGCTTATCACCATTGGTCTATGTAAGGTCGCTCATAAATCACCCTGTAGGTAGCTGGAGATACGAGAATTTTTTGCCTGCAAAATCAGAAGTGAAATACGATGTCGCATAGAAAATCCTTGTATCATGATTTTGTAATTTTGGTCTTTTGGGTTATTTTATGAATTTTCAATCGACATTGTGTACTAATTTTCTTTTTTTGCAATATTTCAATAATAGGAGAACCATAATTTTTAATAAATAAAACTGCACTCTATAAAACTTTTCTAACATAATAAGTAATTTGATTCTATAGTAAGTGAAATTATTTCTATTCAAGTACAATCGTAGATAAAGTATAGTATGTATTCCACTCGTGCATAATGGCTATTATTCACTTAGATGTTAGTTAGATGTAGACTTAGATGCAATTTCCATCTTTGTGGATAATAGCTATCATTATGGCAGTAGGTTACATGTAAAAAAAATTAAATTCAAAAAACAGGGCCCGTGTGAACGTACCTTTGAAACAAGTCTGAAGCTTACTTTTTCACTTGCGTTGTTGCGTTTAAAAAAATTAAAACGGTACCTATAGAAATTTTCTTATCATTCTGGAAAATAATTGTTTTTGCCATGCCTTTTGAATAAGCCCCTCCTCCCCCCCAACGATACTTTCCTCGATGGAAAGTTCCCCTCAGTATTATTATTATTTATGTGAAGCCGTAAAAAAACAAATCGAACTTTCGCTTTATTGTATGATGGATAAACCAAACAAATGATACACTTTTCACCCAATCCAATTGATGTTGTATATAAAACGAAGCAAATAATATCCAGTTGAAAAAACACAGATACGTACTTATGTATGCAAATTCTTGCGGCGATAAAACTTCAATGGAAAACATAAAAGTTGCAATATCAATATTGACATCGCGAAATTCCAGCAGCAAAGATATACATACATACATTATACTCGTACATGAAAAATTAACAGTCTTTAAATTTAAATCTGAGGTTTTCTGTGTTCCTTTTTTTGGAAAAAACTGAAGGACACCTAAATGTTTAACTTGACATTTGTTATTGTAACGTGAAGATAACATTTCATAATTTCATGATAGAAACGAGCATTTTCTCAAGTTGACCCAATTAAGTAACTGATCCATATCGTGGATCCATCCATACAATAACGGCCATACTATATCGATCCAGGAACGGAATGTAAAGCCCTTTTCTCTGCGTACATGCGCCTTTCCATTATGCTGAGATATATGGGCAATTATCTCAACTATCTGCCCCTTGTTACCATTCCTGCGCTCCTACAAGATTAGGCTCACAAGTACCTATGTATCTACGTTGCTTTAATTAGATCAAATATCAGGCACTGTATACAGGATGTCCGAGATAACAGGTGGTACATGGGGATCTCGGAAACCGTTTGAGATACGAGCCATTCAGCCGAAAAATTCAGCCATTACTAAAATATGCTGAAAAACTGAAAAATTGAGATTTCTTATCTTTTTTATTATTGAAAATAAATGAAATATTTTTTGTAAGTTTACATAAGACGTCGAAAGCTATTTTGACATTTTAAAAAATTGCAAAGCCAACTAGACCCGAGAGTTTTAATGGCCAACTTTTGTTAGTCTTATATGATCGTCATATTGGATTTTTATGACGTCCGGTTTAAAAAAAAAAATCAATCACGTCATTCGTTTGGAATAGATTTCTAGTTTTAGTCCTTAATTTTTTTTCAATACCTAATGACATGAGAGCGGCCATAAGAAAAACAGAAAAACATTAAAACTTTGGGATCTAATTGGCTTTGAAAATTACAAAAAATAATTAAATAATTATCAATAATAAAAAAGATATGGCTAAGAATTAAGAAATCTCAATGTTTAAGTTTTTTTAGCATATTTCAGTAATAGCTGAATTTTTCAAAATTTTATTCCCGGATTCTTAATAAGCATGAAACTGGCCAATTTTTTCTTCATTTAACCGACCTCGTATCTCTCATGGTTTCCCAGATCCTCATGGACCACCTGTTATCTCGGACACCCTATACAGGATGGTTAACAATTTGATGCTCACCATTGTGATCTCGGAAACGGTAAAAGATCCAGGGTGGGTTAAATTAAAGAAAAGATACACAATTTTTTATGGAAACAAATTTTTTTTTCAATAATAAAAAAATATGATTGAAATTAGGAATCTCCATTTGTAAGTTTTTTCAGGATATTTCAGCAACGCCTGAAGTTTTCATAAATTTTTTTTCAGATTCTTATAAAGCGGATAAAATTGTGCAACTTTTCTCTGATTTAACTCACCCTGTATTATTTACCGTTTCCGAGATCACAATGGTAAGCATCCAATTATTATTGTTAACCACCCTGTATACAGGTGTCTCTACAATGAAATGGTCGTGCCTATCTCCGAAATGGCCCGAGTTGGGGTAAAAGGTCGGTTTAATGAGAGAAAAACCACAATTATTTCATACTTATTAAGAATCTGAAACAAAATGTAGGGTAATTTCAGTCGTCCCTGAAATATCTTGAAAAAACTTAAACATCGAGATTTTTATTTTCAATTATTCTTATTTTTTAATTTCACTTCTATAGAAGTGAACCTAGAGTATTATATAATTCATATAAAATATTATATGAATAAGAGAAAGAAAATTCGTGGGTTGTGGGTTATAAGCTCAAGTTCATTACAGATGAAAAAACACTGCTGAAGGCATGGATGGGCATTTCGCTCTTGTTGGAGCTCATCGGCATACCCTACCGGCAAATTCAATTCTCCGTGACCGTAACTTGAGCCTATAACCAACGAATGTTCTTTCTCTTATTTCTATTTTTAGCCATATCATTTTTACTTTTGAAAATAATATTTTTTATAAGTTTACGTCGTCATGGTCTACCTACCCAAACCGCATTACAAAAATTTTCAAAGACGACTAGATCCCACAGCTTTCATATACAGTCAACTTATTTTTATGATCGTCATATTGTTTTTTTCATGTCATTCGGTATAAAAAATCAAGAAAACCGATCATCACTCAAAAAAACATTTTTTACCAAATTTTGTTTTTTCTCTTTCACCGAAAAACGTCAATGTGCTGTCAAATTATTTGCCTTATGGATTTTTACGACATTCAGTGAAAAAAAAATATATTACTTATGGAAAAAATGACCAAAATTTTGAAAAAAAAATGTAATGTAAAATGAAAACCCTGGGGTCAAGTCGACTGTGAATTTTTGTTTTTAATATTCAGATGGCTACGTGATGACGTCTCATGCATATTTTTGTAACTCTTTTGAACTTTGTAACTTCAGTCGTAGTTACAAATGGAGGTAGCATGGAGGTAGCCATAGCGTAGGCACTTAAAAAGTACATTGTGTATTATAGTTTGTTATAGACGAGGTTTTCCAAGGATAATTTTCAGTCATAGATGTTCATTATTTGTATTCAAGGCCACAAATTGATACTCTGAGTAGGTACTTTTTTGTACCCCTACTACTAACGTGAAAACCCTAAATTAAAAATCAAGCTATTGCTTTGTACTTTGTAGCTATAGCCGCATTAAATTTAAATTAGATAAGGACGATCGATGCTAAGGAAATTCGATATAAATAGACAACGTGATGGAAAATGTGAGAAACTTCGATTAATTTTGGTTACTATAAAAAATTGTTCGCTTTCACGAACCCTATTCTCTAAATTGCGGGTATTAACAAAGTTAAGGTGTTAAATTAAAAAAAAAGGTAACTTTTCTGTAGCTTCTAAGCGGCTTAATTCTTTTTTGTGTCGATAATAGAAAAATTGACAAAAAAATTCATAAAAAATACTGTTTTGGAGTAAAAAAAAATATTTTTTTAGAACATTCAAAACTCTGTATAGCTGGGACACTCTATATATATATTATATACACTTCTGGGATAAATATAATTATTATTAAAGAACTGTCAGTAAAGAAATTTATAACGTCGGCCCCATTTATTTTCCATCAGCCTATCAGCAAGCCATAGTCTTGCGCAAATAAAAAAAAAAGGTTACTGCATAATGACAAGCATATAGCCTTAAGGTAGCCAACAGTGATTTAATTTAGCCATCATTATTCAACAAATAGTTTATAAATAAATTGCAATTATCTCCACGGACTGCATAAAACAATTAAGAAAAACAATTTTAAAAAAATGTCAACAATTACTCTTTTTTCCAACAGCTTTGGGTTTTCGTAAACTCGCTAATTGGAGTAATTACGCTCCAGCGCAGTAATGGCAGAGGACGTCAAGAATTAAAAGTCCATTAACTAGTTAACAGTTAATACGATTATTTTTCACGGATGCAATAATTATTATCAATGAATTTCCAACCGGATAATGGCCGCTTGCTTTTGATTAGACCGAAGGAGATCTCTCTGTAAATGGTCAATCGCGAGAAGGCAAACCCCTATCTCCGCGCGGCCGCGCGTGCCCTTGCCCCAGTTAAAAGGCTCTTCGTCTCGGCTTCCGCAGGCCGGACCCAGGTGCGTGGGGAGACCGATTAGTTAGTTCGCTAATGGAAAAGTATAATCTCGATCGCCGTACATATAGGACGACTTTCATCAGAATTGGACGGGAGAGATCTTCACAAGGACGGACTAATAGTAATCTCCACTTTGGTAAATAGATAGATACCTAGGTGGGAAGTTCATTTTGGAGATGAAAATATGGCCCGATTGCTTTTTGTGTAGGTAGGTATAGGCATATGCATATAGGAAGTGGAAATTTGTTTCCTTGGTGTTTCCTACACATCTTATGAAAACTGTAACGATATTAATTATTTATATTGTCAATTATTCTAACTTCAATATAAATTAAAAAATCAGAACTTCATTTCGAAAACTCCATCTATTCGCCGTTAAAAGTTTTCTTTTTTTTTCAATTTTTTCTTTACGTTCCTTCAGTTTCATCTTAACGGTTATATTAGTTACTCTTTGAGAGCTAATTCAATTTCTTTCCATAACAACCAGTGGCGGAGATTTTAGAGTTTTTGGCCTCGAATTTTTACGGCACTGGGAAAATTGGCATTTTCAAAATAAATTTCAAACACCCAATGTTTCCTCCACAAAAAGGTACCACCCTTTGTTAAAAGTTCTAACGTGAACTTTAAAGATGAAAAACTTGCAAAAAAGTAACATAAAAACAAACATGTTTCTGGCAACAACAAACATCTTGCTACTTTTTTCATGATTTTCATCGTAAATGACCTTTTTTTTCGAAAAAAGTGAACTTTTCATGACGAGTACCTTTTTGTATAGGTAGAAAAACATTGGCGGTTTAAAATTGGTTTTGAAAATATCAATTTTTCCAGTGCCGTAGAAATTAGAGACCAAAAGCCTTGCCAAAAACCGTTAAATTTAAATTTCCGCCACTGGTAAAGAGTGGCTAGAATAACCGTAAAGATGAGTGCAAAAATTTAATTCTCTATTTAAAATGGTTCCCGAGATACTGTCAAAAAACAGAAAAAAAGTTGAAACTCCGGGAAAAAGAGTTATTGGTAAAAAAAAAATTCATCCCTAAATAACTGACTTACTCGAACTATCACCCGCTTGACGCGGTGTTTGTAGGTATGTACAAGTTTCCAAAGACGTCGAGTAAGGCCCTGTAAAAATTGGAAAATTTGGGCAACTCCCTTTTCTGGAAAACAAAATTATGGAATTTTCCCAACCGGTACTTACAGGAAGATTGTTGCACTTATCCTTCGAAATTGTTTTGGAAATAAGCACCGCTACCTTTCTGAATTACAGAGTGATCGAAAAAAACAACTTTATGGATCAGCCGCGAAAATGTTTTTTTTTGTTAACTGATTCAAACAATCCGGCGTTCATGTTGAAGCCATTTAAGCCATTATTGTATATCGTCGACGACCTCCAATAACTGGTCCTTATTAAAAACCAGCTCAAAAATTGAAGTATCGAAAAAAAAAAAATTTATTTATTAACGAGTATTACTCGCCCCCCTGTCCTTTATGTATAGTTTTTCCTAAACAAACAGCATGAAACAACCTAACAAGAATATCATGAAAGAAAAGATATAGGTAAGCGTACATGGCATAAGAAAAATAGCTCTTTGAATACTTTCACTTAATACCGAATTTCTCGAATAATCGTCAGGTGATTATTTGGGTCGTTTAACGTAAATAGTTTTATAAAAAAAATATTTATAGGAATGGGTTTCAACAAAATGATATCGATAATGCGGTCAATTTATCAAATTGCCTTACCACTATTCAACCAATAACACAACTAAGTGACCCGTATGAATGGCCAATGAAACTTTACGAGCGACTGACCTATACGACGAATCGGTTAATCAATAGATATACGATGAAAAAAATGCTTAATGGCCAACAGGACAATAATAATTGTTCACGCGACAAAATATTTTAAAGACGAAATTAATCAACTGATGCCGAATTGTTTTATCAAAAAATAAATAAACGTCAACAAAAGCAGAAGTTCAAGCTCACCCCAAGAAGAATGTGTACCAAAATTGACGGCGATATGCAGTTGGGACGAAATATTGCTTTTTCTAGAAGTTACAAAACGCGTTTTAAAAGTACAAAACGCGTTTTAAAAGTTACAAAACGCGTTTTCTCGTCAAGCCCACCTCGAGGAGAATGAGTACCAAAATTGACGGCGATATGCAGTTGGGACGAATTTTTGCGAATATCTAGAAGTTACAAAAAGCATTTTAAAAGTTACAAAACGCGTTTTTAAAAATTACAAAACGCGTCGTCTCGTCAAGCTCACTTCGAGGAGCACGTGTATCAAAATTGACGGCGAAAAGCAGTTGGGACGAATTATTGCGAATTTCGAAAAGTTACAAAACGCGTTTTAAAAGTTACAAAACGTGTTTCGAGGAGAATGAGTAAGAAATTTTACGGCGACATGCGATTGGGATGAAGTTTTGCGAATTTTTCAAAGTGACAAAACGCGTTTCCTCATAAACATCGTTGCAAAATATGTTGTATTTTTTCACGGCTACTCAATGACTTATTTGTATTCAAGGAAGCTCATCACGAGGTGAATGCGTGTAAGAAATTTCAAAGCGATTTTATGAGTTTTATGAGATGGGAGTGTTATTTGAGAATTTTTCAAAGTGACGATATGCGTTTTCTCCGCACGACCGTCGCAGTTGCAACTCGAAAAAATTGCATTGCATGGATGGGAGGAATTGTAGGGTTAATATTGATGAATAGCGGAGGTCCGCACTCGCGCACGTTTATACTTCGTTTATACACGTTTATACACGTTTAAGCAACACGTTTATACTTCACTATCACTATTCATTATTCTAAATAATTGTTCAACATGAAAAGATTGATTTTCAAGAGTATGAGCGCCAACATATTCCAGTAGGTGGCGCTGCTGTAACTGGAGACCTAAGGAACCTGTTTTACCGACACAGACCCTTACTGGTATAAATACTGATAGCGAATTCACTAGTCAACGTTGATGACGTTAACTTGACTTTTGGTAAATTTGGTCATATAGACGTAAGAAACAATTAAAGTTAAAAAAATATATAAAAATATTGACTTCAGAGATAGACGAATCCTTTGAATCATTATTACAAGAAAATCACGCCATGACCGACAGGCACAGAAAAAAACCACACACTAGTTCAGTTCATAATCTGAAGTTCTGATTCTGAATCATAATATTAAGTAGGTGGGTAAATTATTGTATAGTAAAGCCAGTCGAGTGAGTAAATACTCGAAACTTTAACCCTAAGCCGAGACAGAAAACTTTTTCCGTATAATATCAAGCTATCAATTGCAAGGAAGTTTTCGAGTCCCAGTTCAAGTTTTCTTTGATATCATGCCGGGCTATAAAGCGGTGCCTTATCCTTCTTATTTAGATAAATAACTTGAAAAAGTTTTTCCTCTCCTGTCCACTTTCCGTGTCTCCAGAAGTACAATTCTCCCGAGAGTGCCTGGATATTATGAAAAAAAAAAAAATCCGTTACTTATTCAAGTCCCGACAAAAGAAAAGAGTTCACGAGATTCGATTTTTACTATAATAGTAAAGAAATGCGAGTTTATGTAGTTTGTATATAGTTTTCGAAGTTGTGAAGTTGTGAAGTTTCAAGCAATGAACCTAAGCGCAGCAGAGTGAGTGGAAAATATAAATAAATATAAGTAAACCTCGAGTTTTTTTCCAATGTAGACGAGCCTCACTGTAAGTACCTACTTACATACTACATACATATTATATCCTTTCCAGCATTTGAAGCTCCGGTGACCTCAAATAAGATATCGTTAGTTCCTTAATTAATAAAAACAACCGTTCGTGTCACCAAAGTTTATAGAGCAGGAAGTGCTCTGGTTTGTCGTGCAGGTCGGCTGACAAGTCAAATGGATTCAAGACGTTCCATCAACCTCTTCCTGTTGTATTGGCGCCTTGCTTCACGTTACGTCAGTAATTTTACGAGTAACATGCACTTGGATATAAACCTCCAAATTAATGTGTCTGGTACATTAAGCTCATCTTTGTCGAATGTCCATTATTGAGCGTCAGAGTGGGAATGGATTTTTTTCGCTTCGAGCATAAAGGCAACGGCCTTTAAAAACATATCAGTGTTTTAATCAGCGTGATCAGGGCCGGATTAGTGGGTTTTTAGCCCGCAGGCAACTGTATTATTAGCGCCCCCGCATTCACTCACTGTTTTGCACGTTAAATGGGGACAGGGTGTTGACAGCAGTTAAAAACCCTACCCTACTCTTTGAATTTTTTGAAAAATTGCTACTTTTTGAACCCCTTCTAAATGGAAGATGATCAAAAAATTAAAACTAAATTAACAAGATGGGAAGAACATTTCCAACATCTGGGCTGGTGTAATTTTTTCATTAGTTAGACAGTGGCAGACGTAGGAAAGGGGACAAAATAGCTGAATTTCTATAATCATTTATTGGTAGGTACATATTTTTAAAAAGATTGGTACTTAAAAAAAAAAAACCCTGGATTGCAGATGGGAGGGGTTGGGGGGAGCAGGCATTGTAAAGTACGGGATATCGGTTTTTCGAGGATTGCTCCGTCAGTTTTGATCCTACCGAAAAAATTGTTCTTCCCAAAAAGGAAGAGCTTGGAAGAACACGTAAGCTCGTTCCAAGTGAATGTCGATCGGGTAACTTGTTCGCGAAGTAAGCGAATTTTCGGTGCTAAAAAAAATGTCACAAAGTTCTTGGCCGGTAGAGCATAAGGGGTTCAGCTAATGTTTTTTAGAAGGGTATTTTGATGTTTTTTAATGGCCCGTTGGGAGGAGGTGGTGGGACAATTTGGAGAGGAGAGAGAGCGACAGCTCTAAATTTCATAAAACCCCGATAACTCGACTCCGAGGCATAGCGCAAAAAATCAAACGGCGTTTTGTTTTTTTTTTGCCCGGAATACAATGAACCCTTTCCGAAGCAACGTTCGCGAAAAATCCCCCGCTGGCACTCGAAACAAAAATCTGCATGTTTTTCAAAATTTGGCATGAAGGGAAGGGGGGAGAGAATTTTTACTTGAAAAGATGCCCCTATCTTTCAGCTTCAATTTTCGCTTTGTAAAATCCCGCTGCGGCAATTTTCAAGGGAGATATGCGTGTTCTATCTTCCGGCTCTGTAACGGGGAAACGAAGAGGAGTACGGGCTTCTTGAGCTAAAAATGGAGCTTATCAGGCTATTTATTTATTTGAAAAAAAATTCTTGAGCTTGGAAATTGAGGTGGGACCTCATTTAGTCGATCGGGAAAAAAAATTGATATAGGGGGCCTGTATTTCTAAATATCCATAATACCTTACTAAAAGGAGTTTTAATTAATATAGAATGAGAAGAGCGTTATAGATTTGTGCCAAAAATTGCGTTTTTTTTAATTAGTTTACCAGTGGCGTAGGTAGAAAATAGGTCAAAATAACTATTACATATATATTTTATAGCACGTTTTCAAAGGAATTAGTTTTACTGATTTTTTTTCACAGTATACACAAAAAAGCTCGCAAAAAAATATGAAGGTAATAATAATCTTTAATCTCGAAAAATTTCAAGAAGCACAATATTAAAATGGCGGATATATTCAAAATTGCGCCGAAAATTCACAAAAAAGACACTCATTTAGGGAATGATGCGCGTGAAGGTGATTTTTTAAATATTGGGTTTCTGATGTGTATCCTGTCTTCAATAATGATGAATGGAAAAATAAATCGTGCCGCGGCGGAACGGTGGTTTTTGTTAATCTCAAGGGGGCTTGTTTGTCCGGCGGGCGTTATCTTTCACGTAGTCTGATTTATTCGACATTAAAAAAGCTTCCTCTAAATTTTTGTTTGTATTAAAGAATTTTCAAACTCACTTTTTCGCTATGTTAAAGATTTTCGGTAACGAGCAGAGACAAGAGTTAGTTTAAATTAGAGAAAAGTTGCACAAATGTATGATCATTAAGAATCTGAAATAAAATTTATACATAGAAACTTTAGTCGTTGCTGAAATATCTTGAAAAAACTGACTAATCTAAATTAATTACTTTAGCCATTTTTTTTAACATGAAAACTAGATCTCAGGTTTTTCATGGTCTACTTTTGATTTTCTTATTGCCGCCTTGCTGATTCTTCATGTCAATCAGTATAAAAAAAATCAAGAATAAAAACTCTGAAAATTCAAAAAAAAAATTTTTCGAAGAAAACAACTTTTCATGCTGTATCTATAAGTTATATAGAAAAATTAAAAAACCATAAGGCGGGAAACACTCGGGGAAACATGACCTCATCATATTGACGTCATTCTAAGAAAAACATTTTCCGTTTTTTTCGAAAAACACAAAAAAAATATTTTTGCAATTTTACAGATTTTTTGTTTAATTGATTTATTTTAGTTTTGGTTTTACCACTGCTGCAACGATACATTTAAGCTGAATCTAATTAGTTCTTCGGCGATGTACATAAAATATAAAGATCAATCCTGCTTGAGGACCTCCTGGGGGGACCTACGTACCTACATTATTAGGAGGGACACTTCAGCATTGAGGAAGTCACGTATCAAATCGTCTTCTTGCATCATTCCTGCTGTCAATTTAACTTTTAGGTACATTCTCAAGGTTAGTAACACAGCTCAGGGAAGCTAGCACCCCTATAAGTGCGAATTTTTATAAAATTCAAAAGGGATTCGTTTGTCCACGTTTATCCAACCAAAATTTTCGCTTTTTCACCCCCTTCAAAAAAAGTGACAGCTAAATTAAAACAATCGAAAAAAATTTTGGAGGGCGGACAAAATTTACCTAGGGGTGCCAACTTCACTGAGCGGTTAAACACTTATGAAGAGAGCTGAGCTAAGGAAACATAAACATAAGCTGTAAGTGAAGCACAATACCAGCGTGAGGTGACAGGAAGGAAAAAACTTCGGACGTATTTTGTTATTTTATTGCTAAATTTCGGTTCAGAGAAGTTGGCACCCCAATTTTTATAAAATGCAAACGGTAGATTTTCATTTATCCACGGTTTATCTACGTTTTTCCACCATTAAAATAAAAAGTTACAGCAAAATTTAAAAATTTGTAACTTTTGTTGAAGCAGAAACAAATGCCGTGCGCATTTTATAAAAATGTGCACTTTGCGGGTTACCGACCCTACTGAGCTCTAAATTTCTGCCGGGAAGTTGCGAATGTAAACAAAAAGTTACGCGGAAGCTCTGAGAGACGGTTTATTATCTTAGTTGACCTTAAATGCCTTTTACCTGGCATATATTCTTAATTAATCTTTATTAATCAACCATTCATCTAGGTACCCATCAATAAAAACAGAAACTCGGCTGTCATAATAAAAAAAAAGAAAGAAAGATGTTCAATTGCATTAAAAAATAAATTACAGCTTTTCTAGTACTAGTCAATGAAGTCTGAAACATTAAAAAGCGCGTTTTCCTCAGGCAGGATTTTTCTATTTTTGTAGCCGGGTTTTCACTTTTGTTTGCTATGAATGAACTAAGAAAAACGCTTTTTTTTGCCAACAAGAGTTATTAAAGAAAATTTTTCGTTCTGGTAAAACCTCTTTATGAAGAACATATAAGTAGGTACTTATTAGATAATAATTATTAATATTGAGGAATTATTTCGTCAGACGATATTAGGGCTTCCTAAAATGGAGTAATTAAATAACTCCCATTGTAATTTATAATGTAACGCGACCTAGTTAAACTAAACTTACCTAATTGTGACTAACGTTTTCGAAGTTTGATCACGTTGTTTTAATAATTATTATTGCGTCAAATTGGCTAATTAAAACCGACTTGAGAATTAACGGAGGATTCGGAAAACTGGTGCGGGAATAAGAATTTAAACAAACAACGAGGCTCGTTAAAAACTTACCGTGTACCGAGTTTAATTTCCTTCAAATTTGCATAAGGCTTGCGGCCTTAATGGCTATGGAGATAATATAAAAGGGTTGTTACGAGAAAATTGTTTACTCCGTTGCACACGATGCAGCCGATAGCAGCGAAAGACAAACAGGCAAAGGTCTAGCGATGCATAATGAAAACCAAACTTCTGTGTCCTAAATTTTCTCAAGGATTTTCCTATACATATTTATAATGATCCATTGTAAACTGATAGTAAAAATTGATGAAACCTACGTCAACTGTTTTTTTTTTAGACAGCCGACAAATACCTAATGTTGACATTTTTTCATCAGTATGCGAATAAAAAATGGGTCTATTATAATACTCGTCGGCGTGCGCGAATTATTTCGCAACCTAGAGCGACAATAACTATTTCGTGCACTGTGTAGAAACATTGCATTTGTTTCCCTAGCAACAAAGCAACAATCAACTTGGAATAACTAAATTAAAAAACACCGATATACCTATGAATGAAGAATGAAGCGTAAGGTTTCCTTTCAAGGATGAAGTTACAAGACAAGGTTATCTTCACTATGCACTTGGATTTCGTTCCATTACTCCTCGGAATATTATTGAAGAAAGCAACGTAACACGAAAGAATCAGGTAAATTTCTCAACTTGTAATTATAATTAATTTATTTACCAGAGAACTTTGAAAGTATTGCGTACGTGTCGTTTGTCACGTTCGCTCTTCTTTCCGTTTTATTAATACAATAATAATTATTATTAATAAATTAATGTGATCCTGGGTAATATGCTATGATGGGACATTAGAAAAAGTAATGCTTTATTGAATCCAATAATAAAAAACCAAACTTTTAAAACGTACTTCTTTCTTAACAAAGAGAACGTCGTCATCTATATGAAATCGTTTTTAAAGGGCTTACTTATTGATCTGGAACTCTATCTACTTACTCCACCTACGAGTTCAGTATAAATTACATCGCATTTAGCCTAGCCCTAGATACTTGAGTACTAGAGTTGCTCCTACTGTACATACAGTAAATGTACAGTACGTTTAATTAAAATATAAAATTAAATGGGTATGAATGGCTAACACACTGAAGTATTCAATAATGTCTTTTTTTTAAGTTATAGTATAATAATAATTATACACATTACCCTGTGCAAAAGATGGAAAAAACTTTTATATTGACTTGAAAAAATCAATTAATAAAGAAAAAAAATTAAAAATATTATACCTACCTAATTAAATTATTATATGAAAGGTAATCATTTTTTAAGTCAATTATTATTGTCAGTATAAATGGGCTATTTAAACTAGAATTACCCACATTTTAATTAAAATAAATTATGGTTGTATAAAAAAATTATACGCACATAAATTATGATAGACATTATACATGCATGTCTCATGTATTTTGTGTTGCATACGCTTCATTTGAAATTTTAATAATTCAATCAAGTTCTTATATTTTTCCTTTATTTATTAATTTATTTTCATTTAACCAACAACCACTCAAATTGCGTATATTTGTGAAATACATTAAAATGACACAAATTCTCATAAACCTGATAAAAATAAAATAGAAAAAGAGAATAAGAAAATACCTGGGGGAATCAATTTCCATGATTTTTGCAGTCTTCTACCTCATTATTGCGCAGAAGGGAGGATACTAAATTAATAACTTGGCTAAAAGGGCAGTATGAGTATAAAAATATAAGAATCTGGCCTCTATAAAAATTAATAGGCAATAGGTACTTACTTTATGCATGGGAGGATTGGGAGGGAGACTTTAATAATTTAACGAGCAGAAGATCTCGAACCAAACATTGTCCTTCAAAGACGAGCAATAGTGAAGTTCTCAATTTTTTTTTATTTTTCCAAAATGCTTTTAAAATATAAAAAAAATTCAAAATACTTTTGTTCACGGGAGTCAAATGGTTGGTATCATTTACCATTTTTCTTTATTACAATTACTACACTCAGGAAAAATCTATCACGCATTCCACTGGTAAAATTAAAAACAACTGATTTACATAAGGAAGTTCATTTTTAGAGAAAATGCAGAGGGAAAATGAAGTGGTAAATTACGCCAAAGTATTTTTGTGCTGATTAGTATTTTGGAAGAAAATTCAGGATAACGTCAGGCGTTGCTGTAATATATGCTGAAAAACTGAAATATCGAAATTTCGTATATTACAGGGTGCGCGGGAAATAGAATGTACCTAAGAATATTCTACAAAAAAAAAATTGACTAAAAAGCTTTTTTCTATATGCTCAGATGTACTTGTTTTCTTCTTCTACTTTTTTTCAAGTTTTTTTTTTTTGCTAATATCTCGAGAACCGTAGATATGAGATACAACATTCAGTTTTTACCTACACTTTGTGTTCTCATTAATCCCTTCGTTTTCACTGTAATATAAAGGTTAACAAAAAAATTGACTGGCTCAAGTTTTAGATATTTTGAGGGTTTCAACCCCTTAAATTCTACGCCACTGGAATAAATGCGGTTTTAATAAGAGCTTTAGAACCGCCCTCGTTTTTATAGCACCAAAAAGGTACTTCAGAGAAAAATAACATTTTATCATGGAAAACTTCAATTTTAAAAATATTGAAATTGAGTGTGAGTAGATTTTGTATACCTACTTTGAGAGCTTCAACCCCCTAATTTCTACGTTACTGGAATAAATGCGATTTTAAGAGGCGCCCTAAAACCGCCCATGTTTTCTACAAAAAAAAAAAAGGTATTCCTGGTTAACAGCTCTAAAACTAACCGTTTCCGAGAAAAATTGCAATTGTTGAGAGAAAATATTAATTTTAAGAATTTTTATTATTCTCAAAATTAATTTTTTCTCTCATAAAATGCAATTTTTCTCGGAAACCGTTAATTTTTGAGCTGTTAAGCGAGAGTACCTTTTTGGTATAGAAAACATGGGCAGTTCTTAAAATCGTATTTATTCCAGGGGCGTAGAAATTAGGGAGTAGAAATTAGGGAGTTGAAACCTTTAAAATAGGTACCCAAAATAAAGGCCACTCAATTTTCTTAAAACCTTTATTTTACAGACTACCTATATCAAACGGACTGTTATATTATACAGAGTGATGAAAAAGTCTCGGTAACTTGCAATAAATTCTTAAATTTTTTGTTTTGAAAAAAAAAGAAAAAAAAAAGATCAATTTTATAATTTAATTTACTTTCTATTGATGTAGAAAAAAAATTATACAGAGTGTTCCTCGACTTAGTAATGATGACATATTGTCTATTTTTTTTTAAATATGACACCCTTTATATTAATTGTATTTTCTTATTTCCTGAGAAAATCCACTAAGAATGTTTTTTACAGTTTCAGTTTAAAATGAGTAGGTTATGGTTATGAGTTATAAACAAATGAAAAACGCAAGTTTTCATTTTGAAAGTGGTTTATTTAATTAAAATTCAAAACGGCTCAAGATATCAGAAAACGGTCCCCACATGTCCCTATGTTAACTATTTATATACTCTCCTATGATGTAGATGACATATTTATACAGGGTGATCAAAAATCTGATAATTTTCATCATCCTGTATAAAAATTTCAACTAGGTACATAATAGGATAATGCAGAAAAATTTAACAGGGACATGTAAGCCGTTTTCCGGTATCTCAAGTCATTCTTGATGTAAACAAATTTGAAAATTGAAAATAACGTTTTTCATTTGTTTATAACTCAAAAACTTCTCAATTTAAACATCAACTGTAAAAACTATACTTACTGAATTTTCTCACGCAGGAAATATGAGAAATAAAAATATACAGGGTGCCCTATTAAAAAAATTGACAATAATTGAGCCAAATAACGTCCTGTATAATTTTTTTACATCACTAGAAAATTATAAAATTGACCGGTTTTTTCATTTTTTTTACTCAAATTTAAGCATTTATTGAGGGTTACCGTGACTTTTTCAACACCGTAGGTACATAATACATATACATTTTTTCGCTTTTTGAAGATAAAGCAAAAAAATGTAGCCCAACTCATTATTGGAACTCAACTCCCAAACCGCCACCAAATCATTAATTGATTACGACTTACTGCCAAATGCCATCACGAATGAAAGCGGGTAGTCCTCGGAAGGAAAGTCTGGTTCCCACTGAATTGGAACGGGGTTTCCGCCCCACCACAGCTCTACCCCCGGATTTACTGGACATCTCGCACAAACACACAGGACTAATAACACTAGCACACTACATAAAAATCTGCAAATAAAAGAAAACGGCAAAAATAATAATAATAAATAATACTTAATTATAAATATATAAATAACAGATTTACCTAGTTGTTACAAATCCAATTACTACAGGACAATAGGAAAAAATTAGAGCACACGTTATATTATGAATATGTACAAATCGAACGTAAGTTAAAAATATACAAAATACAAAAAAAAAATAAGTCAAAAAAAATAATAATAAGCCAGGAATCATTTTAAGCAGATTGTGACCTACAGCATCATAAGCAAGGATATTTTAATATAATTTAAGCTCAGGTTTCAATTTTTTATTATTTTTATCTTTATGGTGTAATTTTTGCAATGCATATCGATAACTTAAAACATTTAATAACGCACACTAAAATTATATTACATACTTTGAAGATAATAATAAATTGTTACCGATAATACTTTTAAAATGAATTTTCACAAAAATTAAACCACATACTAAACAAACTAATCCAACAGAGTAACACAAACAAACATCAAATCTGAACATGAAAAAGTAGACAAGTTATTAGTTGGATTAACGTGCTGGCTGAACCCTCAATTATTTGACATTGAATATATCAAATCAACAACCAGTCAATAAAACTCTTCAACTCAAAATCAAGTGGTTTCATGAAGTGTCCCTCCATTTTATGTGATTATTATTCGCCAGTCGCCAATTTTTTTTTTTAATAATAAAACATATCTATACTAATATAGTCTGTGTTGATTTAGATTTGCAACAGAGAAATTGCATGTTCGACTATAAGTATTAGCAAATATTTACTCTCCTGCACGTTTTAGATTTAAAGCCGGTGGAGCTCTACCTGATTCAGAATTTCAAATTACTTTTGATGAAGTTGTTACTTTTTAGACGACAAAACGCCTACGCTCACCACTTATTAGAGGCACAGTTTAGTGTGAGCAGTCTACGAAAAAATATGGGTAAAAGAGCGCCTTCGCGATGATAATTCCCCTCCGCTAGCCCCCCTCCTCTAAGTCAGGTTAAGTTTCCCCCTCCCCCCCCCCAGATTAAGAAATTACATGAAAATCAAAGAGCAAAAGTAAAATATAAAAATGTAAAATAAAGAAAAAGCCGTGAGGGCCGTAAATTTTAAGGAAAAAAAACTGGCCTGACTTTAGTGGAGGGGGGCTGCTGGAAGGGGAATGTCGAAGGGGGCCTTCGTGAATTATCGTCACGAAGGCGCAACATAATCAAAAGATGCACAGGAGAGGTTATACATATAATAATTATGTTCCTGATTCATAATAACAGAGCGGGGAGAAAGTAAAGTTGAAAAACGGAAATTCTGGGTAACTTCACTCCGAGGGGTAGGACACTCTGTGGAAATGTCTGTACACAGCTTTGGAAATGTTTGGAAATGCTTGGAAATATTTGGCAATGTTTGGAAATGTTTGGCAATGTTTTTTTTTTTTTTTTTTTTTTTTTTTAAATTTAACGTGTCTCGACAACTATGGTCATTGACACAGATACAGTTATTGTTCGGTCACGGTATTTACATTATTGTACATCATGTGTGTTGATTATATTATTGAAACATTATATCTTTTGAAATACATTAATTTCTTGTAGGTAGTTGATCAAATGTGCCAGCTGATCGGGGGAATTGAGAATTTCCTTTGGGTTTCCAATAATACCATGATTTTGTCGGTTGCTTGAGAGGGTTAAACAGTCTGTGAGTATGTGTTTGACCGTGAGTATGCTATCACAGTGCTCGCATTGCGGTGGATTTCCAGAGGTAAACAGATATCCATGGGTTAGACGGGTGTGACCTATTCGGAGTCGCCGAATTACCATTTTGTTCCTTCTTGACATTGTTGATGGGAGTTCAAATCGCTTGAGAGATGGTTGGATTTCATGCAGCCTTGAGGAGACTCTGTCCCAGTGGTTCTGCCAGGCGGTTCTGGTGGCTTTTTTGCTGTAGGCTTTCAAGTCTGTGTGGATTTGGACTTGTGTAGAGATTGTGGATGAAGACGAGGCTTCTTTGGCTACATTGTCGGCCTTTTCATTTCCTGGTATACCTACATGTGATGGAACCCATAGCAGTGTCAGGCTTATTCCCTGGGAGGCTAGTCTTTCGTGTGAGTCATGTATTTCTTGAATTAGTGGATGCTGGGTGTATAGTTGGTTGATGGATTTGATGGAGGAGAGAGAATCTGTACAAATGGCTACGTGATGACGTTCGGTGTTTATAGATTTAATGGCTTGGAGGATTCCATAGAGTTCGCCTGTATACACACTTGCAAAGCATGGTAAGGTTTTGGTG
Source organism: Malachius bipustulatus (assembly GCA_910589415.1). NCBI lineage: Eukaryota > Metazoa > Arthropoda > Insecta > Coleoptera > Melyridae > Malachius > Malachius bipustulatus. The sequence goes on along the minus strand of OU342631.1, from coordinate 10,590,493 downwards.
GAGAGTGTACTGTTGAGGGTTACCGCTGAACATCCTGTGCCATTTTCACTTTTTGACGCATCGGTGTAGATGATTTCATCGAAGTTTGAAGTTTGGATGATTTCTTGGAATGCTTTTCTGAGAAGTTCCTTCGGAGTGTCGTGTTTAGGATAGTTAGAGAGAGATGTGTTGAAATTTGGGAGATGTTTTTTCCAGGGAGGAAATAAGGGTGTCATGATTGGCTTTGTGGATAGGAGGTCAGGATGCAGGAGGTTGGTAAGGAGTGGTTGAAGAATTTGTGTTATTGATAGGACTCTTGGGGGTGGGTTAGGTGGTGGTAGCATGGCTGTCATGAGTAAGTATACTGGGTTTTGGGGGTTGGCTGATATCCTGGAGAAGTAGCTCAAAAGAAGGTGTTGGCGCCTCAGCCGAAGGGGAGGTTCGTTGGCTTCACAATAAACACTTTCATTGGGACTTGATCTGAGAGCCCCGAGGCAGATTCTGAGTGCCGTGTTGTGTATTGAGTCCAGGTTTTTCAGGGTGGATTTTGAGGCAGATATGTATATGACACTGCCGTAGTCTATTCTGGACCGAATAAGTGCGCGATACACTCTCAGCAGGATGTTTTCATCGGCTCCCCATTGGCTGTGGGCTAAGATCTTCAGTATGCTGAGTTTTTTCAGGCAGTTGGTTTTGACGTCAGTAATGTGCTGCTTCCAATTCAGTCTTTTGTCGAAGGTTAGTCCAAGGATTTTGTGCTGATTTACTGAGGAGAGGGTTTTCCCGTTAAGGGTCACTTTAGGGGTTGATGTATCATAGGATTTGCTAAACTTTAAGATCTTGGATTTTGTTGTGGAGAAATGGAGGCCAGTTTTTGATGACCAGAGGCTAAGTTGGTTTATGGCTGCTTGAATTAGGTTGGTTGTGGCGGATGTGGTTTTGCCATGACAGTAAATGACAAGGTCGTCGGCGTACAGTGTATATTTTACTGGGCGCTTAATATTTGCGCAGATGTCGTTTATGGCTAAGTTGAACAGCGTGGGGCTCAAGATGGAGCCTTGTGGAACACCATTCTCTTGAGTAAATTTTGATGAAGTTTTGCCGTTAGCTCTCACTCTATAACATCTGTTTCTTAAGAAATTTTCAATGAAGGAAAGAATGTTGCCAGACAACTTAAGTTCTGTTAGTTTTTCCATGATGGTGGATGGGGGTAGAGAATCAAAGGCACCCTCGATGTCGAGGATAGCTGCTATAACGTCTTGGTTCCTTGAAAAAGCATTAGCTATGTCCATTTGCAGAACAGTGAGGTTGTCAATCGTGCTGCGTTGCGGTCGAAACCCGAATTGAGTTTCAGCGAAAATTCCATTTTTCTCGAGGTACCACAATAATCTTTTATTGACCATCTTTTCTAATAATTTGCATAGTGTACATGTAAGCGATATTGGCCTGTATGAGTTAAGGTCATTTGGTGGTTTATCTGGTTTTTTGACAGGGAATATCAGTGATTCTTGCCAAAGTAGGGGGAATTTGTTTGTGGTCCAAATTTTATTATACAATTCCAACATTTTGATAAGGCAAGGGGATGAAAGGTTCTTTACAAAGAGGAAGGGGATATTATCCGGGCCCGCAGCTGAGTTTTTGCAGGAGGCAAGAGCCGTTGTCAATTCCTGGATCGAGAAGGGAATATTTAGCGAGTTTAGGTCTTGGTTATTGAGTTCGGTTGGTGGTGTAGGGGGGATGTTTGAGCTAGTGGATTGTACGAGACCGAGTCTTCTGTTTTTTGTTTTCTCTTGAAGGTGTGAGGCTAGCAGTTCGGCAATTTGTTGGCTGTCATTGATAAGGTCTCCTTGGTTTGTTATAGCCGGAATTTTGTTAAATGTGGTTTTTCCTTGCATCTGTCTAATCTTCACCCAAACTTGTTTAGATGGGGTATCACACGTTATTGAGGATACATATTTACTCCATGAGTCTCGTTTGCTTTGCCTTACTATTCTTCTGGCTCTGGCTCTGAGCTGTTTGAACAGGATTAATGTCGTTTGATTTCTGATTCTGCGGTACCTATTTAAGGCAGATTTGCATTCTCTGATGGCATTTTCGCAGTCGGCGTTCCACCAGGGTGTAGCTTTGCGCTTGGATGATATAGAGCATTTGCCAATGTGTATTTCCGCAGCTGTGATTATGGACTCGTTGAAGTTGTGTAAGGCCTCATCGATGTCTTCTTGATAGTCTTGTTGACTGAGCAGTGTTTCAACATGGGAGCCAAAATTTACCCAATTTGCTTGGTTTAACCTCCATTTCGTTACTAGATCGGGTGCTTTGTCTACCTTATTGGATATTAGAATTGGGAAATGATTGCTATCGTGGAGACTATCTAATGTGTTCCATGTAAGAGTTGTTAGAAGTCTGGGGTCGCAGAGACTGAGATCAATTGATGAGAATGTCCCTGATGATATATTAAAGTGTGTGCTGGAGCCATCGTTTAATAGGCAGATGTTGGAGTTATTTAGAACAGTCTCGATTGTTTTCCCTCTGCCAAATGTCCTCTCCGAGCCCCATAATTTGTTGTGTGCGTTGAAGTCTCCAACTAGAAGAAAGGGTAAGGGTAGTTGACTTATAACCGAAAGTAGTTCAGTCTGAGAAAGGTTGTAATTGGGTGGAATGTATATGCTGCAAACGGTGAGTTTTTTGGGACACCAGATCGTTATGGCTATGGCTTCTAAGGAGGTGATTAGAGGTAGCGATGTGGAGTACAGGTCGCTGGAGGCAAATATGGATGTTCCGCCACTGGCTCTCAGGCCTGTGGTTCTGATGTTGTGATATCCCTCGAATCCCTTCAGATTTCCTCTGTGGTTTTCCTTAAAGTTCGTTTCCTGTAGGCAAAGGAGGTCGGCCTTGGTGTCTACTAATAGCTGTTGTATGCGTTCGAGGCGTGGGAAAAACCCATCGCAGTTCCACTGTAGAAGTGTGAAAAGTTATTTATAGAAAGAATGAAGTAGCGAGGGTCGGAATTATAGAGCCAATTAATAGCTGGATATCTGAGAGCTATCGGAAGGGAGATCATCACAGGGATCCAGTGAAGACTGCGACGCTAGACTGGAGATTTCTGCGCTTTCTATATGGAGATCTCGCTTGATCTTTTTAGTGAGCCTGGTGAACCTGTTTTTTAGAGATCTGTCGGTAAGGTAAGGGTATATCGTGTGCATGTCGGAAAGCAGGGCCTTCACATTAGTGGTAAAGCGCAGTGCTTCCTCCACTGGGTTGGCACTTCCAAAAGAGTTCTCGATAAAGGCTATGAGGTTTTCTGCTGGGAGTGTGAATGTTTCTGGGGATTTTTTATAGACTTTTAGGATAGTTTCTCTATTGGATTCTGATAATTCTTTCTTTGACCCTGAGGATTCTTCTGTGTCTTCTGTTCTCGGCTTCTTTTTGCTGGGTTTCAAGATCGATTTTACTGTAGAGTTGTTTGGTGGGGGCATTTTGGCAGAGGTTGTCGATATTGTTTCCAGGGGATTCGTATGTAAGGCATCACTAAGGGGAGAAGTGGGGTCACCAGACTCAAGCGATGTAGGACAGGGTCTCTTTTGTCTAGTGGCAGGGAGGGGCGATTCTGCTACGGGGGGATTTTCTGTGTTTGAGATCTCGTGAGGTGGTTGTGGTAGTGCTGTGCCTGGGATATTGGCATCGGGGCATTTGGAGGCGATGTGTCCGCTCTGTTTGCATATAAAGCATTCCATTTTATCGGTTGATAGGAATATGCGATACTGGTTATTCTCATACGGTATCAATAGCGAGGTCTGGATTTGGAAGTCGTCTGTGGGTGGAATAACGTAGACTTGTCGTCGAAATGAGAGGATATGGTTGTATTCTTCTTCGGGAAAACCTGCTCGCAGAGGTGAGACTGGAGAGGCCAGTTGCAGTCCTGTCTTTTTTAAAGCGATTTCGATAATTTCATCAGTTATTCCCGGGGCTATGTTGGAAATGATGACTCGTTTAGCTGGAGTAATTAGTCTTCTTACCGGGAGGTCCAGGTCTCTTACGCGGATAATTGGGTTTTTTGAAATTAAGTTGTCCACCACCTCAACGTTGCCTAGGTAGATGCACACTCTGTTATTGGATATTCTGGAGGCGTAGCAGATGTTTTTGGGGCCTACAATGTTGCCAACAGCCTTAACGTAGTCAAAAAGCTTGAGGTCATCCACTGAATGAAATAGAATGGCTTGGTCTTTTTTGGGATATACTCGTTTTGGTGTAGCCTTGGCGGCTGCTACATACGACGTAACTGTTGGCGTTGTGTTCGGAGTAATTACAGACATTGTGGTAGCGCTGACTATTTGGGGAATGTTACAGTTGTTATCATTAGTATTATTGCTGCTCTTGTAGTCAAAAGCAGCTCCTGTTTGATTGTCAATTTTGGATGAGGATTTGCCTCTTCTTGAGTAGTTGCAACCGGAGGTAGGTCATTTGTATATTATTGGTTGCCTATCTGACGGGCGACCGAGTGCCCGTTTTATGATTGTTTTATCACTTATCGCTTATCAGTTAAAAAATTAAAGTAATAACAAAATATTGTGTTATTAGAAAAGGATATTTGATGATTTTGATGAATTGCACCTAGGTGCGGTGTAACAGACGACACTGTATGTAGCACAGAGATTTTAGCTACTTGATGATGCATTCACCATAAAAAAATATGTACTATTACTTCACCAAAAACGATCGAGAAACTCGTAGTAAACACGGAGTGGACTGCACTCGTGAAATCCACAATTGAATCGGCAATGTTTGGAATTGGAAATATTTGGAAATATTTTGAAATATTTGGCAATGTTTGGAAATGTTTGGAAATATTTGGAAATATTTGGAAATGTTTGGAAATATTTGGAAATGTTTGGCAACATTTGGCAATGTTTGGAAATGTTTGGAAATGTTTGGAAATATTTGGAAATATTTAGAAATGTTTGGCAATATTTGGCAACGTTTGGAATTGGAAATATTTGTAAATATTTTGAGACATTTGGCAATGTTTGGAAATGTTTGGAAATATTTGGCAATATTTGGAAATGTTTGGCAATGTTTGGAAATATTTGGCAATGTTTTGGAAATATTTGGCAGTGTTTGGCAGTGTTGTACACATTCATTGCTGGTGTCTTACCCCTCGCTTCACTCACACATCAGCTTCCATATTGCCTCGGGCTGCGGCAAAACGTGTCGAAACCAAATCGTGTAAAAACGCTCTAAGAGACTACAAGTGGAGAATACGTTTGTAAGGGAAACCAATGCACAGCTACAGAACCTACTAAACGCACACAATCAGAAAAGGATTTTAGAAATTAGACCCATAAAAGATTGCAAGGGGTCGATACAATGATCGCAAATATATTAGAAAAGCCCAAGGGGATTAGTTACGCGAGCGAGCGAAACGAGGCGAGGGCAGCTAATAGCTCAGGGCTTCTAATGAATTTTCTGACAACATCACTGTTTTTCGCCTTGCATAAAAAATTTAAAATAGCCAAAAAAAAACTTTAATAATTTTATAAATAAATACAAATAAATACATGTTATAGAAAGATTCAAAACATTGACCGAAGTTTCACAAGCCATAAATTTCTTTTTGTCTCTCAAAAAGGCGAAAAAAGTCTTCGCCTATCCATCCGAAGCCGGAACGAGCTACTGCATTCCAGAATTACTTAGTTGCCTATACTTTAACGGGAAAAAGACCCGTTTTTAACTGTTCATTTCCAATTAGGCAACATTGCCCCAAGTATTATTATTATCTAAAAGAAAATCGTATGTAGAGATGTGACTTACAAAAGCCGTGAAGCGCCACACCAGTTTTTTTTTTTATTATTCTGACTCGAATGAAAAAAAATTAAAGTTTTGTTTAAAATGTTGTAAAAAAGAAAAACTTTTTGAAACAATTTTTACAAAATTTCTCCTAAAAAGTTTGCACCCATTACGAATTTTCTATGAAAAAAGGAGATATGGACAAAATTGCAAGAAAAAATATTTTAAATGAAAATTTGGTTTAAATCGTATTTTTTACGATTTTTTTATGAAAAATGTGATGTGAGCAAAAATGCAAAACAACATCATCTAACCTATTTTGCCCTGTTTATCGATGTTGCCAAAATCGCAAGAAAAAAATTTCAAAACAATTTTCTCCTCTTTACGAAATTTTCATGAAAAAACAAATGTGGGCAAAATTGCAAGAAAAATACCTTATATGAAAATTCTGCCCACATCGGGTTTTTTACGTTTTATGAAAAATCTGATGTGAGATTGCAAGAAAAATTGCAAGAAAAATTCGTCAAAACAATGTTGTCCTCTTTACGAAATTTTCCTGAAAAAACAGACGTGGGCAGTAATGAATTTTACGAAATAATTTTGGCATTTTTATGAAACTTATTTTATAAAAAAAAAGGTGGGCAAATTTGCAAGAAGAAACAGCTTGAATGAAAATGAATCGTTTTTTTAACATCGTTTTTTTTTTACGAAATTTTATAATAAGTCTTGATAAGGGCAAAAATGGAAAAAAACTTTTTCGAAACTATTTTGTCCTTTTTACGAAATTTTCACAAAAAAAAAACCGACGTTACCAAAATTGCAAGAAAAAATCTTTCAAAACAATTTTGCCCTGCTATGAAGTTTTCATGAAAAAACTGATGTGGAAAAAATTGCAAAAATTAATTTTTTGAATTAACATTTTGCCCACGTCGTTTTGTTACGAAATTTTTATAACAAAACTGATGTGGGCAAAAAAACAAAAAACTTCTGTGAAGCAATTTTGCACTGGTTAATAAAATCCGATGTTGGCAAAATTGCTTGAAAAAATTTTTTAAACAATGTTGCCCTCTTTACGAAATTATCATGAAAAAAAGCAGATATTGGCAAAATTGCAAGAAAAATTATTTTAAATTAACATTTTGCCCACACACACAATTTTTACGCAACATCTGATGTGGGCAAAAAATGGGCAAAAAAACTTTTTTGGAACTATTTTGCCTTTTTTAGGTAAATTTTCATGAAAAAACAGATGTTAGACCAGTTACCACAATTGCAAGGAAATTTTTTTTGCTTATTTTGCCCGCATCGGATTTTTCATGAAAATTTCGTTAAAAAGGTAAAATTTCGAAAACGTTTTTATTTGCATTTATACCCACATCAGATTTTTCATCAAAAATTCGTAAAAAAAATCGACGTGGAAAAAATTAAGTACAAGAAAATATTTTTGGAAAAAATTGCTTTTTTGCATTAGAGTCAGAATTCCGAGTTTAAAGTCGGAATTCTTAGTTTAAACTCGAAATTTTAAAAATATAAAACGTTTCGTAATGACTCCCTTTGCACATATTTTTAATTTTTGTGCACCCCGTAATTTCATTTTTATAAAGAGACCAGGATTTACATCAATAGGTTAATATTCAAGAAAGTTAATGGGATGTTTGGAAAATTGTTTTAAATTTAAATAAAATCGAGATGCTTCTAATATCTCCTTGAAACGTGAAGGATCTCTTTTTGATGAAATTCCGAACGAAACAAAGGTACAAACTCAAAGGGAATCTTTAAAAAAGCAACTCCAGAAATTGTAACAGAATTCCGAGTAACTTGTTCCATGACAAAAATTCCGCCAAGTGAAGCGTTCCAGAGAGAAATTGCTTCCAAATTGCTGAATTTAAAACTCATTTACTTTCAATAACGAATCCCTCAGCGAATATGAAAAGCGCAACAACATCATTCTCCTCCGGTACTTACAGAATTAATAAACACGCGATTTTCTCACTTCAGAATACAACAAGAAATAAATGAAAATGAAAAACTCCCTACTTCATGTAGATATTAAATTTGATTAAAAATTTAATAAAAGAACTCGTGCTTTATACGCGTATTTTCATGACAACAATAATACGACACAATGACATATCTAACTTGCATTCAGGAGAGGAAAATAACTTTGCCAGACACTTTATGAGGTATTAAACCTGAAAAACAGACATGAAAGATTGAAGGATTTACAGATCCCTATTTGGTAGTGTTCTACCTCTGAAATAATAGCTTGTTTCTGCAGTTATGCTCAATGAGAATATTCTGTAGGATCTTTTCGTTTTAACTTGCCATGATGAAGAATAGGTGTATTGGACTCCCTTCCTCGATAACCAGTTAAATAAACTGGGTAAGATTTTTTCTTATAAATAACTCAAAAATGTCCTAATTCGATTCTATTATTGGGGCTGTCTTAATAATTATTCTTGAATTCATGAAGAAGACCTAAGAAATTGATATCGTACCAAACTTAACCTGTATCCTCAAGAGAATGGTATTTTAATTTTATATTGTCAAAGTGACAGTATCATAAAGCTTCATGAAAACTGGCTTTTACTTGTCACTTATGTCACTTTTGCGCACTCAGTGCCTAAAAGCCTATACTTGTTTTTTTATACAAGACATTTTTATTTCTGCAAACCATGCCCCACAGCACCTGTCGGCGTCTTCGCTGATATTTCTTCTGCCTTTTGAAATTGGATTAATAGCTCCGTGGAGACGTGCTTTGCTCTGTTTTTGTTTCATAAAACTGCCATTTGATTATCACATCAATTTCAAAATGACATTCTTTTAGGCACTCAGTGATTAAGTGTATTTTTTTTAAGCACTAAGTGCGCATAAAAGTGACATATAAATGACAATTAAAGCAAGCTCTCACTAATCTTTTGACAAACTCACTTTGACAATATAAAAAACCAATCTCTCGAGTTCACAAATTGTTGTTTCTTGGTGATTTAACAAAAAAATCTGGCCATGTGCGAGTGTTTTAAGCATGGACGAAAATTGGAAATTTTCACAATCATCAAGTGCTTAATTTTAAGTGCCCATTTTGCCACTTTTATCACAATAATTGCAGTTTGTGATACAAATTGCAAACTGCGAGTGTTTTATTAATCCTGACAATCGGCAAGTGTTCATTTTGCAACTTGTATCACAACAAATGTAGTTTGTGACACAAGTTGCAAAATTGGAATGTGCAAATGGGAAAGTATGGAAGAAAACTGTTAAACGAGGCCGAAACACTCCCATTTTGCAACTTGTATCACGGTAGTTATTTGTGATACAATTTCAAAATGGTAGTGTTCCATTAATCCTGAAAAATCGTCAAGTGCTTAATTTCAAGTGCCAATTTTCCAACTTGTACCACAGTATTGTGATACAAGTTGCAATCTGCGAGTGTTTTATTAATCCTGATAATCGGGAAGTGCCCATTTTGCAACTTGTATCACAATAATAGTAGTTTGTGATACAAGTTGCAAAATGGGAGTGTTTTATGTATGGAAGAAAACTGTTAAACGAGGCCGAAACACTCCCATTTTGCAACTTGTATCACAGTAGTTATTTGTGATACAATTTCAAAATGGTAGTGTTCCATTAATCCTGAAAAATCGTCAAGTGCTTAATTTCAAGTGCCAATTTTCCAACTTGTACCACAATATTGTGATACAAGTGGGAGTGTTTTATTAAGCACGGGAAAAACTTGTTAGAGCGTACTTTGAAGTGTCCATTTTGCAACTTGTGTCACAATAATAGTAGTTTGGGATACAAATTGCAAAATAGGAGTGTTTTAAGTATGGATGAAAACCGTCAAAAGAGGCCGAAACACTTCCATTTTGCAGCTTGTATCACGGTAGTTATTTGTGATACAAATTGCAAAATGGAAGTGTTTTATTAATCCTGAAAAATCATTATGTGCTCACTTTGCAACTTGTACCACAATATTGTGATACAAGTTGCAAAATGTGTTTCAAGCGCGCACGAAAATTGTCAAAAGAGGCCGAAACACTCCCATTTTACAATAACACAGTATTAGTATTTGTTATTCACTTGCAAAATGGGAGTGCTTAAGCACTTACAAAATTATTGCTGGAACACAACGCTGGAAATAACTCAACTATGTCACATGTCAAATGTCTCACATTAAACACTTTCAAAGGCAAACCCTGTTAAATTTGTATTAATTATTATTAACGATTCCCAAAAAAAGACTTACATAAGTCGAAATAATTATTATATACTAATTTTTACAGTTAGTTATTACCGAAACTGGACCTCAATAACGAAAAGAGAATTTCGCATAGGCTGTAAAAATAATTAACAATTACGAGTGAGTACTCGCGGTACTGGTCGCGTGATAGCCAAGGAAGATTGTTAAGATCTCGTTATCCTCAATTAGCGTTCAGAATTCAGATCGTTGAACTTGCTCGGTTTATTTCATCTAATTGATTATATTGCTGATAATGATATCCTAGAAACTTCTTCTTGATGTTAAATTTATCTTAACATTAATCTTGTACCAATGACTCTCGTATTTCCAAAGATATCACCACTTTTTCTGCCACTGGCCTAGGTATACAACTACGAATGGTTGAAGAGGCAGCAACAGGGTTTACATAATCCCTAGACTAATACTTACTTCATGGAAATAAAAAATTACTACTGGATACTTGTCGCCCGAGAATTTATCAAACAGATCTGGAAAGTAGAAGTGTTCAGCTATTATAAAACGTCAATCTGCGTTTTCCGTTTAAATGCTCAAAGTAGGTAAAAATTTCATGCAAACATGAGCGAAAACGGCTGAGCCTGCGAGAGTGAGGATAGAACAGCAGTTGAGGGGAAGGCATAATTCAAGATTTGGTACTGCTGTTGTTAGTTGTACCCTTCATCTGCTATTCCACCCCCACTCTCGCGCGCTCGGCCGTTTTCGCTCATTTTTGCCTGTTTTTCAGTACCTATTTAAATGGAAAACGAAGACTTTTTTTGTATTTTCGCTCTTAATAATGAAGCAATTGGGCTGTTACAGATCTCATTTTCTTCGTATTTTAATTCTCTACAATACTCCATCAGTTTTTCTGTTATAATAAAAATATAAAAAATATATAAAATATAAAAAAAAAGAATTTTTTGCACTGAATATTGTCAATAAAAAAAGAAAATGGTAAACTCGAGTAGATGTTCATTTTTCCTTCATAATGATCCAGATTTATCAAACTTTAACAAAAAGCAATCGAATAAAATTATTCACGATCAAATTTCACCGGTTCTTTTGTCAATTATTGTCAAAAGAAGCCCTCCTTACTGAACAGTCCAAAATTTCCTTTCCTCAGCAAGCAAGCTTGAAGTAACATTTAATTAGCAAGCACACGGAGCCGAGGAACAATACAATGCAGTTTTTTGCTGAACATTTTGATATCCGCCGGCAATCTTTAGGTCGGGTAAGCGTAAAATTCGAGAGGGATGGCCTGGAACAAATGAGCATCGGAAAACGGGGAACGGCGGCAGCCGGCAGCAGCTCCGAGTTTCGAGAACAGAACTGACTCACTTCTCGGAAGACTCTTGAATTTGTGGCAAGTGTTTCGAGTATTTACCGGGATAGACCGTTCCATGTTCCATTCAAGGAAGAGAGATCGATCGGACACAGAAAGGACTTCAGGACCTCGAAACAGTGGCGCACGAGAAAGATTGTCATTTAAACTTCCACAATACTGGAGGAGAACTATGTTCAAATAATTATTACCATCTAATATTGGAGAAGGATATACGAATTTCATTAATGGAGAGAAATGATTTTTGTCGTGGTTGATTCGTAGCCTCGAAGATCATAATAATTTATCTAGGTCCCTTTTTCTTCCTGCCAGGGGGACATAGCAACGCTGGGAAAAAAAGGAAAAAGATCAGAAGACTAGACGTTCCATAACCAGTACGCTCTTGGTAGAAGAACTAAACAAAGAATTGAAATCTCGTGGTTTTCTGCATCTCCAACAGTTTAATGATAGATTTGCCTCTGTCAATCTGTTCCGAGCAGCGAATAGTGGATCAATTCGTTTCAGCTCTTCAAAACACAGACCATGGAATTGGAAGATGTAGAAGGAAGGTAAGTAACCCGTCAAGTTTTAGGATTGTGTCATCGATGAGACTGATGGGTCTCTTTTAGATACAGCCGAGAGTTGGGAGTGATGCAGCTCCCCAAACATTGAGAGACGTGAAGGGTCAGATTGGGGGACGAAAAGTATCCCTCCGGGCTCGAAAAATGAACGATAATGGACAAAAATCTGCTTGAAACTTTCTCCACTCATCATCAGCATTCAGAGTATTATTTCAATTTTACCTTTACCTTTCTCGTGCAAAATACTAGCAGAGCACGCCAATGACATCGGGCTACAACAAACAAGCCGTGAGCGGTTTCAGGGAACAAGACCATGTCCCTCTGCACGTCTTGCCCTTGTTGATAACTTCCAACTTCCACAAAACCGATTCCTGGACGACCTACGGTACGGCCGGATAGAGTTTCCTTGCAATTGACGAAGTCAATGGAAAATAACGGCCCCGACAGGCGCAAGCAATGTTTAGATTACGTGTCACCCTCGCACAATACGAGATGTCGAGCGAAACCTTTGAAACCGCCCTTATGGCGGAAATATCGAAACGGTTTTCTTTTGGCAGTTCGGTTGTTAAAAAAAACTGATAGAAAACAATAATAAACTGAGTCGTTTGACAATTTGACAATATCATTGGGGTGGTCCATAAGAAGCGATCTAAGAGGAAGTCATCTTTGAGAATGAGCGATAAAACTTTTCATTTATGTTACCGTTCCGATGCCTGGGTTAACAAAAAGACCCAGCCATCTTTACCTTTTAGGCACTTGCGCTTCATATTTTCGTTAAATCGTCAAAATACCTAATTCAGAAGGATGTTACAAAAATTTACTCGAGTTTTAGGCTTTTAGTAGGTGGAGAAAAAAGCCGTTCTCCAATAATACAGGAAGATTCTTAAGAATTTAACGTTTGAGTCGGTTTTAGCGTACCTACTGAATTAAGTACAATTGATGTCTTTTTTACAGGTGCATCTCCAGCAGCCACTGTTGAACAGCAAACTGTCAAAATGAAATGTGTTAAAGAACCCTGAAGAGTTTCCAAAGAATAAACTGCTCTCAAGATGACAGAGGAAAAGCGTGGTCTGATACTTGAGCAGCAGCCGGAGTGCTCGAAATTGAGCAAGTGTTTTAAAGACCCCAAAGCCACAAACATTTTGAAGGGGAATGAAGAAATTTTTAAAGAAGAAGCTCAAAACGGTAGAGGGTAACAATAGGTCTGGACATCTTGGCCACCAAATCAAGCCGTTGCTCAGTTTTTGGGAAAATAGCGATTTCAAGTTAATGTGGTTGGGGAGAAGAGAAGCGATATTTTAATGAACTTAGAACTTACTACAACTCTTCAAGTACGCAGAGATCTCGGAAAAGATTAAACTGATGAGATAATAATTTGGGCACGTAGCCATAGCCAAGAGAGCTTGCTTTAAAAAGATTCACCATCGCTACAACGATCATCAAGAAAAGTGCTTCTTTAAAAGATCGACACCAAATTCAAATCCAGATCCAAGCCGCTCCGGTTCCATCTTCGCCTTGCGCAACAGGTGAAGAAACCAATGTATCGGATAAATGAGGTTGGGGAGGAATTGTTACCAAATTCTTCACTCAACACTCGTCCAGGAGTGTTCTTTCCATTTAAAGTATGTATTGATAAATATGTAGTCAAGAATTAATTCTTTGGCGAATCTTCATCAAAATTAACGGCATCCACATTTACCTCTTCTTTCTTCAACTTCTTAGCTAACCTTATTGATTATTTTTCTTCACAAGCAACTTGACCTCCAAAAAATGCAACGATACACATACGAATTTTATGTTTTTTTCCTTGGAGATTAATATCTTTGCTGAACTTGATGCAATCTTGATCAATTTCTGCATGTCACTTGTGAGCGTTGCAAATGCCTCCACGTTTGCCAAATAAGTTAGTCCAATATTATTTTCTGGACTTGAGCGTTGACGTTGAATATGACATACCAATTTCGCAGGATACTGCAGGTCCCTAATTTAAGCATGACACATTTAAAGAAAACTAAATATCTTAAAAAACTGATGACGAGGGATTTTCGAGCTCTTCCATGGTATTTTCGAGCTGTCTTTAGCTTTCACCGTTTTCCGGAAAATCGCAATTTTTTTTTTTGTAGTATGCTTACTTACATTACACCTGACTTTTTTTAATTCAATCTATGGAGAAACCCAAACAGCACAGGAATTTCGAGCTATTTTCGAGCTACTCAATGAGATTTTCGAGCTGTTCCTAGCTCTCGTAATTTTCCGGAAAAACGAATGAAAACGCTTTTTAAAATAGCTCGATATTCCTGTGCTTTTCGTTTTTTTCCGGGAGTACGTGTTTACTAAATTCAGGTCAAATTCTAGCACGAAAAAGCGGGTTTTTTAGTTTTTCCGGGAAATGACAAGAGCTACAAACAGCTCGAAAATCTCATTGAGTAGCTCGAAAATAGCTCGAAATTCCTGTGCTTTTCGTTTTTTCCGGGAGTACGTACTTTCCAAATTGAGGTCAAATCCTAGCACGAATTAAAGCGCGGTTTTTTTCGTTTTTCCAGAAAATTACGAGAGCTAGGAACAGCTCGAAAATCTCATTGAGTAGCTCGAAAATAGCTCGAAATTCCTGTGCTTTTCGTTTTTTTCCGGGAGTATGCACATTCCAAATTGAGGTCAAATTCTGGCACGAAAAAGCGGTTTTTTTCGTTTTTCCGGATAATGACGAAAGCTACACAAACAGCTCGAAAATCTCACTGAGTAGCTCGAAAATAGCTCGAAATTCCTGTGCTGTTTGGGTTTCTCCACAGATTGAATTAAAAACAGTCAGGTGTAATGCATTACAAAAAAAAATTACGATTACGAAAATTATACGATAAAAATTACGAGACAGCTCGAAAATACCATTGAAAAGCTCGAAAAACCCTCGTCATCAGTTTTTTTTATATATATTTTTTTTTAATGTGTCATGCTTAAATTAGGGACCTGGATACTGCTGGGCTTGCAATGATGCAAGCGTGTAGGCAGGAAATCTCAATTTCTCTTGTATCAATCATAGTTTTATCATAGTTTGTTAAAAACTATATTGTTGTAACATTATTTGTAACAATTATTATTAAACTTGTGTCAGAAGTGGGATATACGAGTTGCAGCAAGATTAATAATTCATTACTGAATAATTGTTTTATTATTATGAAGCTAATTTTGATTACCTATGCCTATGCGTCCTCTTAAATAGATGTCCGTTAATTTACACCATATTTAATTCAAACATTGCTACGTTATTTAAAAGCTCTATCTATAAACTACTTGGTTTAGTCGTGAACGATCAAAGACTATCTATCTCTGATCGTATTTAATAATAAATCAACCATATAGTGTTTTACAAATTACAAGTAACAAAAATATTGACGACCTTCACGCTATCAATTCTGATATCGTTGATTACAGAAAAAATGATGAATCTTGTGAAAGGGGTGTACTATTAGATTCAATAATTCTCCTTGACATTTCATCTGTTTCGGAATTAATACACTTTAGAAGACCTAATATTTAAGTAATAGGATTCTCTATTATACATAATTTCATAATTTGCTGCAATTTTATTTCAGGGAACAACGGCACGGGAATTTACCTTTAATTTGTCTGGAGTCAAATGCCTGGAAGGAGTGGTCTGGTGTTGCATTTGAGAAATATCGGTACTTATGTAGTTGTTTCAAAATAACGGCCATTTAAAATTTCGTAAAAATGAATATTTTTTGTCCCATATTATGTGAGACAGATAGAAACTTTCAAGAAAAATTAACAGTAGGTATAGGAAAAAAGTTTTCCGAACTTTACTCTAGAGTAAAGGGGATTGCGTTTTCAATATTATAGTTAACCAGTGGAATAGGTAGGAATCTACAAAAGGGTGAAAATTGCTAAATTTCTATTTCCATTTTCTGGAGCATTTTGAAAGGAATGGTACTGAAATTGTTACTGGAGGTTTTTTTTAATGGAACCTCGGTCTTACTGTGTATTTTAAAGAAACTCCAGAATGAACTGAGATTATCGCACGCGCATTTAGAACATGTCAACTGGCCACATGTCCGAACTGGAACGTCCGTCTAGAACGTTATTGATACATAAGAGTTGCATCGTTTAGCCGACGGTAGCTTGGCGGGCTAGAGGTGCAGTCTACTAAGCCGTTGAATTACCTCGGACTGAGTTCGATTCCCAATCTCGCTCTGAATGTTTGTGTGTCGTCTATTCTACTATTTATTTGGTATACTTGAAGCTCGACTTGAAGCTGGATGGAATGAGTAAGTTCTCAAAGCCCATAATTACCGGAGTGGAGCGACTTTCTCTTACCTACATAGTTAAGATTAAGACCAATGTTCCCTCCTTTTAATAATAAGAAAGGAAGATGCATCGTCGCAGAGAGGAGAGAGTAGAGAGTAGTTTTGGCAGCTATTAAAGAAAGATCAGTTGGAGAATTTAGTAGTGCCAGTGTTGAATGTTACGGAACTAAGATCAGAAAAAAAGTAAAGAAGAAGAAGAGTATTATTTACCAACCGCTTTACGAAAATCACCCAAAGTCATCAAATGTCCATTGATCCTGATGAGCTCAGATCACTAAAAGTGGAGTGGTTTTCCAAAATTCATATTTTCGTTAAAAAAGTTTCCTATAGTGGCGTTACTTCTACAGGGTGGCCCTTCAAAATTCATAAAAACTGTTCTTGTCCCCCTATTTCTGGTCGCAGTTTTCTATTTAAGTGAATAAAATTTTTTGGGAATAAGATATCTATAAGGAGTGGTCTGATATTGCATTTGAGCAAAATGGGTCGAACCCGAGGTCGAACCCTTCCAAAATGATTTGTATTTTTTAAGAAAATGCTAATTTTTGAGCGGCTGTATAAGAGCCATACAGAAAAATAAACTTGAAAACTCAACTAACAAGATTGGAAGAATATTTTTCTAACGTAACGTTAGTGGAAAAAAATAACGTTTTCTATTAATAAGGAATTTTCTTTAAACGTTTTATGAGCACATTTTTAAATGAATCGTTCCAAAATTTTCACAATAGACAATAATTATACTAATAACAAACAATAACCTTTAACCGTGAAAAATTTCCGTTAAAAGCATTTAACCGTAATTTCAGGAAGCAGGCAATTAAAACGGCGGAGATATTAAAAAAAAATTGTTTATTTTTCTAAAATTTCAAACTTTTGTCATTTAACAGGCCCATGCATCTTTATCTATCAAAATTAGTATGCAAAATTTTTCAATCTTGTAGAATTTATGGAGCACTTTTAATTTTCGATGACCAAGTTTCCCAAAGTCGCGTGACTTCTATAGGGTGTCTTTTCAAAGTTTGAACAAAAAAAAACATTTTGTGGCACCGTATCCGGCCGCAGCTTTTAATTTGGGGGACTAAAACTTTTGTGGAAGTAAGATATCCATAAGGAGTGGTCTAGTATTACCTTTGAGAAAAATCGGTCAAGCCGTTTCAAAATGGCGGCCGTTTGAATTTTCGTTAAAAATTGTATTTATGTTTCAACGAAATAACGTATACGCGAAATAGAAAAAAACGGCTCCAACTATCGGAAAACGGCTTACATGTCCCTATCCTAATTTTTCATGTGGTATCCTATTGTTTGGATGAAATTTTTATACAAGGTGATTAAAAATTGGGTAATTTTCATCATTCTGTATTAAAATTTAAACCACATTAAAATGAGAAACTGCGATTTTCAGTTGTTTATAACTCATAACCTACTCATTTCAGACTGCAACTGTAAGAATCGTTCTTGCTGGATTTTCTCGGGAAATATGAAAAAAATATACAGGGTGTCCTATTTAAAAAACAACCACAAGGTTTGGTCCACAAGGTTAAAAGTCATCAGTACAGTCAGATGACCCCCATTGTATTGAACAACTTTTGTCTGCACAGTTTTTTTGTATCTGGCTTACCAACAGAGATATCCGGGTCCCAAAATTTAAATGACTCACCCTATACAGGGTGATTCAGTCATGATGGATCAAACGAAGCAGGGTGATAGAGGACCTCAATACGCATCGATCTAACCTGCATATGTGTGATCGTAAAATTGATGGTTTGGGAGTTATCATCATTTAAGTCTATTTCCTGAAGAACCTGATTTTCCAAAGACAGTGTGTCGTGCTGGCTTAACAGCTCGGTTTAGCTTGATGAAATTTTCCAAAGATGTAGTCAAATAATGAGTCTATCGCATCGTGTGTGAGCTTCTCCAATGCAAGGGACACAATTAGAAAAAAAATTCATAAAAAAATTATTGAAGCAGAAAAATTTTCTTTTGGAAAATTTGGTTCTTCAGGAAATAGACTTAAATGATGATAACTCCCAAACCTCGTCCCAAACCATCAATAATTTTCCGACCACACATATAGGGGTTAGATCGATGCGTATTGTATTGAGGTCCTCTATCACCCTGCTTTCTTTGATCCATCATTACTGAATCACCTTGTATACCTATAAAGAAAAAATTATACGAAAGCAAAATAAAAATATTCTGCTTTCTATGATGTTTTAATGCAATTAATTCACTTGTTATTGTGGAACTTTTCATCTTTCGGTTCAACCTTCCATAATATTTCCATTAAAAACTAGAAGTTGACTAATCTGGCTCACGAATAAATAGAAGAAAAATGGAAGAATAATCTTTGATTATATGATTTAACTAAACTACTTGGTTAGGATTTTATCACCATTTAACCCAATCTCTACTAAATAATTAGGAACTGACAAAAAATCGAATCAATGCAAAAAAGAAGACTATTAGAATTAGAAGCCTCGCCAGAAGTTAAATCAAGTATCAATTCTGTAATGTATAATTAATAAATTATGCTAATCAATAATTACCTGTAGTATAGAAATAGAAATGATATTTAATTAAGTTGCCCTAATAAACACGAAACTACACTATTACAAATCATTTTTTAAATCAACAAGAACAACATTATTTAATAATATTACCTAGTGCACTATAGCGCTAGCACTATTATAGCTACGTCCGATTTATTAAAACTAAAAGTAAACTACACAATATTATTTATGCGATTGTAATGGAATTAGATAATAATTACTGGGTAATCTTGAAACTAACATGAGCCACTGACAATAATAGTTACATTTAGGTTTTTGCGAGCGTTTTTGCTTCGCTACTGCATGTTTTGTTGTACCTAAAACATTACATCTTTTCAACAAAGGTGACATCTCCGATTGTCCTGTAATAGCATTTTTATTGGGATTAATAATATTTAATGATGATACACATAAATGTATACCACAATATTATAATAAATAATTGTGCATGTGTAATAATAATAATAGTCGAGGGGGGGGCCCAAATATTAGTTAATAAGTACGCGGGTACCTAAGCAGGAAACTTTATTAATTATCCTTGCTCGTTTGTTTGTCTCTCTAGTCTACACTCCATCCATCACAGTCAAAATATTATAAAATAATAACGAAATTGATTTTTTTTATCAAATTGGTATGTAACATTATAACTCCCAGACAGAGAAATTATAGGTTATATGCACGTTTAACTTTAAGCATCCGCTATGACGATTTTAACAATTCAATTCCTTAAACGTCCATGAAGTGTCACCAATTATACTGTTGATTTTCTCGAATCATTCTTGTAAAAGTTATAATATCAAATATCTTACTGCTAAACTGTTCCTTGATTATGTTTGAGTGATTTATGAGCAATGGTTCTATATTGCTGAATGCAAAGGAAAAGTTATCTAAATTACAAAAACCTGAAATTTATCGATTAAACTGTTCTCATTGTAATTCAGTTTATATAGGACAGACTTGTAGAAACCTAGAAATTATATACAACGAACACCTAAACTCTTACGCAGACTCAAACATCCAGAAAGATCAATCACACTCTAACAGCAAACAACAAAATTGAATTACTATACATCATTGTGATCATTATTTTAAATTAAATTTTCTCGAATCTCTAGAGATCCACAGACATTTACATAATCAACAATACACAGTAATAAATGAACAGCTAGACACGTATCGTTCTCCACTACTTGATTTTCTTCTTAATATCAACAACTAAGAAGATTCTGAAGAAATTATATTATGATCTAGTTAGTTCTGTTAAAAATTCATTTTGTTAATATCAATAATTTTATTTACACACGCCTGAAGATGCTACTTTAAAAGTAGCGAAATACGTTGAACCATTATATTATACATCGGTATACAGTAGAATTTTTTTTGGGGGTTTGATTTATCATCTATTAGAAAAATTTTTGTCTTACCCAGATTACTTTCTGGTTATCGAGGAAGAGAAGGTATTATCACGTCTATGATACTTCTCTCTTCTTAACTATAAAAATCGGTCTCACAAGTAGTCATCAGGTACTATCTGCACTGTAGCATATTTCAGCTAATCAGAGAACCGAAAAATAGGAACTTCTATCCTAGATTAGGTTATTTTGGGGTTAGAACTAGAACTCTCAAGCGTGGAAAGCCTTTTCCTTTGTATGTGCTATCTGTCTCAACTAACTACCCCACTATAGTTCAATAATTCGAACCATCAAGAATCAAAAAAATAGAAAAATAAAGTCAGTCCAATCAGAGAATGAAATGAGGCACCTCAGACACTTTTTACTGAGTATACCCTGATGGCTACGGCACAAGAATAAAAGTAATGAGCTGGTTTAGTATCTTAAAACAATCTAAAAGCCAAAAACTCAAAGGAGAAGAAGAAAAAGGTTAGGACGCTGCAAAGACTGTAACGTATAATAATAACATATATGCTCATATTCTCAAAGCTCTACGACGCGGTAATATCTCTAAAATAATTAAATAAATGGGATGGAGATAATTGTCTGCATAACTAAAACGGTCAAGAGACTGAGGATGGTTCTTCTTGAAGTTTAACAAGTGTAAAAAATACGATCAAAATTTTGATTTTACCCTTTACCGCTTATAATAATGTTTTGTTTATTTACTGAGATACTAGTTAATTACTCATTGTTTATTGACCTTGGCTGTAAAATGGCAATTAAAATTCAGCATTACTTTTTAATGGGCGAGACAAAAGTGTTTATACGATTCATGACTCAAATTGATCATCATTCTGTTTTTATGCGGCGAATCCGTCTTATTAAAAGAAACACACCGGAACATAATTATTGCTGTTAATTATTTGCCACAACCATACGTTTCTGTATAATACAGGGTGTTCCTAAATACCATCTACATACGAAATGAGGTAATTTTTTCACTTATTTCATGACTGAAAGTTTATATGAACATGAACATAGGTCCGCAAACGCTTTCTTTAACTGATCTAGAGGTGTTGAAATTTCAATTTTTTTTTCTTTATAGCCCCTACAGTTTGGTCATCTCAGACTCGGACAGTTCAAAAATGGTGCTGATTAAATTGTCAAAATTAATGTAAGCGATAAAAATGTCCCATTAAAGCTAGAGCCTGCTTTACTATTATTAAAAAAAATTAATTTCGTCTACCGAATCACAAAAAACAATTGATTATTTTTCTCGATAACGATCGCAGAAGAAAAAAACCTCGAAAAAAACTAAAAGAGAATCAATAAATTTTCAATGAAACACAAAAGTCACTTTATATTTTAAAAAAACACCAGCAGCGTACCACAAAAAAATTCAGGGGGAAAAATTGACCATGACTGCTGAAAAATAGAAAAAATATCTCCCTGTACATTTTTATAACCATTTGGCATGCCCAAACCTGTAAGCCCTACAGCGTAACTTATTGTATTCCCAATTTGACCAAGAAAAAAAAAACTGCACCTATAAAGGAATTTTTTCAGCACCCTACACAAATCCTGTCTTTTTGCAACCCTTCTTGTTGCATGTAGACCACTGTCAAGATTCATCGGATGTCCGTTGGGTTGTATAGCCACAACACCTGTACCTGGACCAAAGGGTGCGAGGGGTTGAAGGAAAGGAGAAAGGAGAGAATCTTGCATTCTAGCAGGACGCAGTTCATATTCAGAATCGAGTTGCGAAAGTTGCGAAACGTCCCGCAAGGAGAGTGTCTAGACGCGGCTTCCCGTGTGGCTCAACACACCATTTTCACATTCGAATTTTTAATCATCAGCATTCGCAATTAATCATATTAATCGACATTAAATATAAATAGTTAATTCTAATTCACGCATCACGCACCAAAGAGCCCTCTAAGAAGTTAATCATCACCGACTTACAACCGTAATTACTACATAAACATAAACGTAAAGTCTGTACACTGAGAGTTGTCTGTTGTGAGAACTAAGGATACATCATCTCGTTATGTTTCTTGCTCCTTCTATTACATTGCATAGTCAATCGAGTTAAAATGGGACGTATTGTCAGAAATACGTTTGAATCGTCAGCAATTCTAAAAAGATGAGCGAGAGTGAGAAGGAAGTACCGACTCGCGTCTTGATACGCTTAGATTGATACGATATTACGATTAGATTGTCGTCGTTACTGTCAGTAGTGTCAGTGTCAGCGGTAAATATATACTAATAAGGTTTGTCTTGTGATTTGAAACGTTTTTAATACGAAATTAGCAGAATTACCTGTGTCCTGTGATAAACTATGAGTAACTTATTATAATTGCTCGAATGCCTAAAAATCTACTTCCTTGCTTTGCCTGGGAAACGATTGAACTCCCTAGTACGTGGTCTTGTGGTAAAATTGCTGGAATATTTTACTTGCAAATAAGAAAACGGAGGTGTTATTCTTTCTTTTAAACGGCAACCAGCAGGTAGGTGACATGATATTTCTATCATGATGATAACAATAATTATTATGATTCTTATTTACTTGCATTATATAATATTTGTTATCAAAAAGTTGCAAGGCTCTACTTCGTCAATAACTTGTCGAAATAATATATTTATAGGATATTCATTATTCCTCAACACACGCCACTGACACGAACTGCGATACCACATCTGGTTCGACTTAGAAATAAGTGTACGATTCAAATCGAATTAAATGAAATTGTTTAGTCAGAATCAGTGTGGCATGACAACGGACAACTCTCAGTGTACAGAGAGTAAGTACCTACACGCATTCAAAAACAAAAGTTAACAACTTGATGAGAATCGGTTGTTGGATATTCATTTTTTTATTTTGCCATTATAAAGAGAATCAAAATTCCCTAAAAACTATGTAACACTCAACTCCTACTCCTTTTTGAAATTTTTAACAGGGTAACTCTGTCTAAGGGGATGAAGCAGGAAAATTGAATTCATGCTTATTAAGCGTCCCCCTGGGATATAAAGTGAACCTGTCTCGGGATTTCTTTCAGAAACATTTTTTAAGGGAGAATTCGGGGGTGGCATGTTTTTTGACACCCTGAATAATAAAAAAAAATACACTAGAAAAAGACTAGGCACCATTACAGTATGCTCTCACTTACCAAGCTGCACTAGATATAATGGATACAAACAGGTAAAAAGAATTGACACAATACGAGTAGGTACTGAAAAATATGTAGGTGATAAGTATGAAGAGTGCAATTCGACAAAAAAAAAACATCTCCAACTCTCCCTCATAATGTTGCCATTTTGATTGTCATTCTAGTTTCGAAATGACATTCTTTTACGCACAAGTGCCTAAAAGTTACATACTTTTACGCACTTGTTCTTAAAAAAGTGACATACCTAAATGACAATTAAATAAAAGCAAGTTTTCATGAATCAGATGTCACTTTGACAATATAAAAATAACCAATACCACAGAATTCATAAATTTATATTGATGACTTTGACACTTTGACGGTTGTGTCAGTTTCCGCCCGTGCTTAAAACACTCCCATTTTGCAACTCGTATCATAGGTTGGATGAAAATTGTCAAACGAGGCCGAAGGCCGACTTTGACAATCGTCAAAGTGCTTAAAACTCCTTTTACAAGGTGTGTGACACAAGATTTTTTTATTAAATCGCCAAGAAACAACAATTATTTATGAATTCCAAGTCGTCCAGAAATCTAAATTTATAAACTAGAGATTAGTCATTTTATACAGGGTGTATCTTTAATATTGCAAAAAAATACAGATTCTTTGGTCAAATACTCGGTCAAATATAAACAAAGAATTTTATATTAACGTGTATCCGGAAAGGCACCATTTTAGACGAGTTTTAGACATACAGGGTGTCAAAAAACTATATTTATTTTTGTTTCTTGAAGATATCTCAAGAACGGTTTGAACTACCGTACTTAGCTTTTGCACAATAATTGATATAAGCCGCCTTTTTAATATCAATTCAGTTTTTTTTCATGTGCCATTTGCGGAAATCTCAGGAATGAGATTTCATCTTCCGACAGTAATTTTTTGAAACATCCAAAGCGAGTTTTTCATGGTAAATAACCGTTTTATTCGAAAACGGCTCACGTTTGCAATTATGACCAAGAGTATCTTTTTTGTGTAGAAAATATTGAGACAAAATGCGCATTAAGACTTGATAAGATCTGCACAAAAGCTGAGTTACCAAGATATCTTCAAAAAACTGGAAAAATTATATTTTTTTGACACCCTGTATCTCATCACCATGTGTCTACCTACTTCCGGACACACGTTGATGGGAGATTTTTTGTTTATTTTTGACCAAAGAATCTGCCATTAAATTTTTTCGCAATATTAAAGATATCTACAGGCTGTTTCAGAATTATATGGCCAAATTTGATATAAGTTCTCTCTCATAAGATAAGGTGAAAAATTAATTTCAGTTCAAAATGACATTTCGTTTAAAAGATACAGGGTGTCAAAATTTTAAAAAATCTCGAAAAAAATATAACGGTCTTTGGTTAGGTATACCGGGTGATCAATCTTAATCTATTTTCGGAATTATTGGGAAAGGGCAACATTCTCCGAACATTGTTTGGTTTTGAGAGGGACGTCGTTTGTACACAAGAACCACCCCCCCGCATAGGGGTGGGGGTACTTTGACGATTTAAATGGGAACCCAAATTTTTTATTGCGCGGGTTGTGATTCAGCGTGGAGGAAATATCAAACTTTTGTAAGCATTTTTTTTTCAATTTCGCCCTCATTCCCTAAACATGGAAGACAAAAACGGTTTTTTGTTTAATTAAAAAAAATCATGAAAAATTTTGTTTTTCTCCACGCTGAATCATAACCCGTCATAAAAAAACGGGGGTACCTATCTAAATTGTCAGAGTCAAAGGGGGTGGTTCTGTGTGTAAACGGCGTTATAAATTGTTTTATTCGTCGTGTCATTTTTGAGTTATGACATAAACGTGTGGTTTTTTGGAGTTTTTTTTTAAACGTAGGTCACAGTTGGCCATGACATCATTAAATTGGTCTTTTTTCTAAATACAATGATATAAAACTCGATATAGGTTTTACCTCGGCGGTTTTACTGAAAATGAAGAAGTTATGATGGTTTTTTTTCATTTCAGAAAAGCACTAGTTTTTATGTCATAGCTCGGAAAGGACACGACAAATTAAAAAAAATATAACACCGTGTTCTCGGCCGTATTGGTCATAAAATCGTAAAACATTTTTATTTACGATTTTTCTCTAATCTCAATAATAAGAGTGCTATCTCAGTATAAAGAAATTCGCGAAATTTATAGTTTCTGTCAAATATCTAGAAACCCATGAAGATTACCAAAAAACAAGCAAAATTGTCGAATTTAGCTCATAAAACTGTAGGTACTACTTTCCCCATACAACGGTTCCTGTATTTTACAGATTTCTGTACTAAACATTGAAAAAAAACCTGTATAAGAGTGCCATTTGTCAAAAAAGTCTTCAACTCTAAAATATCTCTTTTTGGAAGGAACCTTAAATTTTTTGGTACCTACTACCTAGCTCAATAACATTACAGAATTAAAACAACCCCCACTTCAACATCCCCTAAGTTAAAGCCTTCACCCTTAAAAAAAATTAATAGCACCCTGTATAAACTTTCGTATTTTCAAAACAAATATTTGATTCTCTATTCAGCTGTTTTTTCAGTTTCAAAATTGGTTCCGAAATAACAAAGAAAAGGTTCATCAAGGTGGTCATGACTTTTTATCTGAATGACTTCAGCTGTCAAAATTTACCAATAATTTGGTCATAGTTTTTAATTGGCACTTGGCAGGTGATGGTCATCAATAAGGTTCATAATAAAATGCTTTGTCTCAGTTTTATTTTTTTAAATTTCCCCATAAATCAGAATTACTAAATAAATTGTTTGGACTTGAATTATAATTAATGACCATCGCCTGTTAAAAACTATGACTAAATTATTGATCAATTTTGACAGCGTAAGTCATTAAAAGAAAGTTCAGATCATGACCACCTTGATGAATATTTTTCTTGGTTATTTCTCAACCAATTTTGAATCATAAAAAACAGCTGAGTAGATAATATTTTAAGTTTAAGGGGGGGGGGGGAGGCTATAACTTAAGGGATGTTGAAGTGGGGGTTGTCAAGTTATACATGCAGCTTTAAAAATTATAATAAAATCCTCTTTACTCGGTTCGATTAGGTATCTCAACCTGTGTATGAGATAAATTGTCTGGTAATTAAGTCTGGGACACCTGATGTATACCTATCTAAAGCACTTCTCGACTTAGGTATAGGTACCTTAACACCATTAAACTATACCTACATCACCTATCGATTAATTAGAGCACTTTGCGGGATAATAACACCCCCAGTGCAGGAAATTATTTTCTTTCTTTCGAGGGCGAGGTTAAACATTAATTTTTAATGTTCCAGCATAGCCTACTTAAGACAAATATTACAGATTCGTAATTCAAGGGGCAAAAAGTGAGCAATCTGGGTCCGGGACTCTGACAGGTGCAAGGAGCTGCGAATGGCCAACAGTTGCAATTTTAAAGGGGTGTCCGCCCCCTTATCGACCTTGACCTCGACAGCTGTACAGTAGGGAGACAAATATTACGCCCAGATTACAAGAAAACCGACCTTATCACGACCAGTAATCTCACATTATGGAAATTTGATTGCTTCTGATAATTTAAATTCAAATGATGTAAATAAACACGTTTCTAGAAATAACCATTACCAATCAATTCGATTACACTTAAGTATTGCCTAGGACTCGAGGAAAGACGATGAAACCTTATAAAAATTAGAATAGCAAGCAAGCTATGCAAATTTTTAAAAAACAAGCTTCTTCTTTTATTTTTATTATTATCCATTTCCTGATGTTTTAATACAAAAATTAAAATGGGTTCCTATAAGCAAAAAATTTATAAAACGATTTTCTGCAAACAGGTTCCCTAAATCTCAATTGGCTCAAATATTAGGTATATGGGAAATGGAATAATTCCCAGAACCTTTATTTAGGTTTTATAGGAAAGGTAAAACTGCGTCTAAACTGATTAAAATCTATCCTAATTGCAAAAATGAAGTCCTTTTTTCACTTCTTGCAAATTAAATAAATGAATCCCTAAAATAATAATGCACATGAAACTTACATTGTTGCAGGATTTCCGGTGGTACTGGCACTGGTACGGTTAC
Source organism: Malachius bipustulatus (assembly GCA_910589415.1). Lineage (NCBI taxonomy): Eukaryota > Metazoa > Arthropoda > Insecta > Coleoptera > Melyridae > Malachius > Malachius bipustulatus. Next base: position 10,563,087 of record OU342631.1, on the reverse strand, counting down.
ATCTAAGCAATCTGTCGCACAAATCACACCTCGATTACCTTATTATTACTTTATTAAAATCTGACGTTGTTAATTGTAAAAGAGCAGCAGGTAAATTTGCCGCAAAATAAGCGAAGTGTCAGTCTTTGCAGATTCTCATTTCAGGTTAGGTATTTCAGTCTTTTCTCTACTGTTAAACACATTATAACGGTTATTATTTACTTACGGAGATATCGATATTTGCCGATTCAGTTTCACGTTAAACATTAGAAAGGTACCACACGCACCATGTAAAAATAATCGATATTCTGCAACGGTTAAATCCACGACGAGAACAGAACGTACACAAACTCCCGTTTATAATTTGACAGCTAGGGCAGTGTTGCCGGGTCGTGGGAAGATTCTCGCATCGGTTCTCACTTCTCATTGGATGAAACGCTGGACGCTGGCGAAATCGCAGAAAGCCGGGTCTCGAATTTATTCGATCACCTTTTGTTTTTGTGTAATTTTCAAAAGAAAATTATATTAATAATTTAATAAGAAAAAAATAATTTAAAAAAAATAATAAAAAAATAATAATATGTACATTAATTAAAAAATTAAAGAAAAAAAGACACAAGTCAAGTTAGCCACGTTTCGGCCAGCCACAATTTCGGACAGGCCAAGAAGATGGACTTTGAATAATTTTCAGCAATTTTTTTTTCGTTATTTACGATTTAAATGAAAAATATTTGATTTGTTTTTGTCGACAATAAAACTAATATTATGAAATTTCACCCGATGAATATCATAGTAATTGAAACGCCACGACCATCAGCCACCCTTTCGGCTATGCACGGCTTAATAAACTGAAAAAACATTTTTAATGAAATTTTTCTTAAAAAAGTCGGAAACTTCATAATAATAGCCAGCCACAGTTTCGGCTCAGTCATCCATGCAGGATCTAATGAAACTGAAGAAATCGTTTTTACGGAAATTTTGCTCAAAAAAATCCCAAACTTCAAAATATTGGCCAGTCACGCTTTCGGTCAGTCGACCACGAACTTACGAAACAGAAAAAATCGTTTTCGCATAAATTTTGCTCAAAAAATGTCAGAAATTTCATAATAATGGCGAGCTACGCTTTCGGCAACGAACGTAAGAAAATTGTTTTTGAGAAATTTTTGCTAAAAAAAGTCTGCAATTTCATAATAAAGGCCAGCCACAATTTCGGCCACGAACTTACGAAACTGAAATCGTTTTCGCTGAAATTTTACAGAAAAAAAATCGAAATTTTATAATAATGACCAGCCACGCTTTCGGTCACGAAAAAAACTAGCTGGAAATTATTCGAAGTCCCTCTCCCTGGCCGAAAGCGTGACTGCGACCAAAGCGTGGCTAACTTGACTTAGGTGAAAAAAAGAACTTATTGGTTTCCTATAAAATGTGTAACGGGACGTTTTATTGTTCATTCGTTTGACCATCGTTTGACCCCGGATAGTTTTGGTAGACCATCACCTCTACAGAGAAAGAGAGAAAAATATGGAATTTTTTTTATCCAAGCTAATTTCGCGTTCTTCGTTCTTCTGAAAGCAAATGGTTCATTTCTGGGAGTGGAAAATTTCTCACCCTGTTGCTCAACCCCGTTTGACAATCAGGGTAAACGAATGACCAACCGATGAAATCTTTTGACCGCCCCCTCGAAAAAACTTGAACAAAAATATAACAACGAACTCTCGCCGCTTTCCGGCTAACAAAATTTCAAAATTGTGGTAATGGTGAAGTTTTTATCCTCATTCTTTTGTCCACCTTTTAACCACGTTCGACCACCGAATAATTTTGTTTCGCCACCTTCTATTTTTCTGTCATTGCTTTTGCAATGACAAAAATCCCGGCGATTTCACACAATTTTCAAAATTGTGGTAATGATGACGTTTTTTGATCATTCGTTTGTTCATTTTTTGACCAAGTTCGACAATCGAATAATTAATTTCACCACCTTCTATTTTTGTGTAATTGAAAAAAAAATCCCGGCTGTTTTTGAGCTCTTTTGGGCTTCTACCACCGGACCTTGCAAAAAAATTCGAGCTGACCGGACTTGGCAAGAATAAATTTTTCGAGCTAACCGGACTTTGCAAAAATCGAATTTTCGAGCTGACCGGACATTGCAAAAATCGAATTTTCGAGCTGACCAGGATATTTGCAAAAAAAACACACAAATTTACGAGCTGACTGGGCTTTGTAAAATTCGAATTTTCGAGCTTACCGGACTTTGTAGAATCTACACTTCACTAACTTTACAATGCACGAGCCGCCACTGAAAACCAGTACCTACACCCTACAATTTTTTTTATAATCCCCGTTCAGATCTTGCTCGAACGCCACTGGTAGAAATCAATAAAAATTTTCCTACCACCGAACATGTCTCTTGATGCATTTATTGATGTAAATATTAAGATATAGCAGGACTCAAAATTGGCTAAGAAATAATAACCTGACACTAACAATAATTGTCCTGAGGATGAGCTAACGCCCGAAACCGGTCGACAAGATATTTTCTAAATTTCTGAAGGAAAATATATACCTACATTGTCCTACAGATGTTCTTTGTTTTATGATATCCTGAAGTTTGGCAACGTAATTTAATTAATCCTTGTATTGATATTTTCTAAAAAATATAAAAAAACTTATTTTAATTTTTTAGGTGAAAAAGTAATAAGTTTCCGCGGAATTTTTAAGAGGCAAAATTCTAAATACCTAACTCTGGCATCTCATCTAAGAAAATTCGGAAAAAATAGATTAATTTTCTATATAATATACTGATTAATGAAACACCCTGTAAGTGTATTAAGCACAACTACTGAACTATTCGACCTAACCTTCCCACATAAAATCCTGGTTGCTGGAGGAGGACCAATTTAGTCAATGGAAGAGTCTGGAATGTGAAATCCATTGATTCCTGAAAGTCGTCCTTAGAAACAAGAACAAACCCCTTACTAGACGTATGGGAATAATGGCAACAGCGTTGAAGCGCGTAAATGACATGCGCCGAGTGGCATTGATTAATTTTCAAAAATACGAACTGCGAAGTTGTAAATAAATAATAATGACAGATAAATAATGAAAATAATGAAGATAAAAATATTCAAATTATAGTTTTTTTTTTTTATTTTTAGCAACCTACTACTTTGGAGATATATATTGATTACAGAATTCGAGGAATTTGTTTATCAATGTATGGATGGACATAGGTATTGGATTGGGGGAATTACATAATGTAAAATTAAATATTTCCAAATAATGAGCTCTAAATAATTTTTTTTATTATTTCAAAATGCGTTTTTACTTTTTTTAAACTACGTATTTTTTATACATCTATGACGGTTTTTTAATTTTTCAGTATTCAAAATTAAATTCAAGAATAAGGAAGCAATCAAATCAAAATAATCAAGTCAAACTTTCACTACTACCGCTCATTTTTTTTGTTCGTTATTTTTGACGTAGATTATGACGTGATATTATTATATTGCTTTATGTGTTTTTTTATTTGGTGTAAAAATTGTTTTTTTTTTAATTCGAAAAAATTTAATTTTTATTTTTTCTGTGATAGATATTTGATTTCCGGGATTTTCTTATAAAAAATCCGCGACCATAAAAAAATCAAAAGTTGACTGTGGAGAAACCCCAGACCCAGAATCTAGTAGATTTGACATGTCAAATGAAAAAAATAGGTATGTGCACAACTCGAGTTGTTAGGCAAATCACGCCCTCACGAAATTACACACTAGTTTCGCTGCATCCGCTCATGTGTAAATTACTATTTAAAACTTTTTATATAAACATACTTTTCTACAAATATCTGGTAAACAATTATTATAAATTTCAATAATTGTCACAAAAAAAGTTCTGCACAAAAAATGAAAAAGTTTTGCACGAAAAAAGGCCTATAAAACATTTATGTATGAGCAATTTACGGTTAGGTACTCGAGCGAGATACTATTCCAGTAAAATTTGACTTTTTCTTCAAAACAAAATTCCTGTCCATTGTAATTTTTGCAATTTCAGGGGATGAGAGACACCTAACAATGACCAGATACAAACCTTATCAGGTTCTAACCAGTTTCTGGGTATCTTCATGTGACAATAAAAATCAACTTAAATAAATAAATAAATAACAATAAAAAACAAAACCCCGCAGAATCCTTATTTAGATAACTAGGGTGGTATTCAATCAGTGGATCAGAAGTCTCCATGGGAACAAGCCCAGAAGACTCGTTTTCTCTTATTACTACTGAAGATGGAGTTTTTTACTCGTGACAGTCCTTTTATTGCTCTCAGTAACATATTTTTAAATATTTTGGCCTATGGCCTCTGTACTCTTTTTTGATTGGTTTAAGAAAAAATATTAGATGGACAATTTGTAAAGAATAAAAAAAAAATACTGCAGTTACATTTTCAGTCTGTTGAGCAATTATAGAGAAAAACAGGAAAAATTTTTCAAGTTTTGGTGTCATTTTCCGTAATTATTTTATTATGACTTTTACAATTAAAAAATTAACACACTAAACCATCAAAAACTATAATAAAAAATATCGAATTTTCACACTCATAGTCGAGACTATTATGTATTACAAAAAACACCACACATCAAAAACTTTTTCTGATTTTCTCGAAAACTTAGTTAAAAATATAACTACTATAGCAACAGAAGAAGAATTCTTAGCAAATGATAATTTACAATTTTTCTCTAACACTTGGGGGGGGGGGAGGGTGTAATTTAAAAATATACAGAGTAGCTATAGAAAGTTCAGTTTTAAATTTTGAAAAAAATGAAAAAACATGTCCATTTTGTAATTTCATTTCTGTTGATGTAATAAAAATTTAATCAGGGTGCTCCTTGGCTCAGGAATGACGACATTGTCTATTTTTTTTTTTTTTTATCGGACACCGTGAATATTATTACATATATTCCTGAGAAAATTTAATTACATGTATACAGGGTGTTATAACTACCATCTAGTGAAAAATAAATTACGGTGATTCTATTCTAAAAAATGTCCCTGTTAACATGGGATTCGCAAACGCACCGATTTCAAGATACAGGGTATTCAAAAAAATTGTTTTTTCGTACTTTTTTGCGATATCTCAAGAGCCGTCTGAGCTACAGGCTCCAGCTTTTGTACAGATTTTTACATTAATAATAGCTACTTTTAAGGCTCCAAAATAATGTTTGGATACTACATAAAAAGTTAAAATAGGGACATGTAAGCCGTTTTAGGATATCTTGAGACGTTTTTAATGTAAACAACTTCGAAAATGAAAAATAGCGTTTTTCACTTGTTAAATAACGTCAATTTAAACAGCATCTGTAAAAACCATTATTATATGGGATTTTCTCAGGAAATATGAAAATACAATATACCTACAGGGTGTCCTATTTAAAAAAAAAATAGACAATTTCGTCAATACTGAAGAAGAAACACAGGGTACAAATTGTTTTTACATCAATAAATTAAATGTAAATTAAATGTACAAAATTGACCTGCTGTTTTTGCACTTTTTTCAAATCTCAAAAATTTATTAGAAGGTTGCCAGATTTTCTAGCTACCTGTAAGTGTGACTGTCATGATAGAAAAATCACCACCAGATCATGAGTTTTTGCGGACTTAAGAGTTTCTCATCAAAAACAACAAAAAGTTAAACTGGATAAGAAGTGCGAAAAAAGTGCGATATGCCAAAAAATAATCTCAAATTGAGACAATCTCAAAAGAGGAATCCTTCTCAAAAGGACCTTCACAGGATTGGTTACCATACTCCATTTTTAGTCTATAGGTTAAGTTCCTACTAAACTAAAGTCCGTTCAGTAAAACTTATTGTTCATAAGCCATAAAATGTCATGGGTGTTGAAGCTTATAGAGTAGTAGAATCCTAAAAATATGCCTGCCTACAAAGGTGCAATTTGATATAAATACACATAAATCCTGGCTATAACAAATGTTTGAGATTTCTGGTTTACCCTTATAATGTAAGATTGGCCATGTTACTGGTCGTTTGGTAATAGGCGAATGGCGAATAGGCCTGAATATATTTCTCTCCTTGTTCTTCATAAACACCTGTATTAGGATTTACCTTTTGTACAGAATTTTAGGACTCCTAAGAGCAAATAGTTCTTTTCTATTGTGCTATAAGGGCAGGTTACCTTGACTTTTGCAAAAGTTTCCCTGAAAGGGACTTCAGCTTATTGCATTGGCCATTATCATTTTGTGAGCAAATAATAAGGGGGAGTTTCAAAATCATGTCTGAGATTGAATCTGTAAAATGAAACATTTTCAACAGTATTAGATTTACTCTTCATTTTTTTATTAGAATTTATGATTTTTGTTTTGCCCCTAGAAAACATTGACGCCAGTCACTTGAGTTTTTAGATTAAAGAGCTTCAGTCCAACATATTACTATAATACCTTACACCATTTCATGGGCCTCAGGCAGAAGTCATTAAGTCCAACTTAAATGAAATTGTATAGGAACAAGTCCAGTTTAACGATTTCAGATTTGAAATGCACATACCTTGGTGACAGGTGACTTGATATTTACCGACTTGGGTATTATAGCTCTATGTATCAGCTGATGAGCCTAGGAAGTCGTGTGTATGTAAACAGTGCTCATTATCTTGGCCTATAACTCTATGAAACTGCTTATAATTTGAAACTTTCAAAATTTCTTTAATAAAAATCGTTTTCAATTCAATTAAAAAAAAGCAGAATTGCATCAACACAAAAGAGGTCGACTGTTTTTCTGAAGCAAGTACATATTACCTACATATAAGTGCTGGGCTGGGCACGTTTTGTAAGAGTTTTAGGATGAAAGAAACCTTCTACCTATTGTAACTTGTTTCATGTTATTATAAATGTAAATTACTGTGAAAATAAAACCATCAAATATATCAACACTTTTTATTTTTCAAAATTATCTTACATTAACTTATTTTGCCTTCTTAGACTTGATCTTACGAATGTAAAATTCAAGTTCCTTGCCCTCTAAAATGTAACCGTCTGCTCGGCCGCACTGTCCAGGACGAGACGCTAGGCAAGCTGAAACAAAATCACAATCTCAACAACCATCCGATCGAGTCATCAATTTTTTTACAACCGAAATAAACAAATCAGAGTAACTATGACAAGCACTTCCTCGCCGAAGAAAATTATCCAAAACGGACGATTTTGAGCCCTCGGCTCGCTTTAAATTTTATCATCACAGAAAATCATGAATCAATTTTTTTTGTTATAAACAATAGACTACAATACATACCTAACATACGGCCAGTTTGGAATTGTTCTTCTAGCGCAGGCTCAACTTTGGCCGTTTTCTGTCTCTTTTCGTATTTCTTTTGAATTTTTTTACTACTCTTCTCTTTCTTATTCAAAACTGCTTCTTCTTCGGGAGTCTGCAAATATTAAAAAACGGGCTATATTATCTGTATGCAACCGAGTAGGTGAATCGTTTTAAAGAAAAACGCTTTTCAGAAATGCATGAAAGGTTTTTTAATCACGAAAAATCATCTGACACGCGTAGAATCATCATAAACAATAACAGTCCATCATTCGTTTGCTCAGTTCCTGGTCGGTCAAGGTAACCAATAAGAGGGCCTATATTAAGCACATGGTGTGCTTATATTTCTGCCATTATGAAAGAGAGGGTAACAATAAATGGCTCCATTCCAGAACATTGCATTAACAATAGGACAAGGTTAAGATTTCAGTAGCTCAGACAAATTTACATCCATGCCATGTGGCATACAATCACAACAACAAATCAAATAATGACCACCCAAATGAAACTTTACATAAATCACATGTTCTCAGAATTTTGATATCAAGGCATACTCAAAACTAGTGATTATAACTGGCACCACCAACTTACCAATTTAGCTCCCTTCTTACGTCCAAGCGAGAGAACATAGTGGCCTTCATACCATTGCCTGAATGGGGTAGCGTCAATAACAACAATAGCGTTCTTCACTAAAGTCTTGGTACGCACCAATTCATTGTTGCTAGCATTATAGACAACATCAATGATACGAGTCTTACGTGCTGTTCCTTCAGAGCCCCATGCGAAGTTGCCTGTGTCCAATCTGAGGGCCCTGTACTTAATATTTCCGCCTCTAGTCCTAACGTAATGGATTCTTTGAGCTCCCAGTTTGGTGTTGGCAGCAGGTCGGCCCAATTCGAATTTCCTCTTCTTACGGAGAGGCTTCCTTTTGCCTCCGGTGGCTCGCCGCTTATGCCAGTGATCCCTGCTGATACCTTAAAATGAAAGGAAATTCACATCAGGCGGAGTTTTTTCAGGGTAAATTTGGTGTTTCGTGACGATACACTTCAGAACGCTGTGGGATATTTAGAGTCGTCACAACAAATCGGACAAATTATAATTGTTTTTCATCATATTGATAGGTGAGAGGTAAGGAAGGTTAGAGCATGTTTTTATTATGGAATCAAAGTTAAAATTAAGAGAAATTTATAGAAATGTGGCAAAAATAAGATACCTGAAGCCTTGTACTATAACATGTTCAATTCAATTTCAATTGATGTATTTAGAATTCTAAGATATTTCAAGATTTTTTTAATAAAACTTACCCATTTTGTGAGATGATCACTTCCAACAACTTTTAAAGGAAAGACATTTTAGATTGCGGTTTTCGTTTGAAATGAAGGAGACAGACGATAGACGATGCAAGCTATGGTTGACAATATTGACATTAGACATTAGACATTAAGATTTAGTTACGAGTCTTCTTTTTCTATATTGTGGAATATTTTTTGTACAATATGTCAGTGCGCACTCAATTTGTGACGTCATGCGTTTGAAAGATACAGACGACATAAAATACAAAATGAGAGTAATAATAAAGTGAATTAGTAGTTTCTTTCCATGTTTGTATTTGTTGCAGTGTAGTAATTTTAATTAGTTATTTAATTTAGTTAATTAACCTTGGTGGCTACTACCTTAAGTAGAAACTATTGTCAAAATAGTACATCTACCTATAATTTGATTTGAAGCTCTTAAAATATTGTACGAATCGCTTGCAATGCAAAATAAATACCTAATATAAAATAAATATTTTATAAATATGGGTAATAATAATCAATTATGTATGTAACTTTTTATCACCTTTTATACCTTTGTAACTTGTAACTTTCCTGTAAATTTATTTTTTGAGTTTTGCCTTTGGCTATTATTTGAAAGAGACTTTTAGAAATTTCCGTTTCGTTATCTATTGAGTTTTTCATATCGTTTTCCTCAAAGCTTACAAATGTCAATTAAATTTAATAATTAATTTATTACTATTAATAATTTAATAATTAATAATTACATTATTACATTTTTCAAATTTTAGATGGATCGCTAGAATTTTACCGTTAGAGAGCCTATACAACAATAATAGACGCTCTGTCAGTGTGCATGACGTGCTCGTCACTGGGCGGGGCTAAGTGTGGGAATGGTTCTAAATAAACAAATCGTTGATATTAGTTTTACTCGAACCGCCGAGCAGCAACTTTATGTTTTTTCCAAATTTTGCGCCTTAAAAATCGACAAAAACCTTTAATTAATTGTATTTCGATAACTTGAATCAAAATATGCGTGATCATTTGAGTTTGACGTTTGGCCTTTGGATTCAAAACATCCGGAAGGACACCGTCGAAGCAACTGCAACCGCCAGAAGAGGGAAGAGGCTTGAGCTTGACAATGGCGAACATAACATTACCGATATTTATCACCATCTTCTGATTAATAACTAACCTAAATGGACTGATAGAATATTTATTTATAATAATATTGGATTTGCGACTAGGGAATTCATATAAACTTATTAAATTTTATCGTTATTGTTTAATAGTGGAAGATTAATATGTTTCAAAAAAAATGGAACTCGAGAATTTATTGGAATTTACAGACGATAAAGATTTTCTGCAATAATAATTATAAAATTTGATGTTGTGGAGCATTACATGACAAGAAAATAAAGAAAATAGGTTTAACTAATTAGATAAACCAGTAAAATCAATAATCAAAGCAACGTGGGACTATTATTGTCATTATTATTATCATTATTGTCAGTGACGTCACACTAACACTAACGGCGTCCATTTAACGTCAATCGACCAAAGTAGGTGGCTGATGCCAGACAGAGATCGAATACAACCGAAAGAGTATCACTTCCACCTGCTGATCACCTGAACCTGTCATGACAAAGAATTTTTAAATGTGTCCGCGTAACATAGCTGACTTCCGTCGAACTCTTCACAAAAAAAACTTTTTCGCTGACTCTTTTCTTTCGTTTGTTACTTCTTTGCAATCGGCCGGCCTTAAGAATAAATGAGACAGTGACAGTGTATTCAAAGAATTTCAATTATTAGTTTTTCATTGTCAATTTTCCACATTGTCCATTGTCAATGTCAAAAGGGCCAAATATAGAAGTTCAAAATGTCGGCTTCCGTCACGGTCACATAACCGCAACCGCATTTCAGTCTTTCCTGATGTTCTTTATTCGAAGATAAAATTCTCTTTTTCTCTTCAAAAATCAAAATAAAATTAAATAGGATATTGAAGATTGATCAGATATCTAGCTTGGGCCTGTTGAGCAGTTATAAATTAATGAAATAAGTGAATCAATAAATGAAATTAATGAATTATAACGGCTGCTAATTGCTCTATTTTTAAATTTCGATTTTGACGTTTCTGAGAAATAAACTTCATTCTTCATTCATAAGCTAAGAAGCGATAGAACTGGGAACGGACTCAAACTCAAAAGCAAAGGTCAGGGACAACTTGAGGCAGGCGTGATAGTACACATTTATCAATAATATACATAATTAACAGTGGAAATAAATATGGCTCTTTCTCGTCTTTCTGCCGGTCGTGTAGCTGGAGCCTTCAAAGTCGCAATCAAGTACTACAACAAGCCTGTTATTCGCCCCCAGATCGCTACAATGGTAAGTACTAACACTTGATCAGAAGGCCTGTTATGTCATCACCACCAGTGTATTAATTTTAATTACTTTACAACATTATTGTAATAAATAATAATTATTCATGTAATCTTGTTTTGTTGTAACCTTCCATTTTACTTCTACCAACAGGCAGAATATAGAAGTGAACGAGACACATTTGGAGAACTGAAAGTACCATCTGATAAGTACTATGGGGCTCAGACTGTCAGATCAACAATGAATTTTGCTATTGGTGGAGAATTTGAAAGAATGCCAGTAAGTAGTCAACTTATAATACTTTCCTATAAACCTCAGGTCAGGTAAATATTTACCTTTCTAAAGGTAACTATACAAAAGTGGTGCCCCGGATTTAAAGGGATTATTCTTGTTGCCAGAGTGTACTGATTTTACCATTACGATACATACCAATTTTTTACTGAATAATGGTGATGACCAGAACCACAGCTGTAAACTTACCTTTCTAACTCCAGCTAGGAATAAATCAGTTTTCTTCAGGATGGTGTACCTTCCTGATGATAACCCGATTATCGTAACAATAATAATCGAAATCTTAATTTTCAGTATCCCGTGGTAACTGCAATGGGCGTCTTGAAGAAAGCGGCCGCAATTGTCAACAAAGACTACGGACTGGATCCAAAGTTGGCGGATGCGATTTCACAAGCTGCGGACGAAGTTATTAGCGGAAAGTTATACTGCGATCATTTTCCACTGGTGATCTGGCAAACCGGATCGGGAACACAAAGTAACATGAATACAAACGAAGTCATCAGTAACAGAGCAATTGAAATATTAGGAGGGGAATTGGGCTCCAAAACGCCAGTCCATCCCAACGATCATGTCAATAAAAGCCAGAGTAGCAACGACACTTTCCCCACTGCCATGCACATAGCAGTGGCTTTGGAAATCCATCACACTCTTATCCCGAATTTGAGGCTACTTCACGGCGCTTTGCTGAAGAAACAAAACGAGTTCGCCGATATCATCAAGATCGGCCGAACGCACACTCAAGACGCCGTTCCATTAACGTTGGGTCAAGAATTTAGTGCTTACGTGCAACAAATGGAGTTCGCTATTGAACGAATAAATGACACTCTACCGAGGTTGCATATGCTAGCATTGGGAGGTACTGCAGTAGGAACCGGCTTGAACACTAGAAAAGGGTTTGCAGAAAAATGCGCTGCCAAGATTGCTGAATTAACCGGCCTACCTTTCATTACTGCACCAAATAAATTTGAAGCTCTTGCTGCTCATGACTCCATGGTCGAAGTATCGGGTGCTTTAAACACCATCGCTTGCTCAATAATGAAGATTGCAAACGACATCAGGTAAGGAGGTTAAATTAAAAAATTGAATTTTTTCATGTATTTTGATAAAAATGTTTACAGATTTTTGGCGTCTGGTCCTCGTTGCGGTCTTGGTGAACTGTCGCTGCCAGAAAACGAACCTGGAAGTTCCATAATGCCCGGCAAAGTAAACCCAACGCAATGCGAGGCTATTACGATGGTCGCTGCTCAAGTAATGGGTAACCACGTCGCTACAACCATCGGCGGTTCGAACGGGCACTTCGAGCTCAACGTTTTCAAGCCGATGATGGTTGCCAATGTGCTAAGGTCTATTAGGTTATTGGGAGATAGCTGCAAGTCGTTCACTAATAATTGTGTTGTTGGTATTGTTCCCAATAAGGAGAGGATCTCAAAACTCCTTCACGAGAGTCTCATGTTGGTTACCGCCTTGAATCCTCATATCGGTTACGATAAGGCCGCTCAGATCGCTAAAACTGCGCATAAGGAAGGATCCACTTTGAAGGAAACGGCAATCAAACTCGGGATTCTCACCGAGCAGCAGTTTAATGATTGGGTAAAACCGGAAGATATGTTAGGACCTAAGTAAATATTTTTATTGTGTACTTGGAATTTGAAACTTCTAAGTAAGTCTAAAATTATGTTTTGTCTAATAGGTAATCTCTTTTCGTGCTTTTGATTTTCAAATGTATATATTTCATGTTGTTGAAGAATATTTGTTTGTATAAATTGTTTGATATTAGTTGCTGTTTTATTTTTTTTTATAATATCAATAGTAATAAGTTCTCAGTTTTTAACAATGATGTCTGATAATTATTCTTTTCACTGGTTGAAGACATTTCTGCTTGCATTGGGAGAAAGAATATTGTTGTTGATGCCTCAGGATATGTTAGGTTAGTAGCTTGTCAATTATTATTAAATGTACAATGCAACAATTGATGTATGTGTTGAAGAGCTCCAATACCAAATCAAGGTAAACCGGCCAGATTTTCCCTGGTTTTTGACCAGGAAACAAAAGATTTTCAAAATATATGGAGCTTTCGTATTGCTTGTTTTTACAAAAGGAACTTATCCTAAAATTAAAAGGTTGAAAGAAACTAATTAGATACTAATACTAATACCATTTCATAAAGTGAATTCAAAAATCACTAAATACAGGGTGTTATGAAGAAAATGGCGCCCAACTTAGTCTGACAGCAGATTTTTTTAGACTTGCGAATTAAAAACATTTTAACAGTATCTGAACCCAAAGTATTTAAGATAACAAAACGAAATTTGGACTGCTTGGGGTTTATTGTAGGTCTATTTAAAAAATCATGTTCCAACACCTTTGGTAATCTTATAAAAGAAATGCTTCAAAATTCGCTTAATGCAAATTATGGTTGAGTAGGTTTTGTAAAATTTTTCCAAGAGGAATTAACGAGGAAAATTTAGTCACTTCTATTTGTTATTTGATTTAAATTAGTTCCCTACTTTAAAAGTTGTTGCATGCCACTGGAATGGATCTTAATAGCTAAGTTAAAATCACTGTGACCTTATCAACCTTCTGATAAACAAATTCGTGATACAAAAATACATTAAACCTGTATCATAATACTTGTTTACACTTTACAGAAATAGAGATAATTATACAGGAACACTTTTAGGATGTTACAGAGTCGATCACTAATTTTAAGGAATTTTTATAGAAAAATTCATAACCAGCCATGTAGAGTAGGACTTCTAGGTGTGCCTTTCGATAAAGGGCAACCAAAAGTGGGTGTAGCTAACGGTCCTAAAGCCCTAAGGGAAGCAAAACTGATTCAGCAAATCCAAACTATCAGTAAGTAAACATTCCTCTTTTTTTAACGGGTCTAAATTTTTTTCTTATAGATAAATTAGTCGATGTGAAAGATTATGGTGATATCAACTATATGGCTGATAATACCAAGTTCGCAGAAATAGATAACATGAAAGATTACTCACATGTGGCCTGTTGTAATTTGGAGTTGTCGAAAAATGTAGAAAAAGTTATTCAAGATAAACGAATATGTGTATCCTTGGGAGGTGACCACTCTATAGGTATTTTTTTATTATTATTAAAACATATCACATTGTAATTATTACCAAAAGGGGTGCAAAATATCGATTGTTGTCATTTTCTGATGCAATATATTAGACTTTAACAAAAACATCTCCTTCAATTATTACAGTATAGGTAATTAGATTTCTGAATAGTAGTTAAATTCAGTGATGAACACTTCTTTCTCTATTCGCTATTTCGCTATATAATCTTTCCCAGGCATGAAACAAAGAATATTAAAATTCTGATTGGAAAGTAGTATAGGTTCTATTTTTCATAAAGTGGTCCCGGTTATAGGTATAGCTGGAAAATAATTAATGGGATGAAGATATACAGTTCTATGCATAAACAAGAAATGGAGATAATTTATTATGTATTAAGGTACATTAGGTATGATAAATTTAAAAAAATACATGTCGGCATTAATAAAATAATATGTGCAATGTTTTATGGTCTACTACCAGAGCTGTCAAAGATACTTTTGTAAAGTATCTAGATACAAGATACTAGATACTTAAAAAAAAGTATCTATATAAAAGATACTTTGGTATCTTAGATACTTTTTTGTAACTAAGATACTGGTAAAAGTATCTTAGATACAAGATACTTTCCCAAAGTATCTATTTTTTTTAGATACAGATACTCAATAAAAAAAGTATCTAAGTTACTGTATCTAAGATACCGAGAATATCTAAGATATTCTGAAGTATCTTTTGATTTCTCTAATCATATCCAAAAACATTTTGAGAAAGGTAGATTTCTATTTAAAATTTAAGTTTTTGATCACCTGCTTTTATTCGAATTTTACCAACTTTAATTTATTTATTAGTTAATGCGTGCGTATAAAATTTGAACAAGGAAACAGAGCTGGGAGTATCTTAAAAAAAAAGATACTTTTCAAAATCTAAGATACAAGATAATTGCCCGTATTCACAAACGATAATTACCAAATAATTACGTAATCAGTTATCTCCATCTCATTCTATTGCAAGTAAACTGCATATCTCCATCTCACTCGTTTAATTAATTACGTAATTATTTAGGAAATTATCGTTTGTGAATACGGGCAAAATATCTTTTATCTAGACACTTTCTAAAAGTAGTATCTTGTATCTTATCTACTTTGTATCTATTTTAAATACAATTTTAGATACAATACATATTTGTATCTATTTTAAATCAAAGTATCTAAGATACTTTGTGAAATAGATCCTTTTTATATGTTGCAAGTTACGGCTTGTGCAACATTGCCCGTTTGATTATGTTGCTTGCATAAGGTCTAGGTCATCTGTCAAATTTTATAGTATTTCTTCTATTTGTATTTTTCAAGTAGGTATATCTCTAAGAAGCTTTCATTATCTAGGAAACTTTTAGTATCTAAGATACTTTTAGTTCCTAAGATAGTTTTTGGGAGTATCTTAGATAGTTTTAGAAGTATCTTGTATCTAAGAGACTTTTGATTCTTAGTATCTTTATCTAAATGTATCTGAAGATACTTTTTAGAAAGTATCTATTATCTTGTATCTGGATACTTTTTAAAGTATCTTTCCCAGCACTGCAAGGAAATGTAAATAAAGTGTTTGTTGTTATTTTTCCATAATTTGATAATTCAATAAATTATCACCACCTCGTATTGTTGAACTCTAATAATGGAAAAATCGTGTGTGGGAGCTCTATTAACAAAGGTCAGGCGAGTTATCTTATAGTGTAGCATTCAACAATGGTTTTCAATGTTTACAATAAAACCTGATTTCCTGGCAATTATTTAGACAGCTTTGTAGCGATAGTACCTAACCACGAATTTTATTGCTCCGCGATTGCGATAAGAAAAGTGATTGTTCTTCTATCAGTATTTGTGAAGCAATAGTTTGTAATATCCGCAATCCGCATTCATCAAAGCTGAAAATAAAACTCTGATGTTAAGTTTTGACATATTTAACAGCTGATTTATCCAATGATTAGAAGTAATTTTATGATAGTAATCTTATGAATTTTATTCTATAAGAGTGTACCACACTTTCAATTTACAATATATCACCCTGTATATTGAAGACCATCAATTTCACACCACTTCCGAGGTATCCATACATACTTGGGAAACTCCAGATGATCAAATTTCAGCAAAAAAACATCAAAAACCATAACCACCACCCTGAAAACTCCATCCAAACTTCCTCCTCTGGAAGTTGCTTATAACATCCCTAAAATTAAATAAAATCAATTTATTATTATTTGCACCAATTAAATCAAGTAAATCGACTTGAATCCTTACAATGAGAGCACTGAGCATTTAGGTTTGAACCCTTGAAGACATCAGAATTTCTCAAACACTTTAATATATTATCATGCAACCTTCTTAAGGTTGCATATCTAAACGACACCACTAATTAATTATAAATTTAGCTATAGGAACAATAGACGGCCACATAAAAGCCAAAGAAAAGAACGTGTGTGTTATCTGGGTTGATGCTCACGCCGACATGAACACAAATAAAACTTCTTCAACGGGAAACATACACGGAATGCCAATGGCATTACTAGCTAAAGAACTGTCGGATTACTGGCCGTATTTACCTGGAATGGACTGGCAAAAACCGATAATATCTATCAAAAATGTAGCATACATAGGCTTACGTTCTGTCGACGCTTACGAACGACTGGTTATAGACAAGTTAGGAATAAACGCTTTCGGAATCGAAGACGTCGAAAACTACGGAATTAGTACTGTGGTAAATATGGCACTAGACAAAATCGATCCTTACAGGAACAAGTCCATTCATGTCAGTTACGACATCGATTCATTGGATACTTTAGAAGCACCTAGCACTGGCACTTCAGGTACCTATTATATTATTTTCCCTTGAATATGGCAAAAGTGAATTGTATGTTTTGTTGTTTTAGTGCGAGGCGGTCTTTCGTTAAGAGAAGGTATCCATATAATGGAATCGGTGTATAAAACGGGACGACTAGGAGCTATGGATTTAGTTGAAGTTAATCCTAGCATAGGATCTGCCGGTGATGTTAAAAAGACTGTCGATGCAGCTATACATATTATTTTAGCGGCATGCGGTCATTCAAGAAGAGGCCTATTATTGCCCCATAATGTGGACACTTTACCTTTACAGACGTTTCCTCCAACACAACCGTTGATATGATAGCAAAACTGTTACGCTAATGTAAATTATTTATCTTTATTGCATCATGTGAACGTGAACTTATTTTTTTATCATAAGATTTGTAAGTATTATTTAACTTCGGCATTTATTATGCCTTGATAAGGGAATCGATGTCAAAACAAAATTTTTGCCGTTGATATTTTAGTTTTTAGGCCCTCCAGACACTGCTCGATATCTTGTGTCTATTGCTTGTATATTTTTATCTTCAGAAGTAACTGTAAAGACCGGTTAAATTCACATCTATAGCATCAATTATTGTACTGATCGCTTTCAAAACATCAATTTTCATCTACAATTTTGATTGATATTATTATATACCTTCCACTCTAGTTTTACCAATACTTTGTTAATGTTATACTCACATAAATAAAATATGAATTAATATTATAAGTTGCATATTACAAGTATATTTTAGTAAATTGTTATTATTCCTCCTAATATTCCATAAAAAAGCAGCAGAATAAAAGATTTTAAACAGAAAGAAATATTCCTTGTAAAGAAAAGAGTTGTGTCGGTAACGTTGGTTACCTGTCTCAGATAAAAATCGCTTTAACCAAATAACCAGGCTCAAACGCCGGTTGCTCTGGTCACAATCAGAATAATAACCGAGTTCTAAGACCTAATCAAGAACCTAAATGAACTTGACAAGAAGTATATTCATATAAATCTCACTTCCTAAAAAATATAAATTTTTTGTTGATAGTTTCCTACTTACGTAATTAGTATTTACCTACTTACTCCTTAGGTTAGGCAGCCCATAATTCACCTATGTATAGTCAAGATGATAAGGTCAGCTTCCCCAAAGAGGCTGACCTGGTGGGGTCAAGGTATGAAGGCTTAGATTTCTGGGTCCGTTTCTAGAAAAAGTATCGAACATATGTGAAATAAATACCAATTTAGTGATTCTTGGCATCAAAGGGGTGTTAGCTAAATGGATCTTTATAATACCCACTGTAAGTATAGTTATTTTAAGTTTTTCTAATTCAATCATTACTTTGTGCAGTTATCAAATAAAAGTATCAAAAATGAATAAAAATTTTGAGATTGCCCATTATTCTGTGGTTGTAGGAAATATATTGTACATTACTTGCGTGGAAAGTGTCATTTCACACTCATGGGATTGCTGTACTCCGCTAGCGTCTAGTGGAAGAATAAAAAAGATATACCATCCCTTAGAATGATGGCTTTATTAACCTGAATGAGATCAAAAACAACCTGAATGAGATCAAAAACTGAGAAAATAGGTGTAAGTACCTAGTACCCACCTACTAGGAAAAAGGGCCCAAAATTAAACCCCCGTTTCCCTGTTGTTCAAGCAGAATCAATCACAGTAGGTTAAAAATGCAAAACTGTACGCTCACTTGATAGAAAACGGAAACATATATTACTTTAAAAATATAAAACATACAGTAGACCATTTTATCTCCTTCCCTTCCCTTTGCCCTTGCCTTTACCACCGGCAGCTGCTTGATGAGTTTGTTCCGAACCACTTTTAACGGCTCTAGATTTAAGTTTCGGAATCGTCTCGCCGAGATGTACCATGATGGATTCTCTGGTCGGGAAAGCGGAGCTACACAAGGAGCCGTCATCGTTCTTCAGCTGCACTCTTATGCGTCCTCTGAACAGCGGTTCTTTGCTCGGTTCTCTGCTGTACAGTTTGTTTTCGACTCCGACCTTCAAACCGGCAGATTGCAGAACGTCTCGAATCTCTTGATGTGTGGGATTTTCCACGCATTTTTCTTTAGCTATTCTTCTTCCCTGGTTGATGGTTTTCTTGCTGTTAAGGTACGCGGGGTAAATACAAATCCATCTCTCTGGGTGACTATAGTTTTTATCTGGGGACCACTGTAAGGTGCCACTGCCACGGGCACACTGCGGCTGCAGTTGTTGCATTATTCAAAGTGTTCGATTAACTTGCTCAAGCTGGATTTAAGAACGTGGGTACTTGAAACCAGATGTAACAAAATTATGAATTTAATTAGATATTCAGAAGTAAGCAAAGCAATAAGCAAGCATACTGAGCAATGAGCATACATTTCTTTATTATTCATTGTAAGGTAAGATTTATAAGCATGCAACAGTAATAGCTGTGAAGTCTGATTTTATTGACACAATGACAGATGACAATGGCTGGTAGTTGTCTATTGTCTTCTCATTTAAATACTTTCGAAGCAAATCAGGAAACCTGCATTACCGACACTAACGTTTGACGCAAATACAGGTTCCTTAGACCTGCGGGGCACGCGCACGACTATCACGAGTTCTAAAAAGAGTACTCGTAAACAATTCGAGTACTAATACTCGGAAAATGTAAGAGTACTCGTAAGTATTCACTCGTAAGTACTTTTGGATCAATCAGAGGTGTACGAGTAGAAGTAATACTCGTAGACACACGAGTCCTTTACGAATGAATAGTTATTCATGATACAAATAAACAAGAAATATGTCAGCGCGCACCCTATGACGACAGCTACATACGACACGGCAATAATAATAAAGTAAATTATTAGTTTATTTCGATGTTTTTTGTATTTGTTTCGGTAATTTTAATTAGGTAAGTACTTCCATCACTCTTGGAGGCTACTTATAACTCAAAACGATGATTGCTGAAGTGAATTGCAGGTTAAATAAAAACTCAGTACGTATGACACTAGTGACACACTGCAAGTGCGTCGAACGGTGAACTTGTTTCCAAAGTTCCGTTCCCTGATGACGACATGACATGTCATTTCCACTTGCAAAACTACCCGGAATTCGCGAGTAATATTCTCGAGTAGTTGAAAATTGTACTTACTCGTACGAGTAATAAGTATTTTGCATGGAAAGTACTTATGAGTAAAAAATTACGAGTATATCTTTTAGTCGTAACAAAAATACGAGTAAAGTCACAGAATAGGTACAGTCAGAATATAAACTTCAATAAAAATACCGAGTTCGCGTATTTCCTCGGCGCATAGTGATCCGCCATGATTTGAGATGAGCTTTCATTAGTTTTGAATGCGGGCCCACAAAATAGAATTGTACCTATATTCTGTGGCGGGCTGGTGGCGGGCCTGCGTTTCTACTCTGAAGCAATGGCCGCTGAGGTGTTCTATTCTGTGGCTTGTCTCTAAAAGATCAAAGGCACCGCCGGCGAGTTTAGCTTCTGATTGTATCTTTTCTGTGGTAAAGTACTAGAGTACATGGCAACGGCTGATAAATTCTTCGTTGCTCGTGAATTAGGAAACCTGCATTACCGACACTGACGCTACTACGTTAGTGTTGGTAATACAGGTTCCCTATCGTGAATACGCCCACAAAATTCCTTTCGACATTGTTTGATATTCTTTTGACATATTTTTGTAATCATGACCAGTATATTATTTTGCATATTATAATAAGTATTTTGTATGTTGCGATCGTAATAAAAAAATTATGATGTTCTCACTCACTTATATTAATAGAGAAGTTAAAAGAGTGTGTAATTTCCTGTGCTTGCGCTAAACACAGTTATAATCCTTAACCTGCAAAAAGTTTTTCATTTTTGAAGGCAGTCAAATTTCGCACTCAAAGCTAGCGCCTGAAAAAGATTCTTATCTCCGCCCCTGGATTTTGTGCCACTTTGGCACTATTATTAATGGTAATCTAAAGATAAAGTTCGCGTGCGAAGTTTCATCCAAATTAATTACTCGGAAGACAGTGAAAATTAATTTCGCATTTAAAGATTGGCGTGAGAAATTAAAAAAAAATCATATCTCCGTCCCTGGACACTTACGCACCACTATTTGTCGGAGGTACATCTAAAGGTACATCTAAAGCAAAGACTAATTTGTAATAATTCCAGGTTAATTGCCAATTAAATTCACGAAAGTCGTTTAAAATCCCACTAAAGTGAGTGTAGAAATTCGAATCGACGTGGCAACACTGCACGCGATATGTACTCTCGGCGCTAGAGCTTGGCGCTCTAGACTGTGTCTAGGCCTCTTGGTTCAGGGACCTTGGAGTCCCGTTACGTGAGCGCCACCGGACGTTGCCGGCTCGTGCGTATTCTCGGACAGGGCTCTTCAACTATAGCGGCGTAGCATAGGGATTTTCATGCAATTTTTTTTATTCTTTAATATTTTGCTTCCCTGGTTATTTTATACTTTTTAGAAAAAGTGCAATCCGGCATACGCCTTTAAATCAAGCCATTGCACGTTCTTATTGGATTATTAAATTACCCTTTAGAAACTATATTGATCAAATAATATATTGGCTACGTCATTCCATAGCAACTCCATAGCAACTCAAGATAACAAGACACCTGCTATAACAAGAAATATTATTAATTCTTCCATATTTACAGATTTTTGAAAGCTCTCAACAATTTTATAATAAATAAAAAATTAATTAAAATGTCATCTTCTGAGTTTTGCGATATTACAAAGTTAGCTGATTTTTTTCATAAGGTTCAAGGAAAAAATGAGAACTCCGACTCTGAATTTGAAAGCGAGTGTGAAGATCACCAAATACCTGAAAATAATCAAAAAGGTGAGTGGGTACCTACCTAAAATGTTATTTCATAACTTATATTCGCATAGCTTTTACAGAGTCAGGAAGGAAAGATCAACAATCTTGCTCAAAGAAAACCAGTCCATATTCGAAATTAGATGTCGAGGGAAAACGAAAAACTAATGAGAATTGGGAGCTTTATGATGAAAACGAGGTTCCATTTGACGACGAAAAAACGAATACGAAGGGCGATTGGAAAGCTTGTCCTCAATGGGAAATCTCCTACAGACAGCAAGTCACTTCTTCGGACGTCTATCTCCAGGTATTTGTCAAACAAATAGAAAGAAATTATTATAAGATATTAAACGAGAACTTTCTTTTAGATGGGTCCAAAAAATCCATCCACTGCAAGTTGCGAGGACATGATTATCACGGTTCATTTACCGCAAGACAAACGTCCCAATATCGATCTGAAAGTTTTGGTTGAGAGACTTCAAGTCACCTCCCCGAAACATTATTTAGACATCCCCTTACCTCACCCAGTTGACCCAAAACTTGGGAACGCTCAATGGGATAATGAAAAAGAGAAACTAATCATCACGCTCAAAATGAAGAGGGAATTTGATTATATGAACTTTTAAATTAAATGTTTATTGATAATTTAATGTTCAATAAATAATTGGTTTATGATATTTATGTATTTTGCACCAAAACAAGTACCACATAAATCTCACAACATAGAATTATAGTCACTTCATATTAGGTTGAAGTTAAACGCAGATCTCGGAAGGTTAGGGTATCTGTTTTACCGGCACTGACGCTTACTAGTAAGCATCAGTGTCGGTAATACAGGTATCCTATGGAATGTGGGTGCCGTGTATACATTTTCAAGCCGTTCATGAAACGCTCGTTTGAAATTATTTGCAGAACGAACTTCCAAAGAGCTATGGGAAAATCCAGTCAATGATATAACATTTTACCCATCTATCTTGCAATCACGTCTTCGCGTGAAGAAAACCATACGATCTTGGTGGTTAAGAATGGTGTGCTTCATTATTCATGGTTACCTATAGTTTCTGCAAGAAGAAGAGGAAACATCGACGCATCGACGCTATGGTAGCACACTGACCTGTTATAAGTCGCCTAACTCGCCTTTAATCAAGCGAATTACCAGCTCTCGTACAATACATTTGTGTAGATACAATAGCACAATATAAAATAAGAAAAGAAATTGTAGATGATTGCAAACTGACATCAAAAAGTCAATTTGACAAACTATTCAAGACCAAAAAAGAAAAATTACTTATAGTCCTAAAAGAAGAATTTCCACTCTTTTTAAAAACATTAAAAATTGAAATGACTTCATGCGCAGCCAACAAAACACAATTTAGAATTGAAAAAGACACTTTTGGGGAGCTTCAGGTTCCCTCAGATAAATACTATGGAGCTCAAACATTGAGATCTCTTATGAATTTTAAAATTGGAGGTGAATATGAGAGAATGCCAGTAAGTTAAGACGTCATTATTCCATTATTGAATTAACACAAACAACATTTGCAGTATCCTGTAATAACAGCCATGGGTATATTGAAAAAAGCATGCGCAATCGTCAACATGGAATATGGACTCGATCCTAAACTATCAGAAGCAATTTCGCAAGCATCAGATGAAGTCATCAGTGGCAAATTGTACTGCGACCATTTCCCATTAGTAATTTGGCAAACTGGATCTGGCACACAGAGCAACATGAACGCCAACGAAGTTATCGGAAATAGGGCCATTGAAATTCTGGGCGGCGTTTTGGGTTCAAGAAACCCAATTCATCCAAACGACCATGTAAATAAAGGCCAAAGTAGTAATGATACTTTCCCAACTGCCATGCACATATCGGTTGCGTTGGAACTCAACCATACACTCCTATCCAATTTAAAGCTACTCCAAGAAGCTTTACATAAAAAGAGTTGCGAATTTTCAGATATCATCAAGATTGGCCGCACTCACACTCAAGACGCAGTACCGCTGTCGTTAGGACAAGAATTCAGCGGATATGTGCAACAAATAAAGTTTGCCATAGAAAGAGTTGAATCGACTCTACCGCGACTTTACATGTTAGCCATTGGAGGCACTGCTGTAGGAACTGGGCTGAACACTAAAGTTGGATTTGCGGAAAAATGCGCTGCCAAAATTTCCGAATTAACTGGCTTACCGTTTATTTCCGCACCCAACAAATTTGAAGCTCTCGCAGCTCATGATTCTATGGTGGAAGTATCAGGCGCTTTAAACACTATTGCTTGCTCTTTGATGAAAATAGCCAACGATATCAGGTAAAAATTAAAATCAATAAGCCTCATGCTACATTTGTGAGAATTACAGATTTTTGGCGTCTGGTCCTCGTTGCGGTCTTGGTGAACTATCTTTGCCAGAAAATGAGCCCGGAAGTTCCATAATGCCTGGCAAAGTAAACCCAACGCAATGCGAGGCTATTACAATGGTCGCGGCTCAAGTTATGGGTAATCATGTCGCTACAACCATCGGCGGTTCGAACGGGCACTTCGAGCTCAACGTTTTCAAGCCGATGATGGTGGCCAACGTGCTAAGGTCTATTAGGTTATTGGGAGATGGTTGCAAGTCATTTACCAACAACTGCGTCATAGGTATTGTCGCTAATAAAGAGAGAATATCAAAACTTCTGAATGAGAGTTTGATGTTAGTCACCGCTCTGAATACTCACATTGGCTACGATAAAGCTGCCTTGATTGCCAAAACGGCTCACAAAGAAGGGTCTTCATTGAAGGAAGCGGCTGTAAAACTGGGTGTGCTAACTGCAAAACAATTCGATGAATGGGTGAAACCAGAAAACATGCTCGGTCCAGAATGATTTTTAATATTTATTTTACATTTTTTATTAAACATAGTAAAGTATAATATTATTTTAGACTTAATAAACATTTAATAAATACTGCATAAGTATATCTCAGTCGAATATTTTGCCTCTGCACTTGCAAGTGGCTAAGCAGTAGTTTAACCTTTCTTTTCCAGTTTCAGTTTCTGTATGGCAGAGCCAGCCGGGGGAATAGGCGTAAAGTTCTCGACAATTTATCCAAAAGTCTGCATAAGGGCAACTGTTGGTACACAAGCGATTTTTATGGCAATGTCTTTTGCATCTACCGCAAGGTTTGCCCTTTTTGTATGGTGTTCCCAATAGGTCAGGTCTGTTACCTCTGAAATTAATCATGTTGAAATATTGCATCTACGGATATTCAGAACTATATGGAATCAGATTGGTATGGTTATTCAGAACCATGAGACAATGAGAACCAATACGGACAATAAAATATCGTTGTCTTTCCTAAGCTAGATAGTCAAAATCGCAGGAGTGTTAAATAAATATAAGTGACTTATTAGGAGGTTTAATTTAAAGTTGCCCGAATTGGTCATAGATATTCTGACGGGATGGTATGGCAAAATGTGCAGGTGCACCACCATGTTGTAGCCACACTCGCTATCGAGCCCCCATAGTTCTGAATCACCACTTATCAAAGTAATCATAAATACTTACGCCGGGCAATAGTTGCAAACGTAATTGTAGTAAATTCCTCCTTTGAAATACTTGTTGGTGAAGCATCGCGATAGTCCACATCCAACTTCGTGCGTTGATGCCCAAACCATTTGGGTGTAGTGACCTATTTCTTTCATAAAATTGTCGTCGCCACCGTAAGTGAAATTTTCTTTCTCCGAAAACCATGTTTTTATTGCAAATAACCTGAAAGTGTTATAAGCATTACTATAGGTACAAATAGATGAAAAAATTGACAATTTTAAGTCGAAAGTGCCACTTTTGCCAAAAAAAAAATTCCACCAGGACAATATGACAAAAAATTACATGTCTACTAGATTGTTTTACCATTAAATTTACAATTCCTCATAACTTCTTAACTTTTGAGTTTTGGGCAAAAGTGTAAATGGCACTTTTGATTTAAAATTGTCCAAAGAATGAGCTCTTAAGCTATGACGATCGAGTCACGGGACACTCTGTATAAATTATTATGTACTACTATTTAATAAAGTGTTAAGGGGGAAGCTGAAGAAACCGTCCTTACCAAGGGACTTGATGAGAAGAGACAAAAATATTCTGCCCGCAAGTGCCGTACTTTTCGGTTTTCCGTCCTTCTGCACTGTCATGCGTCAAGAACATGCATTCTTCGGCCCAGTTTTGAGCAGCCTTTGCGGACTCTTTGTGCCATTTCTAAAAAAATCCATTATTCCTCAGCATAACAACAATTGTGCGGTAAATTGGCATACTTACCATTCTCAACATATTCGATGCCCTGGGTTTTACTTTGGTTCGGAAATAATTGTGGAATAGTACAATTTTGTTTTGTATTTTTCTTCTTGTGGGCATCAGAGAATTAAATGGGATCTTCTCTCCATAAATTCTTGGAACTGGAAGAATTTTGAAATTACATTAGGTACATATGGTGTTCAAAATCGTTTCTAGATATGTAATACTTAAGAGAAATCAGTACTTATGTATAACTACTGATTATAGTGACTTGACTTATACTTTTATACTATACTGAAGTATAATGGGGGGGATTTAATATCAAATTTTTGATTGCAAAACCGCCACTTTGCATCTCGGCCAATAGAGATGAAGGAAAAGGTTTGAAAAATCAAAAATAAAAACTGCTGCAAAATATTCATTCATGATCGTGATATACAAGATTAAAGGGGTTAATTTGTGCATGATGTTAAGACCTTATTTTTTACATAGAGGGTGAAAAATATATTTTTGAAAAACGTTTTTTTTACATAACTTTGAAACTACATTGAAAATTTTTGTTAAGTTTGGTGGGTGTAAACTAAGAGTAGGAACACGTCTCTTGTGAGAAAACGTAGTGTCAGTATTAACCAGTGGCGTAGGTACCAATTAATTAAATAAACAAGTTAACTTGATTATTTTGATTGAAAAAAATATACACCAGTACTTTGATTAAAAAAAAAAAAAAACGGTTTCTTCATTTGTACCTTCTTCTTTTTTGATAAAAATTATCTCTTAGCTTTTTTCATACCTGTTTCAACTGTTTTTTACCAAAGAAGTTATTATTTATTTTGCACGTCCCTGAACTAAGGAGCAGAATATTAAAATTTATTAAAAAGTAGGCTGAGCGATTGTTGAATTATTTATACGATTTTGTTTTATTAATTTTGATAGTTCAGTTCTTTAAACTTGACTTGAATCTCCGGTTTCAAGAGGAGGATTAGCACCAATTGCTTGAAGAATGGAGAAACATTACATGATTCATACATGATGGTGCACCAGCTCATTTCAGTTTAGACTAAAGATGACATTTAAATCGTTCATTTATTACCCGATGGGTGGATCGTGGTGGACCTCAACGACTGCCCCGGTGGTTCCCAGAATTGAATAGTTTGGACTTTTTCTTTTGGGAGCGTCTTAAAACTCTGGTTTACAGCCCTTCAATTAACATAATTGAAGAGCAAAAATCGCATAAGAGCTTCCTTTGATGTAATATGATGTAATAAGAAATATGAATAGAACAAGCAATAGAGCTCTAAAATCACCGGACTCTGACAAAAAATTTAACGGAATACCAACACCGCCGATGCCATCTTACGCGGAATAGCCCTCAGGTCCCAGCTGCACAGTTTTCTATTCGAGTTTACCATTTTCTTTTTTTAATAGCACTTTAGTGAAAAAATTGCATTATTTTTTTTGCTCATAAAAAAAAACTGATGGAGCAATATAAATGGTCCCAATGGACGGATTGTAGAAAATTGAACTATAAAGAAAATGAGAGCTGAAACAACCCGATCAGCTCATTATTAAGGGATAAAACCCCAAAAAGCGAAATAAATTGCCTTTTTTTTTCAAAAATTTGTAACACCGTAATTTTTTTGAGATGTAGTAGGTATTCTTTGCGAGATAATCGATATTGCTAGGTCCTTCTTATGTCCAAAACTCAAATCCCTGATGGATGCTCTGAAGGTCGTCGTATTCGAATTTATCAAACGGATTTGGAAAGTAAAAGTATTCAGCTAATACAAATAACGTCATCGATCTTCGTTTTCCATTTAAATGCCGAAAAATAGGTAAAAACTGCGCGCAAAAATCAGCTAAAACGGCCGAAATTCATAAATGTATCATCAGATGTTGATTTCATCTAAGGATCTCTGCTCACCTCTTCTACCATGGAAGTTCTTTGGAAGCAAAAAGGAAACTCTACTTACTTAGCAAACGATCGTTTCTCTTTCACGATATAAATTAAAGACATTTCGCGGCTTTCGATGTGGAGTTTGATCACGGCCAGAAAGTCTAATTTAATAGAAGATAACACTGATTTGCTGGTAACACTCTTAGTTAATCGGGAGATACGAAATAAATAAGAATAAATAAGAAATTGATTTATTGCCCTTCGAAAGAAACAATATGGCCACGGGTTAAATGATTTGCGGTTGAAACGTAGTTTCTTGAAAGTGACCCAAAACACTCGTTGTTTTTGGATTCGAAAAATTTCAAGAAGATAAAATGCTAGAAGTAGTCGTACTTCTTTTTATATAAAAATACAGGCACGGGAAAGATAAAAAGATAGTTTTCGGTAAGATAGATTACAGGTGGACCTACCACCCGCGCCGTTCTGTCTTTCCCTCGACGCTTTCTTCTAGGTGCGCGTCTCCGTCACTCTAGGTCAAAGGTCTGTGAATTTATACGCGATAACAAGAAAAAGGTTGTTATGAATTTTAGCTTGAAAAACAGTTCTATTTTCGATGTAATGACATAAATAGGTTGCAATTATAATAAAATGAAACCTTCATAATAAAATGAGTTTTGTTTTTGCAAAAAGCAGAGGCGTATTATTATATTCAATCGGAATAATTAAGGTTGCATTAATTGGGACGTCAATGGTTAAACCTAAAAATTTGTTTTATTAAACAGACGTCTTATAATTAGCTTACTCCCACCAAACGGAAAAATATATTAATGTAGTTTCGGAAATATTAAAAAAAAAACAGTTTAAAAAAAAATCCCTATTTTCCTGTCGATATCAAAAGTAAAGCGAAAGCAGATTTATGTTTGTGTGTATTTTTTCCTAAAATCATAAATGAAGCACAGATGAACCCCCTTTGATGAACCCCCTTTACCTCTGTTTTAATAATTAATGTCAAAACGTGCAGTGAAAATTCTTTTTGGTATTTGGTAGTATTTCTTAAAGTAAACTCGCCCAAGCAGTAACCAAATTTTCGCATTGTCCTGATTAAATTAACCTCATTGATGTAATTCGTTTGGCACTGGATTGTTTCTCCGAATATTATTAACACATATCACATTAATATGAAATTTTAACAGGAAAATTCACTCATTATTATTAACAACTGTTGAATAATAAGTCGTTATCTAATGGTTTGTAACCAACCATAACCTCATTATACGTATAAATACCAAAATTCCGCGAAGTAGGTCAGCGGTATAATGGGAAATCATCAATACGATGGCAAATCAAGATTACTGTTTAATTTTGAAAATTTATCAAAAATCAACAAATTTGCCGCTATTTATGTAATGAAGTTTAGAGCTACGAACATAGGAATTCATCGGGCTCTACAACATAGATAAGGTTTTTTTATCATTATTCATGATCACTTTTCCATTTTCTATAATCTTTTCTCTATAATGACAATCAATATACAGGGTGTTTACTTAAGGTTGGCCAAACTTCACAGACTGATTCTTCAGGCTAAAATATAAACAAAAATCCCAGTAACGTGTGTCCGGAAATGCAGCGTTTTTGAGATACAGGGTGTCGAAGAAATATTCTTTTTCCAGTTTTTTTTTTAATATATCTCGGGAACTGTATGAGATACAATATTCAGCTCTTATACACACTATGTGTTCACTGATCCCCTTATTTTCGCCGTAAAATAAAGGTTTAAAAAAAATTAGTGGCGTAGATTTGAGGGAAACCCCCTAATTTCTACGCCACTGGAATAAATGCGATTTTAAGCAGCGCCTTTGAACCGCCCATGTTTTCTACACCAAAAAGGTACTCTTGGTTAACGGCTCTAAAATGAACCGTTTCCGAGGAAAATGTCATTTTATGATTTTATGAGAGAAAATTCACTTTTTTAACGATTTTTCAACAGCATTTTTTGGAAAAATGAAAGTAAGTGAAAACTTATTCTTCTCATAAAATGCAATTTTTCTCGGGAACGGTTCATTTTAAAGCCGTTAATCAAGAATACCTTTTTGGTATAGAAAATATGCGGGGTCCAAAGGCGCTGCTTAAAATCGCATTTATTCCAGTGGCGTAGAAATTAGGGGGTCGAAACCCTTAAAAATACTCTAAATCTACGACACTGAATTTTTTTTAAACCATTATTATTTTACGGCGAAAATAAGGGGATCAGTGAGTACATAGTGTGTATAAGAGCTGCGCACATTGTATCTCATACGGTTCCCGAGATATTGTAAAAAACTGAAAAAAAATCAACTTTGACCCCCTGTATCTTGAAAACGGTGCATTTCCGGAAACACGTTAATGTGAAATTTTTTGTTTATTAGTCTGAAGAATCAGTCTGTGAAGTTTGGCCAATCTTACAGTAAGAACCCTGTATTTATGATCTTCGCGTTTAATTATAGGAACCAAAAGAGGAAATATTTCTAGCAGCGTTTAAAAAAAAAATTTAAAGATCGAGAAATGGTCCAAAAAATTTCACTTAACTACCGAACCCCGCCTCCTATCAACGAATGGTTTTCAGTTTTGGGTTCGTCGTTAATTATTGAAAAATGGGAAAACAATAAGATTCTCATGCCCGTATTCACAAACGATAATTTCCTAAATAATTACGTAATTATTTAAATGAGTGAGATGGAGATATGCAGTTTTTTTGCAAAAGAATGAGATGGGGATAATTGATTACGTAATTATTTAGGAAATTATCGTTTGTGAATACGGGCGTCAATGTTTCACCTCGCATTTGCAGAAATGTATTTTTGCCACTTCACCGTATTTTGGTATTTCCATATTATGGGAATATATTAGTTTAATTAATAATAAACACAAAATTTGCGCGAAATTTTTTGACCCCATCTACTTTTTATTTTAAACATTCTATAAGTACCTACATGATTTCATAACTCATATAGCTCACATTCACATGCACTTATAAAAATAATTAAAGCAGCAACTTACGTTTATTGGATGATCCAACTTTTTCTTCCGAGATTCGGATGAGGAGTATTAAAATTCCGATACATATCAAAGGTTTCGCTCCCATTTAAAAATAAATTAATAACAATTGAAAAAATCAATTAAGCAGCTGTCGCTTGTGATGAATAATTGGAAACCAGTGCTTTAATTTCAAATTACATACAAGCTTTTCACGGTCGTTCACCTGAATTTTACGCACAAGTTTTAAAGGATGCTGCATCTACAAGAATGAAGACAAAAACAAATCATATAATTTTGTAGTGGAAGTATGTTATTTACAACAATCAAAATTAATTTTTCCTGCAGAATACGCAGTGCCCACGTTCATAATGTTACATATATGTGGTAATGAATGTTGACTCATCTACGTATTTTACGTATGTTCTTATTATTACATTTAAAAAATGATGCGGAGACAAGTGCCTTTAGACATAATTCTATTAGGTACCTTACTTATACACGGAAAGATTGCTTTTACTTGCATGTGAATGTCTGTAAAATTATTGGATAGACCACGAAAAAATTGATTAAAGAAATATAGGTTAATTGCAAAAAAAAATATTCATCAAATTTTACATGACAATTTCTTTTCTTTTTTTTTTAATTAATTAAAGAGAACTTTGTAATGTCAAATAGTATGAAAAAATTTTTTTTTTTGAAAATTGAAAATTTAATAGACAGCATTTTTCAAAAAGAGCTTTAAAAAAGGTAACATTTTTTCAAAATATCGCAAAACACAATTATTTTGCTAAGACGAATTAGTAAGGGTAGGTACATGAACCCATTTTTACAAGAAAAATATTTCACGATAATGTCTTAGGTACCCATGATAGTGTTGATTTGGTCTCTGAATAATAAAAGGGACTTAAGTAAATAATTAAAACGATTTTTTAGAAAATTCTGAACCGTTTTTATTCAAACTTACCCTCAACAGCAGGGGTACTTATCATCTAATCAGAATAAGAAAGAGCAACGCTGTAAATAGACTAAATCAACTTTTCAATTTTTGATTATTTTTCTTTTTGCGGCGAATTATTAAAAAAGCAAAAATAAGTGTGGAAATGGATGACAGATACGCAGAATAATTAAACTTACCAAATTCCCTTTTAGAAGGCAATAATGATAGGGATTACCTTCTCACGTTCCGTCCTAGTCTTTTCAAATTAATTTGGACCCGAAACAGAACGGAAAAGAAAAAGAAGAGAGATGAAAAACTGAACCGATTTCCCGTAATTAATTTCGACAAAATTTACCCTGCCCTACGTTGTGACTTTTTAATTTACAGGCTACTCATGACACCAATAAAAATTAACATTTAAAAAAACAGCAAGTTTATTTAAAAGTATCTGATCTTCAATAGAATAAATCTCCCAAGTCAGAAATAAACGAATAAGTGAGAAAATATTTGCCATTAAAATTAATTGGTTATAAAGACAGCATGTCGTTCATACATAAAAATATTTATCAAACCATTTAAAAAAGTCATGCTTAATAATAGATCTATTCAGTCTCATTTAAGTATTTATTCCTCAACAACAAGAAAAATCTGTCATAAATCTCAAATTAAATGTATCAATTAAAAATCAAAATAAATTAAAAACCTACACTTTATTATTGTTCAACAATTGCACCCCTAATAAAAATAAATCGATCAACCATTCATTAAAATAAACATTAGGTACTAATATTGTAAACTTCAAGAATTGATATTTACATTTAAACCATATTTATACAGGGTGCTAAAGAAAATGACGGATAAAATCTTTAGTACATTGTAGGGGACACTCAGTAGAGTAAGGGAAAAATAATTTAAAAAAATCCAGAGCTACATTTCAAAAGATATAAGCAAAATATTGAACAATAAATTTGGCAACGTTTAACACGATAACTGTTTGGTATTCTGCCGTTTTAGTTGAAAAGGGCGTATCTGCAGTTTTACCTGTTTTTAGCTTAAAAGTGCATTTCATACTGTTCATTTCAATCTAACTAATTTTTAAATCAGCTTGGCCATATCTACACAAATAATGCGGTAAAATAGCGAAATAGGATGGGCGTATATGAAATTCTGCAGGAGATTTTAGTTGAAAAAGTCGTATGTGGTATTTTTAGTGTAATAAGGCATATCTGTGTTAAATTAAGTACACATGCGCCTTTTTGAACTAAAAAATCCACTTGACAACATGCAGTTATGCAACTTCATACATGATTCGGGCACATACAACCTCGCTTATTGAGTATTTCTTTAGCAGACTTTTGGTTTTCCTAAATTTATTTAGATCGAATGACATAAAAGATAATATGGCAGCTATGAGAAGAACAAAAGTTGACTAAAGGAACTCTTGGATCTAGTCGTCTTTGGAATCTTTTTATGTAAAATAGATAGCACTTAAAAAGCACTGTGTTTAATAATATGTGGATAATCTCCCATATTTGGGTAGATTTTGTAAAAACAATTTGAAAAATAACTATAAACATTTTTCGCTGAGGCACCCCTATCTCTTGAATTTGGGGAATGAAAATCAATTGTTTGCAATAACTTTTTTATTAGTTGATCGATTTTGATAAATTGTGGTTTAATTTTGTATTATTTTTAACTATTTAAATAAGTGTTTTCTAATCTTTTTTAGCACTTACTCATACATAGACCTCGGGGTTAAACTTCCAGTAATTCACGTGAAAGAAAAAATATAAAGATAGGTAGGTACCTACCTAGTAATCTTACAAATTATTATTAAGATAATAATAAATTTACTTGTTATTTGATATTTCGTCAAATTTAATCAAATTTGAAAAACTTCTTGCATCTTCCATTTATTGAAAATAAATTAATCCAATGGTTGACTGTATCGAAATAAATCAAAATACATTTTTTATGTAAAAAATATCAAACCAAACAGAAAATTAACCTTTAAAATTTATAATAATCGCTATTTCTATGTTTTTTTCTAGTAAATGATGGGGTTGTTTCCCACCGAGGTCTATGTATAATGTTACCAAATCTTAGTAAACACACTATCCTAAATAATACAAAATTGATTTTCATTCAACTTCAAGAGTTTAAGGATTCGCATATATAGAATTCTCTTTGTAGGGGTGCCTCGGAAAAAAATATTTATAGCTCTTGTTCAAATTATTTTTACAAAAATCCACCCAAATACGGAAGATTACCCATATATTATGGGGCATATGTTTATAATATCTCCTTTGTTTGTCGTTGTTCATAACAAGACAGTCAATATAATTATTATCAAATTAAATCTGTACATCAGTTCATGTAGATATGCCTTTTTCAGTTATCCATCTTCTTCAACTTTTTAGAATAATGGGCGTAACTATCAAATATCAGCTTTAAACTGTTTTGTCATATTTTGTATCTACACTATTAAAAAACTTGCAATAAAGTATTGGCATGCCATGAAAATCAATTTGTTGCCCCAAACGTTAAGGATGGCATATTGAGAAATCTTAAATTTCAATTTTCTCGAAACTGTATTTTTGCAGATACGCCCTAATCAATTAAAACGGCGGTATTGTACTTTTAAATTTTATATGATTTGTGTTGCCCCTCGTAAAAAATAAAATGTCAGATAGCTCTAACCTTACTGATTCTGTTTTGACAGTGCGATAGGTTTTTTTAAATCTGTAAAATCATCCAGTTTTTGCAAATACCGAAAAACAAAAAGAGTAAAATGTTAACTTTGGCATTTGTTATCTCACCAAATTGAAGGCCTTAATTTTTAAAATAATTTTTCCCGTACTCTACTGAGTTTCCCTTACAATGTACTAAAGAGGTTTATTCGTTATTTTCTTAACACCCTGTATACATTAACAATATCTTATAAGCAATAAAACTTGTGCTACCTTGAAATTTGAAAACAATGGTCACAAAGGACTATACCGTCAAGTCCGATCATTTACCATCGTAACACCAAAGAGAAAAACGAGCAAGGAAAGCCAGAAAGGTAAAACAAAAATGAAATGTAAAGAGAACAACCCTGGAAACTTCTATTTTTAGTGTATTTTTTAACAAAAAAATACACTATTGAGGACGACATCACTTTTCGAAAATCACCCAAACTCATCAAATGTCCACCGATCATGACCCCCAGATCACGAAAAAGTGGTTTTCCAAAATTCACCTGCCCACGATATATATATATATATTTATATATATATTTATATATATATTTATATATATATTTATATATATATTTCTCCAAAATCGCGAAATTTCGATTTTAAAAACGCTCCTGTGGCTTTATCTTTCAAGATTAGTGAACGAAATTTTGGGTCCTTGTAAAATTTGGGAATGACGTTGGATTTTCGTTGAAAAACTTTCCAAAAGTCCCATCACTTCTACAGGGTGTCCCTTCAAAATTCCAGGTATCCGGTTTTTGTCACCTCATTTCAGGTCGCAGTTTTCAATCTAGGAGACTGAAATTTTTGTGGAAGTAAGATATCCACAAGGAGTGGTCTGGTATTGCACTTGAGCAAAATCGATCGAGCCGTTTCAAAATGGCGGCCATTTTAATTTTTGGAAAAAGGACTATTTTTTGAACCCCTGTATAAGCTAGATAGAAAAAGAGTTTTATATCAAATTCACAATATTGGAAGTAGATGACTTGAAATTTAATTTCATGCAACAAAATTTGCATTTTTTTTATTAATAAGCCAGTGGCGTGGGTAGGAAAAGGGTAAAAATGGCTGAATTTTTCCAACAATTTATGAGCACATTTTTGAAGTAATTAAACTGAAATTTTTACAGTAGACAACTATACTAATAGACTTAAACTCTTGAGAATTTCAAAAAGTAAATAAGAAAAATGGCGGAGATATTCGATTTTTTTTTACATGATGTTTTTTTTAAATTAATTTCTCTAAATTTTTAAAAACGCTCCTGTAGCTTCATCTTTCAAGATTAATGAACGAAATTTTTTACTCTTATAAACCTTAGGGCTGACGTTTGATTTTCGTAAAAAACATTTTCCTAGAGTTGTGTTACTTCTACAGGATGTCCCTCCGAATTTCAGAAAAAAAACCGTCCGTGAGGCACGGTTTCTGGTCGAAGTTTTCAATCTAGAGCGCTGAAATTTTTTTGGTAGTAAGATACCCTCAAGTAGTCGTCTGGTACTGTATTTGAGTAAAATAGGTAAAGACGTTCCAAAATGGCGGCCTTTTCAATTTTAGGAAAATGGCTAGATTTTGAACCCCTAAATAGGCAAGATCAAAAACTTTTAAACAAAATTAACAATATTGGAATAAACTTATTTGAAATTTGAGCTAATGCAATACAATTTGCATCATTTCTATTAATAAGCCAGAGGCGTGGGTAGGAAAAGGGTAAAAATGTCTACATTTTTATAAACATTCATGAGCTTATTTTTGAAGGAATAGAACGGAAATTTTGATAGTAGACAACTATACTAATAGCATTTAACCTTCAAAAATTTCAAGAAGCAAATATAAAAATGGCGGAGATATATTCGAATATTTTTAAATGATGTTTATTCCTCTAAAATTTCAAACTTTCGGTTTTCAAAACTCTCCTTTCAGTTTTTTCCGAATTTATTAAAGGTAGTGTAAAAAATAGTATTTTTCAAGTAAAGTTAGCCAGTGGCGGGCATAGGAAAAGGGACAAAATTGTAAAATTTTGCCAATTTTTTTGATTTTTAAATTTAAAAATCCATTCTAAGGCACGTGTTGAAACGAAATGAAATGAAATTATCACAGAAAATTTTTCACATTAAAGCACTACGCTAACATGACATGACTATGGAAAATTTCAGAAAGCCAATAATTTAAAAAGCGGTGAAAATATTCATAATTGAATCGCATAAAAATACACTATTTCTGCGATTGATGCGCAAGAAGGTTTTTTACTAGTTAATAGCAGTAGTTAGTTGGGCTGTGTAAGCTCACACGTAAAACAGGGACCTAGTTGCTATCGAACAATAAAGAACTATATCGACATACCTGTTTTATTTTTACCACATCACGATTGAAAAATGGATAAATTAACACAAACGATGTTACAGGATAGTCGTTTTTAAATAGAAAGAGAAGTTTTCTCCAGTCAAGGCACCAACACCAACTACGAGATCTCGTCAAAAAATAAATATTTTTGCCATCGATAAACTAAATAATTGACGATTAAACGTCACTCAATCATTCATACAACCTTCGAAGCCCGTTCATTTAGACTTCCTAAGCCTCTTACTCAAATGGTAGGTATAAGTCGTTCAAAGATTTAGTGAAAGTTGACTTATCATGGTAGGGTTGACTTATTATAGGGGTGTAAAGCACTTAGGTGTTATACAGGGTGGGCAAAATAAGATTCGGGAAATAAATTAGGATAACTTCAGTCATTGCTGAAATATCCTGGAAAAATATAAAAATCGAGATTTCTTATTTCTGCCTCATTATCTTTTCATTATTGATCATTATTATTTAATGTATTTTTTCTGGGTTTACACAAGTCTTCAAGAGCTCTTGTTGATATTTTTTAAACATCCATTTCAAATATACCTATATTAAATATAGGTAGGTACGAACAATGTATTTTAAACTGTGCAAGCACGATAACCACCAACACTCAAATTGCATGGTAATGAATTCTGCAAACTTTTGAACATTAAATTAAACATTTCCTTGAAAGGTTCTTTCAATCCCTTCTTGTTTTCAAGTTTTAATAAGGTAAATTAACTTTCAATCGGCGTTTTTCAATTGGGCGAAATTACCTGAGTAACCCTTCGTCGACGGGGGTCCTTATAATCCGGGAGCTCAATTGGACGAAGGAATTTCTAAATACCGTTGAGTTATTTGCATGCTCTTGTATGGCTACGTTGCCAGATTTTACAGAAATTCCGATTTTCTACATTAAATAAAATTGAAAAAAATAAATAAATATTATTAATACTTGATGCATTATTTTTTTAAGTTCTATCAAATACATCATCAAGCCCTTAGTGCATTTACAATTATTATTTTATACTATATACCTACAGCAGAAACATGAAACATCAATAGAAAAGTAATATACATATAATGAATATGGCGATACACATTATAATTATTAATTATAGTGGTATTTATTTTTTTTCCGCACTAAAACTCAACGGTAAGCCAGGTCTTTGGTCAGGGTAGTTTTTTTTTTTTCACCTGACCAAAGACCTGACTTACCGATGACGCTAAAGTGCAACATAGCCATAGGTAGGTACGTATCTACTACCTACTCGACTTCAATTATTAATAATAAATTGACTAGGTATACCTATCCGATCTACTAAAAGCACCACTAAATAAATCTGGCAACACTGCTATATATATGGGCAAGGCCGCACATGTATTTCTTGTCTGTCCAGTTGTCTCTTATAATCCCCTAGTTTCTCGTTTGTCGCCCAATTGACCCCTGGGATTAGTGAATAACAAAATCCTTCGCCCAATTCGGTATCGCCCGTTTCACAATTCACTATCAATACGGTCTTACTTTTGCGCAGGTATATTCTGAGTAAACCTGATGTGAAAGTTCTTTTATGTAAAATATTTACTTACCGCTGTGCACTTACACCCCTATAATCTATCATGATAAGTCAGCTTTCACTATATGTTTGAACAACTTATACCTACCTAGCATCGATACAGATTCTCATCTTACTTACATACGATGTTCCCTTTTATTAAATAAAATATATTTTCTTTATTAATATAAATAAATTGGTACTATCCATTCCTTAATCATATACAAAGGGAAATCTAAATAAATTAATTGATATTGGAGGATAAACTAATAAAATTAAGGAGAAGCATACGCTACAATAAATTTGTGTTTTGTTTTTATTTTTATTAATAATGTTTGGAAAATTCTGACTACTTGTCATAACATCCTGTATATTTAATATTTTAGTGTGGTTTCTGTAGTTTCTTAAAAAATAAAGAAGGACTATTTTTCGTAAAAAGAATATCAAGAAACATTTTTTCTTCATAATAATTCGTGAAAACACTGTAGATTTCAAAATTTATAAAAAATTAATTATTGTTAACCATTTATTAATTAATTTACATTTATTCATTTATTTAACTATGCAATTTAGATGCACTAACACGTTTACTCTCCTATCAGAACTGTTCTTATAACATGATTTTTTTTCTTTAAAATCTAATAACTCAAAAAATATAAAAAAATAACACATAAAAATAGCAATTATTCACAAGAATTATTAATAATAACTTTAGGATAAGTACATACTTACCAATTTTTTAAGGAAAAAGTAAAATATTTAATTTTTTAAGTAGGACTAAGAATTTATTTTCGCTTCACTTACTCAGTTCATTTGTCAAGTCAACTGTATGAATAAATTGAATGTATTTTCTAAAAACAGTCTCAATTATTTCAATCACTACACTCATAAATCAGTTATTGCAATTTATTAACAATTATTATGTCAGGGTCTATATATAGGATGTCCCATTAATCGTGGAAGCTCGCAATAATAATAATTGATTACAACGAATATTGCATTATATTAAAAAAAAATATTTTTTTATTTAAATTGATAGTATAATAATAGTAATATTATACCTAATAATCGATTAATAATAATTATTACTTTATATTAAATATTTTTTATATTGAAAGAGATGTTTCTTGATTGGATGAGCCAACCTGTAAGTAGACTAGACAAAGATTTTATGAATGATGCAAATTGATACAATTTAACTGTTCTCTAGGACTTGGGCTGGGAGATGATTGTACTTACTTGTAATAATTGTTTATAAATTTACTATTTAAATTAATGTTACCTCGAATGTTGGCTTATTTGCGTCCTTCCTGCTAATTGTTAGCGAAATAATATTTAGTAGCTGAAAACAACCAAGTGTTCTTTTTATAATGTTGTTTTTCGAATTGATCAAATAATAAAGTAAATCGCAATAGGTGTCAACATTCCTGATCAGCCTACATTACAACGGGGTTGCGAGCTGTGTCTTCATTTCCTTTTCTACAAGTCATCAGGTTAGAGTAGTACAACAGAAGGTATTTTCAATTTCTTTTGAATTTTGATTTTTACATTTAGAAAATTTTAAACATTTAGAAAAATTTAGATTTAGAAATCAGTTTTACATAATTAAAGTTCGCTTTAGGAATAATTATTGAGGTGATATCACCAAACTAGCTTTTGATTTTGAATAAGATTTTAAGAATTTTATGAAATTTTTTTTTTTTATCTCAATAATATATTATTACCATTATCGTAATTTGGGTTTACTCATCAATTGATACACAGTGCGAAAAAAAGTTTATTTAAAATAGAATTATAAGGAATTACTGTATGACTTTTATAGGAAGGCGAGAGTTTGACGAGAATTGGTTAGTGCGCAGATCGGCATCCGAATCCATAAATGTTTATTGTCCAATATCAACAATGCTAGTCGGTGTCCGCGTAAAAAAAAAACAACCAACCAGATAAGGCTGATAAGAGTAACTCCGCCGTTCATCGAACAGGTAAAAAGTCAGTGGTGGTACTGTTTATCTCGTGTAGTATTTATTTGAAACAGGTAGAGTTTCTGTCATCGTGTCGTGACCTCTATTATTGGCTTTTCGTGTAAAATTAGTAAAAAAGTGAAGATCACTTGTTTGACTGACCAAGTATATAAGTATATTAAAAAATATATCTATAATGAATAAACGAGAGGTTATATCAGCACGAAGCCGGCGAATTATTATTTTTATGTGCGCGGCGCCACTGATGTGATTTCTAGTCTGATATGGTGAAACAGCGTTTATCAGTTCTATGGGTGGAACAATTAAAGCCGGCAAGATGCGTAGTTCACGCCCAGACTCTTGCCTTCCTATAAAAATCATAGTATACTTTACTTACAAATGTTCTTAAATATTTGTATGATTTAATAAAAGTATTAAATTGTAGGTATGTTTAGTTAATAAAGGAAAAATCTTTTACTATTATTCCATACAACAAAAAAACTTCTGCCAATCAACATAATAATCTCACACGAATATTTTTCCTTTACACTTACAGGTAGCAGCACAACCGCTCCTTTTTTTTCTCCCGGCTTTGGTTTTTCTGTCACCACACAGCCATGTAGGTGCTGTGGCATTCAGCTCTCTACAATTGCTATAACTGTCTACATAGCCGCATGGGTTTTTGTGCATAATAAACGATTCTCATCGCAATGTGCTTTACATCTTCCGCAGGGCTCACCTCTTTTGTAAGGAACATCAAACAAATCAACTCTGTTGCCCCTGAAAACAAAGGTTTTTATACCATAGTTTTTATTTCTGAAAAGGGTTAAAAAGACTTTTCATAAATTGTGTAGGCTAGTCACGACAGTAGTCTAACATGTCATGATGTATGAGTTAGGACGAGAAGAGCTAATGGAGTTGTTAGGCAAGAATTCACCAATTTCCTGACGCTTAAGAAGGTACAAAGTGTTGGTGATTTTTAAGGCAATATTTGTTCGACAATATTTTGAAAATTTCAGCTTACTCAGGGCAGTAATTACAGACGTAATTATAAAACTCCCCTGTCGTAGAAACATTAGAGGGGCATCGAGCTATGCCACATCCTACTCGATGGGTTGATGCCCAGACCATTTGTGTATAGCGACTTGGATTGTTGCCTGGTTTACCATAAAAGAAACTTGATCTTTCTGAAAACCAGCTCTGAAGTGCCGTTAACCTGTAAAATTATTTCAAATCAAACGAGTTTTAAATATAATTTTTAAGTTACCAAGTGACACGATGAAACGATACGTAAATATTCTGTCCGCAAACTCCAAGATCCTTAACTTTTCTTTCTTCCCTGCTGTTAAGAGTTAAAAATACACATTTATCTGCCCAATCCTGAGCTGACTTCGCTGCTGTTTTATGCCATTTCTATAAAAAGTTTATGATTGATTGTGAATCGTATAGGTAGATAGATAATACGCAGGTGTCCCTGAAATGACTACAACAGCTCACTACCAAATTTATACACGCGTGTTATGAAAGTAGCCCATGATATCACAAGTTAAAAACTCTTGGATGATATAAAAAGTCCTATCCATGAGAAAGCGCTTCAGGCTGCTTTCTCAATCTTAAAGTTAAATAAAGTAAGGGACCTTAGATCAGTAAGTAATTTATTAATTAATTTATGTATTCCGCCCCATCCGCAACCATACTCATCCAGGCCCATCTGATGCCGGCTGGAACCCGCCAACATATTCCTGATCTTCAGGAGTCCAGCAGTAGAGAGAGTAGTCAGATAAAGATTTTCGTACTTGCCTTGCGAGAACTGACTTCCCTCCATGCCTCCCCCTTCTCAGGATCATTCATCCGGTGGACGATCTTTTGCATTTTCGCCCGAGTCATTGCTTCTTGCACATCAAATATTGTAACATAAGCCTTACACCTTTGTTGGCACCAGCAGCCACTTGAACGTCTTCAGCACTCGCCTCTCGTTGATGTCCTAGCGTTTGTACAACATTTAGTGTGCCACTATTCGACTTACGTTGTGGTTTCCTGAGGGAAGTACTGTCTGCAACATCCGTATTTACTCCACAAGCACTCTCCGCGAATCCAGTCACTGCCAGAACTACAGCAGGACCTATGCTGATGAAGTTATTGGAGCCTCAGAGGCCTGTTTTGTAATTATCAAGTCTTTACTACGACGTAACAGCTCCTTCAGGAACGCAATCTCGTCTGAGTTTGGGTTATCAGCCTCTTTAGCCTGTTGTCCACCTTACGCTTGCTTTGAAGCTTATTCATACCTACATTGGTACTCGTAGTTGCGGGCATCTCTGCATCCCTCGACTCGGCGCTCCGTCCATTAACTGACGTTGTCTTTGTTTTACATTTACATGTAGTACACCTCCTTAGTTTTATTTTCGCCAGGGAGTCTCTCTTCCATCAGCGAGCGTCGTGAAAACGACCTGTACACACACTACAAGCTGCAAAGTCATTTTCAGGTGGTCAGAATAAGTAAATTGTCTTTGCAGTTATGACATGTTGCCATTTCAACGAATTTCGAGTTAGTTTCACCCGAGGAACATTTGGTAGTGAGCTGTAAA
Source organism: Malachius bipustulatus (assembly GCA_910589415.1). Taxonomy (NCBI): domain Eukaryota; kingdom Metazoa; phylum Arthropoda; class Insecta; order Coleoptera; family Melyridae; genus Malachius; species Malachius bipustulatus. Next base: position 10,519,818 of record OU342631.1, on the reverse strand, counting down.
ATCATTTCAGGGACACCTGTATAATAATATCTGAGAAATTCAATGTAGACATATTTCAGTCCGCATTGAATCCGAATTTTTTTATCTATCCGTTAACACTTTCCATTTTTAGCATATTCGAGGCTTTGGGCTTCACTTTGCTTCTAAAATTGTTATGATATAGAACAATTTTGTTTTGTATCTTCGGTCGTTTGGGCATCAGAGATCTTACTTTATCCTGCTTTCCAGAAGCCTGCGAAGCTGAAAAGATGTTTCACTAATTGCTTTTCTGCATGCGGTTAATAAAAGTATTGTATAAATGCTTACAATTCGTTGAGGATTCCACCTTCACCAGGATTTCTATTAGAAGCAAAAAAACTGCTAAGCAAATTATAGTTTTTGTTCCCATTTTGTTTAATCAATAAATTCATTCCTTTTTTAATTAAAAAATTGAACCCTGCAGTATTTAGCTATATCTAAAAAAAAAGAAGAAAAATAAGACAAAAACATTATGTAGAGAGTGTAGTAGATGGAGCAGGCTTAGGTAGCAGGTTGTCATTATTAAGGCGTTGACGACCGACTGGGTTCGAATACCAGTCTCGCCATGGTTGTCGTTTACGTATACCATGACGATAAACTAAACTTTTTATACAGGCATTCAAAAATCTGTGTGTGGCTATATGAGCTAGATCTGGAAGCCAAAAATTACCGAAGAAAAGTTGTAGCACCTAGACGATGAAAGCGGTTATTGAAGGGTCTAAAGTTCAATAAATCTCGCCCCTTTGAAGTTTTTGTCTATCACGTATCAGGTATCAAGAATAAAAATTCAACAATTTTCAGTGCATCTTTATGGATCTTAAAACTCGCATTCCTTGCTGAAAAAGTTTCCTAGAACAATCAGCAGATTAAATTTTTTTTTTGAGAAAACGCCCTAGATCGAAACTGTTCGACAGTTAAACGAGCTTTTCCTCTGAAATATTACCTCAGTGACTGAAAATCTTGCTGAGACTGAGAATGCAATATTTCTCGTCTTACAGTTATCACAGTACAGGGTGGACCGTCACTAATGTCCACCCTCGAAATAGAGGGTCGTTATTAAAAATAAAAAACCTTCTTGCGCATCAATCGCAGAAATAGTGTATTTTTATGCGATTCAATTCTGAATATTTTCACCGCTTTTTAAATTGGCTTTCTGAAATTTTACATAGTCAGGTGATATTCGCGTAGTGGCTTACTGACAATTGCATTTCATTTCGTTTTAAACCGTGCATGCCTTAAAATGATTTTTTTAATTTAACAAAACAAAACAAACATTGGCAAAATTTAACAATTTTGGCCCATTTTCTATGCCCGCCACTGGCTAACTTTACTTAAAAAACACTATTTTTTAGACTACCTTTTATAGAACGGAAAAAGTGAAAGGGGAGCTTTGAAAACCTAAAATTTTAAATTTTAGAGGAATAAACATAATATGTAAAAATATTCTAATATCTCCGCCATTTTTATTATTTCTTTCTTGAAATCTTTGAATTTTAAAGTTTATTAGTATAGTTGTCTACTGGAAAAATTTTCGTTCAATTCCTTCAAAAATATGTTCATAAACAGTTATAGAAATTCAGCCCTTTTTCCCTTCTCCTACCCACGCCACTGGCTTAATAATAAAAATATTGCAAATTTTATTGCAATATTTTAACTCAATATTTTATAACTCAAATTTCAAATAATTTTCTTCCAGTAATGTTAATTTCGTTTAAACGTTTTTGTTTCTAACTGGCTTATTTAGGGATTCATAATCTATCAATTTTTCCTAAAATTGAAAAGGCCGCCATTTTGGAACGGCTCTTCTGATTTAACTCAAATGCAGTACCATACGACTGCTTGCAGTTATCTTACTATCAAAAAAATTTCAGCCCCCTAGATTGAAAACAGCGACCAGAAACCGTGCCTCGATACCCGTTTTTTTTTTGAAATTTGGAGAGACACGTTGTAAAAGTAGCGCAATTTTAGGTAAATGTTTTTTGTGAAAATCAAACGTCATCCCTAAGTTTCACAAAAGTAAAAAATTACGTTCATTAATCTTGAAAAATGAAGCTACTGGAACGTTCTTAAAATTTTAGAGAAATAAACATCATGTAAAAAAAATCGAATATCTCGGCCATTTTTCTTACTCGCTTCTTGAAATTTTTAAGTGTTAAAGGCTATTAGTATAATTATCTACTGTAAAAATTTCAGTTCAATTGCTTCAAAAATGTGCTCATAAATTGTTAGGGAAATTTAGCCATTTTTACCACTTTCCTATCCACGCCACTGGCTTATTAATAAAAGTAATGTAAATTTTGTTACATTAAATTAAATTTGAAACAATTTTCTTCAAACCCTGTTGATTTGGTTTCAAAGTTTTTTTCCATCTTGCTCATACAGGGGTTCAAATATTAGCAAATTTTTCAAAAATTAAAATGGCCGCCATTTTGAAACCGCTCGACCGATTTTGCTCAAGTACAATACCAGACCAGTTTTTATAGATATCTTACTCCCACAAAAATTTCAGCCCCCTAGATTCAAAACTGCGACCTGAAATGAGATGACAAAAACCGGGTTCATGGAATTTTGAAGGGACACCCTGTAGAAGTGATGGGACTTTTGGAAAGTTTTTCAACGAAAATCCAACGTCATTCCAAAGTGTTACAAGGACCCAAAATTTCGTTCACTAATCTTGAAAGATAAAGCCACAGGAGCGTTTTTAAAATCGAAATTTCGCGATTTTGGAGAAATATATATATAAATATATATATAAATATATATATAAATATATATATAAATATATATATATATATCGTGGGCAGGTGAATTTTGGAAAACCACTTTTTCGTAATCTGGGGGTCATGATCGGTGGACATTTGATGAGTTTGGGTGATTTTCGAAAAGTGATGTCGTCCTCAATAGTGTATTTTTTTGTTAAAAAATACACTAAAAACGAAACTTTGAGGATTTATGTAATATAGGACCATAGAATAGAATGGCGTAATCAATTTCATTATTATTCGTTTCCTTCATGCACTAGTGATAAAAAACTAGTGATAAAATGGCGAAAAAAATCGAGTTTTTTCAAATCAAAATTGCTGAAAAATAACAAAAAAATAATTACAAGCCAATAATTTGTTATATGTACAGACATGATTGATTTATGATGTGTAATAAAGAGAATATAATCTGAAAAGGGTAGGCATCATAAATTCTTGAGTAAACTGAGTAGGTAAAATCTCATCGTATCCAAAGCGTTCAATGTCATACCCCCTTTGAATTTGTACTATACTCTGTTTACTCAGTTTACTCACTCAAGAACTTATGATACATACTCTTTTCAGATTATATTGGCCACTTTATTAATTAACACATCATAAATCAATCATTCTACCTGTCATTTCTATACATATACCTAACTTATTATAATAGAAGTAATTGCCAAATAAATATATTAATAGAAAATTGTTAAGGGCTATAGGCAAAAAGTCTTTTCTTAAAGTGTGGTCTTTATTATAATATCAACGTTTCGACCGAACAATTTGGGTCATTTTCGGGATTCTAAAATGACAAATTTAAAACCACACTTTAAGAAAAGACTTTTTGCCTATAGCCCTTAACAATTTTCTATTCATATACCTAACTATATTTTATTTAATTGAGGCCTTGTAATTAGTTTTTTGATATTTATTTTCAGCGATTTTGATTTTTTTAATCGATTACTATCGATGTTTGAAAGAAAACTCCATCTTTTTTGCCATTTTACCGCCAAATTACCATTTTTTTACCGCTGGAAGCCGAAAAAAAAATTGATTAAAGAACAAACTGATGATTTTATGATGACGCAAATTAACTAAATATGAATCCTCAAACATTCATTTTTTTTATCTTCAAAATTAACCTCTATTTCGGGGGTGGACATAAGTGATGGACTACCCTGTACACTTTTTTTTGGCAACTTCAAGAATGACTTTAATTCAAGGTTTGGTACTTTTTTGAAAACGAACCCAGCATTTACTCGTATCCTAGCTTGATTTTAACAATAAATAGGTACCTATATAAAATTCGTTGGACATAACAAACGTACTCAGACAAAATATATTTTACAAAAATGATTAATTTTACAATATTCAGACTGTTCAAATTTATGGTACTTACTCACCGTAATCGTCTTGCTTTAAAGTAATATTTCCAAATACCTACTAAGTATTTTTCTATATTTGCAAGTAAAATAATTCCTTCCGATAAAGATAAGATTAATCAATACTTATACGCTGTGTCCAAGATAAAAATGCACAGCCTGTATGGGGATCTAGGAAACCGTCGGTTAAATAGGAAACAAGCTAGGCAACCTAAAGGAAAATGCAATGGCAGAAAAAATTTGGGAATTATTTTCGATTTTCGAATTATTTTGTTTTTCCCTTTTGATTTTTTTTCTTTTCTCTGGGAATTTAAACTCTCGAGGACCAGACTTCAGGACCTAATTTGCCCAGTTTTAAATTTTTTATTGGTTTCTTTTACTATGGAAGATGAAAAGTTATCGAAAATATTTCAAGTCTCCAAGACAGCGGTAGTGTTGCACGAAGAAGGCATTGTTTCATTTGTTGTCTGCATATCATCACGTTAGAGTAGCACAACAGAAGGTATTTATCGATTTCTTTTGAATTTTGCTTTTTAACTTTGAAGTTTCAACATTGAAGATAAATAAATAAGAAATAAACTCTTGTGTCCTTCTTTTTTTTTTTTGATTGACCTCGAGTTGTTTGTATTTTACTTCGACTTCTGAGCTATTTGCAAATATTATTAATACTGTGAATATATTCGTTTTGATGATTTTTACCAAATTTGAGAGCTGATGAAGTAAACTTCATCAAGGTTGTATTTAGAGCATATATTTTGAATTTATTATGATATCATTCAAGCAGAAATATTAATTTCTTCCGAGATAATGAAGCAAAGAAATTTGAAAACATACCAAATTACTTATCAGCTCTGAAGTTGAAATTGTGTTTGCAGATTAAATATTACTTTTTAGCGCATCGCTTCTGAAAGACGATTTTTCAGTAGCTTAGTAGCCGGCGGAATGACGCATATTGCAGCCTACATGCAATAGCAGCTCGCTTCCAAGCGTACAAAATTTTCCAGCCCGCAACGAACGTTTTTCTGGCCCTAGGGCGGACAGATCTAGGAGTTACTATAGCAATTACTGATAGTGATGTTATCAGTAGTGATTACGCGGCAGTTGCGAGCTCCGGCAGCGAAATTGAAGCACACAGCTGACAACTATACCGAGACCACGATACCTACGCGCATATTTCAATCAAGTCTAAACGAGCTGGAAATATAATAATAACAGGTAAGTACCTATCTAATTATAACAATTAACGGGGGTTACTAGTTTCTGAGGTTTCGTCAATAAAGCAACAATATGAACGCTAGACAGGAAAATTACACTGACAGTGAATTAATTTGTACGCCACCACATATTCGCCAACAAGCTAACAAGCCAAAGTATTCAGTGTTCTAACGCGATGCGCTAAAAAATATCGTCTATATCTCGGCCGCATCCGAAGTCCATTTCAGGTTGTATTCAATCAACCCTCACTCCGCTCGGCCCGATAACTTCATACTCGCCGAAATGAACTTCTTTCCGCCCTTGATATAGAATATGCTATTAAGATATTTGAGAAATTCTCATTTTAATAATCGGTTATACAAAATTAAAGTTCGCTTTAGGAATAATTATTGAGGTGATATCACTAAACAATATTTAGCTTTTGATTTTGAATATGATTTTAAGATTATTGGAAAATTTTCAAGGTCATGATATGATTTAAATTTTATGAAACCTTTTTTTTTTAATCTCAATAATATATTATCATTACCTAACCGTAATCTTTTTGGGTTTACTCATCAATGGATACACAGTGCAAAAAAAGTTTATTAAAATAGAATTATGAGGAATTACTTACAAATGTTCTTAAATATTTGTATGATTTAATAAAAGTATTAAATTGTAGGTATGTTTAGTTAATTAAGGAAAAATCTTTTACTATTATTCCATACAACAAAAAAACTTCTGCCAATCAACATAATAATCTCACACGAATATTTTTCCTTTACACTTACAGGTAGCAGCACAATCGCTCCTATTTTTTCTCCCGGCTTTAGTTTTTCTGTCACCACACAGCCATGTAGGTGCTGTGGCATTCAGCTCTCTACAATTGCTATAACTGTCTACATAGCCGCATGGGTTTGTGCATAATAAATGATTCTCATCGCAATGTGCTTTACATCTTCCGCAGGGCTTACCTCTTTTGTAAGGAGCATCAAACAAATCAACTCTGTTGCCCCTGAAAACAAAGGTTTTTATACCAGAGTTTTTATTTGTGAAAAGAATTAGAAATTCTTTTCATAAATTGTTTAGGCTATAGTCACGACAGTAGTCTAACATGTCATGACAGTATTTTGAAAAATTCAGCTTACGCAGGACAGTAATTACAGACGTAATTATAAAACTCTCCTGTAGTATAAACCATAGACGGGCATCGAGCTATGCCACATCCTACTCGATGGGTTGATGCCCAGACCATTTGTGTATAGTGACCGGTACCTTCGTGATCATTGCCTGGTTTACCATAAGAGAAACTTGATCTTTCTGAAAACCAGCTCTGAAGTGCCGTCAACCTGTAAAATTATTTCAAATCAAAGGAGTTTTAAATATAATTTTTAAGTTACCAAGTGACACGATGAGACGATACGAAAATATTCTGTCCGCAAACTCCAAGATCCTTAACTTTTCTTTCTTCACCACTGTTATGAGTTAAAAATATACATTTATCTGCCCAATCCTGAGCTGACTTCGCGGCTGTTCTATGCCATTTCTAAAAAGAGTTTATGATTTATTGTGAACCGTATAGATAATACGCAGGTGTCTTTGAAATGACTACATCAGCTCACTACCAAAGTTTTACACGCGTGTTATGAAACTAGCCCGTGGCATCACAAGTTAAAAACTCTTGGATGATATAAAAAGTCATACCCATGAGAAAGCGCTTCAGGCTGCTCTTAAAAGTTAAATACAGCAAGGGACCTTAGATCAGTAAGTAATTTATTAATTTATTTAGTCTCAAATTAATTTTATTCATTTCAGATGCGCAAGTTCTAAATCTAGGCTTTGACAAGAACTCTCTACTCCGACTACCATATCCATGCACACTACCCTGAGCATACAACGTCGGGGAGTAACCTATGGACAACCCTATTGGCCGAACCCTATTGATCCCTGGAGAGCTTTCGTACTTCTCACAACTCTGTTTTCAGCCATGCAAGGACAAGAAAGCATCCATCGCCCCATCCGCAACAATACTCTCCAGGCCCACCTGCTGATGCCAGCTGGAACCCGCCAACATATTTCTGACCTTAAGGAGTCCAGCAGTAGAGAGAGTAAAAAGGTAGGTAATGATTGTTGTACTTGCCTTGCGAGATCTGACTTCCTTCCATGCCTCCAAACTTATTTGAGCCTCGGAGGCCTGTTTTGCAATTATCAACTCTTTACGACGTTACAGCTCCTTCAGGAACGCAGTCTCGTCTGAGCTTGGGGTTTAATCCTGTTTAGCTTGTTGTTCACCTTTACGCTTGCTTCCTTGAAGCTTCATACCTACATTGGTACTCGTAGATGCGGGCATCTCTGCATCCCTCGATTCGGCGCTCGGTCCATTAACTGGCGTTCTCTTTGTTTTACATTTACATGTAGTACACCTCCTTAGTTTTATTTTCGCCAGGGAGTTTCTCTTACAGCAGCGAGCACGTCGTGAAAACGACCTGTACACGCACTACAAGTTGAAAAGTAATTTTCAGGTGGCAAGCTGTCTAGTGATGACATGTTGCCATTTCACAAATTTCGAGTTAGTTTATCACCCGAGGAATATTTGGTAGTGAGCTGTAAAATCATTTCAGGGACACCTGTATAATAATATCTGAGAAATTCAATGTAGACATATTTCAGTCTACATTGAATCTGAATTTTTTGAACTATTCGTTAACACTTTCCATTTTTAGCATATTCGAGGCTTTGGGCTTCACTTTGCTTCTAAAATTGTTATGATATAGAACAATTTTGTTTTGTATCTTTGGTCGCTTGGGCATCAGCGATCTTACTTTATCCTGCTTTCCAGAAACCTGCGAAGCTGAAAATATTTTTGATTCAGCGCTTCTCTGCATGCGGTTAATAAAAGTATTGTATAAATGCTTACAATTCGTAGAGGATTCCACCTTCACCACGATTTCTATTAGAAGCAAGAAAACTGCTAAGCAAATAATTAGAGTTCTTGTTCTCATTTTATTTTATTAATAAATCATTCCTTTTTTAATTAAAAAAATTGAACCTTGCAGTATTTACCTACATCTAAAAAAAGAAGAAAAATAAGGCAAAAACATTATGTAGAGAGTGTAGTAGATGAAGCAGGCTTAGGTAGCAGACTGTCATTATTAAGGCGTTGACGACCGACTGGGTTCGAATACCAGTCTCGCCATGGTTGTCGTTTACGTATACCATGACGATAACTAAACTTCTTATATAGGTATTCAAAAATTTGTGTGTGGCTATATGAGCTAGATCTCGAAGCCAAAAATTACCGAAGAAAAATTGTAGTACCTAGACGATTAAAGCGGGTATTGAAGGATCTAAAATTCAATAAATCTCGCCCCTTTGAAGTTTTTGTCTATCACGTATCAGGTATCAAGAATAAAAATTCAACAATTTTCAGTGCATCTTTATGGATCTTAAAACTCGCATTCATTACTGAAAAAGTTTCCCAGAACAATCAGCAGATCTTCTTTTTTTTTGAGAAAACGCCCTAGATCGAAACTGTTCGACAGTTAAACGAGCTTTTCCTCTGAAATATTACCTCAGTGACTGAAAGTCTGGCTGAGACTGAAAATGCAATATTTCTCGTCTTCTCAGTTATCACAGTACAGGGTGGACCATTACTAATATCCACCCTCGAAATAGAGGCTAATATTAAAGATTAAAAAATGAAACTTTGAGGATTTATGTAATATAGGACCATAGAATAGAATGGCGTAATCAATTTCATTATTATTCGTTTCCTTCATGCACTAGCGATAAAAAACTAGTGATCAAATGGCGAAAAAAATCGAGTTTTTTTCAAATCAAAAATACTGAAAAATAACAAAAAATTAATTACAAGCCAATAATTTGTTATACAGACATGATTGATTTATGATGTGTAATAACGAGAATATAATCTGAAAAGGGTAAGCATCATAAATTCTTGAGTAAGCTGATTAGGTAAAATCTCATCGTATCCAAAGCGTTCAATGTCATACCCCCTTTAAATTTGCACTATACTCTGTTTACTCAGTCTACTCACTCAAAAACTTATGATACATACTCTTTTCAGATTATATTGGCCACTTTATTAATTAACACATCATAAATCAATCATTCTACCTGATTTCTATCATTTCTACAGGGTGATTCAAAAATGAGTGAAAATATTTTGAGGGCTTGTTTACCAGCCAAAAATAAGAAGTTTTTCATATAATCGTATGTCCTAGCTTGCTTTGTTTTCTAGATACAGGGGGTAAAATTAAAAAAAAAATCGATTTTTATCAATTTCTCAAAAACCTCTCAGCCGATTTAAATCAAATTTTATGGGCTTATTTGTTATCATAAGGGCCTTCCTTTGATGGGAATAACATGAATTTATTAATTCCAGTGGCGTCTCAGGGGGCTACCTGAATTAAATTAAATGAATCTCAATAATCGATGTGAATTTATTACTTGTTTTAATAGGGCCCGGCACAGATTTTGATTTTTTTCTGGGAAACAAAGCTAGATACGAGTAAAGCTCAGGAGGCAAGAAAGTTACAGTCTTGACCGCTTAATCTAAAAAAAAATATAAATTGTCAAAAGAGCAGTGGCGTATCATAATTTTACCTATAAGTTTCAAGTAGGTAGCCCCCTGAGACGCCACTGGAATTAATAAATTTATGTTATTCCCATCAAAGGAAGTTCCTTATAACGACAAATAACCCTACCAAATTTTATTCAAATCGGCTGAAAGGTTTTTGAGTAATTAATAAAAAATCGATTTTTTTGCAAAATTTTACACCCTGTATCTAGAAAACGAAGCAAGTTAGGACATACGATTATATGAAAAAAACTTCTTATTTTTGGCTGGTAAATAAGCCCTTAAAATATTTGCACTCAATTTTGAATCATCCTGTATATACCTGACTATATTTTATTTAATTGAAGCCTTGTAATTAGTTTTTTGATATTTTATTTTCAGCGATTTTGATTTTATTAATCGATTTCTAGCTATGTATGAAAGAAAACTCTATTTTTTTGCCATTTTGATTGCCGAAAAAAAAATTGATTAAAGAACAAACTGATGATTTTATGATGACACAAATTAACTAAACATGAATCCTCAAACTTTCATTTTCTTATCGTAAAAATTAACCTCTATTTCGGGGGTGGACATAAGTGATGGACTACCCTGTACAATTGTCAGCATTTGGCAACTTCAAGAATGACTTTAATTCATGGTTTGGTCATTAGACCATTATTTCATTTTTTTGAAAACGAACGAAAAATAAATAGGTATCTATGTAAAATTCGCTGGACATAACAAAAGTACTCAAAGAAAATATATTTTACGCAAAAATGATTAATTTTACAATATTCAGACTGTTATTCAAATTTATGGAACTTACTCACCGTAATCGTCTTGCTTTAAAGTAATAATCCCAAATGCCTACTAAGTATTTTTCCATATTTGCAAATAAAATAATTCCTTCCGATAAAGATAAGATTAATCAATATACGCTGTGTCCAAGATAAAAATGCACAGCGCATGGGGATCTAGGAAACCGTCGGTTAAATAGGAAAAAAGTTGGACAGCCTGAAGGTTAATGCAATGGCAGAAAAAAATTCGGGAATATTTTCGAATTATTTTAAATAATTTTTTTTTTTGTTTTTCTGATTAATTTATTGTCGTTATTTTTGAAGATGGCGAAAAACTACTGCAACCCTTCAAACCAGTTTTTAACAAGGTTTGCTTTTGGGAAGTCAGTTTTTTTTTTCTGACGGTGGTCCATGTTTGCAGGGCAGGACTGAATATTATTTTTCAAATGCAGCCCTGGATTTTTTATTACAAAAATTGGGACATATTTTAATTTCGAAAGTTATACACAATTATTATTGAAATAAGGTAACAAAATATATGAAAATGTACATTGTGAACTAAATGTGTGGAATAAATTATATTTTTCAGTTTTATATTTGTAAAAAAGTCGATTTGTGATTTATTTTTTATGCATCATTATGCATAAATGTAATTATATTTTATTATATTTTTTGATAAGTCTATGCATAAATGAATATGATGAATTAAGTTATGCGCATTTGAAAATGCACGTGCAATGCAGGGGAATCCCCATGACGCTCTGGGGAGAGGTGATACTACTTTGTAACTACTTTCCAAATTACTCAATTTAAACTCTATTGAAAGAATTTTTTTTATTTTCTCTGGCAGGCAATGTTAAAATGAAATAATATACAGAATTAAATAAAAAAGTGGTTAACATGTCACTTATCTGTCAAAAAGTGCGTTTTATCGAGTATATGCGACATAACTACCTCAAAAAAAAATGGGCGTGTATACCGTGGTGCTGGTGCCCGTTTGAAACTTTATTAATTTTTTTGAACCGAGGATCTAGTTGGCTATTTTAAGAAAATTTTATATCCACAAAGCTGACAGAAAGTCCACATGAAACTTAATAACTTTTTCACTCGATTTTCATTGGGTCGCCCTGTAGATTAGGTTTGCGCAAATTATGTTGTATGAGCGATTATTACGGCTTAGTAATCTTGTGAATAACCGTGAAATATTACATACTCTTCTCTATAGCTATATTTGGCATATAGGTATATTTCTATAAACCGTTACAAAATATCATAAGTTGCTGAGTAATTTTTTATTACGCGAAGTTTATACGCTCCACAATACTCAAAGGAAGGAATAGAAAAGTTGCTAAATAGACGTAAAGGTGTGTACATAGCAATCTATTGCAAATATTTTGATTAAATAATAAATATTTTACTACACCGATGACGATTACACCGTGATCAAATAATAAACATATTTTTTCGGATATAGACAGTAAAACTTTTTAGCTAATCTCTTGTATTTGGAAATATTATAATTGATCCAATTCAACATATAAAATCCAATCGATAAAATACCGAGGCACGAGCTGAGCCCTGGATTTTTCCCATTCTCATGGATCGTGATTTGGCGAGTCATAAGCCAGGCTTGCAAAGTCTTGCGCCCTGGGAAGATGCCTTTATAGTCTTATCACAAAGGAATTCTTTTGGAACTCTACTATTAAGTATGGATTTTGATTCTTGGATTTAGCCCAAAAATTATAAGAAAAGTTTCATAAGTTTATAAAAAAAAAACAATAAAAATCAATAAAATTGATTAATACAAACCAATAAAGACCACTTCAAATTGCATTTTTATTAAAGGTTACATTATAAATATAAACTCATACAATGTAATATAAATAATTTAACCAAAGTAATACGTATTAGACTATGAATTAATTAAAAACGTATACCTAACTCTATAGAGCGTAAATATTATTTCCTTTTAAACTGGAAGCTTTCACTGAATTCGTTTTGAAAAGTTTGATTTATTCAAATTATTGTAGTGTTGTGTCTACTTAATATTTATTACACAACACATACGTCTAGCATAATATTTATAATTTTGGATCTGATGAAGTAAATAGAAATTAAATTATTTTTGCTGTGACACGGATCTCATAAAAACTCAAGATAAATTAGATAAATACACCACATACGACCCCTCCCTGTTTAAACATATTCCTATGGAGATAAGAAAATTATTTACATTTTTATATGACAGAGCTTAGTAGCCAATTGACTAATCAGCCCAGTCACTATGTGCTTTGACGTAGGAAATATTCCGTTGTCGATCTTTCTTCTTCTACTCGCAGGGGGGAGGTCACTGGTAGTTTAAATTCAAAATGGCAACCAGATACGAAGTGCGCATTAATGCCGCCATGTTGAATTTTATGCAAAATATGCTTTTCTTGAATAACTCGGTCATTTACAATTTTTTGGGTAAAAGGTAAAACTACACTTGCGGGAAATTCAATTTCCTGCAACTTTGCTTATTCCAGCTTTTTTTTTTTTTTGAAAACTTTTTAAAAACTTACACCTCAACCTCGGTATGAAAACTGACATTTGACTCACAGATTGACAGATGACGTTCTTGCATGACAAAACTTTGACCAATCAGCCCAGTCTTTATGTGCTTTTGACGTAGGAAACATTCCGTTGTCGATCTTTCTTGTTCTGCTCGTTAAGGGGGGAGGGGGTGTCACTAGTAGCTTAAATTCAAAATGGCGACCAGATCCGAGGTGCACATCAATCCGCCATGTTGAATTTTATGCAAAATAAGTTTTTCTTAAATAACTCGTCCATTTTCAATTTTTTTGGGTAAAAGTGAAAGAAACTAAACTTGCGGGAAATTCAATTTCCTTCAAATTTGGTTATTACAGTTTTTTTTAAGTTAAGTTAAGAAAAACTTACTATACCTCAACCTACTTATAAAAACTGACGCGTGACTTTCTTGTCTCTTGCTTGGTTCCATTAATCGTCTAAGACTTAATTTACTCCATTAAAGCTTAGAGATGGCCTGACTTTATGACAGATCTCGGGTATTTCATGATGAATGCAGCCTCTCTTGCTTAAATTTGTAGCCTAGAAGATTTAGCTACAAAAACCGAAAATGAAATGAGAGCCATATTATTAGTGACTTATACTTAAAGAGAGTCAAAATCTTCACTCAGCATTCTTCGCGCAGGTGACTCCCACAGATGCGTGAGTTGGGAAAAAGTTTATAAATGTCAAAATTTTTGCCAAGAGCTTACAAGGGAAGTGACATACCTATACTTTATTTTTGTAACACGTATTATAGGTGAATGAAAAATGGATTCATCATTTTAAGACTGATCAGCATGTGTTTCAGATAGGAAACGATGGAAACAGGAAACGATAGAGATCGGCAAAGAGTTAGCAGATAGAACTGGGATGCCACAGTTCCGCTTATATTTTTCCAATTTTGCATACGTGACAAAAATGTGAATGTAACATATGAGAGAAACATTTTAAAGGGAAGGGGTGCTTACTTGGCGCATTTCTAAGGGAAAAAAATCTATTAAGATGGGTTCGAAAATACACCGCCTTAAAGGTAAAGGGTGTCAAAGAAAGACTTTTTTCCAGTTTTATAAAGAAATCTCAAGAACCGTTTGAGATACAGAAGTCAGCTTTTTAATGGTAAGTATAACTATTTTTTTTTTCTTTTTTTTTTCCTCATATAGCATTTTGTCGGCGTGAATCTGGCAACAGGGATCTGGCGCCGATATAAGGGAAACGCACGAACGCACAGTAGCGTATCCTTTTGAAAAGATAGGAGAGAAATAATATTAGTCTCGTTTATTTATGCACATCATGCGCACAAAACGTAAACTTGCGCGGAGTGCAAACAATTATGGACAAAATTTGAAAATTGCTGCAAAATAAGTTGCGTTTAGCCACCCTGCGACTAACATCGAGAAAATGTTCCTATTGAGCTTTATCGGAAAACGCCGAAGAAAAAATTCCTACACTTACAGTTTACACTTACAGTTTACACTTACACTTACAGGGTGTTTCATAGCAACAGCAATTTTTTTTTAAATTTGGGGTGTTTTTTTCATCCTGATGCAAGGTGTGTATGAATTTTTCCTTCGGCACAACGAAAAGAAAGTTTCGATGCTAGTCTCAGGGTGGCTAAACGCAACCTACTGAGTATTTTGTAGCAATTTTTCAAATTTTGCCCGTAATTTCTTGCACTCTCCGCAAGAGTTTACCTTTTGAGTGCATGCGCATAAATTAGACGCGACATTTAGTAATATTAATTTTAGGGTTGTTTGTTTTTTTTTTTGCTCCTAGGTAATTGATACGAAACTGGGAAAAGTGGCAGTCTGGAAGCGAATTTTCAACCGCCGATGTTTTCTATAAAATAAAGGTACTCTTGGTCAAAAGATTTATAAAAAAATGGCCTTTTATGATGAAAGACATGAAACACAGTAGCAACATGAACAAAAAATGAGAAACTAGGCACATTTGCCTACTTTTTTCATGTTTTTTTGATCATAAAATGTCACTTCACGTAGGTGGTTAAGGTTTTTGCCCAAGAGTATATTTTAATGTAGAAAACATTGACGGTTAAAAATTTGGTTTCCAAAATGCCGATTTTACCACCAGGGTCATAGAAAATAGACGAAAAGAGCCCACATGACCCCCAAAATCCCCGCTACTGGATTTGAACTACTACATATGAAAATCGTGCATTTCCATCAAATCAGCTACTAGATCCCGGTTATTGGCATTTTAGGGTTGTTTGAGGTTTTTTATGGCTCCTAATTTCTACGAAATTTTTTTAATTGGCAGTCTGGGTGGGAGCTAATTTTCTACCGCCAATGTTTTCTACGTAATAAAGGTCTTGGTTAAAAGCCGTAACGTCAAATGTTTTCGAGAAAAAATGGCTTTTTATGATGAAAAACATGGTAAAAAGTAGCAATATGAAAAAAATTACAAGATTAGGCAAGTACCTAACGAAAAAACTTTTTGTTCGTATTTTTCAGCATAGGATGTCATTTTACGTGAGGGTAGAGTACTTTTTAACAGAAAAAACATCGACGGTTAAAAACGTTCCATCAAAATGCAAAATTTTCCAGTGTCATAGAAATTAGGGGTAAAAAGAGCTCACACGATCCCAAAATTGTTCTCCAAATATCCCCCAACGAAAAAAAAATTGTTAACATTAAAAAGTATTAACCAGTAACCAATTTTGGATACCGAAAAAATTTTAAGTTATTGTTACATAGTATTTTTATATAAAAATGAAAAATACAAAACGACGGAATAAAGAATGAACAAAGGACCTATCGGCTTCGAAACGTCTCAAAACATTTATAAGGCTAATTTCTTACTAACTTCATTACCATGAACCAACCCTCCCCCCCCCAAAAATGATAAGATAATAATTATGTCCACAAACTGACGGGGTTCTGTATCTCCAAAAGTTCAAAAAAATTCCTGGGACATCGTCAAAAAACTGGGGAAAAATGATTTCTTTATACTACCTCAAAACATGCTTTTCCATGTGGAATGAAATGTTTTCTAAAAGTTTTAAAACAACAGGTAATAGTTAATAATTACCCATAACTCTTTTTTTTCCTATGGAGGGGGAGGGAGGTTGGTATCGGATGTCTCCATTTGCCACAGAGATCACCTACAACTCTTATAATATTTCTAATTTGTATTCTTTCAAAAATATTACTGGGATTGTGTTGATATACTAATCAGGTTCTGGACAACAACTGTTAACAGTCAACATAATGCTAATAGACGTTACTGCATGAACGTAACATTAGCTAAACGTGACCAGTGTAAAGAACAATAAATTTTTATGAAAACATTTTAAAGACATTTAATTTTGAACTTAACAGAGGATGGTGCCAGTCTATTGGCCCGTCTAATTAGGTAGGTGTAACTACTTGAAAAAATCTTATTTCAAATTTTTGAATAATCGATTGAAAAAGGGTTCAGATAGGAGTATTAATGAGATTTTTGTCTAACGATTTTTCGATACCGTGGTCTTAATGTACAGTTACAATTACATAAACCAATAATTGCCATTTCTAATCATTTACCTCATTACAAATTAGACTTAGCTAAAACAACGGCAATTAATTCAAATTTTGCCAAATAAACTCGACATCCTTTTCGGCGAATAATTACCCAGAACTAACAAGACATATTGACGCTTTCACTATCAAATTATCGGTCTTGTATTATTATCTAAGAACGGATATACGACTAATGTATCTTTTTGTAAACCGTGGATCTTACGTGATCCATCACGGTTTTTGTTACTGTTCCAAGCGTAGTTCCATCAAGCGCTTGTCTTACGTGACAAGAATGCAAGACTGAGAAGAAGCCGAGCGTATCGTCATGCTGTCGTAGACCGACACTGCCGCAGAATCTAAATCACCTCCCATATATCTCTCTTGAGTCTTTTATTTAAAGCATTTTTGTCACATAGGTTGACTTTACCATACCATACCGTCTTTCACCGGCACCAGCACCAGCACCAACAACGCGATTACAATAAATTTCCTTTAACAGTAAATTCTCAGTCAACTACAGGGTACCTATTCAAGTGTGTTAATAAAATATGTGTGATATTATAATTAAAATTAGGTAGTGCTAGTGGTAGTGCTAGTGCATTATGCTTTTGACCACTTGTCCTGGCCCTAAGAAACCGATGAGACTCAGTGATACAGTGACGAAGTTTCCTCAAATCAAAGAACATGAAAGCATTATGGAGTTGGATTCCTTAGAACAGATCGAGAAAGATGACGAGGTAAATGAATCCTAACAATATTTTGCCCGAATAACTTGACATTTTCGGCACAGTGTGAAGACGCAGAAGGGGTGACCAGTGACGACGGCTCACAATCTCAGACGACGTCGGTCAAGCAATTGAATTTGAACGGGGTTTGCAAGAATTCCGAAAACAGCGACTGTTACGTCGAGGAGATCGTTCTCCCGGGTGACTCTATACAGTCGTTGGCGGATCTTCAAATTCTCAGTCTGAGGTCTAATGGAATTCAAACCTTCCCCAACAGTATCCTACAATTGACCACGCTTGTAAGCTTGGACTTGTCTGATAACAGTTTGCTGACTCTACCACCAGAGATCGTGAAGCTTAAGAAGTAAGTTGTCATCATTTTTGTCTGATTTTTATAATTTGATTAAGCCATCTTTCATTATTATTATTGTCATTATCAATGAACGAATCGACATTTAACATAAACAACAATACATTTAAGTAGGTAGGTAAGGTACATACTTATTTTATTGCAAAACATCAATTCTTCTTGTTGAATTGTTGAACGCGGATGCATATTTCTTTCCAAGCAGTGAATTATTTGTCTTCATATCAGATGAAGACGAGAGGATATTTAAATGCTTGCTTTGTACAAGAATGTAGCTCTGATTTTCATCGAACAGAGGCGGCTATTGAAAGGTTCATTTTGATTATTCTTAATCTATAAAATAATCATTTTAAAGCACGAAAGTTGAAATGCAGACATTTTCAGGACAGCTTTTTAAACCTTTCAGTCTGGAGTTAACAATTTTTGAAGATATTTATTCAAAAATTGGCCTTTTTTTAACTCATACATAAGGGATGTAAACGCGAAATAAAAATTTGAAGCAGCAGAGATTTTCAAAAAATGATGGTCATGATTGTGTGGTGGCCAGTGGGAAGGATTACGTTTGAAATAAGGGTCGAGCTTTTTTAATTGACGTAGTAGTTTTTTTACGCAGTAAAACTGACAGTATTAGGACTAATTGCCTTATTATGAAAATTGTGAAAAATTGGAGGCAGCAGATTTTTTCAAAAAATGGTAGTCATGATTGCGTGGTGACTAGAGGGAAATAATCACGTTTGAAATAAGGGTTGAACTTTTTTAATCGACAACGTAGGTATTTTACGCAATAAAACTGACAGTATTAGGACTTAATTGCCTTATAATGGTAAAAAAACAATTTCTCGTTTAATAAACACTTGACAACACGAAAAATTAAATTTTCAGAATAGATCTTTAACCCTTTTCAGTCCGGAATTGAGAATTTTTTGAAAATTTTTATAAAAAATTAAGTTTTTCAGCTTATAAGGGAAATGAGCGGGAAACTATGAAAAATTAGAGGCAGCAGATTTTTTCAAAAAATGGTGGTCATGATTGTGTGGTGGCTAGTGGGAAGGAATTAAGATTTGAAATAGGGTTAAGTTTTTTAATCGTTTACGTAATAAAACCAACAGCAATACATCAAAGTGCCTTATTATGGTAGGTAAATAAAAAATCAATTTCTTTCATCATTTACAAAAACAGTCCAACATGGCAAACATAGTAGGTACAGCTCCTCAACTTCATCCACGTGGTTGGCCGAAAACTATTATTTCCTATTCCCTCTATTAGTATTCCTTCGGGTTTCATAAAAAATTGCAACTTCTAAAATCTTCATCTTCGTCTCCTCATAAATAGTCAAGTAAATAAGACGGAAAATCTGGAAAAGTGGTGGAACAGTACGGATTTAAAAATGTCCCTGTACCCTGGATTCCTTATATAGACCTTCAGGAACTTTCATCACCGTTAACCCCTGCCACTACCTCGAAAAATGAGAATTTTATGATAATTTCCTCCCTTCCAATTCTAAAGAACCCCAAATACCTAGTATCATTGACAAAAAAAATTTAAAATTCAAAATTTGCCATTAGAAATTGTCTCTGGGGGGTTTTAGGGGTCGATGAACACGAATCCGAGGTGCAATTAAAAAAAAATAACACCCAATGCGATGTGCGATTTAATTCCGACAAAAATGTTCACTTTTTCCATTTCCGAAGCTGATTGATTTGCAAACAAAATAATTTCATTTTCAAGTATGGGATTCTTACTGGGGAAAAATCAAAAAGTTCCCTCTCATCTACCTTCTTCTACAGTCGACAAGAAATATCAATTGTTACAATTTTATAATGAAGAGCAAAATAGCAGGAAAACGTGGAGTTGACCGCAGACAAATGTCATGGCTCAGGAGCATTAGAAAACTGACACGGATTTTTTTAATGAACAGAGAATGGAAATCAATTTTTTTAATTATTGGAATTTCTTCAAAACCACATATTTTTTTCAAATTATATAGTACGCATTCGTGATCGGTAACCTTGAACAACCCCCCTCCCCCCAAGAGACGGTTTCCGATGTGAGATTTTGAATTTTCAATTTTTTTTATCACTATGGAGGTGTCTTTGAAGGCTTGAAAACAACTTAGCTTGCTTTGAGACTTTTCGTAATGAGTGAAATTTTGAATATTAATAACATTTTTATCGCTGATACTATCTGGGGTGATGTGGGAGAGGGGAAATTACCCTAATTCTCTCATTTTTCGAGGTAATGCAGGGGTTTGTGCTGATTAATGTTCCTGAAGATGTAGGGAATCTAGAAAAAAAGAGAATTTTTATTCATTGTTTCCCAACAGACAATTTTTTTATTTCCAGTTTTTATTAAGGAATTACAACGCAATAAAAAGGCATTCTCTTAGGGTAGTTTTAGGTTGCTTTAGGATGCTTTAAGGGTGCAAACTACTTAAAAGCAGTTAGCAGCCAACTTTCAGAGGAAAATAAGAATTAAGGATGAGGTAGTTAGTCCACCCAATCCCATTATTTTTTAAAGTTTTAAAAACCTACCCCAATTTTGATTGCATAAAATGACAATAGAATAAGTCACATTTATGAATACCTTTTTATTATTTAAGATATTCAGAGTTTTTAGCAGGTTGCGTCAGAAATATTTGGTCAACATCAATATGAGCTCGTTATTAGGAAGACAAAATTTCAAGAAAGCTGCTAAACTTATCCTACGGACAGTTAAAGCTCATTACATTAAAGAGATTTTATTTAAAATTGATACTAGCAGAACCAGGGCCATACTGGAAGAAAAATTGTTCCCATTTTCTTAAAAACAGATACACATTGTAGACGTTTGGAAAAGACGGCATTGGATTCGTAAAGTACAGAAAAAATGCTATGAAATCAGCTTCTTAAATCTCACAGCACACTTCGATCATGCTTCACAAAAATCGATTGTTAAATGAAGAACAAAGCTCTTAATTTGATCTTATTTTGGAAAACTGGCCGAAGTGTGCCGTTTGATTTAAGTTCACTTCATATCTTTTTTCCTTCGTGTTTTTTGAATCCGCAGCCAATTTTCCCAAAAGTCGATTGGAAAATATGATTTTCTTTAAAAAAAGTGAGTGCAAACTATTTCTTTTCAAGTACTGACCTGGATTTTCAATTTGCCGATAGGTCATCTTGATATAGGTCTTGGTAGACATTTTGTTGGATTTAATCAAACCGTTGCAAAGATATCGTTGCTTAGAATTCAAGCCCAAATATAGAAAACGCCCGGTATCTTCGTACCTGTTAGCTAAAAGTTTTTTCATAGATTCAGATTTGCCTCGATGTCCTCTATTTGGCATTTAACTCTTTCGCATTGATTATGCATCACCCTGTATATCAAGAATTGAAAATAAATTGGAGCTAACTCAAAGGAATTGCGTTTTTGGACTTAGAACTTTTTTCATGCTTAACCAAATATGCTTCCTCTGATCCATGTTTTTGAAAAAGTTGGAATCACATCAGAAAAATTTTTCATTTATAGGATTTGCGTTCAAACAATTATTTAACAGGGGTGGTTTAGATTTAAGTATGTGGCCATCTATAGAAAAAAATTGTTCTTATAACAACTTTTCGGGCAATACAGACAAATACAAAGAAGTAAACACATGCACATTACAATAACAAAATTTGAAAGTCTTTACAAAAAAATTAAGTCAAAGTATAGAAAATTTAAAAAATAAGTATTTTTGAAAAACAATCAAAAATAGTTCATTTTTGAGCTATGAAAATGTCAAGTGAGCTGAAATTAACGCATTGCAGGAAAAATTGCTTAACGTTTTCGAAAATAGTATAGGTATAATAGTGTTTTGATTATCACCGTTTCGAAAAAATCTGTTTTCTCGGAAAAGAAAAATCACTATGTATTGCTGATTAGGGCAAAATAAGTTTTAAGCAAGCAGAGGTTGGCCTCAAATTTTTTTTTGACATGAAACTTTTGGGCGTACACCTCTTGCCATACTCAGAAAAATTTGCTCTTATCGACAAGATTTGAGTTCGATTGCCAATTACTTTGGACTATTTGTAAACAACGTTATTGATTAGTGTCAAATCTCTCCGCACAAATCTCCACTTCTAGAACAAGTGGGATAAATTAAATGATATGGAATTAGGGGACTAACTTAAGATTTATGCGTTTTTCTCGGTCACTTGACTATAAACTGCAAAATCAACTCTATACAGTTCATAATAATTATTTAGGGAGTAATTTTTCTCACGCATTTTAATTTAAAAAGAACGATCACTTCACCATCTCCCTACACCACTGAGCGTACAAGATCTTATCAATAACGTTTTTTCCGCAATGCAATCTGGATACATTGCGAAAACGTGCGTTCCTCTAACACTAGAAACATAGAAACTCGAAGAATCAACTTCCGTTGCTTTCTTCACGGTTGTTCGCTCTACCAGAACGCATATGATTATGGTATTACGAAGAGCCTAATGAATAACTCGTGCGAGAAAAACAAAGCGATGGCTCGTGCCGTCCAAATCTCCTCTCATTACTTTAATGCACAGGCTCCTGGTAAAGTGCCCTCAACTCGTTCATTGATCGTCGAAGATGACAATAATTCTTGAGAGGAGTGTCATTATTATTTCGAAGCGGTGTCCTTGTGCATTGTCCTGTATGTGCATTCATGGTGCTGGTGCTATGTAGTAATACTTTCGTTTTCTGTTTGGTTTAGTTTGCAAGAGTTAGTGCTGGATCAGAATTTGTTGAGTGTCCTACCTGCCACCTTATGGGATTTAAATTACTTGAAGGTCCTGAGGGTAGCCAAGAACAGGCTGGTGGTGCCACCGGACAAGTTCACCAACATGAGGACATTGGCTCTTTTGGTGAGTGAAAGCTGGAGAACTGATTACTGGTCACTTAATTGTAGATAATTATGGCAGTTAATGTTTAATGCTTGGTAACTGTAATATTTACGGCTGCTTTCCGTCATTCTTAAGTAATTTCATTTTATGATATTTTAACAACTATGTAATCACATTCAATTTAAGTTCAGAAAGTTACTGTGGTGACTTAAGTCAAAAAGGTTATAAATGAACTTGTTGTCTTGACTGTATATGAATTTTAATGATTTCTGATAAGTTCTCAGGATGACCAATCTAAAATAATTAAAATAGTTATAGTTTTGCTGCTTCGCCAAGAATTTTGAATGTTTCAAACATTTACTACCTATTTTTTTGATTTTTTCTTTAAATTCATAATTATTTTGAGTAGAATTCAGTCATTAATGAGGGAATACAATGGGGGGTTCAGGGAAAAGTTTTGCTAACGTTTTCATTTTCTTACCCTTCATGTTTTTTGAGTCGCTGAACACAACTTGGAAGTTTGCAGGTGAAAATTTGGGCCTGGAACTTTGTTTTTTGCCACTTTTTGGCCAAGTTTTTGCACTTTTTTTAGTTTTTGGTCTAAATCTCAGAGAGGCAGCGTTTTCTCGACAAGTCAACTCTATAAAAAATTAAAGTAGACAAAATTTCCCACATTTCTCTAAAAAAGGTTTTTTGGAAAGCTATGTAAATCCGGTATAGAGCGCGCCAAAAATACAATTTCAATATTGCGTGGGGTTTTGAAAAGTTTTGCTATTGTTTTGATTCTCTCACCGTATATGCTTTTTTTGTCGCTGAACGTGAATTTGAAGTTTGCAGGTTAAATTTTGGGCCAGAACTTTGTTTTTTGTCACTTTTTGGGCCAAATTTTTGCATATTTTTTAGTTTTTGGCATAAATCTCAGAAAAAAGTTTCTCGACAAGTCAACTCTATACCTACAAAACTAAAGTAGGCAACATTTCCTACATTTCTCTAAAAACGTTTTTTTTTGGTCTTTTTTCTTTGCTCTATACCGGATTTCCACCGGTATAGAGCGCGCCAAAAAAACAATTTCCATCTTGCGTGGGGTTTTGAAAAGCTTTCCTATAGCTTTAATTTTTCCCACTCTCAGGGTTTTTTGGGTCACTGAACATGAATTTGAAACTTTTTGAGGTGAAAATTTGGACCCGAAACTTTGTTTTTTGTCACTCTTTGGCTAAATTTTTGAACTTTTTTAGTTTTTGGTCTAAATCTTAGCAAAGAAGCGTTTCCTCGACAAGTCAACTATACAGGGTGTTTTGTAATTAAATGTCAATATTTAAGGGGGTGATTTTTGGGCCCATTTTAAGAAGAAAACTTCATAAGAACGTATGTCCTAAGAGTCTTAACTTTTGAGATACAGGGTGGTAAAGTTTTATTAAAATAAATAATTTTTTCATAATAAGTATCTGGATATTTGAATGAAATTTCATTACTAAACAGGTATTACTCATCATCAAGAGGCATCAAAAACCGTGCATCGGACTAAAAAAACAAGTAATCAAATTTGCTTGGAAATGAATGGGGATTCCAAAAATGATATCTATTTGAACAGAAATCAGTGGCATACCATCAATTTCTGCTAAAATATGCCGGTAAAATTCTGCACGATCGTGCACCATCGTCACTAATGGAAATAAAATGAAACGTGGCACATGAAAAAATGCCCCTTGATGCGTAATACCTGTATACGAAATTTCATTAAAATATCCAGAGCGGTATTACAGATAGGTATTACGAAAAAATGATTTATTTTAATAAAACTTTACCACCCTGTATATCAAAAGTTAAGACTCTTAGCACATACGTTCTTATGAAGTTTTCTTCTTAAAATGGACCCAAAAATCATCCCCTGACATTCAATTACATAACACCCTGTATACAAAATTAAAGTAGAGAAATTTTCCTACATTTCTCTAAAAAATTTTTTGTTTTTGGAAAGCTACTCCTTCCGCAGGTATACAGTCCGCCAAAAAAAAAAAACAAATTCCATTGCGTGTTGTTTTGGAAAGTTTCGCTATAGTTATGATTTTCTCACCCCCTCTATGTTTCTTGGTTGGTTTTTTTGTACTTTTGCCACTTTTCACCTGATAAGCATGTCTTTTTGGGCGGGCATTACCGGCGGAACGGTTATAGTGTTCCAAAAAAGTAATTTATTAGAATGTAAGGAATTTTGCCTATTTAATTTTGTATGGAATGTATTTGTGGAAGAAACGTTTCCTTTCTGAGATTTAGACTAATAATTTAAAAAAAAAATGAGCTAAAATTTTGGCAAAAACTGCAAAAAAATTGTTCCGGGACAAATTTTTACCAGCATACTTCAAATTCATGCTCAGCGATCCAAAAAACCGTAGATTGTCAGAAAAATAAAACTTTTTTTTAATTCTCTTTTAACTTACCTTGTCCAATTCTGAAACATAACCCCGACAGTGACTTGCAAAAAGGGGATGTTTATGATCGACAAACTCAATCCATAGGGTTTTTTAAAAATAATTTTACCCATAATTTTACCTTAAAAGATAATACATCAAATAAAAGCTTTCATGTCCTCTACACCAAAAGGCCTGATGAAAATTATTGAAAACGAGTGATCTCATCTTTAACGGCTTAGTTACTACACCCATGAAGTTTTGCGCTAAATGAGATCGCAAAAGAAAGTTTTAAACTTAAAACACACCTTCAGTGCCAATTATTGGAAAAATTTTCCTCAAAGTATTATATTTTGAAGAAAATTTAGGATTTTTACAAATCTTTCCATGGAGTAGACGGACAAAAAATCCTCAAAGATCCTCTACAAACTATTTTCGTTATTTTAACGAAAAAACCTTTAACTTCCTCGTCGTAGATCTTTAACGGAAAATTCCAGGTGTACGGTCATTTAATAACGCTTTTCTTTGGGCAATCTCCGTTGAAACCTCTGCCAGACTTAAAAACGATCGACAACACCAGATTCATCTTCATTTTTCTTCCATCTTCATTTTAAGATCCATATTCATTAGCAGTAAAAATTCAAAGTAGATTCTCAGAGAGGGATGCTCTTGAAGTTTCCTGAATAAGGAACTCCTTCAGTGCCAGGGTTTTCCCTAACCTTTTATTTTTCTTCTTCCTTTTTCTTTGAAAATATTCATCGTTATACTTTCAGCAACCTGGGCTTATACTTTTTTCTACTTTATCATACCTTGACAACTGCGACTTTGTTAAATTCTTGGTTTATTTATTTATTTATTCATTTATTTATTTATATAAATAAATAATTGTTTCCTTCTCTATATTCATCTTCTTGCTATTCTGGTCGGCTTCTTTGTACTGCTTGTCGGTTTTCCCGTTTAAATTTTGAAAATCACATTTAGACGTATCAAAATTAAACGTAGATGCAGGGTGCAGGTGTCTTTAATTTATTAATTGAAACCGGCAGATTTTTCACACCCCGAAGTAAGAATTGAATGATCCTCGTCTTTTTTTGTCAAGGACGGGAAATCTATCGCAGATACCCTGAAGTGCTTCTTTATACTCCCTCAGAGCAGTGACGGACTACTCCAGGTCCTTTATTTCATTTCTATTACATCCTCGGTTCTGTTTCTTATAAAAATCTTCTCAGGGGGGGAGGGGTGTGGTCTTGGTGATTTTGACATATAGACCGGGGAATTTGTCGAAAAAAGTTCGTAACATCACGATGATTCTTAGACGCGATTAAATGTTTAAATGTGTTGGGGAGGATGATAGAAAAAAGCCTCTCATCTTCTCATTTTCAGTTTAAAAAAGTTCTTTCTTCTCTATTGTTTTTTTTTTTTAACAATAAAATCGGTAAGCTAATTTATCCGAGATATTGGAGAAACTATTGGTCGTAGAGAAAAATGAAGCATGTGAGTTTTGTAAGGAAAAAAATATCTACAAATTGACATTGAGACCAAAAACGGCCAACTTTGACTGCTTTGACAGTTGCCAATTTACAGTTTCCAATTTACAGTTGCCAAACTCTTTAACTAATAATTTGTGCAAAGAGGAGAATAGAATTTTTGGAAAAAAGCTTTCTGAATTAAAAACGTAAATTTTTTTTTTCTTATACCTAAACAAAAAAAGGATTTATTTGTTATTTTAGAATAGGTACATTTGTTATTTTCAAAATTAGGTCGTTTTAATAAAAATCATTAGAAAGCTGGTTCAAAGATCAAAATTTACGAAGAAGAAAGAACCCTCTACGCTGTCGTATTTTACGACCCACTTCGATTTAAAGATTTTTGGTTTGTGCGTGTTCCAGTGCCGGCTCTTAGGAAAAATGGCACCCTGTTCGAAAGTGCTTATATGAGCTCCCTCTCTTTCCCCGCCACCCCAAAAATAGCAAATTATGAAAAAATTAATCTGGAAAATCAATACAAATAAATGTGGAAAACATTTTCGTAACGTTTTTTAAAAAATGAAGCAAAAAGATGAAGTTTGTATGTATTCGGAAACAATGTTTTAAATATGATCTACTACACGTTTCGATCAACTCTTCGAAAGTGGGCGAGGGAGAGAGGTAGAAATTATCAACAAGGTCCAAGCGACTGCGAGTGCGTAAGAAAAAGCGCGCCAAATCCTTAAGAAATTAAAAAATTATATTTATAAAGTATGACAATTTTTTTTTCAATTTTGAAAAATAATAATTGGATCTTATACATTGAGAGTTTCGTTTAAAAAGTTGTGCGAATTGCAACTCTTAAGGTATAGAGGTTTTTTCTTTTTTTTTTTAAATTTTTGTCTTTCTTAAAAAGACTTAACTTTGAAAATACCAATTATACAGGCTTATTTACGGTATACGCCACGGAAGTTTATGGCCGTGTCTCTGGATTTTAGGATCTTTTTATTTTTGGAGTGGATAGAGACCCGGCAGAGCTACGTTTTAAAATTATATTCATAACGTACAGGATGTCCCAAAAGCATGAAACATATCAAAGTTATGTTTTTTTAAATGAAATGCTCCTATGTTATTGCATTTTTAGATTGCCTGTAAAGAAAAAAGAAGATTGGCTTTTACAGTTGGTGTTTAAATTCAGAAGTTTGTGAGTTATAAACAAGTGAAATCCGTCATTTTTCAAGTTCAAGGCCCTGTACAAGGAAAACGGCTTAAGATAGAGAAAAACGGCTTACATGTCCCAATTTTAACTTTTCATGTACTATCCAATGATGTAGATAAAATGTTTATACAGGGTGATAAAAAAATTTAAAAATTATGAGATTTCTCCACGCGTCGACAAATAAATAAATCAAAGAAAGTACAAATGTTTCTATACCATAGGATAGTACATGAAAAGTTAAAATAGAGACATGTAAGCCGTTTTTCTCTATCTTCAGCCGTTTTCGTTGTACAGGGCTTGAACTTGAAAAATGACGATTTTCACTTGTTTATAACTCAAAAATTTCTGAATTTAAACACCATCTGTAAAAACCAATCTTATTTTTTCTTCTCAGACAATCTAAAAATGCAATAACATAGGAGCATTCCATTTAAAAAAATATAACTTTGATATGTTTCATGCTTTTGGGACAGCCTGTACATTATGAATATAATTTTAAAACGTACCTCTGCCGGGTCTCTATCCACTCCCAAAATAAAAAGATCCTAAAATCCAGAGACACCAAGAGAGGCCATAATCTTCCGTGGCGTATACCGTGAATAACCCTGTATTCTATTATTATTATAAAAACAAAAGGTCTAAATTTCAGTTTTTCTAACACAAAATTTGAAGGTCTTTCTTTTGAAAATTCCATTCCCCTTTTTCACTTTCAAATGCGAGTTTCTAAATTATTTTTTATTAAAAATTGGTAACAGTGCAAACGGTGAAAGCAGGCTTTTTTGATCCTTGCGGAACAAAAAAAAAAAAAATCAAATGCACCTACAGCGTGTATCGATTTTTAACAAACAGGTCCATCGGAAAACTCCTGTTTACCTCATACTCACCTAAAAATAATTTGAATGTTTTCAAAGGAATTTTTTCAGTTATAACAATAATAACAAAAAAAAACATTTTCATGTTTTTTGCAATAACTTTTTTATTAATTGACCGGTTTTAATTTTTCAAATCTCAATTTGTAGGTAATTTTGTTGCGCACAAATCTCATATATTCTTATTTTTTCTCTCAACGCGATCGTTGGTTTTTCCAATATCTTGAAACTCGATCCTTTTTGATTTTAAACTGAAGATAAAAGTCCTTTTCTATCATCTTTCTCAACATATTTAAGCAATAAAATTGGTTCTAAGAATGCTGCCATTTTGAAATATACCCTGGCCCCTATTCCACAAAAAATTGCAACTTTGCACTTTATACTTTTATTTTTCAAAATTTTACAACCCAGATAATTTGCTCTTCACAAAAGACTTTAATCCAATAAGAATCAAGAAGTTTTCGAAAAGTGAAAAGTGCAAAAACAATATAATAGTTTTTTTTCTGTTAGAAAATAGTTAGAAAAACATTTTACAATAAATGATGACGTGTTATTAGGACTCAACGTGACCATGCACTTCATACACTTCAAAAGTAGACCCATGTAGCTTATGCGCTATTTTTAACTCACCCTGTATAACAGTGATTGCGATGTAAATAAGCAGATACTTAACTATAATTTTGTTTTCTTTGTATGGTAAGATTTTTGCACAAGTTTTTTCCTAATAACTATTTCATAACCGTTACAGACCTTTTAACTCTCAATTATTTCAGGAAGAACTCAAGCCTGAAAATGAGGCAAAAACCATTGGGTTAACAACTCTCAACTTACGTTCCAATAGATTGAAAGGAAATATTATCCTAGGCAATTACGGCGTAAGTAGTCAGTCATAATTTATCATCTTAAAATTCACGATTTTATACTTACAGAACTTAACAGAGCTTGATGTCAGCGAAAATAGCATCGAGAGCCTCGATTTGAGTGCCGTGGAGCAGTTGCAGGTTTTACAGTGCTCCAGAAACTGTTTAGTCACTTTAACTCTCCATGGAAAAAATTTGACCTCTGTTATAGCGGGAAATAATAGTAAGTTATAGAAACTATTAAAATTCGGGGGGCTAGTCTAATAACTGCAAAATTATTTTTTCAGAATTAAGAGCGATATCATCATCTCATCCACCAATCAATCTGCGGCATTTTGATGTTTCGTACAACGAATTAGAGACCCTACCAGAATGGTTGTCAGGATGCAGCGAGCTTAGATCTCTTTTTGCCAGCAACAACATGATCCTCTCTTTACCAGATCACCTATTTTGCAACGAAATGCCCTTCTTACATACGCTGCAATTGGCCTACAATCAACTGCAGTATTTACCATCAATACAGAGAAATCTTCCAATTCAAGAGCTCTTCTTACAAAACAATAGCCTATCATCACTTCCAGATAACTTCTTCACATATGTTAGGAACATTAGAGTTATGAATTTATCCAACAATCGGCTGTGCGATCTTCCAAAAGTAGACGAAATACTGAAAATAGAAAAACTGTTCATTACAGCCAACTGTTTAAACGACAGATCATTAGAGAACGTTGCAAGGTATTTAAGAAATATAAAAACACTCCATGGCGCTTACAACAGCTTCACTAGTCTTCCTGAGAATTGTGTTTCGTATTGGTCCGACGTGGAAGAATTGGTTTTTTCAGGAAATAAACTCTTGAGATTACCGGATAATATCGGCAACTTGAGACACTTAGCAGTGTTAAGAATCCATTCAAATCTTCTCCAAAGTATCCCGAAACTCAATAATTTGTTATCGTTAAGAGTTCTAGACTTGGCTCACAATCAGTTGGATAGAATCGACCTCCAGTCTTTGATACCTCCAAACTTGAAGTTCCTAGATTTGTCTTGTAACTCGAAATTGCACGTTGATTCCCACCAGTTCAACACGTACAGAACTCAACGACCAATGAGTCTGGTGGACGTGTCCGGGAAAAATAGAACAAGTCTTCCTTTGATTCCCTCGCCGTTCTGCGAGAACGACTTAACTGAATGCAGCTGGACTGTTGGTTTTTCTGAAACTGCCGGATGTAAGCAGAAGTTGTACGTGTGTCAAATCCGATTGCCTGCCTTTTGCAATACGGAAGCCCTTTTTGGAATGTTTGACGGGGAAAAAAATAACGATATTCCAATAGGTGTGGATAAAGCAGTACCCAGAATACTGCTAGAGGAAAGAACTGTGAAAGAGACAGCGGCTGATTATATGAAATTTACTATACTATCGGCTCATAAAGAATTGAAAGAAAAAGGTCAAAAGCCAGGACTGAATGCTTTGATTGTGCATATTTTGAAATCGAAGCAAAGTGCGGATTTTTCTTTTGGTGGTGGGGTGAAAAAGTACTTGATGAAAATAGCCAGTGTTGGAGATATTCCAGTGGTATTAGGACGAGCAGTGGGCCCAGTCAGGATTTTACCGATTAAACACAAAAAACAAATTAGGACTAATCCACAAATACAGTTAACTATTCCTGATCCTGATGTTACTGAAATTCCTTTAGACGAGCAAAATGAATACATGATTATTGCTAATAAAAATTTATGGGACGTAATGAGCCCGGAGAATGCTATAAGAGAGGTGAGCTTATTATTATAATTAATTATTGTTATTAATTAAATATTGATGTAATAAATTTTCAGGTGAGTCTTCAAAGAAATGTAATTCTGGCAGCCAAAAGACTGCAAGATCTCGCTCAAAGCTACGGTGCTGAAGATAATCTAAGTATTATCGTGGTTAAATTCAATCTACTAGGCAACGATGTAGATCTCCTGATGAGAGAGCTACGACAAACCATACGAAAAAACAAATACCAAAGTGATAATTGCATATCATCGACCTGCCAGCCAGGGTGTTGCTGTGAAATATTAAACAACGAATGCGTGAACTGCATCGAGAAAATACCAATTCCTCCACCAATGATGAACCAGGACGACAGATCTTCCCCTAGCGGCCAAAGCGAACACGCTTGCAGCGATTGTAACTCATCAGCAAAATTATTCATCAACCAGCTCAACAAGCAGAACGAATCCAGATCTCTAATTAGAGGCGTCACACCGTCGATTTTCGAAGCTGCTGAAGTAAAATCGAGTCCTGAAAGGCGAAGCTACAGAGGGGTAGCTAAAGCTCTAAGAGTTAAAAAGGACGACGACAAAACCAAGGATGATTCAGATTCAGCCCTCTCCGAGGAACAGTTCAAATGTTGGGAGTACATGCTGGAACAAAACACCCAATTACTTTTCGATAAGGAATTAAACACACTAACAAGAGGTGCCAAAAATAAACAGCAGATTCCTAATAAAAACCTCCCCCTTTCAAGAAGTAATCCTCATTTGCCTGATAGTAATAATAATAATAACGCTAATGCCGCTGGAAACTTCCTGTCACGACAGTTCGGAAGCTCGAGGAGTTTTAATCCTTTGCTAACAAGAGCGAACTCGCGGTTTGCCCTCGATAAGAAACAACTAATGGGCGGTCCACATGCCGCTTATTTTGGAAGCTTACAAAGACTTATGCCTTATAATCTGGAGTACGATTTTGCTGTAATGCATGAAAGGGGACTTGCAGATTCGCTGGACTTGGATAGAATGCAACAATATTGGGGGGTTGCTACAACAGAACTGTAAAGTTATTATTAATAGAAATATTTCAATAAGTTAATGTTAACGAAGTGTTCAAAAATGATTATTTTGGTGATTAAAAGGGTGGTCCATGCTTATATGGTGAAAAAATTACAAGTAGTAGAAGTTGGGCCACCCCCTTGCTTTGTTACAACTACTTTGTGTTCAAAATTTCAGCTCCAATCTTATATACAAGGGGGTGCTCATCGTTCATTTCTCTCGGTCTAAGACTAAGTCTGTGAGCACTTTTTTGCACGTTTTTTGACTCTGTTCGACGGCGTGTAGCAAAAATGGCTTAACTTCCTCATTATTAGTGAGTTTCCCATTGAAATCTTCAAATAATTTCACACCTCGTTCATCAGTGTCGTCAACCACGCTCAAATTTCTAATGCAACTTTTTCCCTTGAAGATAACAACATTGTCACCCCAAATCTCAGGAGGTAATTGCAAGAATAAGTCCTTGATGTTTAGAACCGAGAGTGTTCTTTGCCATGCAAAGGCTGCTCATGTGGCTTGTATGGATAGCTCACCTCGCACTAAACGAGACAAGCTGACTACATTCATTCTTTGAACAAGCGCCATTTTCTCGCCATGAGACAGCTTGTCAGAAAACAAAGGCACTCGCATAAGACAAGTACGATAAGTGACGCTCTAACACACCCCTAGCTCTTGCACCCATTTAGGAATCAATGGCTTTGGTTTAGTATGAACATTTCTTCCAAAGCTGTAAGTCATTAATCGGTGCATCTGCTGCTGAAGGTGTTTCATTTTTTTATTCTTTTGGTCAACAAATGCTCGTGAACTTGTTTTTCTTCGGTTAAAGCACTTGTAAGACTCTCTAAGGTGTTTTCAGCAAACTATTGCGCTTAAGTACTGAAGTCTAATAAACAAAGGGTTCTTTTGGAAATGTCTTCAAATATGTCTGAATCTATTGCATAATGGAATGTGGGGAGAGCTCGCTCCGTTCTTGGCACCAGTCTTAGAGGCAGTAGTAGCGAAACTCGTAGCTTGAACTAGATTTTTGATGTTCAAGTGTTCCATTTTGTCAAAAACTGCATCGGCCCTGTTTTTCCCCGTTCCTGCAGTAAGTTTGGGTACCCCTAACAGTTTTTCGCAACCATTACCGGAGACAAAAATTGGTAGGTGGTCTAATTTCTTATTACCTGTTATAGCTTACAGTTTACTGTTATTACCTGCCCTTGCTTTTTTTCTTGCACGTCCAATTGCGCTTTGAGGGAGTGGGAGTGAAGAGGGGATTACATAACCAATGGAATAATCAGTCATCCTGTTTCTCGATCTGCTATCTATTTTTTCTCTTTTTTTCCCTTTCGAGGGCCATCTGATTCGGGATCGCCGGAAGCACCTCAGCCTCATGGGCTTATGTTCGCTTTGAAGCCAGGCTTTCGAGATTTTCAAGCATTCCCACAGTAGTCTGGGCGTTATCTTGAGGTTTTCTATAGCCTTTGCTCTTAATTCTTCAACTCTTTCTTTTTATTTTAGACAACGTTCCTTGGCCCTTTCAAACATCTACTCAACTAAAGCCTTACTCATTTTACTATTCTTTTTTTGATCAATGAGAAATGCCTCAATTTTCAATGAATTCATGGCATTTGCATGGGAAACATCAAAAAGTTTATCAAGTTCTGTAAATACCTGGCATTTTTCTGTGCTTCTGAGTGGCTGGTTTCATTTTTCTTTGAAAGCAGCCAATTCTTATGAATTGTTGCAACACAGTGATTTGATTGTCTGATCGGAATACCAGATTTGCTCCACATCTCTAATTTAGACTTCCTGAATGAGTATTTGTCCAGAATCTTGCGCAGAATTACATTTCTGGATTCATTCAATGTGTGGTGATAACTTGTGAGTAGAACTGGCCGAAGAGTTGGAAGTTGGTTAAACTTTTCCAATGACTCAAGACCCCGACATCCAAGTACAAAAAGTATAAATTTTTTTACGGTTTTCTGTAAAATTCTTCAACGGTTGTATTTTGAATTAGATTCCATTAATTTTACGTGCAAAAATGATCTGTGACAAAATGTCAATATCTTCCATAAGAATTTCAAAAGCTGAGACAAAAAAACTCAGTTGAGCACCCTTTTACGCTGGAGCTAGCCAACAATGTACATTGCTATGGATACATGTTACAAATTTATGGTGTGGCGGAGTTTAAAAAAAAAACAGAAATATTTGTGGACCACCCTAATCTAATAGGTATAACAAACTATTAAAAATTTGAATGATTTTTTTAGAATTGTTTTTTTTTTAATTATCGGCGGTCAATATTATGTAAGAACTCAAACAGATGACCGAATTTTTTTAATAACGTTATTCCAAATTTTACTCTACTTCTTGTATTGACTGCTGATGTGTTTCCTTAGCAACCAGTGTTACACAGGCAGCACTAAGGTTCCTGTATTACCGACACTGACGCTTGCGTGAATGTTGGTAATACAGGTACCTACCTACCCTAAACAGCACAAAACTTTATCGATTTTTTTGAGTAGAAGTTTGGACTGAAGAAATACCAAATATTTTTAGACCTTATACCTACTGATGCTGATTCCTGTCATTGATTGTGTAGTTTTTTTAGAATTTTTTTGTGTATTTTATCATAAGATGTACAGTCTAATTAGAGTTGGTGTCAAAAAAGTGCTTTGGAAAGGCTGAAATTTTCAGATCCGCCAGTAGTTTGGTCAAAAAAAAACCTCTGCACAGTCAGCACGCCGGCAGGAGTCGAGATACTAAGCCAGTGGCGCGCAAGGAAAAGTGTAATTTTAATTAGCACCCTCAAATTAATTTGTAAGGCTGTTGGAAAAGTTGGAAAATAGTTTACTTACTTATATCAATAACATAAACATTCAGACACCGTTTCAATACCCCGTAGAACACACCATCATATTATCAGTCAGCAGCCAATTTAAGTATGGAATGCTCGCGCGCGCTCCATGTGATTATTTAGCGGCAGATTCCACCTTTAAAAATCACAGGTTTATGTTATAACTCGTAAAAAACATGACAAAAAAAATACAACGTCGTCTTATTGGTTATAAAATCGTCTAAAACGTTTTCATTTACGATTTTTCTCTGATTCTAATGATATGCTCAGTAGAAAGAAATTAAGTTTATGTCAAATATACAGGAGCCCACGTTAACTGCAGTACTTTACGAGATCACTGAACTAAACATTGACCAAAAAACTCACCCTGGATATGATAATTCGTGATTTAGACGTGGTAAATTCTTCACGTGGCACGAACATCTAAAAACAAACGATTCTTTCGCACTCTATGGCATTCCTCGTCAACTATGACCCATCTGCCGATAAATAATCACAAGGAGCGCGCGCGAGTGTTCCAGACTTGTATTGGCTGCTGACTGTGTTCAATTTGACTATTTGATTAACGTTATGTTAATTTTGACTATCTAAGTCTGAAAATTTTGGCCTTTCGAAAACTCTTGCACGTTTTTCTCACCAGCTCTTGGACTATTAGGGCAGTGACAATTTGTGCAATATTAAATTTAGTAATAAGCTTATCCGGAATTTTGTCCGAAACGTTGCATTCACTTTGTATACATAATGTAAATCATTCCACCACTTTCATCCCCTAAATGTAAAATATATTTTTGTATTTACAATAATTATTTCAATTTTACATAGATTCGTTCAATTACCTAATCTTACATGCGTCAACAATGGCTCTTCTATATGACAATAATAATGGTAGTCAGTAGATATTAATTAAAACATTGATTAGAATGGATAATTTATTAAATAATAATAATAATAATAATAAATAATGACGAAAACAACCCTCAAATATATAAAACAACACGACTAGAACAATAAAGGACACATAATACAATATTAATATCTTTGTTTCGTTTTGACTAGAACAACGTATTAATATAATTAATTATACTTTTTACACATTGTGGCCATGTCGATTAACCAGTGTTTTGATCATGATTAAATATACAATAATTAAGAACGGCACCGAATTGACAATTATTTTTGATGCTGGTTGCTCCTCTCCTATAGATTCTCTTCTGGTACCTATCAACCCGCGCACCAACGATCAAAAACACACGTAGCGCGACTACTCGGCCAGAAATTACCCCAAACATTTCTAAATGGCAGTTGGAGTACACCCACAGTTCATGGAGAATACTCCCAGACGCAATTTTGAGATTCCTTCCAGTTAAAGAACCGATTCACCGCGTGAGCGGTGGACCACCATCACTGAGTCCTGGATGTCGGAGAAAGTCTCTGGGGGGTCAGTAATGGGCACTCGACGGTTCTCCTAACCAGGAATCGGGACTGGGCGGGAAATCTGGGTAGCCTCGCGGACTGCTATCGTTGCTAACGTCCGTGTCTGCGTTTTGTGGCATGTTATGTGGCAGGCTCATCCCAGGCGGTGGACCTTGACCTGGAAAAAACGAGTTAGCTTGGATTGAATATTTTAGTGCATTGCTCAGTGACTCACCAAGGCTTGTATAAACGGAAAGCTGGTCTGGGTATGGGAAGTGGTCATGACCATGAGGAGGTGTATGACCGGGTAAGTACGACGGTGAAGTAGCTCCATGCAAGAAAGAAGGTCTTCCGATTCCACTATGAGGAGACGATCCATCACCATCCATACCCATGTTCACTACTGTACCATAACTATCGTCGCTTAGATCTAGAATTTACAAGTTTGAAAAGGAACAAAAGATAGGATTAGCGTTCTTACCATGGTGACTAAAGCTATCTAGATCCACTTTCATGTCATCTTTATCAATCAGCTTGTCATGTCTAGGTGATGAACCTCCCTTAATGGACCTGAAATATTGACTCCATCTCGTTCTACCTGCGTCTTTTTTCAGTCGTTTTTCCTTCGCTCTCCTAAAATTTTATCTTCTAATTGCTGCTCAAAAAATTAATAGAGTCAGTTACCCACCTATTCTGGAACCAGACTTGAACCACCCTCATGTCTAATCCGGTGTCTTGGCTAAGTTGTTCTCGGACGTGTCTTGCAGGTTTTGGACTATTATTGTAAGCGGTTTTTAAGGTTTCTAATTGTTTGGCTGTTATTGTCGTTCTTGGCCTTTTGTTCGGTTGATCTCCATCTAGACATTCTGCAGCTACAAAAAATAGAACAATAATGCCATAACTTTGCAACGGTGGCAGATCGGTTCAAGCATGTTCATTTGATTCACACTTTCATACATCTCTATTTAAATTCTTAAATTTATTAGTCTTTCATACTACCGCCAGTATCGTCTTTTGAACACACTGTTGATTCTTTTGAAGTGGAATCTTGTCCATGAACATCTTAAATAAAAACGGACAAATCATAAAGTGCAGTGCAAGAAATTTGTCCTACAACAACAACTGATGCAAATCGCCATTGTGAGCTTCAGTCTGGGTAAAAATAATTTCCACTGTCTTCTGCGCCATAAAGTGAACTGACAGAGCTCCCAGAACAAAAATTTCCACAAAATTCTGGCAGACTTAATTCACAACGCTTGCATACGCCATTGATGTGATTGGTGCTTGATGATTAGCTCTATTCAGATAATATGCGGACTGTTTTAACTGCGCAAATCCAGTTTGGTTGCGGTCCCAGCAACGTTTTCCGAGGCAATATTTCGGTTGTGTAAGCCGCTTGCCCGTTGCCCTCAAGCGTTAAAAATTCTTATCCTTTAATTTAATATTATTTATTTATCCCTTACCCGCACCAAGTTCCAACAACTC
The DNA here is from genome assembly GCA_910589415.1 of Malachius bipustulatus. Lineage (NCBI taxonomy): Eukaryota > Metazoa > Arthropoda > Insecta > Coleoptera > Melyridae > Malachius > Malachius bipustulatus. Next base: position 10,481,724 of record OU342631.1, on the reverse strand, counting down.
ATCATCAACACGTTACAAGAAGTCCCTAAAGAATGTAATTACAGCCCGATCAAAGAATGAGACATCTAGAAACTCTTCATTGAGTACCCTCTGGTGGCTTCAGCTTACCAAAAAAAGAATAATGTGCTGGCCAAATAGCTGGTAAAAGCTTAAAGCCATAAACACTAAAGGAGAAGAAGTTATTTTCCCATTGCAACGAAAAATTGAAGATGCAACGCTTTGCTTGAAAAACTTAGTGTTAAACTTGGAAAATTTTGTGTTAAACTTGGAAAATGTGCGACTGAAACATTAACAACGCTAAACCTGTCTTACGGTGATGTTGCTGTGAAGTGTCTGGCAGCTTTCAAGTGGCGTGAATGTTTTTAAGAGTGGTTGACAGTCAACTGAAGGCGATGAGTATCCTGGACGTCCTTCAATCCCAACTGATACCAACACATCGACAAAATCAACACCCTAGTGTGGGCAACTAGACGTCTGACAATCAGGGCGCTTGCTGAGGAATGTGGGATATCAGTTGGATCTTTTCAGGAGATTTTGAACGAAAAATTGAAGATGCAACGCTTTGCTTGGAAAATTTTGGGTTGAACTTGGAAAATTTTGTGTCAAACTTGGAAAATCTGCGACTGAAATTCTTACTATGCTCAGCCAGGCTTACGGTGATGTTTCTGTGGGCAAGTAGACGTCTGACCATCATATAGAGCTTGCTAGGAATGTGAAATATCAGTTGGATCTTGTCAGGAGACTTTTACTGCGAAATTTGTCCATGCCTGATGACGGACGACTAAAAAGTCAATCGCTTCCTGGTTTGTCAGGGATCGTTTGTCTCTTGATCGTTGAGAAAGAGATGAAGACTTCTTGTCAAGGATCATAAAGGAGGACAAATCATTGGTTTACGGTTGATACATTGAAACTAATTCCAATAGTCCCAGATCAAAAAAATCTCGCCAAGTTCGATCCAACATCAAGGTGATGCTGAAAGTTTTTGTTTATGCTAAGGGTGCATGTTGTTCACCACGTGTCCTCCCCCCAAGGCTCCACAGTAAACCGGACTTACTTCATTGAAATTATGAAACGTCCAAGAGACACCATCCTTCGCAAAAGGTCAGAAATGTGGAGGGGTTGCGATTGGATGGTGTTTCCATTACGACAACGCTCAAGCCTATTCAGTACTCCGAACTCGTGAGTTTTTGGTCAAACACTCGATCACTGTTCTTCCCCACCACTCCTGCTCATTTTATCTCGCTTCTTGTCACTTTTTCTGGTTCCTCAAACTCGAAAGGTCCTTGAAAGGAAGAAAATATAAGAAGATTCCTGAGATTAAGGCAAGCGACGAAAAAGTTAAAGTACATTTAAAAATACCCATAGGACTGTTTGAACAAGTGGAAACACCATTAGGATGAGTGTGTGTATGTGTTGCAAATTCTTTGATATCCCTAACAAATGGACGATGAAAATAGCTCAATATGGCGATCTGCATAGTATTATGCTTACATAACCTCTCACTAATAGTCACTAGGTACAATGATTATATCCAAGTAAGGACTGATTAATTACTCACCTTTGGACTTTGCGGCTTCGTAATCGGGCTTGCACACCAGCTTCCTGTCTTCCATCAAGTAGAACTCGTCGCCGGTGTTGAGCTGACGACTGCACATGACGCAGGAGAAGCACTGCAGGTGGTAGACGTTGTCCTGGGCTCGGCGCACCACTTGAGTTGGAGGGATTCCCAGATCGCAGCCAGCGCACTTGGTTCCGAAACGCCTGCACCCACAGTACCCGGCAAGATACGACATTGTTACAACATCCGATGAAAAAGAAACATTATTCAAAATGGAAGAAAAATAACGCTCAAGCTTGTGAAGAGAACGTTTATGAAGTAAATGCTTGAAACCAATTCCTTGTAAAAGTCATTGGAAAAGCACCTATAGAAAAAATGTGCTTCTTTAGATTGTCAATTAAGATCACATCAAAATGTGACAATTTGAAAACCAAATTTGTCCTGTTGTTTTTCTCCAACGTTTCTCCAACAATTATTATTATGGGGGAAAATGTTTCAGGTTTCTTTTCTCCCACTTTTCTCCCACAAACTACATGTATGTGTAAATGTCATCAAGGAATAAATCATCACGGAAGGACCAAAAACTTGTTTATGCACCTGTTTTTGGAAACAGGTGCATATTTCCGAAACCGTTTCAAGGGAGAAGTTCGATAATTTTCCTGGATCAGTTAAAAAATAAAATAAAAACTTTTTTTTCATGACGGAACAGGTGAACGTCTGAAATTTTGGCTTTAACATGAACCCAGGATTTTCAAAAATCGGTCATCAAGGAATAAACTATCACGCGCGGAAGGATTAAATTTTTTTATGTGACTATAGTTTATTACGAACACCGTTTCGGCCGGATAGGTGCAACAATTTCCCTGGACCAGTTGGAAAACTTCCAACATTTTTCAAACGCCCTGTTTCATATGCAGACATCGTTAAAAGAACTCAAATATAAATGTAAAAAAATCACAGACTTCCAAATAATTGCGTTGAAGATGCATAGGGCGTTTTTTATTCAAAATAATTAAATTCAGCGCTTCTGAGGTTTCAGTCGTCCATTACATTTCTTTTTTAATTTACTTCTGAAACCGTAAATCTTCTAAAAAAATTAGAAAGATGTAGGTTTTCTGTTATTTTTAGATTTGTTTTTTATTTCCATAATGTCAAGTGAGAATTAATTATTTACTGAATGGGAGTAAACAACGTGGGGAGTAGGTACCAACTTAGGTATACATAAAGTATATAGCTACCTATTAAGCTGAAAAAGGTTTCAATTTATGACGCCATTTTCTTATTGTCTTGAATTTAAGAATTAAAAATTATGGAAAATGATCAAAGCGACATCTCAAATGAAAATGACGTCATCAATTGAAAACTTTTTCACGATTTTCTCAAAAACGGCTCAGGCAACTGAAAATTCAGTTGATGCATCAGACACACCGAATGAATATCATGTCAAACTACAAAAAAGACGTCACAAATGAAAATGACGTCATAAATTATAAACCTTTTCAGGATTTTCTTGAAAATGGCGCAGGCAACTGAAAACCCAGTTGATGCATTAAAACATCTAATTAAAAATCATGTCAAATGTCAAAAATGACGTCATATATTGAACTTTTTAAGTGAACTTTTCACGATTTTATCGAAAACGGCCGAACCAACAGTTGATGCATCAGAAGCACCTTTTCAGTCTCATCAAGTGTTACACCGCGAGTTATTATTGACCTTCAGGGTGCCAATCGTCTGTGGTTTGTGGTTTGTCTGCATCATTATAGACCACAGTTTTGTTAACGTAGCTCCACAGAAAATAATCGACCGGCTTGAAGTTACACAACCTCTTTTGAGATATGAGCTGTCGGAAATGTAAAATTTTCTGAAAAAAATCTTATCTCAAAGACGGTAACAGTAAAATGCGAATAGACAATTTCATGAGTAATTTAATAAACTTTAATTTTGGAAAGTGAACTTCCCTGAACGATTTTTTCGATTTACTTGCGCTAAAAACTTAATACAAATACTTAAGTAAAGGAACTTTGAACCCTCCCTACTCCTGCTGTGTCTGCAAGCAGTGGGACTTTATTACGCGTTTTCTAGAAAATCCTCCCCCCCCCCCTTTACATATTCCTGAAATTCTGGGAACTGTAACCTATAATCATGATACAATCCAGCAAAACCAATTTTTATTGTCCAATTTGACTATGGACTAACAGCCTAAAGAGTAAGGTGTCGAAGAAATATAGCTTGATCTGAAAAACAATACCTTTCAACCAGGGGCGTTCAGGAAAAAAGTTAATGGGGTCTAATTTGCTGTATAAGCCATGTTTTTCCTACCTTCGTTCTTAAATTCTCTTTGAGAAAATTTCGCAAAAAGTGTGCCAGCATAATAGAGAAGTAAATAGGTTGATATGTGCAAAAAATTTGAATAGTTGAAGAAACAACGAATAAGTTATGAAAAAAACTTTTTTATATTTCAACTTAATGTATCTTGAAAAAAGGACGCCTATGATGAAAATACCATGAGGAGTCTCGTTGTTTTTGGGCAAACAATAATGGCTAAGAGCTTGACCTACGTTTTCACAACACCCTGTGCTTTGGTGCACGCATTCACGAAACGGTTTATTTTTCCTGATATAATTTTAAAAAACGGTTTGAAAAAAAAATGAGGGCATGGTTAGCTGTGATGCTTACTTAAAAAAGTCATCTTTGCAGAAAAGTTGTCCATTTCTGGCGAAGCACTTGTCGGAAAGCTGCATTCTACAATCACTACACTGAAGGCATTTGGCGTGCCAGGTCCTGTCTGCCACCTTCAGGATGAATCTGTCGAGGATCAGTTCGTGACAACCACCGCACTTTGGTATAGTCGCTAGAATTAAAGAAAAAATAGCAATTAATTTTAATTGTTTGCACTCACCCCCGGTCCCTACAACTTTTTGTGGCGCCCAACGTGGGACCAAATATAAAATTGCGGTTTTCTCAATAAACTTAGAATCTAAGCCGCTTTTCGCCCTAAATTGGACACTCTAAAGATGATTTTTTTTCTCTATAGGTATTTCCGAAACGAGCATAACTATTACTTACTTTTAAATTATTATAAAATTTGCTTCATTAATCTCTTCACTTTAGAGTAATTTTAGGAAGCAAGTGGCGGTAGTTTCACTATAATTTTTTAGGGGTTCAAATGATTAAAGTTTAATAATAAATTCCGATACCTACTATGAACAAAAATACAAAAAAAAAAAAAAAAATCCGAGGATTCACACGTTTTCGAGATATTTATTAAACAACCATGAAATGAATAATTCAAAGTCTTTTTGTTTGCTATAATAACATTTTTATACAGTGAGATTTCTTGATAAGAATATTATATTATTAAAAAAAAATAACTTACTAAGAATAACTTCAGGAAGATCGTCAATAGAAACGGGTGGAACTCTAAGCATTCCCCCAAGAATATTCCTCTCCTCAAGGCACTGGCTTATCATTTTCCTGATCGACAACCGAAGTAGGAAATGTCACTCCGAGAACTCCACTCCGGTCAACAACCGAGGATGCACTAAATATCCCGACGCGGAATGCGCCGGTCTGTATCGACCCTCCGTCGGAACGGAGCTCTTGTGTTCGAGGGCCCGACGCCCATTGGACGCCTACTCCTGCACAAGCGACGCCCTTCCCGATACACAATACCGGAGACTTCCCCCATTTTATTCTTATTTTAATAAAATCCCCCATGCATTCGGTCTTTGAGGATGGAAGCTATAGCGACTAGCGACTTGCGTATATTTTTCAAGTCTTATTGCTCGGGGACCCGAATGAAGTGTCTTTATGGAAGAAGGAGACATAAAATTCCTCTCATATCATTCCCGGAGTTTTGTTCTGGTTATAATTTTATTATATGTTGACGGAGTAATAAAGAATTCATATTTTCGTGGCGCTTCCTAACTGAATTGGAAAGCGAACTTTGCCTCTCGTGCGGGCGAAGCATTATGTGAATGTTAAGGGAATTTATGTTCGGGTCATTTCGGGACATATTTTCTGTTCAAGAGTTTATGCTAGGAAAATGCATCGGGGATTTTTGTTGCATTTCAAAATTCCCAAAAAATCCTTAGAACGTAAAGTTGGAATGGGATATATGTGGAAATTTTTTCCTCCTCTCATTGAAATTGTGATTGGTTCGATATTTCGTTTTCTTCTCAAATATTTTCAGAAAAGTACTCGGAACTAACACAATCAAAGAAAAACTGTCATGCATCAAAAATTTATTACTTATTTGTGCCATTTTTTAATAGCTTTTGGGCCTCCTTGCTTTTATGCTATCGTTAACAGTTGCAGTTTTCTTGTACCTACAAGATGAGACATTTCCAGAAAATCACAAAAAATTTCTAAAAGAACTAAAATTTGGAAGTGGATTTAGGTATGTGGTAATTCCCCTTCGCTCTCTCTTTCTCTTCCTCTCTCACTGTGATTTGAAGGTGAGACATTTTCAGAATTTCACCCAAAATTCATAAGAACGATAATGAAAAATAAGAACAAAGGTTTATTGAAATTGGATTTATGTGGAAATTTTCCCTTTCTCTCTCTCTATCTCTCTCTCACCGTGATTTAAGGGTGAAATATGTCCAGAAAATCAACAAAAATTCCTAAGAACGAAAAGTGGGAATTAGATTTATGTGGAAATTTCCCTCTTTCTCTTTCCTTCTCTCTTTCCCTCTCTCTCTCTCTCTCACCGTGATTTTAGAGTGAGACATTTCCAGAAAATCCCCAAAAATTACTTAAAACGAAATGGTGGAATTGGATTTAGGTTGTGGAAATTCCCCCTATCTCTCTCTCTCTTTCACTGTGATATCAGGGTGGGACATTTCCAGAAAATTACAAAAAATTCATATCGGACCAAAAGTTTGAATTAGATTTATGAGAAAATTTTCCCTCTCTCTCTCTACTATGATCTAAGGGTTTCCTAACAACGAAAATTTGAGAACGAAAATTTGGAATTGGATTTATGTTGAAATTTTCCCCCCTCTCTCTCTCTCACTGTGATTTTAGGGTGAGACATTTCCAGAAAATCCCAAAAAAATTCGTTAGAACGAAAAGTTGCAATGTGATTTATGTGGATTTTTTTTTAATCTAAGGAACTTTCACACCGTTTACATTGCAAAATTAACTCGTTTCCGAATTGCACAATAAAAAATTGTTTAATTGTCTTATCTTTACTGTCGAGAGTAGAAAATTCAGCATTCCATTTCATTGCTGCATGAAGTCAGATAATTACTGTCTCTATCATTTTTACAGTACCTAAAATGTTAATAATTTTACACGGTATTGGTGTACGGAAAAGGAAAAGTTTTTCAATCAGAAGATAGAGAGTTTAAAGTTATAAAATCACTGAGGAATAATTTGGACAAGTTTATTCGCAACAATTATTCTTGCATCAATATAGAACTCTTCTATATAAGAACGCATAGGTATATACGTTGAATTTAAGATAAATATTTTCTTTAAAACTTTCTTTCTGAGTAGATCTACAAGTGCATGTGACTGGAAATTAATTCTCTTTATGGCAGCGAGAACTGTGAATTTTTAAACCTTTTATTTTTGGAAAATTTTGGTTTACTAGATCAAACTGTCTTCAACTGTACGTGTGATTAGTTTCTTATAGTTTAAACTGAAGTCTGAAGTGGAACGGTTTTTTAGATGACTATCATTTCGGCAATTACATTGTCCTTTTCAGTTTCAAACACACAACGTAGGGGAAATCCTTTCTCTAAGCTTGACTTCTTTATGTATTCCCATTTAGGTACAACAGCACTTCGGATTCGGCGCACCCTCGGATTGGAATTCAAATTCCACAAATTTCAATTTGAATTGCAACACAAATTTGGAAATGAGCACAATGACCAATTTCTGATCCGAGTATTTGTCGAATGCTTAGAATTGACTTAGAATGATTTTATTTACACTTTTGGAGATCAAATTTAATGTTTAATGAGAATTTTCCCAGAGAAATAATTGCCAATGAACTTGACTCAAACGTACCTAATAAATAAAGGCTTGCTGGGAAGTTTGATGGTTTGTCTGGCTATATGCTCGAAGTCTTGAAGATTCATGCTCATTCAGAAAATAAAGTTCAGAAAACCGGCGGAAAACGGCAATTCAGGAGTCCTTCCCACATTATAAGAGAACCGGTAAACACATACTAGAAACAGCACGAAAAAAAACTTAACTTAAAAACTTAATAAAACATAAGAAAAAATGATGAAAGCAAGTCGAATTTCTATTGTAAATAAATTTACACATGCACGTTGCAAAAGCAGTGCTTAGGCATTTGACGATTTTTTTCGTCCGTTTTTTTGCATTTTGCAACTTTTATATCACAAATAGCTACTTATTATGATACAAGTTGAAAACTGGGATTGACTGTCGAACAAGGCCGAAGGCAAAGTTTGGCAATCGTCAAGTGCTTAAGCACTCCCATTTTGCAACGTGTGTCACACAAGACTTTTTATTACATCGCCAAGAAACAACAATTTTTGAATTCTAATAAGCCACCAAGAAATACAGGCTGATTCAAAATTCATTGCAAAAATTTTAAGGGCGTATTTACCAGGCAAAAATAAGAAGTTTTTTTCATATAATCGTATGTCCTAACCTGCTTTGTTTTCAAGATACAGGGAGTAAAATTTAAAAAAAATCTATTTTTATCAATTTCTCAAAAACCTCGCAGCCGATTTAAATAAAATTTGGTAGGCCTATTTGTTGTCATAAGGGCCTTCCTTTGATGGGAATAACATGAATTTATTAATTCCAGTGGCGTCTCAGAGGGCTACCTGAATTAAGTTAAATGAATCTCAATAATCGATGTGAATTTATTACTTGTTTTAATAGGGCCTGGCACAGATTTTGATTTTTTCTGGGAACCAAATCTAGATACGAGTAAAGCTCAGGAGGCAAGAACGTTACATTATTGACCGCTTAATCTAAAAAAAATATAAATTGTCAAAAGAGCAGTGGCGTACCATAATTTTATCTATAAGTTTCAAGTAGATAGCCCCCTGAGACGCCACTGAAATTAATAAATTTATGTTATTCCCATCAAAGGAAGTTCCTTATAACGACAAATAAGCCTACCAAATTTTATTTAAATCGACTGAAAGGTTTTTGAGTAATTAATCAAAAATCTAATTTTTTTTCAAAATTTTACACCCTGTATCTAGAAAACGAAGCACGAAGCAAGTTAGGACATACGATTATATGAAAAAAATTTCTTACCTTTGGCTGGTAAATACGCCCTTAAAATCTTTGCACTGAATTTTGAATCACCCTGTATAAATTTCTGAACTCTAGAGATCTATCGTATCGTAAAGCTTCATGAAAGCTTTAAATTGTCATTTAGGTCACTTTTACTCCCTCAGTGTTGATAATTTTTCATCAATATGCGAATGAAAACTTGCGCATTATTTATTTCAACTCGGCAGCGTGCGCGAAATATTTCGCGCACTAGAGAGAAAAATCAATTTCGTGCACGGTAATAGAAATTTTATTATTGTTTCCCTATCAATAAAGCAACAATCAACTTAGAACTAAATTAAAAATCTCCTTGCGTCATTTTTATGAGTATTATTTCGAATTTTTCACCTATTTCGATAAAGCTGTCTAAAAAATGTTATATGCATTTCGAGCGCTAAATTATGGTGCTTTCGAATAAGCTTTTGTATTGGTTCTCACCTCGACAAAAAAGCTCTCATTCTCAAGCTCCAAAGCTCACTAGATACCTACATAAAAAAGTTAATCATTAGGCATTGAGTGCCTAAAAAAAGTCATTTTGAAACTAAAATGAAAAATCAAAATGGAAAATTGATGAAAGATTTAACAAAAACTGCTATAAAGAATAATCAAATAATAGCCTTTTGGGTATTTTGATAATTTAAGAAAACCCAATTATCTGTCATAAAGTAAAATTTATTTTCTCAAAGCTTGATGTAAATTATTAGCTTTCCAGCAGGCATGCATAAATTTTTTCATAATTATACAGGGTGTTAATGAATAGGTGCTTCAAATTTAAAGGGCAAAAAATAGGCGAAAAATTCCCCATAGATATCGGTCGTTGGAGCTCTAATTTTCGAGATATGCAATAAGGTGTTGAAGTTCTTGGAAAAATTTAATATTTTTTGAATATCTACAATTAATTGGCTGATAACTCAAAATTTTTGACAGTTGTACTAATTGAAGTAAATCATCTGATAACCGCAATGAAAAATTATTTAATGCAGTGGCGAAGATCTGGCTATGTCGTTAGCTTTTTTTAAAAATAATTTTTACGCCACTGATTTTAATGAAAATACAACATTCTAGTTCGACACCTATACTGCTTAGAGCAGAAAAGTCGTCTTACTTTTTTGTCGTAGGATCTTTTTTTGACGTTTCCGAGATCCTTCAAAATGTACAAGATAAAATATCATAAAATTTAATTCTAATGAGTATTTCCAAAAATTAATGATTTTTGTGATCATTATTGAAGCGTGGTTCATTACGAAAAACTTGCATGGCTTCTTACCTTGTGGAATATCTTGAAAAAAGTGTGTCCTATGACAAAAATGTACCTCTAAAAAAAAAACGAAGTATCTATACCAAAAATATCAATCATATACCTTTGCATTAAAATCAGTGGCGTAGAAATTATTTGAAAAAAAAATCCCCGCCACTGGATTAAAGTATTTTTTTGTGGGAGTAACAAATCATGTACTTCATGTCAAAATTTTTCGAAGAACTTTAACACCCGGTATCTTGAAAGCTAAAAGCTCCAACGACCCATGTCCCATGTCTACAGGAAATTTTGCATTTCCTACAATAAATTCAATTTTTAAGTTTGTAACGTATATTCATTAACACCCTATATACTTAGATATAGAGAATAAGAGCATCAGAACATCAAAGAAAAATGTAGAAAGGTACTTACAAACTTGCGAACTTCAACATAATCATAAATTAGAAACGTTATAAACTAGAATTTATAATTAAACTGTTATCCAGCTCTTCGGCACCCATAAACCCGACACGATCCTCTACAACGAACCTGTAAAATCAATTAAAAAGTGATTCTCAGCCCCATAACAATTGCTTAGTTAGCTACTCTCTTTTAATCCTCGGCTAATTATCGAGAGTGTACTGCCATATAAACGGGGTTAAGAGCAGCCTCACCGCGTCGCATGAATAAAATAAGCCCCACGACAGGGACATTTAGTAAATGGACCAGATTATGGCAGCCTGTTTTGTATATAAGGGATTCTGCATGCAGTGCATTGCATCCGTATACAGGGGAAAGGGAACCAGACTGCATGCTTTTCAATTAGGCACAGGGATTAACACCAAATCACTGCGTATCGAATATTCGCTTTGACGCGATTCGGGACACCTAATTGAATGGAATTGATACTTTTCCACTTCTTGTTGTATTGAAAATGTGGTTAATTTGCGAGTAGGCACTTATTGCTAGTAAAATATTTGGAAAAAATGATATATAAAGGTAAATGGGTATACCTAGAGCCTAGAGCCTAGAGGATAATATTTCATTAATCAGTAGGTAAGCATATATACAGAACATTATTAAATTGAAGCTTCCTTGATAAATTTTTAAGGAGGTTTTGGAATAAAAATATCATTTCAAGCCCCTCCCCCCTGAGAAGTTACAGCCCTCGAAATGGAGTAAAAAATATGTTCATTGATTTTTTTCTGAAACGATTTGAAAAAAAAGAAACTTTGACAATCAGGAACTACCAACAAAGCTTTTCTGCATAAGGGGGAAGCCCACTACCTCTTATAGAGTTTCTCTACAGGAACCATTTCTAATTAATCAGTATAAGTACTTAATTTTATATTAATTTGCTTTCAATTTAGTTAAAAAAAATTATAATAATTTTTAAAATCATACACCATGGACGATTTGTTTAGAATTATTATTTTTTCTCTAATTTTTATCAAAATATACCTACCTACCAATAACATACTTGTTAGCAAACTTTGGTAAGTAGATATATTATCCTTAGCCAATTGTTAGATAAAAATGTCAAAAAAATTGCTTATTTTTGAAAATTTAAGCTATGGAAATTTAAGAATAAAATCTTTTGTAAAAAAATGAGAAAATGATTTTAGTCACTTTTTTGAGATAAAACTATATCTAAAAACATAGGTCGTGGAAGGCTTATTTTCGGAAATATAGGCTGTTGAAATTTAAGAAAAAATTATTTTGTAAAAAACAAAAATGTAAAAATTATCTTACCACTAAAAGTAGGTTTCAGAAAAAAAACACACTAATATTATCCTTAACAGCCATTTATAGCTAAATTATAACTAAATTAAAAGGATAAGATGATTTTTTCGAATTTCAAGGTATAGTGTAAAAAATTGATTTCAAAAATTAGTTAGCCAGTGACGTGACTGACGTGAGTATAGCAAAAGGGTAAAAGTTTAACCATGAAAAATTTCAGGGAGCAAATAATTAAAGTGACCGAGCCATTCAAAGTTTATATACTAAACAATCCTGTTTATTTCCCAAAAATTTCAAAAACGCCTTTATAGCTTTTACCTACTAAATTTTAGGCACAAAACTTGAGAATCTTTTAAAACCTATGGAGGACTGTGGATCTTTGTTAGAAAAGCAATGAGATCTTTTCAGATGAAGTAATAAAAAAATAGTGTTACTTCATCTTACTTACTATAAATGTTACTTAATTTTCAAGCTTGTACAAACGGACCTTGCAAAAAGACCGGACTTAATATAGCCGAACATTGCAAAAATCGAATTTTCGACCTGGGTCCTATTCCACAAAAAAAAAAAAAAACTTTACAACTACTTAATCAATTTGCTGTGCAATTGATAATTACGATAATTTTGCACATTTTCGAGAATAGTTTTAGGACAATGGAATTTACATCGCAATAAAGAATAGGGAGTTTTCCAAAAATTTATAAGTGCAAAGTTACGAAGTTTTTATTGTGGAATAGGCCCCTAATCGGATGACTTTGCGTAACTGGACATTGCAAAAAAATCGAGTTGAACGGAGTTTGTATATAAAAATCGAACTTTCGAGCTAACCGGATTTCGCAAAAATCGAATTTTCGAGCTGACGGACTTTGTCTGAAAGGTGCAAGAATAAATTAGAGCTTACCGGACTTTGCAAAAAACGAATTTTTGAGCTGACCGGACCTTGCCAAAATTATTGAATTTTTGATCTAACTGGACTTTGTCAAACCGCCGCACTTGCAAAAAAGGATCGAGCTGACCGGACTGTGCAAAAATCTAATTTTAGAGCTGACCTGAATTTACAAAAAACGAATTTTTGAGCTGACCAGACCTTGCCAAAATGATTGAATTGCTGACCGGACTTTGTCCAAACGGACATTACAAAAAAATAAAAAATAAAAAATTTGAGCGGTTTCGACTTTGAAAAAATCGAATTTTTGAGAAGATCCGATTTTGCAAAAATCGAATTTTCGAGCAACTGGACTTTACAAAGGTCGAATTGTCGAGCTACCGGACTTTACAAAAGTCGAATTTTCTAAGCTGACCGGACTTTGTCAAAACGGACATTAAAAGAAAAAAAAAAATCGAGCGGACTCGACTGAAAAAATCGAATTTTTGAGAAGACCCGATTTTGCAAAAATCGAATTTTCGAGCAACTGATGGACTTTACAAAAGTCGAATTATCGAACTACTGGACTTTACAAAAGTCGAATTTTCGAGGTGACTACTTTGTCTAAAAGGTGTAAGAAAAAAATAGAGCTGACAAGACTTTTCAAAAAAACAATATTCGAGCTGACCGGACTTTGAAAGAAACAAATTTTCGAGCTGACCGGACTTTGTCTAAAAGGTGCAAGAAAAAATTAGAGCTGACCAGACTTTTCAAAAATCGAATTATGGAGCTGACCGGACTTTGAAAAAAAAACAAATTTTCGAGCTGACCGGACTTTGCAAAAATTGAATTTTCGAGCTGACCGAACTTTGTACTTCTAACTATACATTACAAAAAAATCGATCTGACTGGAGCTTTTCCTGTGTGAAATCTACACCTCATTAACTTTGCAAGCCATGAGCCGTTACTACAGAAAATATTTCTCAAAAAAACGCTGTTTTGTTACAGTTAAATGTCTGGTGGGAGTTGTCGGATGTTGCATTTGAGAAATATCGATCAAATCGTTTTATAATGGCGGCCGTTTGAACTTTTTTTGAAACTGCAATTTTTTTGGTCAGCTTTACCAAGTTTTTAATATTAATAAGTTTGTTCAATTAATCCTGGAGCACCCTTGTTCGAAATTAGATGCTGATTTTATAATAATTTATGATTTTATCGCTACAATAAATGGCATAAATACTATATAATAATAATTATTGAGATTTATTATGTAAAATTGAGGGGAGATTTACAATTTTCGAAATGAATAAATAACAATAGCAATTGAGTTGGACTAGCGCGTTTAAATTGAGTTAGTATTATGCATGCAAAAAGCGCGATGCATTTCAGTGGTGAATTGCAAGCAGATGGTGTGTTTTTCTCTCCCATTTGAGCATTAGTGATATTAGCACCCCCTTCTTGACTAAGTGCCGCCGACACAATCGTCACATTGTTGCCAAACTCACTGCGCCATCTACTTTCCCTTATAAAAATTGCAGGAATAGAGAATTTATAATAATAATAATTATTATATAAAAAGAAAAGTTTTATGGACATAATAACTCATTCAGATAAATTAAACTCGCATCTAATATAATTAAAAAAAATACCTTATATGTTATGTAATTGATAATAATAATAAAATACCTACCGTGCGAATAGTGCAGATGAGTATACCTATAGGTATTTGCAAAAATATTATAGATCCGCAGCAGTAGTAGAAAAAGTATTGTTTGATGACAATCTGGGAGATGTTTTAAAACATCTGGCAACAGGGTTCACTGTTATCCTGCGGATTAGACAGTAGGTCTGTCCGGTGACATGCAGAATGTATTAGCAGGACGCCAGTTGTGTACAAGCAGGAATAACCTTTATGGGGTAGTCTAGCAGGTCTAATTCACTAAAGCCCTTTATCGTCCGCTATAATCGACAATGATCTCACTTTATTTATACCACGCTCCATTTAAGTTCATGTCGATGCTGACGGTATCCCTAAATGTCAAACGCTCTGGAGAAAATAATCATTGAAATGAATTATTATTACTTCTCGAATAATTAATCAAAAATGGTATTTGCCATTATAGGAAAATGTATTTTGAGATTTATTCCTATGAGGCTATGCCTTCTTGAACTAAAAGTTGTGCTTCCAAAGTTCCATTAAGATGAAAATAATTATTTAAATGGACAACTTTAAAAGTTTCTGCAGATTTAAGAGTATTTGTATTTAGGAGAATTCCAATTAAAGTTTATTTGTAAGTAGGTAGTTGCAAAAAATATAATGTTCCCATGTTCCCATAAATAAATTTTATATCCCAAAGAAAAATATTGGCAATAAATTTGTCCTAATAGTTTATTCAATCTAAGAAAAGAATCTCTATTTTGTAACCTATGGCTGCTCCAAAGTTCTAAAAGACCAAAACACAACAATACATCATGTCTTGCAAGACATTTTCCGATACATTTCCATCAGTTTTTCCTGTTGCTTATCTCCGCCCGCGCGCAGTACCGAGACAAAGAGCAATCCCTCCCGGGCCCCTATTTTAATCATTGTAGCGAAGACATGGCCCGACAATAATAAGTAAAGTATGGCACAAAAAGCGGCAGCGAGGACTGCGCGCGTATAAAATATGGCTCGCATCGAACAAAGAGTCGAATAAAAGAAACGCTCGACTTGGGCTTGTAATAACTCCTACCCTGGAAGAATGGACCGAAAGGGAGGATCAGTCAAGTAAGCTCCGAGAGGGAATTGAACAAGTGAATGGAGGGAAGCAAGACTACACGGCTTCAATCTGCCCGTTCTGGTATTGTTGTGAAAAGTCAGCAGGTTTTGTTTGATTAGAAAGGCACCGGCTTTGTCCCTAATCATCAATATGACTCCCCCAGCCGTGAATTTCCGATCCGAGGCCAAATGGGACTACGACCGGATGGATTCAAAGGTTTACCCAGATCTGGTGGTGATGAATTGAAACCGATTATCCCTCCACATCTGCCTAATATCTGGCTGAATTACGGCTGTCAACATGTCAAAATTTCGTGCAGAAAAACCTATAATTACTGCGCTAAGTGGCAGTACGTGTTGATAATTTTTATTCTCCATCTGATATCGACTTAATTTCTGCTTTATTATTATCATTAATAATTAATTAAAACCGAATATTTCTAATAGATTCTTCATTTTAATACATTAGTAACCTCTCTTGAAAGTTTTATTAGTTGAAGGGAGTTTTTACGCACAATGACGCTAGACATTGACAGTTTAAAGTGATGAATCATTTACTTGTTTTAAGAATTCGAAGTAAATGTTAATTCACCCAATAATGACGCATAATTGGAGAATAACGCTCGAGATAATTCTGCCCTCACCAGCCTGTAGAGACTGTAGGATATATAAAAGCGGTTGCTTGGAAAGCAAGGCTAGTCTGGAGATATAAAAAATGAAGACATAAATACTTGTGCCATTAAATGTACTTGGAAAAAAATTATACCTGAAAATGACTTTTTGAAAAGGTCTTAATGTAACTTTCTATTATGGGCTAGGCATATTAGGAATAAAATGGGAGCTCAGAGGAAAGTTTCCCTATCGTTTTGATTTTCTCACCCTGTAGATTTTTTTTTTGGGACGCTGGATAGGAATTTGAAGTTTTCTGGCAATAAGTTGGCTAGGAATTTTGTTTTTTTGCACTTCTTGCACAAATGTTTGCCCTTTTTTCAGCTTTTCGCCTAAATTTCAGAAATTGAGCATTTTTTAAAAAGTACCTTTATACAAAATTAAAGTAGACAAAATTTCCTACATTTCCCATAAAAAACCGTTTCGTGGAAGACTAACCGTTCCGCCAGTAGACCGCGCCAAAAAAAAACATATTCCCATTACGTGGGGTTTTGGAAAGTTTTGCTATAGTTTCCATTTTCTCACCTTCTATGTTTTTTTGGGGTTGCTGGACACGAATTTGAAGTTTACTGGCAAAATGTTGGTCAGGAACTTTGTTTCTTTGGACTTTTGACCCAAATTTTTGCACTTTTTTCTGTTTTTGGCCTAAATCTCAGAAAGGAAGCATTTTATTCAAGTCCATTCTATACAAAATTAAAGTTGACGAAATTTACCTACATTTCTCATAAAAAATGTTTTTTTTTTTTGTTGGAAGACTAACCCTTCCGCCGGTAGAGCGCGCCAAAAACATCGTCCCATGAATAGTGAAAAGTCGCAAAAACTGAAAAAAGTCCCGTGTCAAATTTTTGCCAGCAAACTTCAAATTCATATTCAGCCACCCAAAAAAAGGGTGAGAAAAATAAAAATCAAAAACTGAAAAAAGTGCAAAAACGTTGGGTAAAATGTGTAAAAAAGGGTAAAAAATTAGGACAAAAAGTGCAAAAATCGAAGTTCCGAGCCAAATTTTTGCCAGCAAACTTCAAATTCATTTCCAGCTACTCAAAAAACATGAGAAAATCAAAACTATAGCAAAACTTCCAAAAATCCAAAAAAAAAAAGAATGTTTTTTTGACGCCCTCTATCTGCGGAACCCCGTTATATTTTATAAGAAATGTAGGGAATTTGGTTTACTTTATTTTTGTATTGAATGAGCTTGTCGAAAAACACTTCCTTCCTAAGATTTAGGCCAAAAACTGAAAAAAGTGCAAAAATTTGGGCAAAAAGTACGAAGAAAAAAGTTCCGGGTCAAATTTTTCCCAGTAAACTAGAGGGGAGCAGACTTTTGGTGCGTGAACCCGAAAAACATAGAGGTTGAAAAAATCAAAACTACATTTAGCAAAACTTCCCCCTTAATGAGAATTCTAATACGCCTAGTCTGAAGACTGAAACACTTCTAGTTTCCAAACACTATTTACTCCCGAATATCTCCGACAGAACATTATCAGATAAAATTCAGGCTGCATGTACCCAACTCGACGTCTCAAACGAGACAACATCAACTGTAACCCAATTATGAATCCGGGTTCGGGGAAGGGAGCGATCCTCCCATGATAAGAGAGCGTAGCCGTAGATTTCCCATGTGAACAAGGGGTTTCTTGGCTACTGTAACGGGAGACCGAAGGCACGTGTGGCACGCGCCCTAAAAAGGGCCGCCAAGTGCCCGCTGGAGTAATTATAGACATCAGAGATCACATGATCAATGCCTGCTAAATGGGGCTTTAATATGATAATATTTCTAGCTGCTACAATACAATTATTGCGGGGGACCCGGTGGATATTGAATATAGTACGGGATGCAAGTGGTTATGGTGAGACTGGTGAGAGTGAGAGGTTTGTTTTGTATTGTTACGGCGGGTGTATGATAAAAGCTAAAGCTCTTTGTGTGAATCGCGAACGTATTATTATGAAGTAGTTGTTGTAGTCAGATTGTTTGAGACAGGTTAGTGACAATTCAATGATTTTTAAGACTATAATACGCAACTGTAATGTAAATAAGAGTTTCCTCGGGTTTTAAAAATGGTCAAATAACTATGAAAAAAAAGGCAAACAAATTTGTTTAACTAAATAGCTAATAAAAGCTTAAGGACATACCTAAACTCTAAAGAAGAAGAAGAAATTTGTCATCTTCCTGATGCAAAAATTGCCGAAAATTAAACAGTTCAGGTATTTTTTATAAATGTTGACGTAGAGAAATTTGCAAATGGCTGGAATAATATTATATGCCCTTCTTTTTTTTGATAAAAAAGAGGGCATCCGTGATCAAGCTCATATTATAACCACCGAAGATAAAGAAATAAATAGTTTTATAAATGAACACAAACAACCATGCCGAGCTGGGAGTCGAACCTCAGACGGTAGCAGCGTCAACGACTTCAGGCAGTGACCTAGCTTTAAAAAAAAACGAATCGAAACTGAAGCAAGTTTAGAATATAAGACCGGAATTAGAGCTACTCTGATTATTCTAATTACAAAAACTTTCAGTCAACAGCTGTTGATTTCATGGAAATAATCGCACAGTGAACATTTAAAAAAATTTGCAACGTGCAATTTCACCACTTTCAAGACTGGCCATAATACATAATAATGAGATAAAACTCCCCCTCCCCCCGACTTTTAAATTCCCAGCCGAGCGAGGTGGTATGAACTTATGACAACAAATTGATGTGTCAAATGGCAAAAATGACGTTGCAGACGTTACTTTAAACTATAAACGCCTTCACTACGGGATAACTTAATTATTGCCAGTATTTTGATTCAAGTAACCAGGACCGTACTTGCAGAAACATTATTTCTTGCATGCAAAACAATAATAAAATAATCTTTTTTAGAGGAAATCACATTTTTTTCATATTCCACAGAAAAAAAGATTGTAAAATGCAGTACAAAATGCAAGCTCTTACTTTGATATTTATTTTTGGCTAATATATTTTTTCCTTATCCATATTTTTGATTAACAAAAAGACATTACATTCTTTAGGTGCATTTAAAAGATAATGGAATGCTCGACGTCCCGAACTTCAATGGAAAATTGACCGATTTTAGTTTTAGCATAAGGTACAAAAGCCATTATGATGTCAACATCCTGTTTCAGAATTGGAAGGTGTGGCGGTGGTTTTCGCATCAACGATTTCCAACAATCACTGTCCTAAATGGCTGGTTTTATCGATAGGTTTTGTGTTATAAATCTAAGGCATTATAGGTACCTACACGTAAGCATATTGTCGTAAAAACGATGACACATATTATTCTTAAAATGACTTTTTATGAGAAAATGTTCTTCCAAGTCTTTTAAAAGCTTATTTTAATAATTTTGATTGAAAGGTAGAGGGAAAAAAAGGTAGAGACGTTGAATTAGAACTGGGACATTATCGTTATTGATAGAGAGAGCTGGGCAGGGTTTGACGGCTTGTGACTTAAAAGAGAGCTTCAAGCCCTTTTAGGAATTTTAATTCCATGGCTTGAAGCCCTTTTTAAACCGAAGGCTTTTGGCTTTGGACTTGAATTCCTTTATAAAAGAGCTTTGGAATTGTGAATGCAAAAACGAGCTTTTAACTTTTATTGGCTTTATAAACCCTCAAGAGCTTTGAAAGCCCTCAAAAGGAATTGAAGCTCTTTTTTTCATTCACAATTCCAAAGCTCGTTTATAAAGGAAGACATCAGAAAATAAAAAAGTTAAGAAATCTACATCGCAAAAATCCATAAAAACCGGTATTTTTTTCTGGGAGCACGGTGGATCCAAACCACTTATGATTTCGCTAAGATTGGTCCTTTGGCTATCCAACGGTGTATACACAGTCTGTGCCGCGGTAGAATTTTTGGGCAACTTTGGAACTCCAGAGTTAGGTCTGCGTAGGCCATGCATCATAGCGAGCCGGAAAATAAAATTTTCCGAGCAAGCTGGATTTTTTTGAGTCTCTTAGGTTATCCAAGTGTTCAGTATCGACCATTTTGGGGAAAGCCAAAATACAACATTTTCCGCGCCATCTTGTGATACCTCATTTCTTATAGATTTTGAGTCGCTGATTACGACGGTGCAAATCGTTTGTCGCTACTACGAACGATAAAAATATTACGAGCATCTACATCGCCAAAATCCGAAAAAAGGGTAACGCACAATCTTCTTTTTTTCCGGGAGCACATGCATGGTGGAACCAAAACATTTATCATTTCGCAAAAATTGGTTATTTGGCTGTCCAACGGTGTATACATAGTCTGTGCCGCGGTAGAATTTTTGGGCAACTTTGGAACTCCAGAGTTAGGTCTGCATAAGGCCATCATGGCGAGCCGGAAAAAAAAAATTTCAGAGCAAGCTGGATTTTTTGAGTCTCTTAGGTTATCCAAGTGTTCAGTATCGGCCATTTTGGGAAAGCCAAAATACAAAATTATCCGCGCCATCTTGTGATACATCATTTTTTATACATTTTGAGTCGCTGATTACGACGGTGTAAACCGTTTGTCGCTACTACGAACGATAAAAATGTTACGAGCATCTACATCGCCAAAATCCGAAAAAAGAGTAACGCACAATCTTCTTTTTTTCCGGGAGCACATGGTGGAACCAAAACATTTATCATTTCGCAAAAATTGGTTCTTTGGCTGTCCAACGGTATACACGGTCTGTGTCGGTCTGTATTCGTTCGGTCTAAGTTCGGTCTGCATATGCCATCATGGCGAGTCGGGAAATCCAATTTTCCGAGCACGCTGTTCAGAAGAATCGATCTTTTGAGCAGCGATTTTATGTCGAATTGATCCTCAAGCTACTTTCAATCCACTTTGAAGGACTTGAAGCTCATCTTTATATGAACTTGAAGCTCTTTTCAAGGGCTTGAAAGCTTGAAGCTCTTTTGCAGAACTTCCAGCTCGTATAGAGCTTCCAAATCCTTTACAAAAGTGTTTGTGCCTTTCGCTGCAATTCTTTTTCAAGTGAATTAGGAATTGCAAAGCTCTTTATATGTTCAAAAAAGAATTATGGAAATTGTGGATTTGGGCTTTCAACTTCTTAACAGGGCTTTTGCGATACCAGATTTTTTGCCTAGCTCTGTTGATGAACTATTTTTTGAACCTTGTCAAACTGACCTTGCAAAAATCGAATTTTCGAGCTGACCGAACTTTGTCTATATGCAGATCTTGCAAAAAACAAAATTCAAACTAACCGAACTTTGTAAAAAACGAACTTTCGAGCTGATTGGCCCTTGCAAAAGAAAGAAAATTCCAGCTGACAATACTTTGCAAAAATCGAATTTTCAAGCTGACCAAACTGTTTCAAACGGGGGCATTATGCACAAATCAAAATAATTCGAGCAAACCGGACCTTGTCCGTATTGATTCTACACTTAAGTAACTTTGCAGTTTACGAGCCGCCACTGATAAGAATGGTGGTCGAGGTGGTAATTCCTCAGATGAGCTGAATTGGAATTATACCTCTGAATGAGGTCGTCAGTGTCTCAAATGAAGGCTGTACAAGAAACTCAAAGCGTGTGTAACTGGAAACAATGACCACGAGCTTACTTCTTGGACCTACTTAGTCATAATTTTTCCAGTTTCCAGACTATATTTTCAAGAATCCTTCTGCCAGGGTAGAAAGGGAGATGTCAGATTAAAAATAGATTAGGTAATAGATGATAGGGCCAAAACTTAGGAAGAATCCAAGACAAAATTAGAAAAGAAAAGGAAACCCAGAGAGACTTTCGAGGCTCAAGAACAGGCCAAGACAGCGCTTGGGATATACAACCAAAGAAGATTTGGGGTCTTGGGGGGAAGATGGGTCTGCAAAATGATTAAAAGCCTGTACTAGATGATGCAGTATAAAAAATGAAGAAACATTTTCTGGCCGAGTGTCATGAACTACAACACAGAATGTATCTATTTTGACTACCAAGATGTTCCAAGGGTTTCCTACCAAAACAATAAAAGTTTGATATGTTAATTACCCAACAAGTACCTAACAAGCACTTCAAATGCAAATTTTTCAGGATTCACTTAGCTATTAGAACTTTAACAGGATACACCCGGTATATACATAGATAGACAGAATAAGTATCCTTATTCCCACTTCTCTTTCCCTATTCACTGCTTCCCCCGAACACCGGTTGCGCATCGCCGCCTAGGATTCCCTGCAATGACAATGCGAGGCGGCGAACGGACTGACGAGGGGTCGCCCCTCTTTAATCAGGTCGAGTGAGCGGGGAGTTGCCGCCCCTCGCCTCACGCACGCCGCCGCCGCCGGCTCATTTGTTTGCAGCCGACATTACGCCCTAATGTGCGCCACTATATCATCGATATCATCGGGGGTTGCCTCGTTCGGTTCGGAGTCTATGAGGAAATACACTCTCTCTATGTATATGCTGGACTGAAATGGACAATGTTGGAAATGCGAGACTCTGGAATGGACTGCTGTACTGGTCGCATTATGTAAGGTAGTTTTGGGGAGAAGTCTCGATCTGGAGTCTGAATGAGTTTGGTTTGGTGTGTTCAGCTTAACTAGCGTGTTGAAGTCGCATTCGGCTTCTTTGAAAGTGGGGGCACTTGCTTTTTCGGAGAAGTTCTTTTAATTTAATGCATTGTAATTAAAATTTGTATTTATTTTGGCAAATTAAATTAATGCTCGTACTCTGACAATGCTTGTAGTTTATGATAGTAAAAATATCTAAGGGCCTTGGAGGAATTAGTGAGCTTCCATGAGAGAATTTTATACACAACGGAAAGTATTAGGTTGCCCAAAAGTCATGCGCCTACCGAAATTCGCTGTCGTTTTGTTTTCAGTTGCCATTTCTCTGTAGTTTTTTGACAATTGCAAAGCAGATCTCAAGGCTCTGGAAGGCCTTGATACTCTGGACTTTGTATATCTGCCTACTCAGTAACGCAAATACTCTGGAAGGCCTCGCACAAGCCGATCAAGAGGTAATATTGACCTTTATAGTGGGAGAAGATGTTGAGGCACCTCCTAAAGTGACCACAAGAAAGCGATCAACGCAATTAGGCAACTCACATCGATCTTATACTCATCGACCTATACCCCTGCTAAGGTACAGGTAACGCAACGCTTATAGAGCCTGCAGACATGGAAAGGCATCTGGAAGATTGCAATTCCATCATCAGCCTCGAAAACCAAATTGCAAATCTTCGGAACAGAATCACCACGGACGAAGCACACTTCTGGAGGATGCTGGAGGAATTTTTAGTACCGCAAATGCAAGAAGTCCTGTGGTTGCAACAGAATGATGCCACACTACATACAGCCAACCAAACCAGAGTCATTTTAACCGAAATGTTTGCTAGGCGGCTTATTTCAAAACAGGCGATTAACCATGGCCGCCCACATCACCTGATTCGACTGCGCCTGACATCTTTCTGTGGGGCTACTTGAATATCATGGTATATCTACGTGATTCAACCACCCATCCCCCCCCCCCCAAAAAAAAAAAAGACTGGAAGTTTTCAAGGCCCATGCATATAAGGACATATAGGTGGACTTGTTAACCAGAACCATGAAAAATGAGGCAAAAAGAGGTCGTTCTTGCATCTTCGTTAATTGGAGGTATGGTCATTTAGTTGACAATTGACATCATCTTCAGCAACTGATGTAACATAAATTCGAAGTTATTAATTAGATAATGATCATCGATCATTATCAATATTTTATTGTTCAGTAATAGTAATAAGTATCGTTAATAAAACTAAGTGAACCCGAAACACTTTTATTTTTTCAACAGTTTCAACCCTGCTATCACCTTATATGGCGATCATCCAGACCAAATAAAAGATAAGCGATGAATGACCTATTTCTAAAACAGTGTGTCTTTCATTGATGGCGTCGTGAGTAGAGGTGCATGGAAATTGCAGACATGTGTTTCGTCCTAATAGGGACTCATTAGTACAATGTATCTTACCTACTAACACACAGCACAGATGATTATTTAAATTAAATGAAAATTAATTTAAAAAAATGTTTCATAATTAATTGTTGGCTTGCGTTTTGGCTGCCTGGGGTTTATCCTTTGGCGCAATCCGAACCCACCATGCATATTTATTCATTTTCATTTAATTCCAATAAAAGATGCTCGTTACTATATGAGTTTATCACAAAAATACTACTATTGATGTAATTTTATTAAAAGTCGATGGGTGTATTAATTTTTTTTACATGTCAACAAAAAAATTATTTGGACAGTATGGAAAAGTCTTATTAAGAAAGAATGTTCATTACCCTGTATCTTGTCATCGGTTGGCAATAAACCACTAGTGTGGGATATCGTTGTATTCACAAAGAAGAGGAGAATCCATTCTTGACAAAAAAAATGGGGGTTGCAATATAAAAAAATATGATGACGTCACGGTTCAAAAAAAATGGGGTGATAAAAATTCATTTTTATATTGATACATGTTTCCTTTTACAGGTAGATTTCTGATGTACTCATTTTTGAAGCTAATATCGACGTCAAGTGACTTTTATTAACATTTTTGTAATCCCTTTCATTCCAAGAATAACTAAATCGCTATTTTTTTCCATCTGGAGTCGATGTTTTTTTATAAACGGCGCAAGAAATCTGCCCGGTAACTTAAATGAGCCTTTATAATACTCACTGACAATAAACCTACCCCCTAAATTGAGTATTAACGAAGGTATACAGGCTGTTCCATTTTCAAAAAAAAAAATTGTTTAACTCCAAAACCGCTAAATATTTTTTATGATTTTCTTTGTGTTGTATTTTTATTAATTAGTCTAATATAGCAGCGATAATTACGTGTGAGTTATTTGAACCAGGGAGAATATAGGGTTCCAACTTTTTTACACCTCCCCCCCCCATTTTTACGCCAATGGATAAATTTTGGCTTCGACATATTTTTCAAAAAGCTAGACATATCTAGTACAAAAAAAATCATGGTTGATAGGTAAATTCTCAACATTTTTTTGAGATATTTGCGATTTAGACATTCGAGAAGGACAAAAAGTTATAGCAGGTTTTTCGCGGAAATGTTTTTCAACTTTTGAAAATATTTACACATTTGACGCGAGGTTTCTTCGTATCCAGATCCACCAACCACGAAAAAATCTATAGTCACGTTTCCTGGCGCTATGAGCTCATTTTTTTTGCTTTCTTTTTTTTATTAGGTATATGTAAATATTACTGAATATTTAATTGTGAATATCTCAAAAGCTGCTCAGAATTTACCTACAAAACTTGCCTTTTTTGTACCAGAGATGTGTACCTTTTGAAAAAACGAAAATTTATCCAGCAGCGTAAAAATTGCGGGGGGGGGGGGGGGGGGTGAAAAAGTTGGAACGTTATCTACCGTAACGTTGGAACGAGGAACGTACTACCCTCGTTCAAACTACTTATTATAAATTTCGGAGCTAACCTGGGCTGGCAAAAAAAAATCGAAAAAAAGATTAATTTCGGAGCTAACCTGGGCTGGCAAAAAATAAATTTAGGACCTAAACTCGGCTGACAAAAAAATCGCAAAAACGTTAATCTTCGAAGCTAACCTGGGCTGGCAAAATGATAAGTTTAGGACCTAGCCTGGGCTGACAAAAAACTCGCAAAAAAATTAATCTTCGGAGCTAACCTGGGCTAACAAAATGAAAAACTTCGGAGCTAACCTGGGCTGGCAAAATGATCAATTAAGGACCTAACCTGGGCTCGCAAAAAACTCGCAAAATAAATTAAATTCGGAGCAAACCTGGGCTGGCAAAAGATAAATCGAGGACCTAACCTGGGCTGGCAAAATGATCAATTAAGGACCTAACCTATGGGCTCGCAAAAAACTCGCAAAATAAATTAAATTCGGAGCAAACCTGGGCTGGCAAAAGATAAATCGAGGACCTAACCTGGGCTGGCAAAATGATCAATTAAGGACCTAACCTGGGCTCGCAAAAAACTCGCAAAATAAATTAATTTCGGAGCAAACCTGGGCTGGCCAAAGATAAATCGAGGACCTAACCTGGGCTGGCAAAATGATAAATTTAGGAGCTAACCTGGGTTGACAAGATGATAAATTTAGGAGCTAACCTCGGCTTGCAAAATGATAAATTTGGGACCTAACCTGGGCTGGCAAAAGATAAATTTAGGACCCAACCTGGGCAGACAAAACGATAAATTTAGGTATACGTAATTATCGGGGGTAATACCAGGGAGAGCTTAGATTTAGCCGGATATTTTTCTGCAGATGGAGTTAAATTGACTACATGCGAGTATAATCGAGACCAACTACTAACTGCATATAAAAATTTCCCGCTAATCGTTGTATTTGTTGAGACAATTCCATCGAATAATAAAGGTACTAAACGCCTTTTAAAAAGACAAATATTATTTTGTATTTTATGTGAATATTTCCAATTAAAATCATAATGGCATTCGTTTATGACAGGCGTCCGTGGCCTTAGTGGTCAGACCTGTTGTTCGCAAGCACTCGGGTTCAAACCCCAGTAGGGTAAAAAGAAACTTTTTTTCTTCAAATAATAATAGTAACAGAGTGCCAAGGAGTCGAGCCATTGCCATAGCAACATTATATAAACAAACGAGTATTATCGATAAATTTATCCACTTGCATTCTTCCTCGATACAAAATATCCGATAGCAAACAGCGATATTTGAGAAATCAAATGAGTGTAATAACGTACGAGTCGAATTGTCGGGGGCAATACCACGAGAGCTTAAATTTAGCCGGATATTTTTATGCAGTTGGTCTCGAATACTTACTTGCATTGGAAATTTAACGACAGCTGTTGAAAAAATCACGAGAGCGCGCAGCGCTCGAGTGATTTTTTCTGCAGATGGAGTTAAATTGCCTACATGCAAGTAAGTATGAGAAAACAACTGCATATAAAAATATCCCGGCAAAATTAAAGGTCGAGTTGTGTTTGTTGAGACAATTCCATGAAAATAAGTCATTAGTTATGGGCCTACCTACCTACCTATATAACGATCAAGTGTATTGCAACATTATTAATCTTTTAATTTTTAATTAATTGTTAAGCAGAGTTAACATTGAAAACAACAAACATTCATATTCCCGAATAGCGTAACATGTTGATATGTTAGAGTGGTCAAGTGGTTAAAGCAACGAATTTTGAAAGTATGTTTGCCCATCGGTCCCGGGTTCAATTCCCGGTAACGGAGGAAACTTTTTTTCTTTCATATAAATTTCAAATAATAAAATTAATAATAATCGTGACTTTAGT
This sequence comes from Malachius bipustulatus, assembly GCA_910589415.1. Taxonomy (NCBI): domain Eukaryota; kingdom Metazoa; phylum Arthropoda; class Insecta; order Coleoptera; family Melyridae; genus Malachius; species Malachius bipustulatus. The sequence goes on along the minus strand of OU342631.1, from coordinate 10,454,404 downwards.
AACAGACTGCAAATAAACCGTTCCAAGATTGCCATAGCAACATACCTATGCACAAGCAGTTTTATCGATAAATTTATCCACTTGCATTCTCTCCTCCTGCCTCGATACAGTTACAAAATATCCGATAGCAAATAGCGATATTTGGGAAATCAAATGGGTGTAATAACGTATGAGTGGAATTGTCGGGGGCAATACCACGAGAGCTTAAATTTAGCCGGATATTTTTATGCAGTTGGTCTCGAATACTTACTTGCATTGGAAATTTAACGACAGCTGTTGAAAAAATCACGAGAGCGCGCAGCGCTCGAGTGATTTTTTCTGCAGATGGAGTTAAATTGCCTACATGCAAGTAAGTATGAGAAAACAACTGCATATAAAAATATCCCGGCAAAATTAAAGGTCGAGTTGTGTTTGTTGAGACAATTCCATGAAAATAAGTCATTAGTTATGGGCCTACCTACCTATATAACGATCAAGTGTATTGCAACATGATTAATCTTTTAATTGTTAATTGATTGTTAAGCAGGGTTAACATTGAAAACAACAATTCATATTCCCAAATAGCGTAACATGTTGATTATGTTAGAGTGGTCAAGTGGTTAAAGCAACGAATTTTGAAAGTGAGTTTGCCCATCGGTCCCGGGTTCAATTCCCGGTAACGGAGGAAACTTTTTTTCTTTCATATAAATTCCAAATAATAAAATTAATAATAATCGTGACTTTAGTAACAGAGTGCAAATAAACCGTTCCAATATTGCCATAGCAACATACCTATGCACAAGCAGTTTTATCGATAAATTTATCCACTTGCATTCTCTCCTCCTACCTCGATACAGTTACAAAATATCCGATAGCAAACAGCGATATTTGAGAAATCAAATGGGTGTAATAACGTATGAGTGGAATTGTCGCTGTTATATTAGACTAATTAATAGAAGACAAGACAAAAAATTTGTAATAATTCAGCCGTTTTTTATTTACTTATACAAAAAATGTATTTTTTTTTTAAACAATATTGAACAATTTGTTACTTCGTTAATACTCAATTTAGAGGGTAGGTTAATTGAGACGTTTGTCTTAAAATCAAGTAAATATTCGATTTTAGAAGTTTGTCCCGTTTATTTTGGGACACTCTGTATAAAGCTGAAAACGACGATCATACCCATTCAAGTTGCTAATAATTATTATCAATAAGCGATGCTAGGATGTTGCATCAGGAGGTTGTACTCGTGTTTCTTTTCTTGTAATTTTTATTTACATTATAATACCTACCGAGTTTATTACAATTTTTGTTGCGGTATTTTAGCGACTATAAAAAAATATAGCGCTCCAGTTAACTGGACGAATTTATTTATTTAAGATAATTATTATTATGTAAGATGTTTATCATAAACAATAATTATCTCCGGTTTTTACTTGACCACAAAGCGATAAAAAAGTAGCCATGAATTCACGAGAAATTCGCTGATCACCAAATTGGAGGTTTAATACCTACTTATAATAGATTTGTATAAATAGCCACACTATTTTAAATATTAAATGAGGATTAGTTACCCCCATTTGATGTAAAAATCAAAGAACAGAACTATTATTTTTCCCTAAAAATAGAAAAGTAACTTGCTGTATTCTTCCTGTAGGTACATATAGATACATGTATCCACCTCAGTCGATCGATAGTTGAGGTGTGACCATATGCTCCAAATTAATAAATTATAGTTGACCACTGACGTATCCTCTAAAACAGCAACAAAGGCTTTCTATGGGGTGATGAAATACGGCGATAAAAGCAATAGATCAATAGGTATAATAATTCAGAACGGGCCATCAAATATTAAACACTCAATTAAGTACGAATGCGGTTATCAGAAAAAGTTGTCGCCATCGTTCAATGTTACATAATGGAATAAACAGAACTCCTGTAAGTGCTTGTTGATGTTATGATGTTGTACATATGGTCACTAACATAACATTACCTATTATTCTGGACATTAATACATAATACATCAGGTAGCTTGATTGTAATGATGAAAATTTCTTGTGTCTTTAAGGAAATTTTTCATAATTTACCTATGGAACGATAAAAACTATTCAATTTCATGTTATTATAAACATAACTAGTCAGTTTTCAATAACATGGCATATTTTATAAACAACACTACTTTGTAATGATCTCTAAGGACCATGCATGAATTTTTTGGTTTTTTTAATTTTTGAAGCAATAAAATAATTACTCTTAGTTTTGTTTTCACATAGAATAATAATATGCAGGACATGTTTCCTGGATGAAGGTTTATTCTCGAAACGATGCCAACCAAAATTTTACGATTTCGCCAAATTTTAGTGAAAAAAAATCACCAGAGCTCACCAGATTGCGTTTTAGCTGAAGAATCGCCAGATTTCACCATAATATTTCCAAAATAACCAAATTTCCTCAGATTTCATTTTAAAACACCAGTACTAGGTAGTGTAACGACATAACGACGTTAAAGCAATCAACCGCTAGCGACCTCTCTTTTACAGCGACCGTACTTAGAATATCGAGTTCTGTTTTCGATTCCATAATCAGTAGCGTAACAAGCGAATAGTGACCTAAAACGTGTCTAGACAAGAGTCATCCGTAAAGAAAAAAACCTCATTATGAGGAAGAAAGACAGAGCGTGACGCATGAAGACTTGACGCACGAACAGCGAGAAAGGATGGATGATGAAAAGCGCAAAACGAGAGGGGATCTCCGGCAAACTTCTCGAGAAATATAGATTCAACCTTGCCTACATGTTTAGGTACCTAAGTACCAATTTACCCAATTTACCTTTGTCTTACCTGCCCGTGCTTTATCTAGAGAGCCCGCACTATCTCTATAACGCTACATAGAAGAAAGCGAAAACTTGCGTTCAATATAAATGTGTGAACTGTGAAAATCGCGATCTCGGCCATTTTTACTTTCTGTTCTTACACTTGTGAACTCTTCGGATTTTACGACGATAACTACCCTGCATACCTACTTGAACCTGAGTTAATGAAGGTGATTATAGAAATCTTTGATAAAATAAATATGTTCGGGAGATTAGGTGTATTGGTTTTTGTTTATATCAATATTTTTACAATTTCAAAAACCGTTTCGTTAAAAAAAATTAAAAGAGGGAACCATATTATGAAAACAGTGTTTATCTAGGTATACTGCATGGTTAAACATTGCACATCCTTCCTTTCTAATATACTATATTTTTAATAATGGTAAAATATATGGCACATCAAATATCGTACATCATATTATGTAACATATGAAGCCCCAGAGCATTTCACAGATGAGACCTCACTGCATTTACCGGCACGTGTGTTACATGGAGGTTTCCGTGGCACGCGACCAACATGTGGCTGACGTGAGTCTCCACAGGGTGGACAACAAAACGCCTCTAAATTCTATTAAGAACTTATTCGCTTTATGTATCGCATTTGTGTACTTCTGTGTACAATGTGCATGATTCTACAAATGTTATCAAGATTTAGAGTTTATACACATTATCTTCTTTCTGTGTGTTCTATGGATTATTGGTGAGGACGCGAGGGTGACTGGATTTGAAGGTCAAACAAATGTAAAGCTGCCATTTTTCAAATCAGTGATTAGATTTTATTGGTCGATGGACATCAGGTTGTTTGTTGTGGAGTCGATAATAAAATGTGGGATATTGCTAGCAATTAAGCAGAGACCTAACTAAATTATGGCATTATTGATTAATTATGGTGATTAAAGATTAAATTTTTCCCTGTCCCTGTACGCCATAATCCTAAGACAACTGATTTATTAGATACTGTAATAAAAAAAAATTATATGAATTTTTTATATCACTTCACCTGAATACAAGTGCCAAGACTGCCAAGCAACTAAAATATGAAACATAATAACAATGGCTGCTCAGCCCAGGTATCAGAGGAACGTCAATATGACGTCTTTTTTTGATGACGTTGATTAAGGAATTTATTGACGTGAAAATGACGTCTTAATGACGAAGAAATGTCCCAGATCAAAGACGTCATTTATTAACATAAAAATCACGTCATGAAACGACCCAAAAAAGCGCATTATTTTCATTCCATGAACGTAGAATTGTACCTCTTCTTTCATCTTCTTAATTTGCCTCGTCTTTCTGAGTTTCACGTTTATATGTATAAAAAGTTAAAACCTCGTTACTTATGGTGGTGTCGTGCAATTTACGTCTTTTTGACGTCTCCTGTTAGTTGTTTTTAATTACGTGAGATATAGGGTACTGAAACGACTTGTTTTCGACGTTACTTTTAGGTTGCTGACGCCAGCGACCAATTATCACGAAAAAATGACGTTATAATAACGTTTCAGCACGTGTTTCTGCTACCTGGAAAGCCTACCGTATTTTATTTATTTTTTTTCTTTTTTGCAAGGCGCGAGCTCGTGGCTCGAACATTCGAGTTTTCCGAGGCCCGGTATAACAAGGACCGGTCAGACTTCTTTTTGCGAAGTTCTGTTTAACAGCCTCGAAAAAATGGTGAATTATATGGAATTTTTATATCACATCCTTTAAATAAAATTGTCAAATATGTAAATTAAGAAAAATAATAACAATGCACGGCTGCTCTACCCAGGTATAGAATTGCAACATCATTTTTTGATGATGTCGATTAACGAATTAATTGACGTGAGAATGACGTCTTAATGACGAAGAAATGTCATTTATTAACATGAAAATCACGTAAAAAAATTACTAAATATAACCCGTAATATTGACCCAAATTTTTTTATTTTTTTTGTATTTTGATTTCTTGTATTTGTATTTGTATTGTGTTTGTATTTGTATTTTTTTCATTCAATGAACGAATAATAATAATCGTAGTTTCTCAATTTGACTTGTTTCAAGTACATATTAAGAAAAATTCAAGTTCCACGTGTATGTGAAGTCAAAAACACGTCACTTATAACGGCATGGTGCAATTTACGTCTTTTGACGTCTTCAATTACGTAAAAATTACGTAAGATCTTAAACAACGTGTTTTCGATGTCACTTTTAGGTTGCTGACGTCAGCGATCAATTATCACGAAAATATGACGTTATAATCACGTGTCATCATGTGTTTCTTCTACCTGGGAAGCTTTCCGTCTTTTATTTATTCTTTTTGGCAAGACATGAGTCTCGTGGCTCGAGAGTAAGAGTTTTGCAAGGTCTGGTTTGACAAGGGCTGGCCTGATTTTTTTTTGCTAGGTTCGACTTGACAGCCTCGAAAAAAAGATCGATTTTTCGGACATATAGGAACTTCTCAAACCGGACCTTGCAAATATCCAATTTTCAAGCTGACAGAACTTTGTCACACAGGATCTTAAAAAAAAAAATCGAGATGACAGGACCTTGTCAAACAAGACATTATCAAAAAACAGTAAATGCAGTTTGAACTGTAAACTTTTAAACCGTTATAGTAAATTAAGAAGAAGAATAACAATGGCAGCGGAGCTTCCGTTTTTTTGCAAGGTCCGGTCAGTCCAAAAATTCGACCTTTATTCGAAGCCATCAAATCGAACCTTGCTAAAAAAAAAGGTGGAGCTGACCGGACTTTTCAAAAAACTAATTTTCGAGCTAACCAGACTTTGTCAAACCGGCCCTTGACAAAAAAATTATTTCAAGCTGATCTTTTTTTCAAGCGTATTGTCTAAAACGGAGTTGGAAAAAAAATCGAGAAAAATATTTTTTCTTCCAACCGGACCTTGTCGCCTTTTGCAATTTACACTTTTACTACTACCTTTTTTGGCAATTCACGAGCCTCCGCTCAGGAATATAATCATCTATAATAAGACATACGTACAAGTTAAATTATCCTTCCTGATTCTTTGAAATATAGTACCCACCTACACATCTTATTCCAACATTCACATTTAATTAATCAAACCAAGCAATGGTTGAATATATTATAAAGAGTTTAATTCCGGCTCGTAAGTTTGACAAAAGAACCTCAATTTCTTTCCCGCTTTTCTCCAGGCTTGAAACTCGTGAATTTTTAACAGTTAAGCCAGGCGAATTGCTGCAGTCAGGGAAGAAATCTCCGGGCCTCCTGAATTATTGATGAAAACTCAGCTAATCTGACCTGGAGCCAGTGGATCGCCTTTGCAAATACCTTAATAATAAAGTAACAAAGTTATCTCCCACTTCTAACACGCGTAGAGGTGCTCCTTTTGTTTTTGCTTTAAGGGAGCCAGTCTGGTTGTAAAATAAAAGAACCGTAGATAACGTCTGAAGATGCGGGATAAATTATTATTTCTCTTCTGGGGGTTAAGACTCTAACAAGCGTTTTTATAGAATTTATACAAACAAGGTTTTTTTTTTGTTATAATAGTGTTACTTTTATAAGAAGTTTTCACCTTCTTCTTCCCCTTCTTCAACTTATAATAATTTCAGTAAGAAGAAATGCTGAACCGGAATTTAAAAAAAATCCCATAATTCCTACTGGATGCAACTTGAAAAGTTGTACATATAATAGGAGTGAGTACAGGTTAATACATGTTGTAGTTGCTCTTAAGGTATATGAAGTTATATGATGGAAAACCTCTAATGTAATACTATCGATTTCCAGTAAAATTACTTTGAAGTCCTCTGGGATATAGGTAAAAGCGATAGGGGATAGTGTGTATCAGAAATTTGATCACATATTCGATCAAGGCAGGTGACCTGTCTACTGGCGGCTTACCTGACTCTTTCCAAAGTCATATGGCAATATTATTCAGGGATTGGGGTGTTCATTCCGCGCGCTTACCCTATTTCTGATGCGTACAGTTCGCCCATCCTTTGTGCATGTCTCGCTGCTATTACGAAGGTGCATTAAAGAGGATTTGACCATCTGTATTAATCTGCATAAATTATTATAGTGTCCCTACGTTAAGCCCTGTTAAACAAATAGGTATTTTTTAAAAATTCATTCCATATTTATAAAAAATTCTCCCTTACAGAAAAATCTAATTATTGAATCTGAAGTTGAGATAATCGTCGTATCTCTCATATCTCTAGCTCGTCTCTAGATTCGCTTTTAGATGTTGGATGTTGAATAGAAGACGCAAGGATCGAATATTAAACAATTTATAGCGCACTGACGCTAGACGCTTGTAGATTTTGCGGACAAACGTCAAAAGTTATTTTAAATCAGGTTTGAGTGAGATTTTTCAGTTGTAACAAGGTCTCTTCCAAGATCTTGGTCTGACGGCGACGTAGGACCTTCAACCCTACATCCTCCGGGCCTTCGGCCCGGAGTTTCAGTAGTTTTCCCGTCAAAGTTTAAATTTTTCATGTTTTTTCGTATACCATTTTTCAGCTTTTTTATATTAAAAAATTCCACATTACAAAAAGAAGTTTCGTGGATTTGAACTCCCTACTCTCGATCTGCCAGGTCTCCCCTTGCCAACCCCACCAAGCTATTCATTGAATTTTACAGCGCTTAGCGGTTATTGCCCGAATTCACAAAGCATTATGGCCCTGTAATATTTCTAAAATGATTAAATAAATGGGATGGAGATATAATATGGCTTATATTCATTAGAATGAGATGGGTATAATTGATTACGTAATTATTTAGGAAATTGTCGTTTGTGAATACGGGCGTTTATATGTTACATGTGTGATTGCTCGATATTTACCACCTACACCACATTTTTAATATTTTTTTTAAACTTGTCATATCTTCGTTATTAAAAAACCCATGTGGATTTTTTTCACACAAATTTAGGTGAATTAATCGTCGTTACAATTGTTCTTCTAATTTTTTAATCAAACATAAATGAGTGTGAAAAAAAAGAAAAATAAATCACGAACGATTTCACGATTTATTAATTTAAAAAACATTGTAAGTTAATTTTCCACCAACGAGGATTTTTTTAATTTTTTGATAAAAGTGCCAACATATGCGAGACGAATTAAAGCGAGCCCTTCAAATTATATGTTGCAGAAAAAAATTAAGATTTCACGGTGTAGAAAATACAGGATGATAAAAATAGGGGATGGAAAAATTATTGGAATGAGCTTTTTTTTCCGATTAAGTCAGTTTTGACAGCTTTGGAGGTAAAAAAAACTATATCTACCTTTTTTGTAGATAAGGAACGTCTCTATCAAAAAAAGTTTGAAAAAAAAATCAAAATTATGCGATAAATGATATAGGTGACCGGAAAAAATATATTTGTCGCTCACCTAATTTTATTTTCGAAAAATGATCACTTTGAAGTTTGTATGTCTATGCTTTCCCTAAGTAACTGTGCAAACAGAATTTTTCCGCGATGCACCGTTACCGAGAAAAAATCCTATTGGTGGGACATTGCAAAATAAGTAAGGGCCCTGAACGGGGCTCTTAAAATTCTAACAAAATTCTAACAAAAAAAAATTCTCGACTAAAATAAATATGCCAAAATTGTTGCCAATTAAATGGAAAAGACACCTAAAGAAGAAGAAGCACACAGAAAAAATCGTATATACCTTTCACTTGGAGTAGAATGCTTCTTTTGTGAAAACAATTCTTTTAGCGGGGACAACTTCGTTTTTCTAAGCGAGAAAACAAAGGTGGTGCATCCACCAGCAGTAATAGTGACCATACAAATAACACGGTCAAGAGAGAGATGAAAACTCCAAAAAAATAAAATGCAAAATTTTCAAAAGATCGTTATGAAATGTTTGCAAAAAAAATCAGGAAATTTTTCAAAAAAAGACAACTTTTTCAAAAATTGATTAATTGGAGAGGAGGGGGAGGAGGTGTCAGGGACAAAATAGTAAGTGATGATAATTTCATCCTTGTTCATGATAATGCCCTCCATTGCACGTCGAGAGTTGATGAGGATTTTTGAAAGATGGAGGGGTTTTCTATCTCTTCAGATCTAGAAAGCTGGGTTGACAAAGTCAATCTTTTGAATACAATTTGTTTAAAAGTACTTAAATTTTCATAATGATCTAGCTATCTCTTTGTACGAATCGTACTTACTTGAATAAATCTAATCCAAACATTTGTCATACTAAAATATCTCGAAGCAAAGTAGTTAAGTACTCGTATGTGCTCAAAATAAACTGGAGAGATTAGTTGATCAAGTCTGTATCAATGATGAGGAACACAAACACTCCCTGCCGGTTCAAAGGGATAGTCCAAAGCCCTCGAAGTGAGTGAGTGCTAAGTACGTATTGTGCCGGTCTAGAGCCCGGCACTTGGCTTTTGTCAAATCTATCCGGCGGATCTCCGGTCACGCAAGCTCCCGATCCCGATCTGTTAGTGTAATCACTGGAAAGGGCCGGACGAAAGCGCCCCAGTTGTCGACGTATGCCAAACACGCGCGACCGAATCCCAAGTCATTGTCGGCTGTTTAGTTCTATGGTTTCCTTCAGGAACCGAACGGTAATTCTATATCAGTCACGTGTGCTACTCAAAAGGGCAATTTGTAGATTATTCTGTAATGGACTTTACAGATACCTTCGGTAGGACGATTAAATTTTCTATAATTAAAAAAAAAAAAATTTCAGCTTCAAAATTCTAATCTTTCTGCGAACTGGGCTTCGTTGGAAACAAAAAATTAATAAAATTAATTTTGTCGAATTGTAATAATAATCCAGTCAGGTACAATTTTTATTGTCCCATATTTTTGTAATACCCTGTATATCGAAATAATTACATTTGTCTGCAATTCTTCATTAGGTACATATTCGACAATAATGACCTTCTTTGTTGCACTCGCTTTTCATTCCATTTTTCAACATTTTTAACATTTGTTGCAAAGATACGATACCTACCTACACTTTTTGTACGAAATATTTTTTAAACTAATAATTTCTAATATTAATATATACAGGGTGTTTCAGAGATATATGGCCAAATTTACAGGGGTAGTAAACTTGAAAAAATAAATTTCAGCTCAAATTGACGTTTTATTCGGTTATAATAATAACTCGTGTAAATTTGAACCGATTTTAATGAAACTTGGAATAAACAAACAAAATTCTTCAATTTTGCCACTTCAGGTTTTGTATTAGATGTCTTACAGTGGCGTAAAGTAAATATTGAGGGCTTTTTATTTTTCCCCCTTTTCCCTCCCTATCTCTTACGCCACTGACTTTATTGCCAATACCAACATGTTATTAAATAGTCAATGGATTTTAGAACAAAAAAGTATTTTGTAATTTTTTCATACGGCGCGTCGTTTTTGAGATATTTACTGAATTTACTCCAGGCAATGTAACTATAATCATTAAGAATAATGAATTATTATTTTCAATGTAAATGGTTCAACATTACCTGAGGAAACTTCACATATCTCAAAAACGGTGCATCGTATGAAAAAACTAAAGAATACTTTTTTATTATTAATTGTATGGGCTATTGAATAACGTTTTTGTATTTACAATAAAGTCAGTGGCGTAATATAGGGAGGGAAAAGAAGTGCCAACCCTGAATATCTACGCCACTGGAAGATGTCTACAAAAACTAAAATAGCCAAATTAAAGGTCTTTGTTTGTTTATTTTTAATGACAAGTTTCATCAAAAGCGGTTCCAATTTACACGAGTTATAAGTGTTACAACTAAAAAATGTTATATTATTTTAAACATTATTGACACCCTGTATCTTTTGAACGAAACATAATTTTGAGCTGAAATTTTTTTTATTCAGTTTATTTATCTCTGAAACATCCTGTATAGTATATCAATAAGTGAATTTTTTTTAACAAGGCCCGGTCAGTTCGAAAATTCGTTTTTTGGAAAGTCCGGTCAGCTCGGACCTTTTTTTTTCGGTTTGATAGCCTCTAAAGAAAGCTCGAATTTTTTTCACTGATCGGACCTTGTTAAACCGGCGCTTGCAAGCATCGAATTTTGGAGCTAACCGGGCTTTGTCAAACCGATCCTCACAAAAAAAAAACATTGCTATACTTCTTCATAATAATAATTGACTAACGGTTTCAAATTTCACAGTTCAAATTGCATATTATGAAAAAACAATGGCAAAGCTCAGCTCTTCCGTTTTTTTTTTTTTTTGGCAACGTCCAGTTTGACAAAGTCCGGTCAGCAAGAAAATTGGATTTTTGCAAGGTTCGGTTTGACAAGTTCCTATATCAGTCCGAAAAATCGAGCTGTTTTCGAGGCTGCTGTCAAACCAAACCTTGCAAAACTCTATTATCGAGAAAGGAGACTCGGGTCTTGCTAAATAGAAAAAATAAAATACGGAAAGCTTCCCAGTTAGGAGAAACACGTGATGACACGTTATTATAACGTCATCTTTTCGTTATAATTGGTCGCTGACGTCAGTAACCCAAAAGTGACGTCGAAAACGAAAACACGTTGTTTATGACCTTACGTAATTAAAGACAATCAACAGGAAACGTCAAAAGACGTAAATTGCACCATGCCGTCATAAGTGACGTGTTTTCGACTTCACATACACGTGGAACTTGAGAAGCTACAATTACTCTTCGTTCATGGAATGAAAAAAAAAATGTTTTTTGGGTCTATATTACGAGCTCTATTTGGTCGTTTTTTGATGTGATTTTTATGTTGATAAATATTTCTTCGTCATTAAGACGTCATTCTCGCGTCAATTAATTCGGTCGCCTAAAAATGACGTCAAAATGACCTTGTAATGCCACCTGGGTTGTTCTTTTTCATAATTTACATATTTGGCACTTTTATTTAAACGATACTAATTTTTTTAAGTATTTAATAAAAGAAAATTACAACCAGTTTTTCCATTTAAAAATATATTACTGTCGCAAAAAAAGCCATTACTGCTAATAATTAAATCTGTTCTCACAAATATTATTCTCTTGTCAATAAAATAATGTTAAATTTTTTCTCAATGACTCAATGCCCGCGCGTATACCTATAGGAACACCCTTATTTACTTTCTCCAATCCATCAATCTATTTAGCTATTTAATATACTAAAAGCTTAAAAAAGGCGTTACATCCTCTCCTGTGTGTCTCTAAAAGGCAAAGAGGAAATTGAGAACGTCCGACGCGTGGCCTTAACACGTGACCGCTGAAGTGACATCAGCCGTTGTTCGGTGAAGGTCTAGAAACTCCCACTGCTGACAGCGGAATAAACTTTATATTTCCTGTACGAGGGGTTGAGGGTAGCCTCATTGCAACTTGCGGTAAATCTCCGGTCATTACATAGAAAAGGGCAATAATTCAATTTTTTACGATATTAAAATTCCCAAAAAAATTGTTTTTAAGTCATTATTGAGGTAGGTGAGGGTAAAAAAGTCAAATAAAATTCAAAGTTCATCAACGAAATTCGACTGAGACAGACGAAGAATAAGTGCATGAACTTATATCTAAAGGGTTGGATTTTTCATATTATGGTCTCGAACTAAATTTAAAACATAAATCGCTCCCCCCCCCCTCCTCTCCCCTTGCAATAATTCTTAATTTTTATTAATATTGTCAATAAAAGTAGATCGATATATTGTTTTCTTTTTCCTATATGCATTATCGCTATCTATTATCATGACATCATGAAAGATCAAGACTGAACATTTGTTTTCCGTGTCGATGGATTCTCCCGATAAATAAACGAGTGCTTCTGCACCGGTGATTCATATGGCAGATGGTTGGAAAGAAGGGAAGGAAGCCACTAAAGCTAAACAGGCTGGCCTATTACAGGCTATCATGGCACAGCAGATGAAACAAAGAGTCAACATGTTATCTATACTTGCATGCATTGCATATTATCTCTTCTGGAGGATTCTTCACTCCCTTTTTATTCCGATGAAACCTTATTGGTATCCCGTGGATCTCAGCTGCTTGTTGCCTCGCTCTGTGGGACAAATTAAGCCCAATTAGATTCTCTAAGGATTCTTAAATAACGCCGGTAATACCTCACTTGGGGATTCATTAGCGAGAACTAACTAACTGTATTTATTTTATACTGATGGGGAATTTGTGTTTCTCAAAACTCTTTGATTAGTGGAAGTTTACTATGGGATTGAATGCACCTACCTAAATGGTTCAAATAAATTATCTCTCGGATATAATTTGGAATATTTAAATTTCAATAAGACTTTAAATTTTTTAATTGAAAAAAAAAACAATAACAAGCAAATTTTTCAATTTAATTTATTTTTGCTATTGACGTAACTTTTTTTTTATGTATAGGAAAACGGTGTACGTATCCCTATCATCATTTTTCATACATTACCGTGTAACGCATTTACGGCGTTAATAAAGTTTAATTACGGATACCTTACATAAAGCTAAAATTCTTAGCGACCTTTTCTCTAAAAGTATCGGGTTTAAATTCACAGACTTTTGACAAGTGCAAGGAGCACAATGTGATAAGTGCGTCGCGCGCAAGAAAGTGTCGATGTGGAGGTGAAAAAAGGGTGACGTGGAATTAACATTGGAGAGAGAACGCGAAAAATTTAGCATATGATAGGTCGAATATCGCTTTCTAATTGGCTGAAGGGCCACGACGAAGGACTGGGAAAACAGAAGCGGGTGGACGACTATGAGAGAACAAGAAACGGAAAGCCCATCTGTAAAGCTACCTTACTTAAATTTATCTTTTTATCTTTTCCCGTGCCTGTATCTTTTTGAAGCAGAAGTTCAACAGCTTCTGCCAATTTTCCTTCATGAAAGTTCGATCGGTTTCGAACAACTGTCGTGGTCGAGAAACTGCATTTTCGCCCTGGCGGCGTAGTGAAATATTTCTGTCAATTATATCTAAAATTAAAGCGTGTCGCTCAAATAAACAAGAGTGTTTCCTGATAAACAATAACTCTAATTAATCTAAACTTCCGGCAGTGACCGACTCCAACAGCGGGGCGATTTAAATTTCAAAAGACTCTATAGTAAAATTAATGCGAATATTCCTCGGATTGCATCGTTCTAGCAACACTATTTCCAATCGTCACCTTATCTTCCAAGTAAAAGAGAAACAATTAATTGCTTCTCGACTACAGGTTCATTTTTTTGGACAGCTTAATTCAGGAAGGTATACCTCAAAAGAACCGTAGCTCCAGGTATTTCAACTGTAAGTATAAAGTTTCCTTTTTTGATTTTCGGAGAGCTCTTAGGAAAAACGGTTGAAATGAACTTTTTTCGAGATCATCCACCAAAAATTGAGATACGCTGCACCGATGGTCGACTACAGGTTCATTTTTTTCGACAGCTTAATTCAGGAAGGTATATCTCAAATTCTCAAAAGAACTGTAGCCCCAGGTATTTCAACTGTAAGTAAAGTTTCCTTTTTTGATTCTCGTATAAGAGCTCTTGAGGAAATGAAATGAACATTTTTTGAGATCATCCACCAAAAATCCATCAAAAATCTGTACCGAGGGTCGTATCTCAACAAGAAAGAGGCGAATGATTAATTTTCATTTGACAAAACTTGTTTAATATCCAAAAAGGAACCACCCCATTTTTTTTTGCGCTTATTCGTTTACACCCTGCATAAAAATGAATAGCTAACAAGTACTTGTCAAATAACTCCAACTCGACATTCATCGCTTAAAAAATTATTAGATCCAGAAATAAAATACCTAAAAATGAAAGTTATTCGTATGTGTATAACGAAGCAGTGTAATATACGTACAGGGAATCACCGATCGAATCGAATCGGGGCCCCCAGTGGAAATAAATGGTCTCTCAAAATTGATTTTATTTATTAAAGGACCACGTTGTGTACAAATCATCAAGTGAGTACTTGTATAATAAGAAAAACAAACAGAATTAAAATTAATATAAATAAAGCGGCGGGTTTATGAAATCAAACCGCAGGGGTTGAACGTTGAACGTTTGCACAAGGGGTGGCCGGCACGGCACGCAAACCGAGGGATTCTTCTATGTTTATATCTTCTATTAGAGCATACTTCACGGTCATAATTTGCACGAACTTACTGTGATGAGCGTATTTACTAAACATCCAATGGGAATATGGACTCGACTATTATTTATTTTGAAGTCATGACAATCATCACGAAAAGAGATGTTCACGTACACCCAGGCACCGGCCTGCCTATACTAGTGCGTGATTTAGATCATTAATTCATTCCATCCTGGACGGTACTTTGATCTTTGTGTTGTTTTTTCAATACGGTCAGGTTCGAACTATTGAAAGAATTCTGTGTAACCGATAACCTGCTGCTTTTACGTTAATTAAAAATTATGAGAAAATATTGATTGTGTATAGGTACCTAGAAAGGGTAGCTTTTTACGTCTAAAAATTCGTCTAGTTTTTCTGAAAGGTTTTTTCTTTTCATGGAAGATGACGCTGTAATCTCAAAAGATTTTTTTTTGACCACGAAAGATGAAAAAATAAATAACGTATATGTATTAGTGTATTTTTATTAAAAATGAAATTATTCAATAAGGGTGTTATTTACACATTTTTTTTTAACAGGCACCTTGAAAATACCCTAAAAGTACAGTAAGGGCCGGTTGTTCGTACGTCAGTTAAAAATGTTGAGATAATTACTGATTTTAAATTGCAAATTTTGAAAATACGGCGAATATAATTAATGATCTTGTATTTTTAATCAGTAATTAACTCTTCTTAAAGCGAGCAGAATTCATTTTCAGAAATATCAGACCAATGGTTTGATAATACAGGGCATTTTAAAATCAGTAATTATCTCAAAATTTTTAACTGACGTACGAACAACCGGCCCTAAATGACACTAAGATACTAAGAAGATGGTACAACCTAGAAATTCTTTCGAGAAAGATGGATTTTCGTCAAAATTTGGAATTAAGCTCTATACCTGCCATCCACTTCATACCCCTAAATGACAAAAATTGATAAATTCACAAAATTAGCCATTTATCGAATGAAAAAATGTATAAAGCTTTTGCTTAATGACAGTTATATAGTTTTAAAAACTATTTGTGATTTTTTAACCCCTATTTTAATTCCTTACACCCTTTTAAAACACCCCATTTTACATAAAATTGAAAAAATAAAATTTTTGAAATGGTTTATTTCTTGTTTATTAATTAAAATATATCACTACATTAAAATATAAAAAATATAAAAAAAAACATTTTTTTTATGATGCTTCATTATTAGAACAAATTAGTAATTTTTTGAGTTCATTATCTCAGAACATGTATTTCGAAATTTGCATACCTTAAAAAGAACCCCTCACCAGTAAGAAGGGAGGGAAAAAAATGGCTTCGACTTGCTCAGTATACGCATTTCTCTGCTCTAAAACTAGCGGCAAAGAAATTTAAAAAAATACGTTTGGTCTTTTTAAGTTTTCTCGGTTACATTTTGAACTAGAGAGATAAAAAAAATTTTTGTAGGGATTTTGTAGGGAATTTCATCGCCTATAAGCTCATGTAAATTTCATATTTCTCAATACCTTCATTTTGTAAAGGTCAACGGTGAAATGGCTCAAGGGCGGTATTGATTTCGTACCAATGCTAACTTTTATAAGTCATATCTAGAAGAATTTTTAGCTACAGTAAAAAAAAAATTACGGAATGAAAATGCTAACTTCTTGTAGCATGCAATTTTTACGTCTATGGTTTATTTTCTGAGTTATTTTTGAAAAAAATAATTTTTTTCAATATTTAAAAAATACCCAGTTCACTTTGATGATATGTTTTTTTTTTAAATAAGCATTTTTAATCGGTCAAACTTTTCGATCATACATACCTATTTATAATTATTGTTGATTTTTCTCATAAAAAAAATAGAAACATACTTTATTTTCGCCATAACACCGATAGTTTTTATGCTAGAGGACTTAAAAAAAAACCATTTTGAAGGTTTTTTAATGTACTTTAGAAAATATCATAAGCACTTTTATCGTAAAACGTACCTTTTTTTCATAATTCAATGTTGAAATCTGTAAATTTTTCGTTAAAAAAATGAGGCCTACCTTCAATGAGCTATAACTTTGTTTGTATTGGGTCTACATTAAATAATAAGAAACGAAATTCTTTGGTTTTTCATAAACAACAATTTTGAAACTTACAGTTTTTTGATAAAATCAATGGATTATGAGTTATATGTGGAAAATCGTCAAAAAACGTGGTTATTTTCGAAAAAAAATTATATTTATCTCAAAAAGTATTGAGATTTCAAAAAACTTCTATAGAATAGTTTTAGCTTAAAATCCATCCTTCTATCGATTTCTGGAATTTTTTTTTAATTACCACCCCCTAGTTGGGGTGGTATTTACCCCCAGGGAAAAAGTGCTTCTTGGAATAGGGTAGATTTTACTCCTTTGGATATTCCCTACTTACTGTCAAAATTTCAGCGAAATCCATCTTACTTGAAAGAATAATTTCTAGCCAAAAATCGTCATTTATTACTGTACTATAAACAGGTGATCATATTTGTTTGCGGAACATCTTTGGACGTAGGTACAGCTGACATATGCATCATTAACCCCCTCGCCCCCATCATTCACTTTTATAAAAAATCTTAAATAAAATACATTGTACATACATTGTACATAATCTTATACATTGTGATACTTTTATACATTGTGAATGCACTTCTTTGTGATACACCGTTGCAAAGATCTTTTTAAGCAGCATATTATATCGTCATCAATATCACGAAGTGACGTAACTAAAAAAAAAACGAAATTTTAAATATATCGTATACCTATGCATAAAATGATCGGCTTTACAATTTCACGAAGCGGCGTATCTCAATTCTCTATATGATTTTCTTTATACAGGTCACGCAGCCGCCGACGTATCTCACTTTCAACTAAATTGAAATCAATGAAAAACTTATAACGCTTTCCTGTAAAATTAGTAAAACTGAGTTACGTCATTTGTTAGTGATATTGACGACAATATTTTCAATAGTAATATCACAATATAGGTACGGAATTTTCGCGATACCTAAGTCTGATGTTGATTTATTTCTAAACTCAGCTGAGTTACTTAATGAAAAAAACACGAGTCCGCAGGACGAGTGGTATTACTATTGAAAATATTGTCGTCAATATTACTAAATGACGTAACTGAGTTTTTCATTGATTTAAATTTAGTTGAAAGTGAGATACGTCGGCGGCTGCGTGACCTGTATAAAGAAAACTATTTCAGGAACAAAGTTAAAGGTCAAAAAATTTAAATTATTTTTGACGTGCAGCTACAATTATTTATTGTCAAACTGTCAAACTTTACATTGTTGGCGTATCCATGGTTACTATGTTGAAAATCACCACGCTGATAGACCAATCAGAATTGAGACAGCTCTGCTAATCGTGATAAGTAGAGCTGTCTTTTGGTCTGTGATTGGTCAGAATTTTTAAAAATCATGAGAAGAGTTCAGCTAAACTTCAAACTTTTTTTCACAAAACAAAAATGAAAGAAGAAGACATAAAAATTGTCTATGCCCTTAAACTTCAACATTAAAAATAAGAATGAACGAATAAACTTTACCCAAATTCAGAAAATATCACCAGAGCCACGAGTATGTGTAGAGGAAGGAAACTCTAAGGGACGTGTGTACCATTTGTATAATCGGGTTAGAGGAGTCAACCACCAGTTGGGCAGGCTGAAATGAAGACAAACGGTAGAAATAATATCCAGTGATGTGGTTTCTACCCGCTAAATGCATTACTGCGGTCTGTTTCCTCACTGTCTTGCCACGGGATATAAAAGTGCTTCCAACAACCTGACTCTAGTTGTTTCCTAGACTTCTTCCCATACGTGATATGCGCTCCTGGAATATTGTAACGTTGTTTGGAATTTTTTTGAACTCATACAATACGAAGTAGGAAAACTTCAATAATCCAGTATATCGTACAAGTGCGTCAATGTGCGCGGAGTGGATGAAATAGAAAATTGTGTGGCTTATAACTGATGTTTTTATCTGACATTGAGGGTGAACAACAATGAGGATAATTCAATAAAATAGTTGTTATGATTCAGTCTAATAAGTTTTAATTATTATTATTGTGAGTGGATCATGCTTGAAGATCAAAAAATTTAGTGAGTATAATTTTTTTCAATTATTTACATAATAAAATGAGATTTTAGTATTTTTTAGTTTTATTGGATTTCAAATTTTGACAACTTTTCAGTTTTTGAAAATTAAGAATTTAAGAGCAATTTTTCAGTTCCAAATTCTTTTTAAACCGTAATCTACTTTTGATAGAACGTCAGAATAGGATTAAATCATAATATGAATAAAACGGAAATTATTAATTTACTAATACAGTCAACTTTTTAAGACTAGTTTCAGAAAAAAGAACATCAATTTCAGAAAAAGTAAAATCAAATTCTGTAAAAGAAACTTCAACTTCATAATAGATAATTAAAGTCACTGGCGTGAAAACAGCTGCTAAAAAGATAGCTGACAATTTTTGAACGCACTGTATGTACTTGTATACTTTGAAATATTATCTGATATAATAGTTACTGATTTGTGTTGTTTATTTCAAGTAACCTATTTACCTATTTACGTCGAAGTAAATAATAAATAATGCCTTACAGCAAATTATTGAGACTGCGTTTTTCAAAATGGACATGGGAAATTACCTACTTCTTTTAAAAACCTCCTCTAGAAATTACTAATTCAAATTTTTTCAGGATAATCATAAATTGAATAACTCGATTTGCCAAAATAGAAAAATTTTTTGAAAAATTACAGAAGAGCGCCAGGACCTTTACCTACGAGGCACGCCAGAAATCGTTTTTTGCAAAACAGCTACAGGGGCGGCAAACAACTACATGAATCATGTCCAACAGCCCCTGTAGTTATTTGCAAGAAATCATTTCTAGTGTACCTACTCGATGTACTTTGTAACATTTATACCTATGACAAAAATTTTCTATTTTGGCAAATCGGTTTTTTTAATTTTTCATTTTTATGGGTATGTTTGACATGATTCAAAATTCCTGCCCCTGTAATTGTTTGCAAGAAATCATTTCTGACTTGCCTCGTAGGTAAAGGTCCTGGTGCTCTTCTGTAATTTTTTGAATTTTTTTCTATTTTGGCAAATCGAGTTATTCAATTTCTGATTTTCCTGAAAAAAATGGAATCTCCATATTTCTATATCAGTAATTTCTAGAAAGGTTTTTAAAAGAAGTA
Source organism: Malachius bipustulatus (assembly GCA_910589415.1). Lineage (NCBI taxonomy): Eukaryota > Metazoa > Arthropoda > Insecta > Coleoptera > Melyridae > Malachius > Malachius bipustulatus. The sequence goes on along the minus strand of OU342631.1, from coordinate 10,434,376 downwards.
GGTAATTTCCCATGTCCATTTTGAAAAACTCAAGTGTCAATAATTTGCTGTAAGGCATCATTTAGTTATTTACTTCGACGTAAATAGGTAAATAAGTTACTTGAAATAAACAACACAAATTAGTAGCTATCAGATAATATTTCAAAGTATGCAAGTACCTACATACAGTGCGTTCAAAAATTGTCAGCTATCTTTTTTGCAGCTGTTTTCACGCCAGTGTATATGACCCCTTTTTCGCTCAACAACTTCCACGCCCATGCATAAACTTACAAGACTTTACTTAAAAAAAAAAAACTTTAAAACCTTACTAGGGTTGGATCCCTGGAGATTTCTTACAAAAAAGAGGTAAGTAGGTATACTTATTAATATTCGAAATTTCCCATAGTTCTTATGTAGGTACATATAAATCGAGTCTAAACTTCATCATACCGCAAAAATAAGCTCATTTTTTTCCGATATTTATTGTAATTTTTGGATATAAAATAATAATTTTCAAAATCAATGATTTTGTATAGCATATTAAGTGGTTTGAGGTAGGTAGTTTAAATTTCGAATATTCATACTCGTAAGTACCTAAATCTTTTTTTTTGTAAGAAATCATCTCCAGGAAATCCAACGCTCTTGTAGCCCATGGGCATGGAAGTTGTTGGACGAAAAAAGGTCATATACCCTGTTTAAACGCCACTGATGATTTTTTTCACCCGTATATATATAATTTTTTTTGTTTTGTTTTGTGTGCTCTAAATTATATCAAATATTGAATTATCATAAAATTAAATAATTGAAAAATGTTCAAGTTATGCGGCGAAAACTGAAAAAAATTATTTTAGGTATATCTTTTTTTCTAAGCTTTTCCGGGCATATGTTTCTGGGAACTTTTATTCTTTAAAAAAATAATTTAGTTCTAATTTGATACGTTGCCACATTCACAAATTTCATTGAATTCAAGGTTATATCGATACCGTTATATTGATAATAGAAAAAAAGACGCTATTGTAACTGTTATATGGAATAATGTTATTTGTCGGAAAAAGTTATTTAAATTTGAATTTATGGCCAAATAACTGATAAAAGCTGAAGGCCACAAACACTAAAGAAGAAGAAGAAATTTGACTTTAGAAAAAACAAGTTTTTTTTAAATCTACTGGACTGTCTGAACATCCCCTTTACAACACTCTATCATCCTGCCGATAGACTCTGATTTTACCGTCGGAAAACTACTGAAAAGTCTTTTAATCACTTAAAAAAACCCAGTTCAAATAATTTAAATCACAAGTAACACGATTTAAAGAAAATTACAAATACGTTATTCAATTGTTTGGCGATCAAAAGTCTCCGTGGGCGTTAAGTGAATAGGTATAAAAGGAAAGGGTGATAAAAAATTTGTTATTTTCAATTTTATTTTTTTCTGTTTACAGTCGTGGGTTCTGCTCACTAATTTAAGTATCTACGGTTAACTTGGCAGACAATTTAAATAGATATTATTATTATTATTATTATTATTATTATTATTAGGTCTCTTATGCCGTAACTCTGAAGGTGGAAAAATTTGTACTAATCAGCGCGCATTTCTTGCCTTTTCTTTTTTGTTTTTGAATTGACTTTAAAAATTGACTTTGAAAATTGAAAATTCTCTATATTGGTGGATTAAAAAATGTTACACGTTTCTCCCTACTTTTAAAGTGGCATCTTCAGACATGTAAAATAAAGTCAATGAATGCATGGAGAGATTCCAAGAAGCAGTTTAATTAAAGTAAATTTAGTGTAATTTAATAATAATTTTTTGAGGTACATTTTTTGACTAAATTGTAAATTTCCTTAATTTCGTAAATGCACAGATTTTCATACCATCATGCACGAAAATTAATTTAATTTGCTTTTTTGCGTCAAATTTGTTATTAAAAATGGAACAGTTTTACAGTTTTTCTGTTCAATAAACTTGTTGTTTTCAAGGGACGTTCTTTCCTTATTCTTTAACAAATTATACCTTAAATGGATGTTATTTTACTCCAGTCTTTATATCATATTATAAGCGCAGGAAAACGCATTCTGCTTTCCAGAAAAACTCAACTGAACGATCATAAATGAACTTCATTATCGTTTATTCACAAATTTATATGTTTTAATCATGCGGTTAAAGTTCAATTATCATTCTTTCAAACAAAGGTAACACGAAAATATAGCGGCGAAAGGTGTTTTAATAATTATCTCCGTCAAAAATAATTTTATTAAGATGCAATAATAATTGTCTTATAAGAAAACATTTTACATAGGTTTACAATTTAATCATACCCACCTTCTAAAGCTTTGTTCCTGGCGAGGAGAGCTAGAAGAACTTCCGAGTTCGGCGCCCCGTCCATGGGATGCGGAGGAAGGAGTCCGGCACCCGCGGGAGGCATCGGGGGCAAATGCGGTAGACCTCTGGTCTGATCCAGGATCGACATCCTTGATGCACTATTTTATCTCGCCACGTTTTTACAAGATGTTACACGTGTAGTAGGTACCGACTCCGAGAGAATTATAATGTTTTTGCACTTGGTGTTTGTTGATTTATTATTGCCTTTGATATTATTGAACGAATTTTGATCATTTGTAGAAACGTGAGGTAATCTTCGATGGAAACACTTGACTGATAAGGATTTTTTCAACTTCTTGATTTTTATTTTGATTATGAGTGCATGAGAGAGATTAACATCTTCTGTAAAAAAATGAAGCTTGATTTGTTTGCTTTTTAGTCATTATTAGACCTGCTATCTAGTTGCTATATCATCAGAATTGATTGTACCTGCTATGAAGTATCAATAACTAATAAATAAAAAATACCTTTTCCCATATAAAAGGACTATTTCGTTCATTGAATAAATTAAATTTTCTACCTTCGGAAAATATCCCCCCCGGTCAAAATTTCACCCCGAATAAATCCTATACCAGTCAAAAATCTCTTCAGAATAAATCACTCTATATAAAACAACTTTCACTAGGACCGGGTCTTTAATTCCTTGAGCGGAGAGACACGTATGTCTCTTGGTAGGTTATATTTTTCAATTTGCGTTAAGTCAGTCTACTCCGTTTAATTTCACTAAGTGTTTCTGGCCGAGACCCGAGATTCACTACTGGTTTTCCCTCCACCCCACGAGCGACGCCATTATTGAAATCAGCCTTGATTACGGTTCCCGTGACGTCACAGGACGAGCGAGCGTCGGCGCGACCCTTGGACACTCCCTCTTCCGGCTAGACGTCTTCGCATGGCCCTCCAGATCCCTACTGTGATAGCTGATAACCCGCAACGGAGTCCGGGGACCGCTACGATACTTGTACCATGTTCTCCTGTCGAAGGAAAGCGTCGAGGTGATCGAGTACCCGAGTCGAGGGGTCCCCAGACTTGACCGGTTACTTAGACACGAGGGAACTGCTTGTTAAGTAGCTTGATGCTTGATTAGTGAGCTGCTGTGCTGACTGTACTTACTTACCCGATAAGATTAGGGATTTTTTTCTGGTTTATTATATTTATTTATAAATAAGTTAGTGTTTATAATAATAATAATAATAATAATAATAATATTAATACTGAATTCATCAAAATTCGCAACGTGATAATGAGGATCAAGTAATCACGTGCAAATATTGCGAAATTTATTATTATAAGTAGAGTAAATTTTCAGCGATTTTGTTTTATTAATCGAATTTTCTGATGTATTGAAGAAAGATCAATTTATCACCAAATTACAGTTTTTACCCCTGATACCCAAACGAGAAAAAAATTAATTAAACTGATTATGTCATTCTGTTGTCCTAGGTACTCTTAATTTCATGAATACTCAAAGTTTATATTTTTATCTTTAAAATTCACTTCTATTTTGATTTTTTTAAAGATCCCTTTTGTTGACATATTTCTGTAATTTATATACTTTACAAATTCACGAAAAAACTATACTTTTGCATTAAAAAAATAAAATCAGATGACTTGCAAAATGTAAAAAAGACAAAAATTTACAGCAAAATTTATTACACTCCCTTTCTCTATACCTAAGCAGACGCCTTTATTAGAATGCTTCTTATGATGATGTCTATTGATTATGTTTTTAAGGAGTTAGGATTTTTCATAGCATGTCGATGTGGCTGGTTACCAGGGCGACGCCGCCCCATTGCTGCCAACCACACCCAGATATATTAAACACCACCGCCGCCTTTCGCGCCGCCAACCCCGATGTTGAAATCTCTTTCAGCCCTTCAATGTTCATTCGGAAAGCAGGACGAGCTAGACGATTAGGTCTTTATATTTATTTTATGTAAGTATGTACTTACCTATTTGCATATGAAAAGAAAACCCAAGTTGATTGCTGGAAGGACTTATCGTCTTTTTTAAGGGTTAATTTGTTCATTAAATGAAGTTGCTCGTAATTAATAATAATGCTCGCTTCATTAAATGATTTTTTAATGATCTTTGGAAAAAAAATTAAAAGATTTATTATAATGAAAATGTACATTTTCTTCAAAATCACTGTTTTAGATTTTCAAAGCGTTCCCGTAGTTCCATTTTTCAAGATTAGTGAACGAAAATTTGCACTCTTGTTAAACTTTGGAAATAATTTGGACTTTCGCAAAAAAGATTCCAAAAGTCAATCAAATTTACCGAATAAGGAAAACATATTCCAAGTTGCACACTTGTGCCAAAAAATTTGCGTTTTAATCATTAGTTTACCAGTGGCGGAGGTAGAAAATCGGTCAAAATTACTAATTTTCTATACCCATTTTAAGGCGCGTTTACAATGGAATTAAGCTTTCATTTTTCACAGTAAACAACTATGATGTAATCATGAAAAATTTAAATTATGCTTTACATTAAAGCAAAGCGATTGGAGTCACGACCATTATCTATTATCTGTCTTGTTACAGGATACCAACGCTGTTTCATTTTTATACTTTTCCCTGAAAAAAAATGAGTTATCAATTGAACCAATTTTCTTCAGAGATTCCAAAATGATTCCTTCCAAAGGCTCATGTTTTGTGATATTCGAGAAGTTGAGGAAACAAATTAATAGGAAATTAACTGAGAGCTCTAAAACTAGAGAGCCTATAGAAATTGTTTTATTTTCTAAATAGAAAGAATCAGAAACGCTATCAAATTTTATAAAAAATTTAAGTTTTCTCTCATGTACCAACAAACCATGAAATTTTTTTTGAAAAGACAATTTCATATAAAATACCTATTGATTGGTTATACAGGGTTTTTAGACAGAATGCATGGGGATCTCGACATACGAAGTCGGTCAAATAAGGGCAAAGTTGCGTATTTTTGTATTGATTAGTAATCTGAAAAAATCAGAGCTGTCATTATTATACAGTTGTCAAAATATTTGAAAAATACGAAATTTGAAATTATTTTTGTTTCCATTTTTTTATTTAACAACCAATTAAGCTAGCCTTTTTTAACCGAAACAATATTAGGGCACTTTTCAACAAGGAATCCAAAAATAATTTTGCAATCACTTTAGCTCTGTAGATAGGGAAGCATCGATAGTGTTAACTTTCGATTTTCTTATGGGCTCCAAATTGGATTTTTCCCTTTTTGAACGCACTTTATTTCCCTGATTACCAAGATGAACAGTTGATGTGTGTATACAGGGTGATTCAGGTTTTACCTTCTTAACTCTAGGGACGATAGAGAATCGAAAAATAATATGAGTTTGCTCTATATGAACTTTATTCGGGAAATGCTTCGTTAAGCAAATACAGGGTGTTAAAGTTTTAAGAAAAAATTCGTATTTTTGAAATATACAGGTGTCCCAGAGGGCATGGATCAAACGAAACCCAGTGGTAGGGGGGGTAATTTGGAACAAAAAAATCCCATAAAGGGTGGTCCGAATGTTTACGGTTCTCGAGTTATTCACCATTTTATGATTTTTTTTTAAATTGCTACATTCGATAAGAAAAAAATTAAAAAAAAAAAATTAACTTCTTTTTTTTAAACGAACTTCTACGCTATAAATGTTTTAGAATAACGTCTTATTCTTACAGTTGTTATTTTGGAATTGTTCTTTGCATATTATAAAAGTTAGAGACCATTTTTCTTCGATTTTAGAGATTTAAAAAAATCATCGTGATAATTGAGTGACCATAAAAAAAAAACTAACGCACAGAAAACGTGAACATTATTCAGAAAAACTTCTACGTTTAATGCCCTTATTGCCTAATGTCACGTTTATTACATTATTCCCACTCAAAATGAAAATTTTCCAAAATTAGTCTAAAATGTTCAATTTTGAAAATTATCGTCCTATGGTAATATGGTAAAAATGCACACCAAATGGGTTTATTAAATTATGTTTATTTGCAATAACTAAGCATACCCTGTACATCGACTTAAAAACTTTACTTCTTAAGAACTTCCTGTTCTATTTTACTGCATTCAGTTTCAGTACAATAATTATTTATTTTACTCACAGGACAATTTTTGATATTTGAGACATTTTACCCCTCTACACGACTCGTCAGACTTAATCCAACTGATGGAAGATATACTGTACTTAGGACCACAACTTCAACTTGAAGAAACTCCACAGCTCGTCGCCAATTTGTTATGTTTTTATAAACTAATACACAGTTTGTGGGTTCAAGTTAAGGTATGATAGTCTGTGGGTTCAAGTACTACTTTTTTTATGTCCCTTATTTACTCTGACACTCCTGTTTATTCCCGTTGCCCAGCATCACTCCAGCCCACTATTCTATTCATATAATTATTAGATAATAATACATAACATAAACAAACTGTTAAACTGTTACTATAGAGTAACAGTAAGCTTTGGATATAATATAGCAATAAGCTTTGGATTTTGTTTGTCACTGGGTTTTGACGTTTAGTAAAATTTAATCTTTACAAACAAGGGTTCTTTATCTTTGTTAAATTTTACATTTTTTGCCCTACTCTATACCGTAACTTAAAACAAGTATGTGGGAAATAGGTTTTAGAGCAACTTTCTGCGCAATTTAATTTTTTATTTTTTTATTTTGAGGCATCTGCAATTTGTCGAGTTCGAGTGTCTTGGACTGGCATCTTTGAATGATTGCAATTATTTGATTTGAGGGGAGGGCGCTTCCCCATATAATACTTCCATATCGATTTGATGACTGATCGATTTATGTATTAATTAGGAATATTTAATTTTCCATAGACATTAATGGATAAGTTTTGTTCATATTTAAATATTTTACAATTTGTGTTTCTGGTATTTGAACATCGTGACTGCATACATAGTTCTGACTCGCTTTCATTCACTTTTAATTCACAATAATTATTCTACAGTTAATTGATGCTGGCTGTTCAAATAATTTGACATTATTTTTGGGGATCCTCATAGAAGAAGATGATAGCTGTGTTATTAGCAAATGTCCTTGCTATTGGTTTTACGTCTTCAGGAGATTTAAATTAAAAATAGATCATGTAGTGGTCGAAAGACACTACCCTGTGGCACTCCTGCACTATTGCAAAGTGGTTCGATTTCTCGTCTTTTATACCTTACTTTGGTTTAAAGTATTCTCTATATTATGCTCGACTTTTCAAATGACTAAAAATGTCAAGAAAGATTGCTCATTGCCTACCTAACCTAGTAGTTTTTATGGTTTGTATAATAATTATTGAATTGGTTATCTGTGCGGAGTCTTTTGATGGAATTTTTTAACTGCTGCTTGGATCCTGTTTCTGCTCACAGATCTTTTTACAATAATTATTATTAGTCTCTGAAATACCAATCTTTCAAGCAATTTATATTTATCTACGAGTGATTCATAAAATGCACTTTTTTACACGTTTCTTAGTTCATAAAATGTATGATTATCATGAAATAAAGTGAAATAAAGTAGTTCGGGTGAAATAAAGTGCCGTAGCGGTTCATTATTTAACGCTAAATCTGACACGTTAATGCACGCTCGCCGAGTGGAAGTTCTAGTGAACGCTAGCGGCTCGGCTCACTTGGCTCGATCGGGGCGTTCGCACTGCAATACGAGACGCTGAACGCTGAATTACATAGTATCCCGATGCCAACCGCTCCAAATGCTTGTTGACATCAACCTATACTAGAGAAACGTCGCAGTTTATTAGCAGTGCGCCAGATCTATGTACCTACAATTAATATTTTGTGTTTTGCGTCGTTTAGTTACCTAAAATGGATACCATTGTAGATGATTCAATGAATGAAATATCTTCTACCCCAGAAGAAATTATTTTTCAGTCAAATGTGGCTGCACAAAATCTGTTAGGTACCTACCTCAAAAATCTAAAGAAGCAATATGTCACCTTTATGAACTGACGTGATGAAAAAAGCCTTAATAGCTTCAAAGAAACACTTACATAAGATATGAATGCATTGGAAAGATTTTATTTTATAATAATAACTTTTAGTTCTAATTTAAGTCACTCGTAGATAAAATTTTGTATGCAACATATGCATAAAGTGCCTTTCTTTCACTTCTGGGATTGCCGCATTCGCCTGCGGCTCATGCGGTCAAACTTCCCAGTCGTGAAAAAAAGTACCACTTTATGCACTTGTTGCATAAATAACTATTATTACTGACAGCACGGTGCAAGATAAATAAGTATTGGAACAAGATCACTCAATGCGTGCGGATAACGTCACATTATTCCCCCGGTTGACTCAAGTCAAGTCTGTTGTTCCTGTCATTAATATTTAAATGTTGGGATGTCACTCGATGAAATGCCCGTGGTAGTTTCATCGCATCAACTTCTACAATTAGGCACAACATACTTTGTACCCATTTTTGCTTATCACTTATGCAGAAAAAAAATAAAATAGAGTAGCATGACATCCTGATAATGGTAATTTGCACGTGAAGAGCAAGAGGTAGAGCCCAGTTGTCAAGACACTCTTATACGCTGACTATGACGGTTCCAACTCGTCGCTTCCTGTTGAAATACGTATTTCGTTCACTCACCTTCTATATCTTGCACCATGACTGACAGTAAGCCTATTGGTTTGGTTAGCAGTTAACAACACAACTCTTTTCCTGACCAATATCTTAAACATGTTAATCTTAACTAGATCCAATGGCTGGAACACATTATCTTCTAGCAAACTTTTTTTTTTCTATCGTCGCACCACAAAATTTGGCCTGATGTTGATTGGGGGATAACTTTCGACAGCCCAAGAGATTTCGATTTTGTTTCGCATGTCAGCAAGCCCTATCCTGTATTTTTCTGCTTTATGGGATCTAAACTCAAAAAACTGTAAAACTAAATTTTACAGGGTGATAACCCCATTTTATTGAAAATTATCAAAAATTTGATTGAGCAAAACTTGATGTCTCACTTTTAAGATGTTATTCGGTTGAACACCCACCCCCATTTACAGGGTGAACTCAAAAAATGGACAATTAGCTTTTGAATTGATATAACTTTTTTTCTTGCAGATCGATCTTTGAAATTTACAGCTCATATTGAAGGTAAAACTACAGGCAAATGAAAGCAACAATTTTTTCTTACAAAAGTGGTTTCCAGAAAAAATTCAACTTTGATTATTTTTTCATGAAATCTTTTATTGCTTAGGTATGTGTGTCCTGAGTCAACTCTCATTTCTAATTATTTCCTGAAGTTTTAGCATCGCTTCAAATTTCAAAAATGCATTGGGCGTGGGAAAATTCCAAAATCGTTTCGAGGTGAGACGAAATCAAACATCAAAATTTCCTCATCAAAACGTACAAGAAAAATTTATTTGGATGGAAAACGGGGGTTGGAAAACCGCTGAGTGATTTTGCACCCCTTAACATATCCTGCATAATGTTATGTCATCCTGAAAAAAATTGTTTGCATTTTTTTGAGTTTAGATCCAATAAAGCAGAAAATTAGAGAATGATATAAGGATGCTGATGACACGAAAACAAAATCGAGATTCCTTAAGGCTTGAATATTGACACTATCAAAATTAGTCAAAATTTTGGGCTAACATTTTCATTTTTGGGTTCCTGGTGTATTTTATAGTCACTTAACGAAAATGACGTAATCCCCCTAAGAACTACAGCGATATTGATTTATTATCGATCATTGTATGCGAGGATATTGATGACAATAATAAAAGAGAACGGTTTTATAAAAAAATTACGAGAATATATATTGTTATTTGCTTCAATGAGCAATTATTCTACATAAATAATTATGTAGATTTTCATGTAATTTTAATTTTATTTTTTCATGGTTTGTGGTTTTAACATTCAGTGTTGCCAAGGACAGAACTAATATAGGCACATTTCTTATATCCATACATGAAAAACATAATTTTTAATTGTATTATTATTATTATTATATTGGTTGAAAAATTTCATAAAATGCAAGAAACAACGTTACGGACCTATTAAAGATACGTAAATTAAGTTTACCGAACAATTTTTACATAATGTTACATGGAAGCTTAATTTCCTTTTCCAGGATACCACAAGGATAATTTACTGTTTTACACAAGGATAATTAATACAGTAGGTCGATACGGATGCTGGAGCCGGAGGCAAGGCAATTTTTAATAATCAAATATGCAGAGTGTGCCATGGCGGTTTGGGGCGCGATGCTCCTCTGTTTGCGGCGGCGTCCTGTTTGTTAATTCGTTTACCAGAACATTCAAGGCGCGCGCTTATAAGGGACGCTCAGCTACAACGAGTCCAAAATTGAATTAAGACCCTTTCTCCTTATACCAAACTCGATTAAAACAATTAAAAATGCATTGTCTCTCAGCTTGGTCTCTTGATATTATTTAGTAGCAAATATCGTCGCTTCTACATGTATAGGGTGATTCAATTTGAACACATATTGAGAAATATATTCCAATTACTTTTCTTGAATGAATTTTCCTTTTAAGTTGACAATAATAGTTTGAAACTGTTCTTTTAAACAAACTAATAAAACTATTGGAAACTTAGATCGCAAAAACCTGCGACAAAATTACTGCCATCTAGCGGTTCGGGGTGCAACTAACAACGCTGTGAACAATAATTATTACACTTTCATTTAATTCACTCTTTGTTTTGTTCTCTTCTATTATTCGAGCAGGGAATCTCTTTCTGAAGAATTTTTTTTTGTCGTTTCTGCAGCTTCAATAATCATGTACTGTTAAAAAATTACGGTTGTGTTGTTTTTTAATGAAATAACAGCCTGACTTATAATTACCAGCTGCAGGCTCTAAAACTCCCTGTACCTAACTAGTTCCCCAGCCCATTCGACCACCCACTGTGAGGTAGCATCATCCACCCCCGAGTCCTGAAACATCCCCCAGGAGACGGGCAACTCTCTGCAGTTTAATGCAATTAGTCCTCTATCTGTCGAGGCATTGTAGCCGACATATTCGGGGTCCTCCTGGTGCGCCACGATATCATACATCACCCGTTCCTCAGGGAAAGGCACTTGTCTCTGTCAGTCTCCCCGAACGGTAATTACACACCGTGGTTTCTCTGGATAGATTGTTACGGCCAAAGTTGGATCTCAGGATTACCTAGGTGACAAGTAGGTAGATAGGTATGAGGAATATGTCGAGGGGAGAGTATTTAAAATTTGTAAATCTGAAAAATATTTTATATGGGATACTATAGGGTGTACTGGGGTATACTCCCAATATGTTGTTTAGTAGGTATATTGAGGGTTATTTTGAGGCTATAACTAATTTAAGCAAACTCTCCTGAAATTCCTCCAGTCTCCAGTAGGTAGTCAGTCATCCATGATATTAAGGAGAGGTTAAAGAAAAAAATTGCAGTCAAATTTTTTTTGGAGTAAAATTTGTAACTTTTTTTTTGGTCTTTCCAGAAATTTGACTTCCATTTTTTTCTTTGCCATCTCCTTATAACTAATTTATTTAAATTCGAACAGCGGTGAAGTGAAGATAATTTCATGGTTTATTGTTAAATTTCTGGATTTTCCTATTTGATGAACTTTCAAATTAATTTTTTTGTGCTTGTGTAAAATCAAACCATCGATCGATTGATTGGTTCATCAGAAGCTTCGTAAAAAATGATTTGGCGATTATATGACTGCGTTTTTATATTTCCTTTGACTTATGGGCACAAAATTTAAGCGAATATGTATTTTTGCCTTAAATTAATGAGTGCCTTTTTATGTATTCTTGCGGTTGTGCGTGCGAAAGTTATATGCTAATTGTTAAAATAAATTCAGCTTGCAAAAATATCAAGATGGATTGTTTTCACTGTAACAATCATGTACATATTATAATGTGAAAGACTTGAGTTGGATAATGTTGTCTGGATTACATAATTAACGGTGTAATTAATTACTGTATCAAATTTCATAATTTTACCTTGATCTCTCTTGCGCGGGTTCATTAAACGAAAAACTAAATTTATTGTTTACTAACTTCACATTTTTTTACATTGAGATTTGTCATCTAAATTGAAATTATCTGGGATATATAATTTTTTATGGGCATGAGAAATTTCATAGATTGTCCTTCATTAAGAGGTAAGACGATAGGTGTAAAAAACAATTATTACAAACTAATATAAAAATATCAACATTACCAAGAGGAGTCAAAATACAACTGAAAAAACTTAGGTTTTTTGAAAAAAAGGTAAATTAAATTACATTTACCGCTTTCTAATTTACAATTCGCTAGGTAATCTGAACTGGAAGTTATACTTTTTGCATTACCTGTTACACTTTCTGAATTGCAATTGATTTATCTGAATTACATTTAAAGCTTTCTGATTTACAATTTACTAATCTCCGAATTGTAAGTTATACTTTCCGCACTTCCCGTTACACTTTTTAAATTAAAATTGACTAACTTCATCGCATTTAGGGCTTTCTAATTTACAATTTACTTACCTGAAGTGGAAGTTATACTTTCTGAATTACCTTTTAACGGTTTTCTGAATACAGTTGAATTTAAATTACATTTGCCGCTTTCTAATTTACAATTCACTAGGTAAGCTGAACGGGAAGTTATACTTTTTGCATTACATGTTACAGTTTCTGAATTGCAAAAATATTTATCTGAATTACGTTTAAAGCTTTCTAATTCACAATTTACTAATCTGCGAATTGTAAATTATACTTTGTACACTACCCGTTTACACTTGAATTAAAATTGACCAATCTGAATCACATTTAAGGCTTTTTTATTTATAATTTATCAATCAGAATGGGAAGTTGCTTTCTAAATTACATTTTAACGCTTTCTGATTTAAAATTTATTTGATAATCTGAACTGAAAATTATACTTTTAGCATTACATGTTACACTCTCTGAATCGCAATTGATTTAGCTGAATTACATTTAAAGCTTTCTCATTTACAAAATTTACTAATCTGCGAATCGTAAGTTATATTTTCCGCAGTACCCGTTACACTTTTTAAAGTTAAATAGACTAATTTGATCACATTTAGGGCTTTCTGATTTACAATTTACTAATCAGAAATTGAAGCTACTTTCTGAATTACATTTCAACGCTTTCCTGAATTACAATTGAATCTCAATTACATTTACCGCTTTCTAATTTACAATTCACTAGGTAATCTAAGTTGGAAGTTAAACTTTTTGCATTACATGCTACACTTTCTGAATTGCAATTGATTTATTTGAATTACATTTAAGGCTTTCTGATTTACAATAACATAGGTACTAATCTAAATTGGAAGTTACTTTCTGAATTACATACTATATATACATTCTAAATTACAATTCTATCATATCGCGGAAATACCTCAATAGTAAAGAGTGATTTTTCATCTGGAAACATTTCAAACAATTACATAACACAAACAATACCTTACCTAATAGATAGTTTAACTCGGAGGGTTTTAATAGATTTAATTTTTAATTATAATGATTTATTGTATAATCGGGAAGTATAATTTATACACAAAAATATAATTTGCCTGCACATTTGATGATTTTGTAGACGGTGCCGTGAGAAGAATACTAAACTGTTGCCCAAAATTGTATGGGTTAAGGGAAGAAAAAGAGAAAGGTAATAAATTTTGAAAAGGTAGGTAGTTTTTCTCTCAATCCCCAAATAAAGGGATCAAGTTAGATGCAAAATTTCTACTCTAACTAATAAATAAATCGAGGTAATAAATAAAAATCTAATAAATAAATAAATAAATAAATAAAATATTGGAATGATATACATAGACCTCAAAATTTATATATAATTTGCAAATATTTTAATGAGCTTCAGTTAAGTCCACTAAACACTAAAACCTCGGCTTTCCATATAAGAATAACATTTCTTTGAACAATTTATGTACAAAACAACATGAGGTTTCTGATAGAAATAGATTTTTTGAAACTTGCTAATAGAAACCTGGAGGTTGAGACTAATTTACGCTAACTTTCTCATCAGATGTTAACTTCACCTCTTTTATTAAAAGGGTTTTTATCTCCAAAGATGGAGATAAAAAGATAGCTCTACTTACAGGTGTAGTTGCTGGAATTCAAATAAATTGACCAAGTAAATTCAAAAATTTCACAGTTATCGATGTTGTATTTAATCGCGGCCGGGAAAATAGATTTAATCGAAAATTATTAATTACCGAGAACAATTTTTATTTATTCGTGCATTACGATTTAATATTAGGAAAATTTAGTTTATTTCAAAAATAACAATATGGCAACCAGTTGCGAATACTTTGCTAGAGACGCAAATTCTCCAAACTGAGATAAGCACTCGTTGGCCCTTCGGTCTCGGACTTGCAAGTGGTTAATATAATTTTTTTAGAAGTGATTTACCTTCTAGTTATGAAGATAATAGGTAAGATAAAAATAGTAGATAAAAATTCAGATACTATACACTAGGTGTAATATACAAAAAACTTTAACGTCAAAGATGCGTTACAATTTTGTGTTTTTCTTATTAAAATCATGATGTTCTCTATAATCATTTTTTATTAATATACTAAAAGAAAAGTCACTCATACAAAAATACTCATCAAAGGCAAAAAACACCGTTAAAACATTATAGTTATTTTACTGTTTTTATGAGCTCATCGGGATACCATATCAGTACGGTGTAAATTTTTATCTCTTTCTGCTTAACTCTAATTGTTTTTATTTTGTTATTATTATTAACAGTAATACATGCTACAAAAGGTATATACTATACGTTTTCTTGTGGGCAGAGGGGAGAATTTAATATTTCCATCTTGTGTAGGTAGGTAAATGAGGTGGAAAAATAATTTTCTAATTAATATTTTCGTAAAATTATTTATTAAGTTTTTTATTTTCTTTGTTAAGAATAGAAAAACGATCAGTTAAACAAGGAAACAATTCTCGGAAATCAATAGTTTTTCACTTGAATGAGACTTTCACCATTAACAATAATCATTACAGAAGTTACATACGTTCACATAATTACCTAAACAATTATTTTATTCATAGCATTCGTTAAGAAGATTGAAAGTTCTCTTCAAAGAATGAAAGTCGATTTTTTACCTCACATTATTGTAATACCTACTGACACTGACGAAGTTAATGATGCAGTAAGGTTAATCTTAAAATAAGTGTTAGGCTTACTTAGGTTTTCTACGTTTTTTTTTTAAATTTATATATTTTTTTCAATTTATATCTTTTTTGATTTATAACATTTTCTCTTCATTTTATTTTTTTTATTTATTTATATTATAAAACATTCCAAATTGTAGTTAAAATTTCACTTTTTAAATTTCTCAATCAATAATTTACCTATTGTCAATCAATACTTCAATTTTTTTTTTGTTTTTAAATTTACTCTTATTTTAAATTGTATGGCTATTTCTAATAACTTTTCATTTAAAATGAGATACTGGTAGACGTTTTTGTGAATTTCTATGCAAAGATTAATCTTTTCGATGAACTTATAATAAGCTTTCAGTAATATCATTGTTTTACCTAAGCATAGGATCATAACTGAATTACTCAAGTTTTTATTTAGAAATGGAATTAAAATTCAATGATGTGCCAGGATACAAAAAATGCTATTATGGAAATTTGTGACATAATCTACAGTCCACAGCGTTGCAATATGAATAATGTTGCAAATTAAGCTGAAATAAAAAATTCAATATCTGAGTGGCGGAAATTTTGATTTAATGTACCATTAAGAAAAAAAAACAAACTGATAATTACTACCAATCCATGGCCGTATACAGGGTAACTAACTCGCGCACTCAGATCATGCTGTGGTAGCTTCACTTTTTAAGAGTGGTAAATTGTCTTATTTTTACAGTGTTGTAAGTTTTTTCTTCCAAAGATATGATCATTTTTGTAAAAGAAAGGTGGCAACACTTTTCTTTTTATTATTTTTACACATTATTATTATTATTATTATTTACACATTATTATTATTACACAACATTATTTTTATTTCCATAGCAACGAAGGCATTTGAATATTTTATATTCTAAGTTGAGTTTAGGTGGTTAGCGGTTGCCAAACTTCAAAGTTCGTTCAGATTTAGGTATGGTATCAATTTCCAACATTCTCAATTCCACTGTAAAGAGGTTTTGTGGAAAAAAAATGATGAATTATATGGTATCCGTTCCAGACATTGCAGTAACCTGAATTTTGGTTATTTTGGTTATTGAAAAAATTACCTACCTTTAAACTCGGATGAGGGACACTCTGTAACTTGAAGACTAACCGTTGGATTCAATTTTTTTTTTTGCAGAATATCCTTAATTTGAATGGGCTCTATATCGCCCTGTATTTGAATTGCGCGAGTTACTGATCATCCTGTATAAAAAGGAGGATCCAAGAATTTACGATCTGACCTTATATTATGATGTTGGATAAAAAGTAAGAATATTCTATCTAATCCTGGAGCCAACCTGGTGCTGTATTTATTATATCAGGTGATTTTTTACCCCCGAATAAAAAAAAAAGTGATCTGAAGATGAAAAACCCGAAACAGGCCAATTTTATAATTTGGTTTACTTTCTATTGATGAAAAAAAATTATACAGGGTATTGGCTCAGTAATGACGACATTGGTTAGTTTTTTAAATAAAACACCCTGTATATTATACATTTTGAAATTGTCTGAGAAAATCCAGTAAGAATGGTTTTTACAGTTAGAGTTTAAAGTGAGTAGGTTATGAGTTATAAACAAATGAAAATTGCAATTTTCAATTTTGAAAGCCGTATTAATTTCCATATCACCCTGTATAAAAATTTCAAGTATACTTGTACGAGGATACTTGAAAAGTTAAGACAGGGACATGTAAAGAATGGAAAATTGCTATTTTCATTTGTTTATAACTCGTAACCTACTCAATTTAAACTTAAAACCATTCGGACTGGATTTTCTCAGACAATCTCAAAATGTAATAATATACAGGGTATGCTATTTAAAAAAATAAGCAATTCCGTCATTATTGACTGAGCCAAGGAATACCCTGTATAATTTTTTTCTACATCAATAGAAAGTAAATGAAATTATAAAATTGACCTGTTTCAGGTTTCAGGTTTTTCATCTTCAGATCACACTTCTATAAATTTGGGGGAGGGGGTGACAAGTTTTGAAAAAAATCACCCGGTATACTTAGTAGTTTTTTTTTAATTACACGCGCTTAAATTTTTTGCAAATTGCGCCAGTTTCAGAGATAAAAATCGGTAAATCGGTATGGTATAATAGCGACATTTTCTGCGATATTTAGGAAATTTTTGTACTATCGACGCTATTTTTTTGGGGGGAAAAATTGTTGCTATCCTGAAAAAACTGACGTTTATCTTTACATCCCGCATGTTTGGAAAAAAATATTGATTTTTTCCATTTAAGAAAACAGTTTATGATCTCTTTTCTTATCTACAAATAAGCAATACAATTTTTTTGTGAGTTCTACTAACTAAATCAATTTCAGAACTAAAGCGCGAGGATGAATATTTTTGGGAAATTTTCAACGATTGGTACTAGAAAATCATGCCCACCAGAAATTGTCCTTTTGTTCTAATTGTCCAGCGTTGCAATGCAAGTAGCAGGTATAAACAGCTGCAGGTTGGGTAGGTACTTGTTAATTTCAATTCAATATCTTTATGATGAGGGTTACCCACCGAGAGAAATGCGTTTTGGGGGAGGACGATCTTAAGGTCCTTAGATCACACCTTTCAACTGAAAACTAGAGCGATCTCATGAAAGGAAAAGGGTGATCTCAAGAACATGCAATACACTTTTTGGTGCCACAGGGTAGTGCTCTCGGGCTCTTCTTTTCCTTACCTTCATTAACGACTTGGGCCTCAAAATTGTTTTTATCAAATCATAATAAAACTTCTAGTTTTTTTTTTTCTTAAAAACACCTTTTTCTTAAAAATATCGCGTATAAATTCACAGACCTTTGACGAATGCCCTAGAGAACATTTTTGGCAATGTAGCGCACGCACAAAATACGATAAGTTAGAACCCAAAGGGTGACGTGGAAGTCCTTATTTGGCAATATAGACGACGTGGAAATAGCGTTACATTGAGGAAGCTCTCTTATTATTGGTCCACAGGCGATCGCGCGATCCAGGACGCGCGTCTGGAAGAAAAAAGTGCCACCTATGAGGTGAAAATCTCACCTGCAGATTTACCTTACCTAAACTCTACCTTTTTATCGTTTCCCGTGCCTGTATCTTTTTATAGAAAGAAGTACATACCAGTACAACTGCTTCTAACATTTTATCTTCATAAAATTAGATTTTTGAATTCAAAAATGACGAGTATTTCGGGTTATTTCAAGAAACTACGTTTCAATCGAAAGTCATTTAACTACGTAGCCATTTTATGATTCTCTCTGCGCACAGTGATGAATTTTTCTTTTGAGTAAAAATCCAAGCGTGTTTGCCCGATTAACATAAGACTGTTTAGCGGGAAATATTATTTTTAATTTGAATTATTAAACTTTCCGGCAGTGATCTACCACGATACTGAACGGCGTGGCCGATATAAATTTCTCAAGACCCGTAAGTAACGCTATATCAATTCATTCGCTTTATCTTCTACAAGTAAAATAGAAACAAGCGAGTATTGTACAATCAACGACAGCCTCATTATCTTGTCTTGGTCGACTTAATTAAGTAAGGTACCTAAAGAATGTGTGCTTCCAGCAACTCTAACTGTAGAGCTTTCTTTTGATTGCCGAAAAGCATTTGTAGTAGAAAAAACGAAATCAACATCCTGATGAGACATTTGCGAATTTGGAGTTGTCTGCAATTGAAGTAAATTGCTGTGAGAAGTGATTGTTGTATAATTCATGTTTCATAAATAAAATGTTTTAATTGATTTTATAAATATCTGGAAAGCAAAACGGAGGTTTTGATAGACGGTAACCAAAGCTCATTAAAATATCTCTCCATTGAATATAATTATTTAGGTCAAAGCAATATCTGAATATCTTGAGAGATTATATTTAATTTATCATTGGTTTGTAACCGAATCCATGTAATTAAAGGAATTTGTTAAATTTGAATCAAGGTTTTTAGAAAAATAAGGACAACTCTTATTTTGAAATTTTCAATAGGTTGAAAGAGAAATAAAGTTAAAAAAATGCCTAAGGTAATTTTTGTTGATTTTTAAATCTTACCTATGTCATTACTGTCGTAGAAAAAATCTAAAGTTATTCAAAATTAAAAAGTCCATTTCTTTTTTTTTTCTTTTCTAAAGCTTCTGTTTGAAGTAGGGGGAGAGTATCACGTTAGCGAAACAATCAGGCTCCTAATTTGATCTTTCTGTTTCGAAGTGTGAGAGAGAAATTATCTTTTCATACATCTTGATCCATACATTTTGGACCCCCCATTTTTTCTCTCACGTCCTCCTACAATAATACAATTCAACTTCCTTTGAAAAGAGCATATAATGGCTCAGGAACAATAAACTAAAACTCAATCAACTTAGACAAAAATGAGTTTAAAGAGAGACAAAACTTGTGTCCCAAATTTTAAAAAATGTGGGAGTGTTTTAAGCACGCGACGAAAATCGTGGAACGAGGCCGAAGGTCGAGTTTGACAATCGTCAAAGTGCCTAAAAACACCTTTTGCAAACTGTGTCAGACGATATTTTTTGTTAAATAACCAAGAAACTACAATTTATGAATTCGAAGTCTAAAACATCTAAATATGAATTTTAGAAATTGGTAGGTTCTTATATTGTCGTAGTGACTATGGGATCATGAAAACTTGCTTTTAATAGCTATTTATGTCACTTTTAAGCACAAGTGCATGAAAGATTGTCATTTCTAAACTAAAACGACAATCAAAATGACAATTTTATGAAACTGGTAATTATCTATGAAATATTTATCACAATAGCAGGTTGTTTTGACTAGTTCCATTAATCCTACCATCAACTTTACAGCTTCCCTGCTCCTTATGATTAATTGCAAAATCCTTATGAAGAATTGGATGAAAACAAAAATAATTTAGATAAATATCGTACCCCAAATAAAATTTTTCCATCAATGCAATGAACTAGTTATCTTAAAGCTACAAAAAGAAACAACAATAACAAGTGTGGGAGCAAATTGACGGAAGTAAGTATCCGCAATATGTCATGAGGAACAATAGAAAATTAACACATACAATTCCTGCATTATAAAAAGGGGAATTAATATTTATAGTGGAGCTGGAGGGTGGTAGCGCACAGTAAATCACAGCGGGAGACGTTACAAGCCTTTCACACCCCTGACTAACGGTCCGGATTCGAGCCTCTGGGGGTTCCGCAACTCCTGGTCTCATGCCGTTTGATTTATGCCTTGTTTATAGTTCATTCTCTATGCTACTGCTAATTTTCTAATATCTAATAATCGTAAAAAATGCACTTATACTTCAATAGTTTTAACTTTCAACTATTAAGTTCTCAAGTGTCTCAACTGTTTATTTTTTATTTTTTATCAGAAACAATTATTTTTTAGACAAACATCAAATAATGTTGACACTTTTTCATCAAAATGCGAATGAAAAATGAGACATTACTTTTGTTTACTAGTAATATGATTTAGTCAGCTTTTTTCAATAAAGCTGCCTAAAAATGTTGTAGATATGCATCTCGAGAGCAAAAAAAAATTCGCGACCAGATTACACGCCCTTCTTCTGGCCAACATTCAAATAAAATTGAAAAAACAGAGAAGAAAAAGGAAAACTCAAAGACTGGATTTGTTAAAACTTGAGAGTGAAACTTACCAACATCAAATATATTCCTTGAAACTACAACAAAAGACATCAACAAAGCCTGAAACGAAATAAAATTAGCAGTACTAAGTGAATATGTGAAACAGGGAGAAAGGAAGAAATTGGAAAAAAAAGCATGGGTCACATCAGATATTATACTGCTAATAGACGAAAAACGAAAATATAAGAATACTAACAAAGAAAAATACAGCCAAATGAAAAAACGAGTAGACTACATGATCAAGGAAGCCAAACCAATGCTGGATGGAACAAAATTGCCAAGAAATAGAAGAGTTATTGAACAAGAAACACGACACGGGAAACCTGTACAGGAGACTGAAAGAAATTACTGGCAACACAGGAAAGAGAATACCTCTAGTGATAAGAAATTCAAATGAAGAACTCCTATTAACAGTAGAAGATAAAAGCAACGCTAGGGCGAAATACATAAAAGATTTGTTTGCAGATAGAGAAGAAATAGAACCAATTGATGACAGAAAGTTACAAATCCTAAAAGCAGAAGTTGAACGGGTAATCAAAAACTCTAAAAGTGGCAGAGCTCTATGCCCTTCCAGTCGAACTAATACGAATCTTCAACGATGAAAACAAACAGTACGACCACTAGAAATAGAAATAATAGAAATACATATAATAGACACGACAGAATAGAAATAGCCCGAAAAGGATCTCCAAAATACAAATCAATGTTCTCAAATAAGAAATTGAGTCTGGCCATCAGATTACGATTCTTAGACTGTTATGTATGGTCTCAGCTTCTATATGGGGTAGAAACATGGACACTAAAGGCGCAATCAATAAAAAGATTAGAGGCATTTGAAATGTGACTTTAAAGACGTATGCTTAAAATTCCTTGGACTGCTAGAGTCACAAACGAAGAAGTAGTGTTGACACTCATTGGACACGGCAGAAAACTAATGAAGAGTATTAAAATAAGAAAAACAGCCTATCTGGGCCACATACTCCGTAATGATAAATATTCCTTCTTGCACGTAATCATGCAGGGAAGGATAGAAGGGAGAAAGGGCGTAGGAAGAAAAAGAAAATCTTGGCTGAGGAATATCAGAGATTGGATCAGCCTCAGTGTGGAACAAATATTTCACGTTGCAAGGGATAGGGAAGCGTTTAAAGAAGTGATTGCCAACCTTCGATAAAGAAGACGGCACTATGAAGAAGAAGAAGATTTTGTAAAATAGATACATAAATAAACATTTAGATAATTAATTTCAGTAATAATAGAATGGATAAGTAATCACAGCGAATTAAGAATCTTCATGACCAGATCTGATATTTTCGGTACAATGTATAATAACAGATGGATGTATTTTTAAGACCTGCTAACACAGCTATGATAGACTTATCAATATAATAACTATGTTTATGTTGTAAAGGTGAGTTGAAGGGTGTAGGAATTTCCGTTCTATTTTAAATGAGTCCACCTATATAAGTTGAAGAGTAATCGAAATGTTTTGTTAATACCCCTCCAGTTCCTCGTCCAGATAATACGAAAGTATAAACTATAGAATACGAGATACTTGCAGTTGCTCGGATGTCCTAGCGGTACATTATTATTCTAAAAGTGAGAGTCTTGATAATAAGCATCGTGTTCTTGGAGTGTGTTTTTTTTTCAAGCGCGCAAAACTTCAAATTTATTGCGAAAAAGTGTAATGGATACTGAAGAATTTAGAGAATTTGGCAAAGCGGCCGTGGACTACATTGCCCATTATTATGAAACTATAAGAGATAGGTAAGGAGATTTTTTTAAATTTATTGGATATAATAAGATTTATTTTCAATTTATATATTTAATAATTTAAATTAAATATTTAACAATTTTAACTTAGAGATTACTGATGGTGGTTAAACAATTTGAAAGATTAATTTTCAAAGCCTCAAGTTATACTCTACATACCTATACATATTCCACAAAAAGTTTTATACAAAAGAAACTATATACAGGGTGGAAAATTGGGATCTCGTAAACAGTAAGAGGTACAGGGTATATAGGATAAACTAAAGAAAATTTGCACGATGTTCTGCTTATTAAATCCAGAAACAACATTTATGGAAACTTTAGACATTGCAGAAATATTCTGAAAAAACTGAAAAATAAAGATTTCTTATTTCGGCCATATCTTTTTTTTTATTGGCATTTTTTGTAGTTTTACCTACATATCGTCAACTATCAATTTTACATTTCCAAAATTTTCAAAACCGACTAAATTCCAGAGTTTCCACTATCAATTTTTTTATTAGGGCAACCAAATCTAATTTTCATCTCATTCGGTGTTACAAAATTCAAGGAAAACAAAAATTTATCAGATTAAAAAAGTAGCTTCAAAATTTTATTCTTCTTTGTTCTAAAAAAATAACGCAAGCAATGTCACGTCATAACATGACGTCATATCGACGTCATTCGTTGAAAAAAATTTTCTTTTTAAAAAAAAAAAACAAATACAAACATTTTTTCCGATTATGACAGATTTTGGTTTCTTTGATTTCTTTATACCGAGTGAGATGGGCGGCCGTAAGAAAAACAAAATACTATGAAAACCCTGGAATCTAGTCGGTTTTGACATTTTTTGAAAAATAAACCATTTGGTTGTGGATTTTCCTGTGTCGTGAATTTGGTTAAAAACCCTTTGAAGCTTCTGAATACCTTTGTTGTCAAATAATTTGAACAGTTCAACAGGCACTAATAGATTTAGTATAATAAACAGGCCCAATCGTTTTCTTATCTCTTCTAGTAATTCTCTTCTATTATATAGTATTTTATTTACTTTATTATAAAAGTATCTAGTAATCTCTTCTATTGTAATTGACGGTCCAGAAAAATCATTTTCCAGGCTATTTTTCAACTGAGCAGGTCTCTCTTTTTTTACCCTTGTTCATTTTGTATGTTAGAGAAAGTCCGTTTTCTATACACTCCCGCTGTTTCTTTTATTTTTTTTGTGCAAGTTAAACTTGTAAGCGTTCCATTTCTTCACGCACTGTTCCTTCAGCCATTTATTTTTGCCCCTCTTATTGGTCTTCTTATAGTATTTTGCAACGTCGCATATTTGTCTCGACACGCTTATTGGTTCTTGTATTTTCTTCTCTCCTCAAACATTGTTATTATTTCGTCTGTCATCCATTTTTTTTTACTCCTTTGTTATTATTTCCTCCTTTATTTCCTCGCGTTATCAAGATTTGTCTTTTATCTTCTCAGCCGGTTGTGATATGACTAACGTTATTGCGTACGCTTTATTTAATCCTTTTCTTATTTTTGCTTTATTTTTGCTTTTTTCATGTTTTAGCCCATCATAGTCTATCCTTGGTTCTTGTTTTTGTTTTCTCCTATTAGTGTCTTTAACTTTATTTCTGTTTTGAGAAGGACGTGGTTTTCTTCGGACGTCGGCTCCCATGTTCTTGTTACTTAAAACGTATGTTGGTTTTGTTTCTAATAATTATAATATGTTCAGAGCTCTCCATGTACAGAGACGCCTGGGTGGCAGTCTAAGCCAAGTATTAATTATTTTCATGTGCTCCTCTTGACGAAACTGGTGCAGCCTCCCGCCTCGTTCGTTCCTTTCTCCCAATCCATTAGGGTCTACTAGTTCATCTGGTATGCCTTTTCCAATCTTGCAGTTGAAATCGATTATTTTTTTTCCTCACGTTTTTTTTTTAAGTTTTATGAATAGCTGTCTCAGTTCTTCATAGAATTCTTCAACTTCATCTTCCGATGCTTCTGAGGTAGGGACGTATACCTGAATGATGTTAAGTTAAGATTGACCGGACTTGCTTTCAATCTAAGTAATGCCATGCGATATGAGATCTGAATATAGGAGAAAAATAATTACCGGCGGCGATAGTTTTTTTGTCTGTATTTTTGTCTTTCATGGTTTCCTGAATAGAAAAATATATTTTCTCGTGTCACGTAGTTTCCTGGAAACTATTTTTTGTGAACTATTTTTACCTCCGGAAAATTTCGAGTTAAATGAGCTCATTTTGATTCTCTTGGGATACCTTACAGATCTTTAATGAAATGGTCTCTCGTTGCCTTTTGTATTATTATGCTGTTGACTAAATTCTTGGTTCATCCGCCTTATTGGGGCCGCTTTCCCAACCCTATAGGACAAAAGAAGGGTTGACATTTGAGTATTAGGAGAGGCTATTTGAGACAGATCTTATCCCTACTCCCCGGTCATAGAGCATAAATCCACAAAAATCAGGTCTGGTGGTGAGGTTCCCCCACCCCTTCTCAAAAAAAAACAGCACCCCTTTGGTGAAAAAGGATTTTTTGTTTTAATGTTGTATTTTATGTCCCCTTCGAAACCAGTTTTGATTTTTCTTCAAGGGTTGTTTTTGGTTTTCGAGTTTTTTATTTCTAGAGGCTACGCGCCAAAAATTTAAAATAAACGAAAATTCGAGCGCATCAAGATGGGGTAGCAAATTTAAAATCCGAATCTGAAATAAAAATATGGGTTCTTATTTAAGATTTAAAAGTTACCCACCACCCCCTAGGGGTGGTTTTTACGAAATCTACGACTTTTTTGGCCCGATCCGTAGTTTTTTTTTATACCTACCTATTTCAATGCATTTATCTGAAAAATTAAACAAATGTTGAATAATTTAACATTATTCATTGATAAGACCTGACATTATTGTTTTTAGATCACATAATAATAATTAATTGTAGTCGTAAATTAAAATTTAACATTAATTTATTACGAAATAATTACTTTGAAAACAACCAAGTAATGGCCTGTTAAAGTAGATTTTATTGGCAATTTTTAATCAGCATAAATAGTTCAAGTTACTAACCTCCAACTAATTACTTGGAGTAGATATCTTTTGTTTCTGTTGAAAATTTCCACAAATTTTCAAAATTTCAAGAATAAAATACTAATTGGTTGTTTATTAATTTTAGTTTGATAAGATATCATCTTTTATCTCTTTTATTTACAATAATTTGTTTTATATTATTTTATACACATTCTTCGTTACAGTATGGAAAGCTTATTCTTTGTCATTATCAATATTAGAATTATTGCAGGTATCTTGTTTCAATGATAAATGGGAGTTCTGATAAGATATGAGCTTCCTTAATCCTTATTCGTCTAAAAAAATAAGAAAGTTATGTATTATAATAAATAATTTGATAGAATTTTTTTCAATAACTTACAATTTTTTCAAATGCCTACCTCAGACATTTATTTTGGAGTGATACGTTTTTCCTCGAGTAAAAAAGAGCTGAAATTGGTTTCAGTCAACTAATTTTCCAGAAACAGTCTAGTCAGTGTAGGTACACTTCCCCACTATCGCTTCCAAGAATCATCCTTATCACCGCGCTTGTCGGCCAAATTCTAAGAACTGACTGCTTCAATAATAATAATTATTCCGACGAATTTCTATTTATCTTCGCGATATAATCAGGAAACTTTCTCACTCTTATTTTTTATTGATATTTTGAAATTTTGATTTTTTACAAATTTTTAGGTACCTACCTATTTAAGAATAATTCTAAATAACCATTAATTCACAGACAAGTATTGCCATCAGTTCAACCGGGATACATCAGCGATCACGTACCGGACAATCCACCAGATACCGGGGAATCCTGGCGCGAAGTCCTGCGGGATGTGGACAGGATAATACTTCCAGGACTTACTCATTGGCAATCACCTTACTTCCATGCGTACTACCCTACAGCGCAAAGCTTCCCTTCCATGGTGGGGGAGCTCATGAGCGCTGGATTTGGATGCATAGGACTTAACTGGGTGGGTACGAATATTATAAGGAATCGTTTTTCTTTTTACTTTTTTGTGACTTTTGGATTTCGTCAGAATTTCCCTATTCACTACATAATGCCAAATAACATCATAGAATATTTCTTGATAAATTATTATAAGGCGAAGAAGGGGGTTTACTAAAAAATACCATTCTCTGAAACGTTACTGTCTCATAAAATGAAGTAAAATTCACATTTTTTCTTTTTTGTCTGAGACACTGATGGAAATAAAAATTAAAAAAAAAAAAACTCAAAAATAACACCAATTCTTATTTCAAGAAGCATTTGGTTTATTTGGAAAACTTTTTGTCCCATAAAGTTCTGACTAAATATAAAGATGGAGGAGAAAACTTACCAACAATATTTCATTAAGATAGTATTCAAAAAGGACATCACCCTTTCCTTGAAATAGAAGTCCTTATGCGATAAATATTGTCTCTAAACTCCTTGCAGGGCCGTCTTAACCATTGGGCTATAATAGGGTTGAAGCCCAGGGGCGCCAACATTTTAGGGGCGTAAATTTTAATTCATTTCAAGTTTTTTCATTTTTCAAACACGGGCCTGAAAATTTTCGAGACAGGTCTATTTTTGTTTCGAGAGGACACTCTTTGACGTACCTACAACTGACATGTGCTTCGCTCACCCCCTCGCGTCTATCTTAAATGGAATGATCCACCTTTAGCCCATAAGAAGTCATTTTAGACCTTTCCCAAAAGTTTCCGGCCAAGATTTTTTGATGCAATTTTGTTCCTTCCTCCTCAGAGATGCTAAAAATGCAAAATTGAATCTATAGATTGAGTTTGTTTTTCTCATTTTTAGTGTTAGTGTTTAAATTCAGAAGTTTGTGAGTTATAAACAAGTGAAAATCGTCATTTTTCAAGTTCAAGGCCCTTGTACAAGGAAAACGGCTTAAGATAGAGAAAAACGGCTTACATGTCCCTATTTTAACTTTTCATGTACTATCCAATGATGTAGATGAAATGTTTATACAGGGTGATAAAAAATTTGAAAAATTCTTAGATTTCTCCACGCGTCGACAAATAAAAAAATCAAAGAAAGTACAAATGTTTCTATACCATAGGATAATACATAAAAAGTTAAAATAGGGACATGTAAGCCGTTTTCCTCTATCTTGAACCGTTTTCGTTGTACAGGGCCTTGAACTTGAAAAATGACGATTTTCACTTGTTTATAACTCAAAAACTTCTAAATTTAAACACCAACTGTAAAAACTAATCTTATTTTTTCTTCTCAGACAATCTAAAAATGCAATTACATAGGAGCATTCCATTTAAAAAAACATAACTTTGATATGTTTCATGCTTTTGGGACACCCTATACATTATGAATATAATTTTAAAACGTACCTCTGCCGGGTCTCGATCCACTCCAAAAATAAAAAGATCCTAAAATCCAGAGACACGGACATAATCTTCTGTGGCGTATACCGTGAATAATCCTGTATACAGCCAGATATAATATTATATTTTAGCTAGTGGGTATCTTTAGGTAAGTAGACGTGTAAAATCTACCAAAAAGTAAAATTAATGTCAATGTCTCCAATGTAATTAAAAACATTAGGTACCACTTGCACAATGCTGCATCGATCAAGTAATTGAGATTGCTGTAACTTTCTGTTCATTAATCTTAATCTCAACGTTCCCATTTTCAGGTCGCCAGTCCTGCCTGTACAGAACTTGAAGTCGTTATGATGAACTGGCTGGGAAAGCTCATCGGGCTTCCTGAAGAATTTCTGAATTGCTCAGATGGACCAGGAGGGGGAATAATACAGGTAAGTAAATATAATTTTATTGTTTAATTTTTGTTTAACCGTTATCGTTTCAGGGGTCAGCGAGTGAAGTAACTCTGATAGCATTACTCGCAGCAAAGGAAAA
Source organism: Malachius bipustulatus (assembly GCA_910589415.1). Lineage (NCBI taxonomy): Eukaryota > Metazoa > Arthropoda > Insecta > Coleoptera > Melyridae > Malachius > Malachius bipustulatus. The sequence continues at coordinate 10,405,570 of OU342631.1, read as the reverse complement.
AATCGTTAAAGATCTCCAAGAAATCTGTCCGACCTTAACAGAGGGGGAAATAAAATCCAAACTCATCGCCTACTCTTCGGATCAATCAAATTCATCGGTAGAGAAAGCTGGACTTCTAGGATCAATTCCAATGAAATTGTTAAAAGCCGATAAAAATGGTGCCTTAAGAGGGGAGACTTTACTTAATGCAATTGAGGAAGATAAAGCGAAAGGATTGATTCCCTGTTATCTGGTCGCAACACTGGGAACGACACCAACGTGTGCTTTTGACAACTTAGAAGAGCTGGGTCCGATATGCAACAGAGAGAATATCTGGCTTCATATCGATGCAGCTTACGCTGGTTCAGCTTTCGCTTGCCCAGAATACCGCTATTTGATGAACGGAATCGAACATGCAGATTCGTTCAATTTCAACCCTCATAAATGGATGCTGGTCAACTTCGATTGCTCTGCAATGTGGGTTAAGGACGCCAAGTATCTCGTGGAAGCTTTCAACGTGGAAAGAATCTACCTAAAGGACAAACAAAAAGGTTTAGCACCCGAATATCGACACTGGCAGATATCACTAGGCCGACGATTCAGAGCTCTCAAACTCTGGTTCGTGCTGCGAATCTATGGAGTTCAAGGCATCCAAGATCACATCAGACGTCAAATATCTCTCGCCAATCGATTTGCAAAATTAGTAGACAAAGACGACGATTTTGAATTGTGCTCCTCTAGTATGGGGCTGGTTTGTTTCAGGATTAAGGGAGACGATAGTGTTAATAAGCTTTTGCTGGAGCAAATTGTAGAGAGAAAAAATTTGTATCTTGTGGGAGGTCAATTTAGGGGTAAGGCATGTCTTAGGTTTGCTATTTGTAGTAGATTTTGTAACGAGAGCGATATTGAGAAATCTTGGAGTGAAATTTCTACTCAGGGAAATTTGTTATTGTCTTCGATAAATAACAATAATTGTGTTAGTGAAAAGTGTTCTTTGACAAATATTAAAAAGACATCGGGGAAAATAGAGGAAAAATGTAAATAAATAACTGTTTAGTTTAGAATGTTAGAGCTTAAAGTTTTATGCAAGAAAATCTTGAATAGCAATAATTAATTCTTGTTCCACTAATAAGATTGATTAGGTGTTGAATTAGCTGTGGATGTTATGTGATGTATCTTGTATTAATTTTTAATTGTCGCTTAATTATTGTTTACAACAGTTTAAAATAGTTACCGACTGCGTTAGTGTTATTGCCCATTATTTCCCGCAATCATTAATGAAAAATTCTGGCTATTAAGAAGGTAGATTAAAAAATAAATTCTCCTACAACTCGCTTTTTACTATGTACTTATGTAGTTGCATTTGGTTGAGATAAGAAAATAGCAAAAAATTATTCAATCCCTTAATTTAGAAAGTAATTAATTTGGGCTTAATAAATGAGGAGACACGAGATGTTAATTAATTTTTCTACCCCTTTTCAACGATAATTTATAAGTAGGATTAGTTTGTATTAAGTTTTAATGAAATAAAGAAGTCAATTTCGTAAAAAATATAAATTATTAATAATTATTTAATTTATATTTGACACAACGTAGGGTGAAATACCTTATTTTGATTTTATTCTTTTATCAATCCTGAATTCAAACGATAGGTATCGACACAAATAATTAAATTATACATGAGACATTTATCAAAGCTTTAAAAACCATAAAGCTTCTAACAAAATAGCTTTGATTAATATTATTATGAGACTTGTAATGAGATTTATGAAGTATAACAACATATCGTGTACAAGTGGGGATGGTAAATTTACGCTGCTCATCGGTCAAAACATAAAGTTGGGGATACTAACGACAAAATCAAAAATGACTTTTCTTGATGATGTCATCATTAACGCGATACGTAAGTTTATTTTAACCAGGAGAATTATGATGCTTTATTTCACCATCACCACTGCCCAATGATAAATATACATTTTGTTTATATTATTCTTGAAACAATTTTTTAGACTGTCTTGCAATACGACCAAATAGAATTATCTACGTAAAGAAGGAATATTATTTCCTTTTTTTTATATAAAGTAAGTACTTATATTGTTGTTAAAAGAAGTAGGTATTTCTTGCGATGACCTTTAATAAAAAAACTTGTCCATTATTAGCAAAGCTTTTACGAAATGATTTAAACTTCTTTGGTATGAGATTACCTACTTATAATGACAGAAAATTACGTGAGAATGTCCGTGAGTTAAATGAAATTTAAACGTGATCGACCACTTCAAAGAGAAATTTGTATTAATTAATAGAACTATAGGGTCTCGAAAAATCTTCTTGCAAATTGATCCTCGGCCAATTGGTAAGGAAGTAATGATAACGAGTTGATTAAAAAAAATTTACAAGTACTCCATAATATTTAAAAAATAGATTTAAATAACTGAGGTTACGTTGAAATGTCAAAAATAACGGATATTCAAGTTTCCGAATTTGAAGAAAAAGAACATTGAACTGTCCATTATTAATTAATGGCTCTTATCTAATGAGGAATAGCTTTTGGCAAACAAATAACTAAAGTCCACGAATTTATTTTTATTACCTATATAATTAATTACAGTGGCAGTTATTTTATTATTCATATTCCGTTACCAAAGCAACGCCAATAAAAATTATTGCCGCCACAACAGAGTAGCTGAAAATTCAAATCCGCATACTAATTATTCTGTGACGTATAGATGAAGATCTTCAGGAAAGCTGTCCTCGCATGGGATGATAAACACCGCGTCATAGCATAACGTTCATTCGACTTCGGCGACTCTTTCGGCTCATTCGACTCATTCATTCGGCGACCTGAAAATGACGCCGTAATGACGAAGAAGTGTCACAGATGAAAGACGTCATTTATTCCCATGAAAATCACGTCACAAGACATCATATTTACATAAAAAACAAAAGAAAAGCAACGCCGACAATCAAGATGAAATCAGTGAATTAAGGACCTAGGCCTAATGCAGAGGATGTTCATTTAATGACTGCCGTTTGCGTTATGTGCGCGCAGATAATTGGCGTAATTATGTCGATTTTCGAATAAAAATGTAACAAATCCAATACTCATTTCAAGAACGAACAATTATTGTAAATCACCTTTTCTAGATGTTTCTAGAGTTTCTCAATTTGACTTTTCTGAGCGTTAAAAAATAATTTCCTGAATTTCGTATACCAAATTTCACAAGGGCCACTTATTGCTGTGAAAGTGTTCTGTGCTGTTCAAGGAGAGAGATTTAAATAAATTCTGGACCAATGAGAATTACTTCTCCGTTCTAGTTCTCTTCTCTCAGCACACCTTTCCTTAGACTGCCAGACCTTTGTCATTATATAAAAGTTGAAAGTTTCTGTGCTCATGACTCCAATAAAGGTAGGAACGATGCAGCAACTATGACGTTTGGATCATCGTGGCTTTGGAAGGTAACTGATGAAGAAGGTGTATAAAATCACTCCTCAAGATCTTTGAAGTATAAAGTTTGGTTCTGGTGGAGAATACTTCACTCCGAATTTTAGGAAAATTTCTATATAGGAAGGAAGCTTACCTTAAAACAAGTCGATTTAAGCAAAAAAATTTGCGGACCCTTCGTACAATTTTGAAAAAAACGAATTTTTAACTCGATTTTTTCATTTCATCAACAGTTTTCTCGCTCCATTATTTCCAGTTTTGTGCGTGCTAAAAGTGCTTTCACTTATCTAGTAAGATTATTAAAGGTTCCTGAACTTGTTTTAACAGTTTCATTTCTTAAATGTATAGGATAACTTCTAAAAATGGTTTTTAATTTTCGACGATAATTAATTAAACTGACATAACCTTTAATGAGTTGAACAATTCACAACAAAGCCGTGAGGCAATAATCGAAATGTCAACAATGCCATTCATGGACACTTCAATAAAATATAATGTTTTGCGACGTTATCACGTTGTTATGGTCAATAATATATTATTTTAAAATTAAAAACTCATGTTTTATGATGTGATTTTTTATAAGAGGAAATAAATCAAAATCAAAAATGTGTTTTATTTAGTTAATTATGAATTGGTACATTATCAGTCTGAAAATATTCAAACATTACTTTATTAACCAGTCTTATGGCCCATTATCTATTTGACGGCCTCTGTGATATTATCCTTGCCCTCTCGCATGGACCATTTATAACTTTTGATGTATTTCTGAATAGAAATATTTGAAATTTTAAAATTAAAACAATAACCTTCGCAAATTACACCAAGTATTTTTATTTCACAAGATGTTAGTAATAAATAATAGATATGACAACGCTGCACAACATGATCATTCTCAGTTCTACGAATCTGTCAGTTTAGTGAATTTAATGGAAATTGAACTGTCATTTTTGGTCAATTTTATGATACTTTAAACTCATTTTTCTCAATATTTTATGTATATTCCGCAAATTTTTTTCAAGATATCGTCTATAATGGTCATAACTTAACGTTTTATGTAAAAATTTTCCCAAAATTCGGAGTGAGTTATACTCCACCATCCCCGTCGGAGACTGTCAGTCATCATCATCATCATCAAAATGTTGAATAATTCTTGTATACAGAAATGTAAACAAAATTTCAAATGTTTCCAACTTTTATATAGGTGAGACAGGCTGTCATTACTTTTTACACAGAATTTTAAAAATCACTATTAAAGTAAAGAGAACTATTCAGACTTTTTTTCTTAGGTAAAAAGCAGAAACAGATTTTTCCTATTTTTCGAACACTGAATGAAATCACCGTTTCTACAAACATGTCAAATTTATTGTGGGGTGGGAGGAGGGGATTGATTTAATTATCTTTTTTTTCAATATAATAACTGGAATCCATGGATTTTTTATTGTTAACTGGTTGGTCCAGTTTAGGTTAGATTAGTTGTTATAAAGTCTATTAATATACAGGTCATCAACAATGTAAAGCTCAACTCTCTTAGATCAATAAAGATATTAAATTTAAATGTGATTGAATGTAATTATAAAGAGGACGGTGCACTATACAGGATGTTCTAGTTTCGCATGGCCTCTTATTTTTTTTATTATTTTGTACTCTGTATTTTTTCCATGTTTGTATACGTAGTGCTTTTTCATGCCTCATATAATCGTTTCGGTTTATACTTTTTTTGTTGTTGTTGCATGCATTTCATCTGCTGATCTTAACTATACAGGATGCACCATGTATCTCTCTATATTGCTATCTCCTGAACGTTAAGAGATACAGGGTCGGTTAAATTAGAGAAAAGATGCGCAGTTTTGTGGCCATGTCGAATCCGTCAAGACATGCAAGATATCTGTGACTGCTCCTGAAATATCCTGAAAAAACTGAAAAATCGAGATTTCTTATTTTTGCCATATCTTTCTTATTATTGGAAATTAATAAATAATTTCTTGTAGGCTTACATAAATCGTCAAGAGCTACCCATCTGTCATTACAAAAATTTTCAAGGCCGACTAGATTCAAGAGTTTTCACAGTCAACTTTCGTTTTTCTTATGGCCGCCATATTATTTTTTTATGTCGTTCGATATGAAAAAAATAATGGAAACCAAAAATTATTAAACTTTAAAAAAAAAATTTTATTCTTCTTTTTTCAAAGAAAAACCAAAAAAAATCGTCGAAAAACGTCAACATTTGTAAAATACACCGAAATAGTGCTTGCCTTATGATTTTTTAATTTATTTATGAAATTCGGTCCAAAAAGCTGTCTTTTTTGCAAAGAAAAAAGAAGAATAAACATTTTTTTAATTTATTTTTTGAAGTTTAACAATTTTTAGTTTTCATGATTTTTTTTTTTTACCGAACAACATAAAAAAACAATATGGTGGCCATAAGAAAAACGAAAGTTAACAAACTATGAAAATCCTGGGATCTAGTCGGCTTTGAAAATTTTTGAAATGTCAGATGGGTAGCTCTTTCCGACTTATGTGAGCCCACAAAAAATTATTTATTAATCTCCAATAATAAAAAAGATATGACAAAAATAAGAAATCTCGATTTTTCAGTTTTTTTCAGGATATTTCAGGAACGGTCACAGATATTTTGTATGTCTTGACTGATTCGAGATTACCACAAAATTGGGCTTCTTTGGACTTGTTTAACCGACCATGTATCTGTTAGCGTTAAGAGATAGCAATATAGAGAAGGATACATGGTGCACCCTGTAACTTCATCTGACCCTTGGAGTTTTCTGTTTCTCCATTGAGCTACTTAGGGACAAGTATTTTACGACGATATCAAATATATGAGGCTAAGGTAAGTGGGAAAATTTTGCGAGAACATCCTCAGAGGGAGTTAACCCTACTTAATAAAATCTGGCGCCTGAGGAAACCGCCGAAAGCGAAGCAACAACCCGGACTGTGTCAAAATTTCTTTAGATTTTTGTTATAAAATCTTAACAAATTCCATTTTTGTTACAAATTTCGTAGGATTCAGACGTTTGAAAAGGATTAGTATGGTATTGCATTTTGAAGAATATATCAGTCGAGTCGGTCTCAAAATGGTGGGATGATTTTCAATATCTCAAAATGGTGGGACGATTTTCGCAAAAATTGGTAATTTTTCTAATTACCTATAATAGTTACAAGGTGTTTCATTTTTTGCCAGTGTCAATTTATTAGATGATAGAGAATGAAAATGAGAAAATAAGTGGACTTTTTTCACAAAAGAATTTTTCAGAAATCATAATAACGGAGGTAGAAGTCTTCAATTAATTTGTGTTTTCCACGACATAATGAAATTTCAGCAGTAAAAATTATAAGGTACAGTTTACAGACACAGAAAAATGTCTAACCCGCAATATTTTGCTCGTAAATGGTAACTAATATCAAAATTTGCAAGAGTATTGTCAACGGAAAATATCCAGAGGCCTAGAAAATAGGGCGGGAAAATGTGGGCAATCAACCAATATCTACACCGGTGTAATTTTGGCAAAAGTGATTAGATACCAATAAATAATAGGAATCTATCTCAGATATATGTGTACCAAATTTGGATAACATTGCTGAAGCAGTTCAGAAGTTATTCCTAGAATTCGATTTTCATACTTCAATTCTGAAAATTTCTACATCCGTTATTACTTATGTCTTTCTGAAAGAATTTCGTGTGACGAAAGTCCACATTTTGCGATTCTTTAACTCTATTCAAATCATCTCTTAAAATCACACTCTTAAAAAAATGAAACACCTTGTATGTTCAAGATCATAAGCACATTATATTCTGATCACTTATGCTGGTATGAAAATACTAGACAGGCAGGTACCTACCTATTAGGTATACCAAATTGTTACTTGTTTCTTATGTTTACAAATTACAGGTGGTGGTAGTTAAAATTTAATTCAAATCTATGCGTGAATTAATTAGTCAATGATCGTCATTGGTCCATAACAATTTAATAACTATTCTTATTTTAATTAACCCGTCGTCATCATCGTTGATACTAGATTCCTATATAAGGACCAGGCACTTCTCGAGTTTCTCCTTAATTTTACCTCCAGTCTTGAATTAATAATATCGGATAGCAAGATTGATTTAATAAAAGTGAAGAAAACTCTACAACAGCTCTGGTTTTTAAAATAGCTGCTTCTGATATTTAGCAGAATGGATATAGAAGAATTTAGAGAATTTGGCAAAGCTGCTGTGGACTACATCGCAAATTATTATGAAACTATAAGGGACAGGTAAAAATTTTAAAGTAGTAATTATTATTATTTTTTAAAAAGTCGTAGACACTTACGCATCAGCACTTTGCTCGTTTTTTTTTTCATACAGTCAGTTCCACCGAGCCTAAAATGACTTCAATCCTATTCCTTTATCTATTTCTATCCCATTCTTCCATCAAGAATTCTCCTTTACTCCAGGTGTCAGTTTATTATGTCGTCCCATTTGAGTATCCCAAAAATTTCATTCTACGCTTCTGAAATTTCTTCGATCTTCCCACAATAATGCTTGCAGTTCTCTTTGCACTATCTTCTATGGATAAAGCATCGTATGGGATTTATCACTGTAACGTCCCCCGCTATCTATATTTGGAAATATCTGCTGCAGTTTTTCCTAGTTCCTTGATTTTATACCTCCATATCAGTATTGATCAGAATCGTAGCTGTGCACAGCAATGACGCTTGAAATGGACGGCATTGCCACAATGGAAGCATTGATACACTGTGTCATTTATTTTTAGAATATATAGGGAATTCCCATGAAAATATCAATTGCTGTAAATTTAGGCTCCCTCGATACTTGTTGAATTTTCAGTTGGTTCCGCCGTTTTAGAGAAAATTGTGAAAAAGGTGTTCATTAAGTGACGTCATTTTCATTGTTTTCATTTCTTTGTGGCATAATTTTCGTCATTTACGAGATTTTTAATTGTTTAAGCCAAGTCAGTAATGGAAATGACATCACAAATTCAAACCCTTTTCCCGATTTTTCTCGAAAACGGTTGAAACAACTGAAAACATATTTGATGCATCAGAAACATATTTTTTCTTGAATAAGTAGTGTCGATAGTTACAAAATTTCCAAACCTCAAATAAACGAAAATTCGCGCGCATTAAAAGTGGTATTAAATATACAGGGTGTCCCATAATATGTGGGCAATCTCCCGGATTTGGGTAAATTTCGTAAAAATAAATGAAAAAATAGCTATAAAATTAATTCCTCAGAGACACCCCTACAAAGATATTAGCTGTTGAAGTTGAGGGTTGAAAATCAATTTTTTGCAATAACTTTTTTATTTTTTGACCGATTTTGATAATTTTTGGTTTTATTTTGTATTATTTTGGACTGTTTAGAATAGGGTTTCATAATCTTTGGTAGCACATACATAGACCTCGGGATGGCATAACCCCCACATTCACTTGAAAGAAAACAACAAAAAAAAAATTTAACAGTTTTTTGAGGTTAATTTTTTTTTATTTGACATTTTTTACATAAAAAATGTATCTTTATTTATTTCGATAGAGCGAACCGTTATCGAGATAAACGTCCTTCTAATAGATGATGCGTCGCAGGAACTTTCGAAATTTCAAGTAAATTTTAACAAGATGGCTGACCTTTGAAAGTAAATTGAGCAGGAAACAAAACAATAACTTAATTAAATACACGTCAAATAGTGTCAAAGAGTTTATTTCATGCAGATTCAATTCTAAATGATTTTAAAATGAGTTACAGAAACGCTGAATACGCAGAAAACGTTAGAATTGAATCTGCATGAAATGAAATCTTTTGACACTGACGTGTATTTAATTAAGTTATTGTTTTGTTTCCTGCTCAATTTACTGTCATAGGTCAGCCATCTTGTTAAAATTTACTTGAAATTTAGAAAGTTCCTGCGATGCATCACCTATTAGAAGGACGTTTATCTCGATAACGGTTCGCTCTATCGAAATAAATAATGATACATTTTTTATGTAAAAAATGTCAAATAAAAATAAAATTAACCTTAAAAAACTGTAAAATTATTATTTTTATTGTTTTCTTTCAAGTGAATGAGGGGGTTATGCCATCCCGAGGTCTATGTATGTGCTACCAAAGATTATGAAACATTATTCTAAACAGTCCAAAATAATACAAAATAAAACCAAAAATTATCAAAATCGGTCAAGAAATAAAAAAGTTATTTCAAAAAATTGATTTTCAACCCTCAACTTCAACAGCTAATATCTTTGTAGGGGTGTCTCTGAGGAATTAATTTTATAGCTATTTTTTTATTTATTTTTACGAAATTTACCCAAATCCGGGAGATTGCCCACATATTATGGGACACCCTGTATAAGTTTATATTAGTAATAACTGGAAAACCTGGCTATTTTAATTATTACTGGGCAAATAATCATTTTTACCGGTTTTTATTAATAATTTGTATGACAACATATTTTTTAATTAATAATGCACAATTATATAAAATTCACATAATAAAATCAACTAAAACTTTTTGAATAAATTAAGTGAACTAAAAATAAGCTCAGAATTGAATGAAAGGTTAGACAACTTTAATGTAACACTAGGAACAATTAATATAAAAATAAATCAGGTTCTATTAGAAATTAAAACCCTCAACTAAAATTAAAATATACAGGGTGATCAGTAACTCGCGCACTCGGAGCATGCTGCGGTAAACTTCTCTATTTAAGAGTGGCAAATTTTCTTACTGTATGTCTTTCTGAAAAAAAATTCTTGTGACGTATGTCCATTTATTTTGCGATTCTCTGCTAACTCTATTACCCCTTAAAATGACACTGTTAAAAAATGAAACACACCTTGTATGCTTATTAGGATCATTATGTACATATATATATGTATATAAATTTTGATTACTTCTGCGGGTATTAAAATAGTAGGCAGGCATACCAAATCATTAGTTGTTTGTTAGGTTTACAAATTACAGGTGTAATTTGTATTACATTCCAGTCTTGAATTAATATTATCGGATAGCAAGATAAAAGTGAAGAAAACTCTACAATAGTTCTGGTTTTTAAATAGCTGCTTCTGAAATTTAGCAGAATGGATATAGAAGAATTTAGAGAATTTGGCAAAGCTGCTGTGGACTATATCGCAAATTATTATGAAACTATAAGGGACAGGTAAAAATTTTATAGTAGTAATTTTTTTTTTAAGTCTTCATCAAAAATTCTCTTTTACTCCAGGTGTCAGCTTATTGTATGTCGTCCCATTTGAGCATCCCAAAAATTTCATTCTACGCTTCTGAAAGTTCTTCATCTTCCCACAATAATGCTTGCAGTCTGTAACGTCCCCCGCTATCTATATTTTTTCCTGAACAATAAGTGTCGATCGTTACAAAATTTCCAAACGTCAAAAAAACGAAAATTCGTGCTCATTAAAAGTTAAAATTGCGCAATTATTTCAACAGTGCTTTTATCTAAAACAATGGTAAATAGGTACAAAAAAATTATATTGGGACTTTTTTAAGGAAATTATATTCAATTATAATAATTATATTATTCAAGCATCTTTTGCATAATTATACATTTTTCATATCTTCAACAATAATTATCAATTTTTTGTATTTTTTTTTTGTTTTATTTTTGTATTATTTTTGTATTATAATAATTTCTACCCAGGTATAAGCTGAATAAGAATTTCTACAAAAAGGTTTTTTTTAAGGGTGATGAAAAAAAAGCAATGAAATAACAGTCTATTTTGTTTTCACTTCCATAAAATTGATTGGTGTAATCAGTTTTTGATTTTCTTTTTAAACATTAAAGAATTTCAAATTTTACTGATAAATTCATTGATGCACGACTTTTTTGCATTTTTTTTTTTGCATTTCGAGCATGTTTTTATTTGTAGATTGTGACTATAGATTTTTTGTTTTACCGAAACGTATTCCTCTGCGCCTACGATGATTTTTTAAGTAGATTCCTTTTTGAAAAAAAAATGTTTAGAACCGAGAAATATGAACCAATATGTTGGAAACTTCTCATTTTTTTAATTAAAAAGACTTATTTAAAACTGAGAAAGGTATGCTTTCACCAAGTATCGTCAAAATTGAATTATTTTTGAAAAAAAAATTTAAAAAACCTAAAAATATTTTTTTGCGTTAACCAGCAAATTTTGAGATTAGGTGAAAAAGCGTAGCTACAAAAGTTGTAGATACATTTTTTGAGGTCATCTTTCTCAGAAAATCACAAAAAAAAAACTATTTTTCAGCGTGTTTGAGCCTCCTAATTCACCCTCCACCCCCGCTCACGGAATTTGTGTTTATCAAAAGCATTTGTACCATTTATTTACATTTATTTTATAAAAGTACAGGTAATTTGATAAAAGTCCAGTAGCGAAGCATATCTGGTATATTTTTTACACAGAGTGTCCCAGAATAAAGAGGACAAACTTCTAAGAGTAGAATATTTACTTATTGACTTTAAGACAAAGAGTCTTAGTAAACCTACCCTCTAAATTGGGTATTGACGAAGTTACAAGGTGTTCAATGTACAAAAAAATATGTTTTTTTCTATTAATTGGTCTAATATAACAGCGATAATTACGTATGTGTTGAAAAATATTGCCGAGAAACAAATAACTTCTTATGTCCTTCTCGAAAGTCTAAATCGCACATATCTCAAAAACGGTTGGGAATTTACCTACCAAACCTTCTGCCTTTTTTGTACCAGAATTGTGTAGCTTTTGGAAAAAATATGTCAAAACCAAGAAACCTTTTTATCCAGTAGCGTAAAAAAGGCGGATCCTATCTACTGTACGTCCCTGGTTTATATTACACACGTCTAATTATCGCTGTTATCTTAAATTAATTACATAATTATTATTATTATTACTTATAGGGTAGGTTCAAAGCCCTCGTACTGAAGCTTGCGCTTATTGTACCCCTTTGGATAATTAGCTCATCAGTCCCGTCTCCCGAAAGTATATTTCAGTATGAGTCCAATGGGTGTTTGTTCTATTTCTTTTGGTTCTGCCATTTCGGTCCCAAATACTAGAAGTTTAGTTCCCTCCAGTGCTGGGAATTCACACATTAGGAGGTATGGGGTTTCCCCCCTCCCCTGCATCTCCTGCAATCTGGGTTGTTTTTCTCTCCTATTATTGAGAGGTGTTTCATAGTTGGCAGTGTCCTGTTAGAAGTCCAATTGTCCATCTCAGCCGGTGTTTACTCAGTTTTTTCAGTTAGGTACATCTTCTCTGCTCCCTCTTCCCTTTACCCACCTAGTCGCTTGAACAGCACCCCAGATAGGTTTAGGTAAGGTCTGCATTGAAGTTGCTCTATTTTATCCCATAGGTTTTCTCCCATGAGGATAGTGTTTGGCCTTTTGTGTCAGATTTCCTGTCCACTAGGGTTCACGTTTCTGGTTTTTAATCCCGCGGGTTTTGAATTCGCAGTCTTTTTTAGATTTTTTTCTGGTTCCTCTTGGGTCCCTGGTATCCACACTAGTGCTCTTATAGGTTTCGGAACGTCCTTGGTGCAGAGTTTCACTCCTGACCCTGATTTCCCTGATCACTCGCACCAGCGAGTCCTTTGTGGTCTGGTCAGCGCAGGAAGCCATGAGAAAGTCACCTCTAAGCTGCACTCCTGAAAACCTTGATTCAGGTTCTCCTTCTTTTACGTTGTTTCGGTTCCTTGCTGGTCCCGGGTTTTGCTCCACTGGGGCTCACCTTCAACCCTAGCTTTCTAGGTTCTCCAGATTCCCCCTGGTTTTGTAGTTTCCACTCTTTTCTCAGTTTCCTGCGAGCGACTCCTGAGAGTTTTTTGGTGGGTCTTTCTTTTCAGAATCCCCTTCCCTTTTAGAATTAGGTGTATCTTGGTCCATATCATTCCCACGCGAGTAATGGAGCTATTAAAGAAATACCATACGCAGAGCTCCATAGGTATGGTAGGCATTTATTCTCGAAGATGCGCCACTTCTTCGAGGTTGAATCCAGAAGGAAATGATCTACTATTCAGCCACACCCTTTTAGCCTGGATTCCCGCCGTAGCATTTAGGTTTTCAAAGGTTGTCTTCTTTTGGTCCAGGCGGTACAGCCTAGACCCCCATATTCCTCTGTTCGCGAGACAACAGAGTTTTGCGGTTTTTCGGAGAGTCCACTTCCGGACGTTCTCCGGCATCGTTATAATCCCTGTGCAGACCTTTAGTCACGACACTACAACTAGGTTGGGGGAAGTGGTCCGCGGCAGGGCTTTTTGAGCTGCCAGTCTGGAGTTTTATATCCGACGAGCTCTATCACCGCTGCTAACCATACTCACTATTGATCACTGTAAGGCCATGCCCTATCCGCCACCTGGGACGCGCCTGATGGGTACCTCAACCACACAGGTAATTACATAATATAAAAACAACAAAAAAAATCATAAAAAAATATTAAACCGTTTTGGAGTTATACAAAAAATGTAAATTTTATTGGAACCATTGAATATTCTACATTAGAAGTTTGTCTCCTTTATTCTGGGACAGCCTGTATGTTTATGTCGTAATCTTTACGTGGTCACGGGTCCCAGCTAATAGTTAAAATCTTACAATGTTTTCTAGTATAGGTTTATATAATTAATACGTCGTCTAAAAAACTTCCACACGTCGTTACCACCTTATCCTTAATTTTTTTTCGTTCATATCCTCTACGCATATGCGTGTTTTTCTATCGAACTTTAAACACGTAGGTATTATGTTAATTAAGTTACTAATAAAAAGCGGTAATAAAATCAAATTGCTATTCAAAACTAGTAGTTGATAATTATTATTGTTACTTAACTAATTATAATGAAAATGTTGTGCTCTCTTTACAATCACCTAGCATTAGTGATTATCATGTTAAACCACATACTTAAAAAAATATATTGGAAAAACGTCAATAATTAATTCCAAGTATAGGCTTTTCATTTTATTTTATAATTAATTCCTTCTTAAAAACCGAAAAGCTACAAGTGAGTATAAATAATTGTTTTTATCCTATGCGAATAACAAATATTTTTTTGCATAGTTATAACTTATAAATAGGTTTAGGTAACATGTACCTCCCATCTAATTCAGAAATATGATCCAGTAAATTAAATGTTTTTTAAGAGAGAAACCACTGTCGTAAACGAGGCCATATTATTTTCCTTCAGATTTATTCATAGTTCCTAAATCTATCGCCATGTCTCGGCCCAACTTGACTTTAAAGTCGACCCGCGAAGCATTTTACAGAGGCCCACGGCCCACTCGATGGTTGCTTTAGCTTCGCCTTCTCGACCCTAGACGTCCTCACTATGCTCGCAGAAACCTGATGACGTGGAGACTGAAATATGAGCAGCTATATTTCTTGATGAGAAGTCTCCTCTCTTCTTTGAAAGCTTTTGAAGCGATTAATACCTACTTATCGAGGCCTGATACATTCAGGGTGACTGTAGCAAGATCAGACTGATCATCCCCTAGCGTTTTTTAAATTTTATCTTTTTTTTTAAGGGAGCATCGGTCTTAACTAATTAGATAACACATTAGTAGCTCCAATCTGGCTTCGAGATCGAGTTCGTATAACCATAGACACATTTTTATGATATAAACCGTTTTATAAATGAGCACAAACGATGGCAGCGTCAACTACTCAACAGTAAACCTCACTCAAGCACACATTTTGGAAATTATCTCAGAGCTCCTCTCTAATACATACCTACCTTTCAGATCTTGTTTAATAGTGCATTTTGGAAACCACTTCTATACATTTACCTCAAGACAAGATTTTATATCCGGATTTAGTTGCTGAACTTTCATTCCAAAATTTCATCCCGGGACCTTGAGCGTCTTCGATCTTCTACTGGATAGTGCATTAATCCCCACCAAGGTCATTGTGGACCTTTTCTTATCCGATGCAGCTCCTGTCACTTCACTAGGCAAGGCCCCTGTTCCTCTGTGTTAACTTGTGATAGAGTATTTGGGACCCAACGTCATCAGTAGACCTTCCCACATTATTTACTGTCAGTCAAAGCATACCATTTTTAACCTGGAATGTGCCATGTATCCCATCGAATAAGTGGAATTTTTTTATTATACAGACCTCTATCGTTAACTTCTAAAATTTCACAGACCAGTATTGCCATCAGTCGAACCGGGATACCTCGGCAAGTGCATGCCAGACAGTGCTCCAGAAACAGGAGAATCATGGCAGGAAATCATGAAGGACATGGATCGGATAATATTGCCAGGATTGACCAACTGGCAATCACCGCACTTCCACGCGTACTTCCCAACTTCACCAAGTTTTCCATCAGTGGTTGGAGAGCTTATGTGCGCCGGACTTCCATGCGCGGGCCTTAGCTGGGTAAGTTGAGCCTATAGCGATCTTTTAGTTGAACTTATTTGAATTATTTTCTAGATTGCAAGTCCTGTTTGTACAGAACTGGAAGTGGTTATGATGAATTGGCTGGGAAAGCTGATCGGTCTTCCTGAAGAATTTCTGAATTGCTCGGAGGGACCAGGAGGGGGAATAATACAAGTAATAATGTTTGTCAATATTGTTTGTCAAAATATTTATATGAGAAAGCTTTCAGAGTTCAATCAGCGAATCAGTTCTAATAACATTACTTGCTGCGAAAGAAAAAACGGTTAAAGACGTCAAAGAAATACACCCCAACTACACTGAGGCTGAAATAAAATCGAAATTAATCGCCTACTCTTCAGATCAATCCAATGCTGTAATAGAAAAAAGTGGACGTCTCGGATCAATAGCAATGAGATTGTTGAAAACCGATAAAAATGGTGCTCTAAGAGGGGAGACTTTACTTAATGCAATTGAGGAAGATAAAGCGAAAGGATTGATTCCCTGTTATCTGGTCGCCACGTTAGGAACAACACCAACATGTGCTTTTGACAACTTAGAAGAACTGGGTCCGATATGCAACAGAGAGAATATCTGGCTTCATATCGATGCAGCTTACGCTGGTTCAGCTTTCGCTTGCCCAGAATACCGCTATTTGATGAACGGCATCGAGTACACAAATTCTTTCAGTTTCAACCCTCATAAATGGATGCTGGTCAATTTAGACTGCTGCGCTATGTGGATTAAAGACGCTAATTATCTCGTTGATGCTTTTAATGTGAAACGAAGCTACATAAAGGATAAGCAAATAGGTTTGGCACCAGACTATAGACATTGGCAGATTTCACTCGGTCGACGATTCAGAGCTCTCAAAGTCTGGTTCGTACTTCGAACGTATGGAGTTGAAGGAATTCAAAAACACATCAGACGTCAGGTTGCCTTGGCGAAGCATTTTGCAAAATTAGTAGAAAGTGATGATAATTTTGAATTGTGCACTTCAAGTATGGGGCTGGTCTGTTTCAGGATTAAGGGCGACGATGGTTTAAATAAACAGTTGTTGGCGAATATTTTTGAAAGCAAAAAAATTTATATTACGGAATGCCGGTTTGGTGGTCGGCTGTATATTAGATTTGCTATCTGTAGTAACTTGAGTGATGAAAAAGACATTGACAAGTCTTGGAATGAGATAACCAAAGAAGTAAAGATGTTATTGTCGTCAATAAATAACAATTATTATTTTTCTAAAGAGTATTCCTCAGTAAACATAAAAAGTGAAGAGAGTAATAATAGAAAAATTTAGCTTAGTAAAGTGTATTATTTTTTTTTCAAATAGCTTAAGAATTACGTTGAGCATGTTAGGTTAGTTTTGGATGTATATTTTCTTATCACTATAATAATTAATTGATGATATTGTTAATAATTGATTAAATTATAAATTTATACTGAGTTATTTTCTTAATAACCTTATCTAAGCTGGAAAATAAGGGCTCTATATCTCTGTAACGACAAGACGACAATAAGAACTATGTATTACATTCACACGGTGCGCCCTCTACTTTTTGTATTTTTGCAAGAGGGTGAGGTGAGTATAATATTTATCTGAAAAATTCATGAATAATTCACGCCGACTTTCGAGAAACCACACATTCCGCCATAAACAAAAATTTTCGCTTCGAAAATGAGTAAAAAGTTTTTCTTGGCAAAACCGAACGCCCTCTACTATTTGTAACTTTTACAACGTTCGCGTAAAAAATTTCACTCCACCAGCTACCCTCTTTGCAGAATATCTAATCCTAGAACTTTCTTAGATTCCCTAAAGGGGAGAGGGCTATTATTTATCTGAAAAAGTCATGAATAATTCACGCTGACTTTCGAAAAACCAACATTCCGCCACAAAAACAAAAATTCTAAAATGAGTAAAAAGACAGTTTTTTTCAAACTGTACGCTCTCTACTGTTTGCAATTTGCGGTGGAAGAGTATAGTGGACTGAATGAGACAAATTTAGGAGACTATTTCTTAGCAATTTTTGCATGAATATTCTCCTCTACTGCTGCCGTTCTTGCGGAAAATCTCATCCAAGAAGTTTTTGAGATTCCTTAAAGGGGAAAGGGCTAATATTTATTTGAAAAAACTCAAGAATTATTATCGCAGACTTTCGGAGAAAATCTCATTTAAAGTCCACCTTTTGCAAAAATGCTAACTCTTCAAGAAATGATCACCTTTCCAAATTTTTTTAAGAAACTTTTAAAGAAAGTCCATCTTTTGCATAAATGCCAACGTTCCAAGATATATCATCTTTTCCAGAAATATCCCTTCAAGAAATCCCACCTCTTGCAGAAATGTTAACCCTTCAAGAAATAGAGAGAATAGGCAAGTATACTCAACGATTCATAAATAAGGAATGAATGCAGGTCGTATGAGTATAAAGCACATAAAGTGCAATAATTGCTAGCCTGTTACATGTGATTTCCTCCATTCCTCCATCACCCTAACATTTGTCATACTGGCAGCGCCTGAAACTCAATCGGAAGAGCCTCCACACAAACAACAACAGAGCCATCAGAGTACCAGAACAAGCACAGACACGTGCTTCGCCCTCATTGGGGCTCATCAGTGTGCTGCATCCGGAGTATCCGGAGGATGTTGTCGAATTTCTGAAAGCCCCCTAGGTCTTAAGCAAACCAGTTACACGCTTCTCCGTGTGGTTTAAGCAGAGCGACATCTAGCGATCAGTCTGAAGAACTAATCGTGAGCTCACTTCAATAAGATTTATTGAAGTTTCAGACACCACCAGCGCCAACGATGATTGACAAGCATAAAAATGGAAATTTATGTGCTTTATACTCATACGACCTGCATTCATTCCTTATTTACCTTCAAGAAGTTCACCTTTTGCAAAAAGTTTTTAAGAAACTTTTCAAAAAAGCCCACCTTACCATAAATGCCAACCTTCCAAAAAAGATCATCTTTTTTTAGAAACGCTAACCCTTCAAGAAATCCCACCTTTTGCGGAAATGTTAACCCTTCAAGAATGCAAGAAAGAAGAAAATAACTTTTGCAAAAATTTTTCAAGAAATTTTTCAAAAAAGCCCATATTTTGCATAAATGCCAAACTTCCATGAAATATCATCTTTTCTAGAGATGCTAACCCTTCAAGGGACAATCAAAAGGTTTTGATTTGGAGTTTGTAATTATTGCCTACCAAATCTAAAAATTTGATTTTTTAAAATGTCAATTTTCATCCTTTATCTTCACAAAAATTCAATTTTTTTAAGCATAGCACTAATAATGATTGTATCTAATGTAGTACATGTAGGATATTGTAGTCATTTCTCAGATTTATACGTGATTTAGACGTGATATTCACGACGTCAGTCTAACGTCGTTTTTCGTCCTTTTCAGACAAACTGAATACTGGAATCTGGCTCTATAAGTTCTGCCTTACTATAAATTATTTTTATATAAGGAAGTCAATTTAATGTCTTCTTCTCCCTTTGGTTTGTACCAAAGTGCTTCTGTCAATCGGACTTCTCATCGAACTTAGTCTTGTAAGTGTTGCGACGTCGCGCTAGCAAGCCAGATCAGCCCAATAGCATCTGTAATTATTTTTTATACTTAACAGCAGACAGAAAATGGTGCAATTTAATTAAGTAATAAATTTTATATTTTATTTATAAATAAATAAATAAATGACGTTGGGGATGGCTAAAAAATCACGTTGCAGTGACGTTACTTTGCTGCCTAGATCTGCTCATCTTCAACCGTTTTTTCGCATCTTATTCAATAATTTTATGGCGATAGCCAGGTGTGTGTCAGAAAACCTTGAGAGGGGTACACTGTTCGTAGTAAAATGTTCAAAATGGATTTTTTTAAATAATTCATTGACGTCCAATTTTATTGTTTTTTTTTCATATTGTTCCATTTTAACCCCCCCTCCAGCTCTGAACGGAAAGCAGCAATTTGCTTTGTTAATTCGAATATATTATAGCCCTTTGACCATTCTTCAAGGTGGGGAGACTGTTTCCATGTAAGAAACAAAAGAAATTTAAAAAAAATCCTTGAAATGAGGAAGGAATTTTTAAATAAGAAATGGAAAATTGACTTACATCAATTATTGTGGCCTAACTAACTCAAAATGTTTTGATCTTCAAAAGATATGCAAAAATGGTCTAACGAGATTAATCATTGGTAGGTACTTATTGTGATTTAATAACAGAAATCTCTTTTCATAAATAATTGTGCCAGGAAATCCTGACTCAATTTTAAGAAACTACGGAAATACGCAAATTATACAAATAGAAAGAACACCTTTCTACCGATGGTGAAAACAATTCTTTCGGTTCATCGGTTTCTTTCGACAAAATACATTATTGCAGTACCGAACTATTTACAATAACGACCTTTAATAAAAAAACCTCGTTTGCGATTAGCAATGCTCTTACGACATGATTCAAACTTCTTCAGTATGGGATTGTAATAATGATACAAAATTACGTGAGAACGAACGTCTGTAAATTACAAGAAATAGACAAACGAGATTCCCATCAACCGTCTTAATGAAAGAGAAAGTTTTTGTTAATTAATGACACTCCGATCTCGGCTTTACTTCTTCACCGGTACCCGTCAAATCGGTAAGGCAAAATGGATACAGAAGAGTTCAAATCGTTCGCCAAAACATCTATCGATTATATCGCCGAATATATTGACACCATTAGAGACAGGTAAGTAAGATTAAAATTTCCCTAACGTATATATTCGATCAAAAAAATTTGTTTTAGGCACGTCATTTCGGCAGTGAGTCCTGGATATCTTGAGCGAATCCTTCCCGAAAAGGCTCCACGTTCTGGAGAAAACTGGCAAGCACTCTTAGAAGATGTTGACAGATATATTACACCCGGGCTGTCCCATTGGAGCTCACCACATTTTCATGCTTATTATCCCACCGCGAATTCGTATCCAGCCATAGTCGCTGAATTACTTCTCTCCGGACTTGGAACTATAGCCACGGACTGGGTAAGTGAATTTTTTTAGTTCGTGAGTAAGGATAACTTGTCTCTGGATTAAGGTAAAATAATTTCAGTCCTCGAGTCCAGCTAGTGTCGAATTAGAACTCAAGATGATGGATTGGTTGTGCAAGTTACTCAATCTGCCGAAATATTTCCTGAATTCCTCCAACAGCCACGGGGGTGGAATAATTCAGGTAAACAAATAACTCTCTTAATATTTCCGTACATTATTTTTTAAGTTTGCCCTTAAAAGACTTCGATTTACATGTTTGTTTGCATTCACGATAAAAGTTATGGCGAATTCATTGACGTTTATTTATATTTTTGTTAATTCATAATTTTGCTGCACATTTGCCCACGGATTGGGGGCGCGATGGCGCCATCGTCTAATAAACATTATACTTATAGAAAATTCGGTAATTGTTTACATCCGCGGCTCCTAAGTTTCATCAATTTTTTCGGGACCAAGGAGCGAAATATAAGGGGTGCTGGGTCGGTAAGAAGCTAAAATCAGCCATTGCAAACTAATATTAAGGTCACAACTAAGGCCTCTTTAACACTACGATCGAATTTCTATTTTTTTCACTTTCAGGGCAAGGAATATCTTCGAGATAAACAGTAGCACAGTTTTTATTTTGAATTTTGCATTAATTTTGCATTTGCATTCCAAAAATCGTGACATCGTTCGCTATACTCTGGATACGATATGAGAAATCTTATGTCCGGTCGAATCTCTCTGTGTCGTGCTCATGCTTAGACTATATTAATAAATATTTATTTTTTATATTTATTTATTAAGTTAGTCTGAGTGCTCATGGCATCCGCCGCTTACGATCCAGTTGGCTTGGACGCGTATTCATCTTCTCGAGTGCGTGCTTCCTATGTATTTATGCGCCGCTTACCCAGGACCGGACTCATTAGAGCGGCTCTTAATTGCTCTTTTTTTGGCTAACCATAAATTTGCAAAGCAAATGAATACCTTCCTGGTGTTACTATAGGTATGTTCTCCACCCCTATATAGTTGCCATAGTGAAACTGTAGGAGCCGCAGATGTAAATAATGACCGAAAATTCTTTAATAGAGCGAAAAAGTGAGTTTGAATAATTCTCAAATGGAAACAAAATTCTGGAAAAAGCTGGCATAAATCACAATGTGTGAGAGGTGTGAGAGGTGTGATACCCGCGGAACAGCCGAGCCTCCCGAGGTAAAAAACAAAATTCCGCCGCGGCCTGATTTATTGTTTTATTGCACAATTTTTCACGATTCACAATGAAAAACTTAACAGTATTGAAAAAACACCTTCTCTAGTATCAATTCCTAAACGAGTCTTTTTCATTAATTATTGTTGCAATTTTGTAGGTATATTTCCGCCATTTTATTAATGTCCTGCTTGAAATTTTTCAAGGTCAAGGGTTAAATGTAGTTTTAGTTGCCTTACTGTAAAAATTTCAGTTTAATTCCTTTTAAAATGTGCCAATAAATTATAATCTAGTGATTTTGCCCACCTTTTCTACCTCTGCCACTGGCTTACTATTGAAAAAAAAAATTATTTTTTACATTAGTTTAAAGTCTGGAAAATGATCTTCCCTTCCTGTTAATTTAGTTTCACCTATTTTTTCCATCTGCCATATACAGGAGCTCAAACATTTTTTTGTTATTCGAAAGGGATCTCCCGATAGATCAACCTCGTCTCCAAAAAGGAGGAAACAAAGATGGTGCAAGGAATCAAGAGACCTCCTAACCTGATTCAATAAAATTTGGTTCCAAACTCTCACGGGAGCTTTACTGGAACGATTGCTTCACTCTCTTGTTCCTGTAGATAAACATCATCCCTCTCCCCAAAGATCTGGTCTGTTGGCAATGGTCGTAGATACTGTGGTCATGTTGCTGTTTACAGTACTTTTTCCAACACCTTTGAACGTGCTATAGTTCATACCTTTGCCTAATTCTTCAATAGTTGCTTTGGGCTCATTCCATCCAGCAAGACATCTCTTCTCCCGAAAAATTTACTCAGTAAATTTAATTTTGATTTCCAGAATCTATTGATGGGTTTGAAACATTTGAAACAGACCGCTAGAAATCCCAAGTCATCAATCCGTTGAACCCAGCTCAGTCCCTGGTTGCTTCTTGGAAGACTTCTTCTCGTAGAGGTTCCTGTTCTCCATACTCATCTTCCAAAGAAGTTTTGTTTCATTTTTTCTCAGTCAATTTTCTTTAAATTTACAAAATCAATTGATGGGCGTATTTTGAAAGAGACAGCTAGAAGCCCCAATTTGTTGGATTCAGGTCAGTCCCTGGTTTCTTCTTAAAAGACCTCCACTCCTATAGAAGTTCCTTTTCTCCATACTCAGCTTCCAAAGAAGTCCCATTTCATATTTTCCTCAGCCAATTTAATTTCAATTTACAAAATCCATTGATCGGCGTCTTTTGAAAGAGGCAGTTAGAAACCCCAAGTCATCAACATCAATCCGTTGGACCAAGCTCAGTTCCTGGTTTCTTCCAGGGAAAGTTCCCAAGTCTGGAAAAGTATCTTCCCATCATGTTAATTTAGTTTACCTATTTTTTTCCATCTGGCATATACAGGGGTTCAAACATTTTTTTGCTATTCAAAAGGCAGACGAGGGCATTTTTAAAAACTGGGGAGTTGCGTGACCTCGAACATTGATATAGTTTTCGACCCCCCCCCCCCCCCCCTTTAACACGTAATTTACGCAAAATTGGAAATGCAAAGCCTTATTTAAAACCACAGAATAAGGGCGCGGGGGCTTAAATATAGGTATAGTTGCCCAGGGGTGAAAAAATGCATAATCCGGTTCTGTTTCAATTTTCAGTTATGAAAAAATTTATTTTCTCTCATAATTTCATTTGAAACTAGCCTCAAGCGTTAAAAGCCCACACAGACATCAACAGCTTACATTTTGTTTTATTTTTTAGAATGCAGCTAGTGAGTCAACCTTCGTGGGCTTCATATCAGCGAAATCCAGAAAAATCAAAGAAATGCTTCAAACGACGAGCCTCTCAAAAGAAGAAATCGGTGCAAAACTGGTGGCTTACACTTCCGAGCAATCAAATTCTTCCGTGGAAAAAGCCGGATTACTCGCATCGGTGCCAATGAGGCTGCTGCCAACCGACAAAACCGGTGCCCTCAGAGGAAAAACCCTGCTGGAAGCCATCAAAATCGACAAACAAAAAGGGTTCATTCCGTGCTACGTCGTGGCAACTCTCGGAACCACTGGAATTTGCGCCTTCGATAACCTCGAGGAAATAGGTCTGGTGTGTCAGAGGGAGAACCTCTGGCTGCACGTCGATGCAGCTTACGCTGGGACGGCTCTGGTTTGCCCAGAATTTCGTTACATAATGAAAGGTATTGAATTTGTGGACTCCTTCAATTTCAATCCACACAAATGGATGTTGGTGAATTCGGACTGCTCGGCGATGTGGTTTAAGAACACAAAAGACGTCGAAGAAGCATTTAAAATTACACGAATTGATAAATTACCGGATATTCTACCGGATATCCAGAACTTACAAATTCCTTCTTGTAGGAGATTTCGATCGTTGAAAATTTGGTTCGTTTTGAGAATTTACGGGGTTAAAGGGGTTCAGGAGCACGTCCGCAAACAAGTGGCCCTGGCGAAATACTTCGAACATTTTGTCAAACGTGATGAGAGATTTGAACTTTGCACGTCCAGTTTGGGGGTTGTTTGCTTTAGATTGAAGGGGAATAATAAGAGAACTCAGATTTTGATAAATAAATTGGCGGAGAGGAAGAACATTTATGTGATGCCGTACTATTACAATGGTAAGTTGGTTGTAAGGTTTGTTATCTGCAGCAGGTTAACCAAACCGGCGGATATTGAATTTGCATGGAACGAAGTAACGTCCAATGTGGGCAGGGATGAAGAATATTATTAAAATATTGCTCAAGAAAAAATGTATAGATATTTTAGAGGAATATAATTATGACAGAACTTTTTTTTTATTTTAAAACAAACATACAATTCACTGTTTATAATAATTACCCAATAAATAATTTTACTTACTGTTCTTAATTTGTACCTTATTTCCTATTTTATTGGCAATGGACTAATTGATAAATCTCTTCAGATACACAAAATAATTGAATATGAACACCGTACCCAAAGAATGTCCCCATTATCTATGATGCAAAGATTTTACTAGAGAAATCTTCAAGGTCTATTTGGTGAAGTCGTTTTGATGCATAAATTGTCGTGAAAAAAAAATTATTCTTTTAAATTTTCCTGTAATTAAAGAACCATCAGGATTTGTCAATCGTATTTTTAAAGAAGTGATTAGTGTGACTCTGTGACCTCAAGATATGTCATTGAGGCTCGGAAGATATTGAGTAATTCTTCATTGTTAGATCCTTCAATGGTCAAAACACAGGTTCAGTGTAAAAAAAAATCAAATAATCTAAGGGCCGTTCGAGGTTGAGCACGTCTCTCTTGCTCTTCTTGCTCTTCAGAAGAGTTTGAAGGGTATGGTTGTTTACGTAACAACCGCCTACGAACGTAAAACCTGCTGGTCGGGTGGAGAGGAACCGTCTCCTGTGGTCTTCTAGCCAGTATCTTATGAAAAAGCCGCAGGATCATTTGGCTAACAGTCAGCGGACGCCAGCCATCTATTGTCAGAGGTTCCGCACCGTCCTTAGGGATCAAGGTCGTTCTAAAAGATCGAAACATAGTCATGCCGAAGCATGGAGTTGTAACGAACCACCAGATCCAGTGTCTTGATCTTCTTGGCCATCGAAAGTGTCACACCGTCGATACCAGCACACTCAGAATGAGTCGCTCGTAACACTCGTTCAATGTCGGCAGAGGTGAGAACAGCTCACCTAGGTATTCAACACGGTCCTGGATAGACGGGCTGCCAAAGAGTTCATCGTTTGAACGACGCACATCCTCGGCACATCCTTAACTTGCGTTTTTGAAAAGAAAAAATGGGGGTGGAAACTTCATGGACATACAACTCCGTAACTATAACCAAACTCCGTAACCTTTATACACCAAAAAGGTGTGCGAGAAAGCGAAAAAGATCACATCCAAATTATTGTGCGGAAATTTCCTGAATATGAAGGGCCCCAGCGCTGAAAAAAACTGACTATTGCAATGACAGCTCTATAATCCTTTGCTTAGAACAAAGAGATGCCAACAAAAGATAGTTCATGTCAAAGAACGCTGGCACTGAAGATCGTCAAAGCAAATAAAACAATATCTAAGAAGGCGGCGCTGGTACTGGTGGAGACGATTCCAATACACCTTTTGTCAGAGGAGAGAGAGAGAGAGAGAGAAGATAAAAATAGAACGGGATTTGTAACCAAAGAGAAAGCTTGGTAGCTTCGGGCTCCATTTGACATAAGTCCTAACAGGACATGGATGCTTCTCCACTATCTACATTACAGGATAGGGAAGATGACGAACAGCGCATAAATGTTTAGAGATGTGGAGGTCGACGATTCTCAACACACGATGTTCCTTTGCACGTGGTTTGAGGCGGAGAGAAACAACTTGGAGAGGAAAATAGGATGGGGACAAACATGATCGAGGTACAATAAGAGGGAGGAAGAGTGGAGAGGTGAAAGGTGAAAGAGTCCGTAGAGGTTGAGATAAAAATGAAGGAGAGCAAAGAGATAGATCGACTGAATATTGAAGTAGACCTATCGTAGGTGATTCCAAAGCCCGCAGAAAGGAGAAATGGAGGAGGTTTAGCCGGAAAAAGTCCGGCACTACTCTGGGCCGGTAGAACTATGACTTATGCCCACGGTGTCCGTGAGTATTCCAACGAGATATCGCAAAAGCAATTATTGCAGATCACAAAAAATTCATCAATTTAAGAGGTCAAATTTGTAAGAAATTCTCCCGGAAATACAGCAGCCGCTGCATTAAATACTGTTTTGCTAGTTTTAATCTCAAGAAGCTTTCCCGTTCTAATGGATTTAAGTCTGAGTGGGCACTGTAAGTTTAATAATTAGACTTTTTGCGCAGAGTGGCGCTACAGTGCTGCATACAAGACTTGGAACAATGCTCCTCTTGTTTTTACTGCCAGACGTAAAGTTGGCATTATAATTAACGTGAAGTGGTATTTTGTTATTTAATTTATAGTCAATGACCCAAATTTTAAGAGAATTGAGCTAAACATCAAATCTCTGGCTTTCAATGATGACTTTGCTGACCTGGCTAGGCAATACTTATATTTTCCTGTTTGATCCCGTTTGCACGTTACGTTATACAGTTATAGAGCCCATTTATGGTTTCATCTGAAATTTTCACTGGAATGTTCACATTTAAATCCCATACTTGAACACAGAAGAACAATAGCGCAAAATATATATGCTCTTTTTTATGCGTCCTTTTTACACTAAAAACAGTGGGGGTGCAATTTTCGGAAACACAAACGTACCAAGTGCCTACATCCTTAATAAGCCTACATCAATCCATAATGTTGGAATATTTAACGTTGCAAGAAAAAAATTTATTACAGTCTATTGTATTCTAGAACATCGCCAGAGTGGAACATCCGAATTTGGGAAACCTTGTAATCAAACTGCTAGAATTGCCGGCTTCTTCTCATGACCCCCCTAATAAGTAATCTATTATGATCGGATTGCTGCATGGTTTGGGAAAGCTTGGACTTTGAACGTTAGTTAAATAACGAAGAATTTGGAAGCGTCCGAAATATGGTGTTGTAAGAGAAGGATATGATAGCGGATAGAAAAAATTCCAGACACCACGACACTGGAAAGCCTCCAAAAGAACACTGCAGTAGTTTTTCTCTCCAAAGACGTCTGATTCAAGATCGCCGGAAGCACCTCAGCCACACGGGCCTGTTTGTGCTTACCCCCTTTGCGTCATGTCACCCATTCCATCAGTCTGGTCCCCTTTACTATAAACACCCCACCACTGTATAAATTTCATATCCTTCCGGACTCATTTTTGGCTGTCTGCATAGTTCCTGTCTTCTGCAGTCCAGAGCTTCGCATTCGCACCTGTCTCGCCTTGTTGCATTCTCGGCAGTTTAGGGCTCCTTTGTACCGACAGTCCTATTTTGTTTAAGTGTTGTTTTAAGGAAGGAGTCCCGTCTATGAATATGTCAATGATTCCTTCTGAGTGATAGCAGCAGTAGTTCTTCAGTTATCTTCTTTTGGGTCCCTTGATACGGGCTGTCCCATCATGTTGAGGCTTGGTCCTTTTATCCCACTATTCTTTATGCTTTTTCTTGGGCCATATGTTTAATTAACCCCTTGCTTTTTAAAATAATGACCAACCGAAGCTCCATTTCAACCAGATCCCTAACATTCCAAAGCTTTGTTACTTTCTGCGCCATTACAACGACACGAGTCCTGTGCAGGTCCTTCGCACTGATGGTGAAGTTATTTTGCGACCAACATATTGTGGCAAATAAGTTCAGACCAAATCCAAATCAGCAGCGAATCGATGGTAGCTTGTGCAAAGAATGCATACCTTAACCCTGAGCCAGCATTTAAGAATGAGTACCCATCATCTTTCATCTTTGACTATAGCTATTGAAGAAAATGGTGCATGGTGCCAACGCTTGTTAGTGTCTTTGTTGTAATAATCTGTCAAATTAGATTGTCGTGCTCAATAGGCAAATCTAGTTGTCATCTAATTCTGATTGTCAAATTTGTGTCGGCAAAAATCGCGTTTAATGAAATGTCATTCTTGTAACTAAAATTTTCGTGCATAAAAATGTGGTCAACTTCATTTATCTCGCCCGTTGCTAGAAGTACTTCAAAATCAAGGTATGGCTTACAGTTTACTCCATGTTATGAGAATCAATATTTTCTGATTTTGTAGACAAGTGACAGTAATACTCAGAAGATTTCTCGCACAGAAAAAGGACAACCAAGACTGCAAAAATAGATTCGAAGTATGCACGATCGATGAGTGCATGGTCGATCCGTGCAAGCCGGAACCTTCTGTCATAATCATAGGCGCTGGAGTTGCGGGACTTTCTGCAGCCCATAGACTTGTACAATGTGGAATCGCCAATTTTACTGTTTTAGAAGCAACAGACAGGTATGAGTTTTCATTTTGGAGGATCTCATAATTTGTATTCCCGATTATTGGCTGTTTACAGCCAGCTACAGGGAACTAGGGACAACTAGAGACAACTTTAGAGTTTTTTATTTAACACATCACTTAGGGCAAATCCTGTCTTCCCTGTTATTTTAATCAAAGCATACCGCCATCTAGCGCTTTTATCTCTCACCAGACCTGGCGGGAGAATCCACAGCTGCTGGCTGGGAGACGCGATAGCTGAAATGGGCGCCCAGTACATAGAGGGCGGCTGCATCGGCAACCCTATCTACAATCTCGCGGCTCAGGAGGGCCTCTTGGCGCCCCCGCTTACTCGCGCCGATCAAAACAAGGGCGTCTTCTGCACCAGCGACGGCCGAACCGTCGACGCTCCAGTCGCAATTGCCGCCCTCCATGCCTTCAAACGGATCCAGAAAGAGGCCGGCAGCCTGTTCGCTTTGGACTGCGGCAAGGAACACGGCTCACTTATGAACTTTTTGGCCCTAAGGATACAGCAAGAGGTCCAAATGTTTCCGCCAGATCAGAGATTCGATGCTGCGAGGTATGAATACTACGAAAACATTATTTTTTATGCACATTTTAAACCGATTTACTTGTTTTGAGGCCCTGTAGGTTAATGAGTTCAAAGAAGAAGTTTTAAAAAAATGTTGGTCCAAGCAGCAGAGAGTCACGTCGCTGCAACGTCATTTTTTTGTCATTCCCAAAACGTCATTGTTCCTTTATAACTGACGAACAAATGATGTAATTTGACCTAATATGGACGTCGTAAATAATCGTCATTTCAAAAGCGTTTTATTGTTTGTTATTTTATAATAAGTCGTAGTCAAATATTCAATTTTTCTGAAAAATTACTAAAAAACGACGTTAAATCGACGTCATAAACATCACTTATAAATCACGTATAAATCTGAGCAATGACAACAATAATCACGTGATTTTTTGACAATATGACGCCTGGGACCAAAAATGACGTCATTATAACGTGACTCTGCTCCTGATGGACATTGAGCGGAACTACTGGACCAATTTCATTCAAATTTGTCGAGAACGTGTAAATTAATTCTGCCAATTATTTTTCCCCTCTGCAACAGAATAATGTATGGAATGACTAACGTCATCCGTTCCCGCATCGGCGACGATCTCACCCAAGTCTCCGCCGATAATTACGGTTCTATGATAGAGATCCCCGGTGGTGACGTTCGTGTTCCCCTGGGCTACGTGGGGGTGCTCTCGCCTCTTATCAAGGACCTTCCCGAGTGCAGCCTCAAATATGGCAAGGCAGTGGCGACGGTGCGCTGGGGTGCCGTTCAAGCCAGAGAAAAGGGTTCCAGAGTAATAGTCACCACCTGCGACGGTGACCAGTATTGCGGCGATTACTGTCTGATCACCGTGTCCCTAGGAGTGCTGAAGGAGCATGCTGAGAAAATGTTCTGTCCCGCTTTGCCTAAAGAGAAAATGGATGCTATTTGTAACTTAGGTGAAGTGAAAACTAATTATTACTAACAATTGCGCTCTAAAATCTCATTGTTCAGGTTACGGGAACGTGGACAAAGTATTCCTGGATTACGAACGACCATTCTGGGTGTGGTCAGACGGTGGCATCAAATTCGCTTGGTCTCCCGACGAGCTAGCTAATCGCACCGATTGGACAAAAGGGTTGAGTTCGGTAGAAGAAGTGGAAGGCAGCAAGCATGTCCTTTGCGCTTACGTATCGGGTCCGGAAGCAGCCGTAATGGAGCATGCCTCTGATGAAGAGGTTGCGGAGAATATTACAAAAGTGTTGAGGCAATTCACCGGCGATTCGTCGTTACCCTACCCCACGACAGTGCTGAGGTCGAAGTGGGCCAGTGATCCGTACTTTTGCGGGTCCAACAGCTATTTGAGCATTAATTCAACTGTGGGACATCAGTGCGACTTGAGTAGCCCCGTTCCGGGGACCTGCGACCCTGTTCCTCCCGTGCTGTTGTTTGCCGGTGAGGCAACTTGCGCTGGTCATCATTCCACGGTGCATGGAGCTAGACTGAGCGGAATTCGGGAAGCGGAAAGAATCATCCAGTTGACTAGGAGATATGGAGGACCTCCACCAAAGGAATGAATAATGATTTATGATATTTCTTTATTTAGATAGTATACATTTTACTAATCGTATTGTACATTTTTGGTCCTTTTGAGTATTACAGGAGACATCTTACACACCCAAAAAAAATAACATTGATCATAAAATTGGTCATTTTATTTCATATGATAAAATTTATAGCAAACGTCTCAACAGATTGTCTTTTAAATGCTTCTAGCAAAAAATATAAATAGATTATATGTATTATAGCAATAAATATTTTGTTTTCGTTAAATAATATATTTTAATTAATACTATTAGAAGCGGTGATCTATTTACTTCCAGCTAAAACATCCTCAGCAGCTTCTTTCACTTCTTTCCAAGAGATATCAATATCTTTCCTGTTTGTAAATCTCGAGCAAATTGCTAATCTGATAAAGTAAGTATCCCTAATCTTAGAAGGAACCAAGTGAATCACTCCCCTTGCATTAATCCTCTTCAAGAACCTTTCATTAAGCTCATTAGGACCTTTAAGCCGGAAACAGACCAGTCCAAGAACTACCTCCTCAGTTATCTCAAACCTGGCGTCGGATCGGCATAAGTCTTCAAAGTAATGAGCCAGAGCCACGTGATTTCTTATATGGGCCTGAAGATTCTCGATACCGTAGAGTCTGAGCACGAACCAAAGCTTCAAAGACCTGAATCTCCTCCCTAGAGGTATCTGCCAATGTCTGTAATCGGGAGCGGCTGCCTGCTGCTCGTGCTTCAGATACAAAGGATCGACATTGAAGGCGTCCACCAGCCACGAAGGGTCCTTCAACCACATGGCAGAACAGTCGAAATTCACCAGCATCCATTTATGCGGATTGAAGTTGAAAGAATCGGCTCTGTGAATTCCGTTCATTAGGTAG
The DNA here is from genome assembly GCA_910589415.1 of Malachius bipustulatus. Classification (NCBI taxonomy): domain Eukaryota; kingdom Metazoa; phylum Arthropoda; class Insecta; order Coleoptera; family Melyridae; genus Malachius; species Malachius bipustulatus. The sequence goes on along the minus strand of OU342631.1, from coordinate 10,373,751 downwards.
CGGAACTCGGGACAAATAAACGCTGATCCCGCGTAAGCCGCGTCGACGTGGAGCCAGACGTTGTTTTCGTTACAAACTGGACCTAGTTCCTCCAAGTTGTCGAAAGTGCATGACGATGTTGTCCCTAAAGTGGCCACAACCTGGAAAAATAATTGAACTATAATTAGCTGGTGGTTTATTCTTGTTTACATTACTGTTTAGCGAATTAAATCTGCAAAAATTGACCGCTTTTATGGAACAACTGCTTCTTTACCATTCTTACGGGAGCAAGTAAAAAGAGATTGCTGGAGGTTTAGAATGGGGCTTAAGTCCAAAAAGAATGAGTCAGCGGGTTCCAGAGATTCAAATGAACTCGAAAGTGGCAATCAAAAAGTTTGCATTTAATGGTCAAAAAAGAGGTGGTAAGAACAAACCCGCTACCAGATGAAGAGGTTGTAGAGACTTTCAACAATTCACAATAATTTGGGACCTCTTTTGTGGTGAAACCTCTTTTGCAAGATTCAAAGTAAGAACTGTATCTTCTTAACGAATGACGATATGGGCAGACCTTTCGTGTAGAGAGTCTGCAGGGAGTTTGAATCAATCATTCATTAGTCCTGTTGAAGGATCATTTAACTTCTGGCTCTGGTGCTGGTGCTCGTGGTTATATGGCAGGCTGAAAATTTGAACTAAAAGTCGTGCAAAGTCGATTTTGGTTTTGGTACATGGTTCATTCCAAGTCACATCACCCCGTAAGGCAGACATGCGCAAACCTGGCTGTTGGAGAGCTTCGAGAACACCAAGACTTGCTTCTTGTAAAATTTTGAAAAAAATCTAGTGACTATTTTGTGGATGAGGGAACCCTAAAAAGTGGTCCCCTTAATCTTGTGCAGTAGTTACATCCAGTTAAATTGCTGGATGCTGCAGCTGTCGGTGCTCAAAGAGCAGGTGAGTTGTAGTTTGGAAGTGGATGAAAGTTGAAGTACCATAGAGTAAGGAGGACAAGAGTTCAGTTTAGATAGGAGTGCCATAGAGTAAGGATTAGGGAAGACAGTTATAAAACAGAGTGAAGTGATTGTAACAAAGTGAAGTGAAAGAGTTATTGTTCTGGGTTACTAGTATCAGTATTTGTGAGTTATTATTATTATTTATTATTTACTGATTTAAATTGTTTAAATAAAGATTTTTAAGACTTTTAATTTGTAAAGTAATAAAGTGTAAGACAGTCAAAGACATCAAAGAAAAAATTTACAGATTATAAAACGATTCTCTGTAAGGACGTCTATAAGTAGTAAGAGTGAAAGTTTTGGAAAACTGGCTGGAAAACTGGAAAATTAGCTACCGGTCTTTGTCATAATGGCCATAAGTACAGAAAAACTCGATATTGAGATTAATCGTACTTCTGAAGATTAATTGGAACGTCTAAATGAATGATGGGAATTCTCAGCGAGAAGAAGACGCTATTTTCTCTACAATTTTATGTGAAAAATCATCATAGAGCTTTCAAAAAATTATTTTCTTTAATAAGGCACCACGTCATCAAGCAAAGGCTTCTCGGTTTTATTCAATAGTCTTAGGGAAACATTATTTTGTGATAAATTATTATTAGCGCAAGTACCTATAAAATAGTTATAGTTGAAATAATTATTTACACATACGACAATGTATCTCTCTACCACGTTAGCACAAGAAAAATAGAAGAAGGAATTAATCTGATTAGTATTGAACAATTTCAGAATTCCACGGTTTTAGCTTATCGCACTAGCATTAGCACCAGCACTAGATAAGCCTTGCTCTAAATAAATCAAAATAGCTAATTAGAAAGTAGAATGCAAACAAAGAGGACCTTACATAAAATGGAATAAGGCCAGCGTCGCGGTCTTGCTTGATAGCCTCTTCTAGTGTTTCTCCACGAAGGCGATTCTTTTCGTCCGGTTGCAGGCCGCGCATATGAACCCCTCCAAGAAGTCCGGCGCGTTCAACTGACGAATGGCTTTGACCTAAAAACCAATTAATATTAGTAAACTACCAAAAATGCAGAAATATCGCTTTAATGGACCATAACGATACTTTCAAGTGAAACTTGATTGTTTTTATGGTTTCGGCGATGGCAATCGAGCTGACAAAAATAATTTAGGTTCAGGTCATTAATTGTGTTGTTTATAATTTTTTAACGATAAAATCACTCAATCGTAACAATTTATCTCAGGGAATTCCAGCGAATCAAATCAATGCAATTTTTAATTTTGACAACGATAATTATAAATTAAAAACTCCATTTTCTAGAAAATGGCTCAAGAGACTTAAAATGTAAACACACCATAGAAGCAGCTTCTCTATCTTAACAAATGATCAATTTATAATTTCTCTCTGAAACAATAATTGGGGGAGCCAATATTTACAGGAATTGATATTTAAGGACATGGGAATTCTCTAATATGTTCGGAAAATATAAAGACGTCACATTGATGAGCGTCATCGGGATTCCCCTTCACTGCATGTGCATTCATTAATAAAAATAAATAAATAAATAAATAAAATAGTAGGCCATACATTTCTCATAATATGAAGTTGGAGAAATTCAAATTCAATAGAGTTACATTAAATTATTGCACTTACTAGAACTATAAGCGACTAATTTCGACACAATATCCGCATCTTTCCATTCCGGGTGTTCTTTTTTAATGGAATGGAGGACTTTAGCCTTAGCTCCTAACAGAGCTACCAAGGTGGCTTCACTCGCTGTTCCTTGTATCACTCCGCCCCCTTTTCCTCCAGAGCAAGCCAAAAATTCCTCTGGTAGATCCATCATTTTCCCAAGCCAGTCTAACATCACTACTTCGAGTTCCGTGCAGGCCGGGCTTGCGATCTGAAAACATAAAACGAAATAAAATGGGTGGTCGATAAAGAATGTTCCTTTCAAAAATTTCATTACAAAATTGACGCATTTTTTATTGTAATTTTTGGGCAAAATTCCCATTAGATTCAGCATATGCCTGGGCGTTAAGCTACATGATGTAAAAATTTAAAAAGTTACTATTATTGCAGGTTACTCGAGTTACTGCGATAGATCCTTTCAAATATATTGATATAATTTCCTTAACACACCCATTATCATGTTAAATTAAATTACTTGCAATAATAATTAATACACAATTAAATTCAAGGCTATCTAATGATAAGAAATACAATTCTGTGTAATGTTAATACGTCGTTCTTGTCGCTATTTATGCCTCTAGGTGTGTTGTAGTTTCATTATCATTTCATATCATTTTTCAACCATGTAAATTAATATCATGGAAATAATGTCAATTAGTGGGTACCTAATACAATCTTTCAGTTTCAATATTATAAATACAGGGTGCACCATGTATCCTTCTCTATATTGCTATCTCCTGAACGCTAAGAGATACAGGGTCGGTTAAACAATTCCAAAGGAGCGCAATTTTGGTGGCCATCTCGATTCCGTCGAGACATACAAGATATCTGTGACCGTTCCTGAAATATCCTGAAAAAACTGAAAAATCGAGATTTCTTATTTTCGTCATATCTTTTTTATTATTAGAAATTAATAAATAATTTTTTGTAGGCTTACATAAGCCGTTAAGAGCTATCCATCTGACATTTCAAAAATTTTCAAGGCCTACTAGATCCAAGAGTTTTCACAGTAAACTTTCGTCTTTCTTATGGCCGCCATATTATTTTTTTATGTCGTTCGATATGAAAAAAATAATGGAAACCAAAAATTAAAAAACTTAAAAAAAAAATTTTATTTTATTTTTATTCTTCATTTTTCAAAGAAAAACCTAAAAAAAATCGTCAAAAAACGTCAACATTTGTCAAATACTCCGAAATAGTGCTTGCCTTATGGTTTTTTAATTTATCTATGAAATTCGGTCTAAAAATGCGTCTTTTTTGTAAAGAAAAAAGAGAAATAAAAAATTTTTACATTTATTTTTTGAAGTTTAACAATTTTTAGTTTTTATGATTTTTTTTATACCGAACAACATAAAAAAACACTATGGTGGCCATAAGAAAAACGAAAGTTGACTATGAAAATTCTGGGATCTAGTCGGCTTTGAAAATTTTTGAAATGTCAGATGGGATTGTTGACTTATGTAAGCCCACAAAAAATTATTCATTAATCTCCAATAATAAAGAAGATATGGAAAAAATAAGAAATTTCGAGTTTTCAGTTTTTTCAGGATATTTCAGGAACGGTCGCAGATATCTTGTATGTCTCGACGGAATCGAGATGGTCACAAAATTGTGCTCCTTTGGACTTGTTTAACCGACCCTATATCTGTTAGCATTAGGAGATAGCAATATAGAGAAGGATACATGGTGCAGACCTGACCTGACCTGACTGAAAAGAGAAAAAATTGATTGTTTTTATTGCATGTACCTTGTAATGAACCAGTTATCAGCCTAGTGATAACCTGATAAACTGATTCAGGATGGCAAGATTGTCATGAACTTTGGTCCTTCAGGATCGTAACCACCAGCTAGGTAAATTCAGGAGGAATGCTCTCCTCCTAGAGACGCGGGTCCGACCGCAGAAAGACATGCATAGTCATTTACTTTCCGTCTTCATCCCGGCGCTTCACTTCTTTCTAATTATACACAATTCAATTATAAAGGTCTCGTTTTCCTTTATAGTGAGTACTATTATTGTTCTAAATAAAGGAGATCGGTGCCTGGAGAGTGAAGTAAAGGAACCAAAGGCGGTGGAAAGTACAGTTAACACGACCGCTTTCCCTAGTTTCCTCGTCGTTACGCAAATGCCACCTGGCGGAGTGTTATTCCTGAGATCGTGAATGTGTGACCGGGGAAAGCCTGGTGAAGGTATTCCGTGATTACTTTGCATTAATTAAAATCCCTAGGGGGGTAATTTTTTATTAATTAATAATGAAGCTCGCTTGTTTGGTGCTTTCAATGTTAATCATCGCCTATTCTTTTATCTCTTATTGCTATTGCTGCTATCTGATCTGAATGAGAATTTCACAGGGAATCTTAAGTACCTTTCACCTAACTCGCCACTCATTTCGCTTGTAGAAAAATATTTCATGAACATAGTCAATTTTTTCACTAATACACTTTTCAAGAGTAACAAATTTTCTTACCTCTGTGCTGTAAGTTCTTTTTTTCCAAAGATATGACAATTTTTGTAAAAATAAAAGTATGACAACCCTGTATTTTTATGTGAATATGTTCTGGTTAAGCGGTCACCAAACCGGAGCAGCCGCGGCTGCGTTCACAGCCACGGCCGCGATGGCGTTCAAATGACTTCACACCAACGCGGCCTAGAACTTGAAAAAGCGGCCTGTGTGGCGTTCTGAAGAGCGGCAACGACCAGATCTGGGTGCGTTCATAAATAGAAATGGACGTATAGTATGTGTATGGTCTAGAATCGTAGTATGACCGCTACCAAAGATGCTACCAGGACATAATGCCAGAGCTTGGTATTAAGACTAGAGGAGTAAGAGATATCATCCAGGGGACATTTCAGCACTCAGGGGGTCATTGTAAGATAGTGAACTCTCCATAAGGATGTAGTGTTTCTTCGGCTTCTCAGTATGTATAGAGTCACTCCAGCAATATAAGATACTTTATACAAAAATAAAAGGCATTCATATCCTTGCATGGATTCTACTAGGGGCTGTATAATTCACATAGGTACCTAATAGTCCTAATACCTATAATTATTATTCTTGCAAGAGAGGGTATATGCGCCTATCTTAGATTAGTACCTACTTTATTGAATAAACTGTGAGTTGCCGTCACATGGTGTCGTATCAAGGAAACGCTAACGTTGCATAGAAATGGTTTACAGTTGCTTGTTTGTAATTTTTAAGTCAAAAATTTAAGTCACAGATCACGGTAAAGTCAACTGCATGTCACATCTACAGCTTTTTTTATTTTTTTAGTAACTTTTCATTGACGGCCGAAGCCGCTTAGGTTTGCACGCACTAGATCGCGATCGCCACCGCGTGGCCGCAGCCGCGGCCGCTCTGGTTTGATGACCGCTTTAGATATATCTTGACAATTTTATTTGTCAAGGTGAACTTGCACGGTTGTCACGCTTCAAATTTCTTTCAGATTTTGGTATGTTGTGAAATTTTTAACATTTTTTATTTCTCTGTAATAGAGGTTTTGTGGGAAAAAAAAACTTTAATCATGTAGTATTTGATCCAGAGACCATAGTAGACTGAATTATTCACTTATTTTTATCGTGTTAATAAAAATAATTAGCTTCAAACTTGGATGAGGTGACTCTGTGACTCGAAAACTGGCCAGAGGAATCATTTTTTTTTTTAGATTATCCTTAATTTTAATGGGCTCTATGACGTTCTGTATTCGGAGTGCGCGAGTTTCTGATCACCTGTAGCTTCAACTAAACATTCATTACCTATAAGATTATCAATTTATATCTAAAGTAAGAAAATAACGATTTTTCAGGTTATTGCAGGAACCAATTGAATACAAGATTCCAATGGTGTCGAGGTCTAAAAAGTACCCCAATCTGTATACTGTTATGGAAGTTATTATCTTTATATTTATCCACGCGCATAAAATAGAGATCATCTTAACTTCATTTAATAAGTATACCTTCCGGCGCCGGCTTAATGAACATGACATTTTGGAAATGAAAATACAATAAGAGGGGTTCCCATAATATAATTATTATTATTAAGAAGACAGAGAAATTATGTGAATTTCTATGACAATAAAACCCAATTACGTAGGTAACCCAATTATAAAATTTAATAATAATTACACTGTTACGTAAGAATGTCAACTAAAGCTCAGCTCTGGGACATGATAATAAGATAAGAGAAGACTGAACATCAAAGTCTTCTCGATTAATTTCCCCTTTTGTTGAGATGAATCAAAGCGTAAAATGCTTTCATGAAAGGAAACCAAGAAGGACTCAAACCTTAGAATACCTACATCCATAAACGGAGATAAGGGCAATAAAATATACAATATTATGAAATAGCAACTATTATTAAAGCAACAATAATTTTCCTCCCTAGTTCGCATTATTATTAAGGGTAGGTATTCCGTGAAACGTTCCTTGATTTTTTTTCATATAAGTTTTTGTATAGGTACACAATTCACGAAGTTGCACCGATAACGTAAGTATACCTTATTCTATTCTGAGTTCTAAATTAATAATTGTAATGAATTCCGAAAAAATGGCTGAAGTGAATTAATGGAAATAATGATTCTGCAGCTATATATATCCTCCTTTTCGTTTATATGCTCTGAGAGGCTATTTAAGTGAAAATCGTTGTAACCCTGGCGGAGAGCATAAAGGCGATCAATCAAACCATAAAGCGATTATGATCCCATCTACAGGAGCAATTTCTTTTCTAGCAATTGGAAAATAATTATTAGGACAATATTACGTTTTATGGAGGTACTTTCCCAGATTACTCATATCAGTTTCCTAGTTTCCATGGTAAATGTTACCCGTTCATTTTTTTTTAGTTTTCTCACCCAAATTAATATAAAACATTCAATTTCTTGTAGAAGAGCTAGATAATAGGTACCTAGTCATTTCCACCAAGGATCAAAACAGCAATTTTGGTTTAATAAAAAGTGGTGGAATATGCCAAAAAAATAAAACCTACAGTAGCTTTTATTTTATTTGTCTAAGGCACATTGTTTTTGTCTAAATGTTTTACAGATTATATTTATTGCTTTTGTGGAAATAGTCACAAATAAATATGACTTTTCGCGATATAACAATAATTTTTGGTAACTTTTTGGGCTCTGCAGCAAATAACTTATTCAAAGACTTGGTTATTATCTCTCTTTCTCTCTCTTCCGCTCAGAGCATATTTTCCCAGGAACTACAAAAGCTACTTTAATAAAATTTACCACAATGGTTACAAAAATTGCTTTGTCATATTTTTTATTTCAGTTATCAAAATTATTAAAACATTTTTGTTATTGTTGAGGCGCAAAAAATTAGGTGTCGGTTTTTTCTTTGTCAGCAAGTGGTGTTGCCTGAAAGGCCTTGAAGTAATGATTTTTTCCTTCTTCCATTTTTTTTTTTAATATTCGCCTAGTTTTTGAAATTATAAAAAATGCTCTGAAATGACAACGAGGGGGTCGTTGCCTCATATCACCTGGACTGGAAAATTAGAAAAGAAAATCTCAAAAAACTCACTCCCATACGAATAGCGAATCTTTTAAAATTTGTATTTTCAGATAAAACAATAACACCCTAGATATAGAGGGTGTTTCTTAAGGGTAGGTACTAAATTTGAGGGTGTATTCCTGGGCCAATTTAAAGTCGAAAAATTGATATTTGTTGATTTTTGAAGTTTTTTTTCCTACCTCACTAACATTATTAAGAATAAAATGTACACCACTAATTTTTTAATTTTTGTTTCTTATTACGCAGCTAAAAATAAAACTTTTCTATTTCTTGACGTTTCTACGTATCTTCAGTCGTTTTCTTTAAAATAAAATAAAGGCCGCTTTAGATCAAAAATAAGATCATCAAAATTAAAATCTATTTTTCAACATGCTTTCAAGGGGCTTTTATTTATTTTTTTAACTATAGGAGCTACGAAGAAACGTCAATAGACAAAAAAGTTTTATTTTTAGTTGCTTAACCTTAAGAAAAAAATTCAAAATTATAAAAAAGTCAGTGTCGTACATTTGGTACATTTTATTTTATACATTTGTACTGGTGAGAGGGTGCCCCCGGTTGCCACTTGACTTAAATTTTTTAATCTACTTGGGGCTAAAGGATCTCCTTATTACTACAAATAACACTCCCAAATTTCAACTGTATTGACGAAAGAATATTTGAGATATTAATAAAAACCGAATTAAATAAAAACACCCTGTAAATTTAGTACATATACCCTTAATTATGTATGTAGATGACGGAACGGAATCCTCAATGCATGTGAGTTCAATTTCCACTCATCGGTTTTATTTATATTTAATAATTAAGGGCGTAAATGTTACTCATGGAAATAATTTGTGGAAACATTTTTAAGGCGAAAATTACCGAGAAAACTAGCCACGTTTGCTTCCTGGCAACGAAATTTTAACTAAATGTTTGTAGCATATCACAAATTAAGCGAATAAAAACCGCCCCCCTCCCCTTCAAATATATAAAATTTGATTTTTTTGTGTTATTAAGTTTTTTTTATTTCTGTTATTATCAAATTAAATTTATTTTTGTTATTGATTATTATTTAGCTTCTTTGTTGTGCTCCCCGCAGGATCATTAATAAGTGGTTCTTCGAACTGTTAAAACTCGCTTATTAACATAATGCATTTTTATATTTTATTTTTAAAAATAATTAAAACTGGTCAATTTCTTTTACCATTATTCAGAGATTTAAAAGATATTAATTTTGACAGTAAGTAATATCTTGGGTATCAGTAAGTTTTGTAACTTCCTATATATTGTAACCTCTATAGATGGAAATAAATAATTATTAAAATATGGAACTTACCCATGAGAAACCAATACAAGCGATTGCTCCACTCAGTATGTCAGCAACAATTGCTGGATATGAATTGGCCGTTGGAAAATAAGCATGGAATCTAGGTGAATGCCAATGAGTTACCTGTTAGTAAGAAATAATGATTAATGTAAATAATATATATAAGTGCCTACATGATACATAAAAGTAATTTGAGAAGAATTAGCTTTTATTTTTAAGTACCTAACTATTAATTTTTCAATTGCAAGCTTACCCCTGGCATAATAACACGTTCTACATCTGAAAGGACATCTTCCCATTTATCGGGTTTTACGGGAGCTGTGTCCGGAATTAGCGGTCTGAGATATCCGGGTTCTACCGTGGGAAGTACACGTCTGTAAAAACATAATGGTTTTTGAGGTATTAGGTAATGTTAAGCTATACCTAACAGGATTTTCCTAAATTAGTGCGAAAAATTTTAGGTGATGATTCCTAGGCTCATTCTAAGGAAAATAACTTCGTATTAACGTATGTCCGAAAATGCACCATTTTTTAAATACAGTGAGGGTGTCGGAGAAAGACTTTTTCCCAGTTTTTTAGCGATATCTCAGGAACTATTTAAGGTACAGAACTCAACTTTTCTACATATTTTATCATGGATATTAGCTACTTTTCTAATCTTGACTATATTTTTTCCGCATGTCATTGGCGGAGATTTTAGGGTTGCGTGAGGTTTTTTTGTTCCTAATATCTTTGGATACTGGACAAGTTTTAACATTTTAATAAAAGCGCATTTACACTGCCAATTATTTCTACACAAAAAAAGTTTGGTTGTTTCAAAAATAGGTATCGGAAAATGAAGGGCAAAAAAGTCTTGAGATAGACTAATCTCTGTCAATAACACACATGCAAAATTACATTTATATTAAAAAAATAGCTGATATCAATTACAAGACATGTACAAAAGCTGGGTTCTGTATCTCAAACAGTTCCTGAGATATCTTCAAAATAACTGGAAAATTAATATTTTTTTGAAACCCTGTATATGTATATGTCAAAAACGGTACATTTAATAGGAATTTTTCCTTAGAATGAGCCAAGAAATGACCCTCTAAAACTTTTCGATCTTATTTACAATAACCCTGTATTTTGTATTAATTTTTTTTTGTTTTATTGTTCTAATATTGTAAAATATTTTATTTTTTTTTACAGTATATTTTGCGAAATTTCTTGAACTAAATTATTAATCTAACGCTTATTTAGGTACCTAAGTTTTTCCTTCTTTTATTACCATAACAAGTCAGCAGTATTCTTGTGTTGTGTAGGTCAAGGTACCTATTGCAGATATTGCATTACTTTTACTTTTATTGCAAACTAACATAGTTCTCATTTATATCAATATACGAGGTGTTACAATATTTAATTACACTAACAAACTAAAGCTTTTAGAAATGATTCATCATGAACTGGTTTATTAAAAAAAAAATTAAGACTGCCCAAAAATCAACGTAGGTATACCAGACCTGGATCTTGAATAAGTACCTATAATACTCCTGATGGATAAATTGTTTCCATATTATGTAGATATAGTGTGAAGGAGGTACCATAAAAAAGTTCAGGCATTTGCTAGTTCTGCACATAAATTAATTTTTGTAATATTTTATTTTGTGTTACTCATCGTCATCACAATCCAACGAGTCCAAAAAGTTTAATAAGAGCACAGATCCGTATTAAAGTGAAATTAAACTGGTGATGTTAATAATAGCTATAGTCCGAAACACGTTTGAACTACTATGTGTCATTAGGCATATTATTTAATCCAGGATTTAAATATCTTTCAATTTTTATTAAAAAATAGAAGTTCAGTCCGACACTGCAAATATGAAATCGTCAGATAAAATTCTGACATTGCCTGGTTAAAAGCTGAAATGAAAATGTTGTTTCAATTTTTCCAAATCTTCAATAATAACATCAATAAATCAAAAAAACGAAAATTGAAAATTTTGGTTTTATCAAAATATTTTCAAAATCAAAAATAATTTTTGGAATCTCTTTCCGTTATTGCATTGTCCTTCTGGTTGCCCAAATTTTTCCCCTAACCGACCCTGTATCTCCCACGGTTTCCGAGATCAGTTTATTCTTATCTTGGACACTGTGTATTTGAAAAAAAAAATTTAAAATTAAAATTAGATAATTAAGTACATTTAAGCCATTGGCCGAAGTTATTTCAAAAACACTTAAATCTAAAGATAAGCCTGAAGATATTATTTGCAGAAAAGTAAATTCGCGTGTTAAATTGCTATGACCCACTTACTACTATAAATACAAGTTGTATAATATAAACCCTGTATAACTTTTGACGTTTTTATTTGTGAAATACAAAATTTACCGATACAAAATTTTAGTACCTAACTTATAAGAAATTTACTCACCTATCTCTTATATTTTCTAGATAGTTGGCAACATAGTCTATCATCTCCTTTGCAAAATCCTTAAACTGATTAGCCTCCATCTCTGAAATAATATTATTATCCACTTAGTAAGCTATTTGGGCCCTATTCAAAACACATCAGCATCACAGCATCACAGCATCAAGGCAACTCTACATACTTCACAGGCAATTATTAAGCACATTCACCAATTAATGATATTAGCTACGTTTTAATTACATTTCTTTTTTCTTCTTGTAGGAACATGTTGATATTTGGATCATTAAACGATTAACATAATTCTATTAATTTCCTATGTGTGCCCTTTCCTAATTTACAAAAAATCAATTTGAGACCGTTTTCCTTAATATCGCCCCTGTAGAAATAAAAGGGGCCAAGCGCCAAACACAAAATTGTTAAGAAACACCAAGAAAACCGCAATTTTCAAAATTACAATTTTTTTGCATTTATTTGTACATTTCCTGTCTAATACAGGAGTTTGTGTACAAACAAAGATTTTACAAGAGCAGGTATCTACATTCAACATAATACCCATAAAGGAAAATGTTGGATTTTGGGAAAAAATGTTGTTTAGCCCTTTTATTATTTTCTCTTTAGGGAGAATATTTTAAAACACCATGGTGAATGAAAGGTTCCATCCGCCTAATGGCACTTGGAACATTTTTGCACTCATTCTTATTTAAATGTTGTCGCGTTTACCCTCAATTATCTTCTTTTAAAATGTTGCGTGCCGCTTACCGCTTATCACCTTTTTACACAACGCGAGTTGGGGCTCGGGGATGTTGCTCGGGGAATATCTCAAAAATGGCTCAATTGGCACTTGACCCCTTTTCGCTCCACGCAGGTGCGATATTATGTTGAAAGACAGTTCTTTTTTTTCAATTTAAATAAGGGTTGGTTGTATGAAATTATAATAGAAATATAAAAGAATAGCTGCTGTTCCCATTCTTTCAAAACATTAGGGATGATTGTAAAAGATACCTAAAGCATCTCTTAGAATATCTCCATTAAGACTTATTTTATTATCCTAAATAAAATTTTTTTATAGAAAGCTCCCTTTTATGCTATTTTTGGAAGGTAATTTTTTTTTTTATTCCCAACACCTCCTTATAAAGGAAATGTTACTTTTCACCCTGTATCTTATACAGGGTGAATGAATACAGTGCCCATGCGCAATAATAATAATTGGTATCTATCTCGTTATACATTATACGTTATACGTTGCGGATTTTTTCAGAGAGTGCGGGTTAAATTTGCAAAAAGGTCGGTTCAAGATTTCGAAAACGTATCCAGTATAATTTGTAATTTTTTGTTATTTCGATTTCGTTATTCAGCAAGATAACCCTAGTCCATTTATAATGTTAAGATTGCCAGAGAATATTTATGCGTACAGGTTTTTAGGTTTTTTATTATAAGAGCAAACGGTTCCGTACACTATAACCTCCACAGCCTCTCTGAAAAAAGTCCTTTGTCTATTTATAGGGGGGGGGGGGGGGGGGGCATTGTGGAAAATTGATTTTCTACGAAAAAAAATAACCAAATCTGAGTTACCTATGTATTTTTAATTTTTTATGGTTTAGGTTTAGGAGGTTCCAACTGTGACCATTTGTGAAAGTGACCAAATGTCGCGTAACCATTAAAAAAGTAATCTACACTGCTCAAAAATGAAAGTGTCGTCCCCCCAAATTTTGCTTCATTTTGATTGGAGATAACTTTCGATATTCTCTAGGAATTTCGATTTTGTTTTCGCATGTCAGCATCCTTATCCTTTATTTTTCTACCTTATTGGATCTAAACTCTCAATGAGTTGAAAAATTCTCAACTCATTTTCTACAGGGTGATATGATGCGAGGGGTGCAAAATTGTTCCGAGATCTTCGCATCCCCGTTTTCCAAATAAGTTTTTCTTAAGTAAGTTTTGATGAGCAAATTTTGAAACTTGATGTCGCACCTCGAAACGGTTTTCAAATTTTCGATTTTTACATTTCGGCATTTACAGGGTGATCTCAAGAAATCAACTGTTTGATCTTGAAGTGATAACTTTTTCCCTCGTCAACCGAAAATTTAAACCTCAAATTGAAGCTGAAACTACAAGCAAGAAAATCCAAGCACGAAACTTGACCCAGGGGAAACATTAATGAAAACAAAAGAAAATAGAAATAAAGTAAAAAAAAGGAAAGCAAAAAATTAACAATAACTTTTTCCGTTATTAATCGTTAAAAAATATCAAATACAACACCAACCACCAACACCAAACGAACCATTCTCCATTTTCACCCTACTCCTGTAATTCCCTGTAATTCCCAACTACCAGAAATCACGCTAAATCTCCCACCTGTCACTGCGCTATCACTGCACTTCACCGGAGAACAACTGAACGATAACAGCTAGCCTAGCAGCGAGCACAGTTCTCGGCTCGAGCAAGAGCAAGAACCAAAACAACTAGCAGTGACAAAGTGGGGTCGGTATCGATTCAGATCTGCCACTCGAGGTGGGAAATCCATTGAGCGTCACGTCTGGTCTGGTCAGTTTGATGATTTGCTCAGGTAATTTGGGTATTCTGACGGTACATGGAACTTGAAATAATTATCAGAAATATAAATTCCTTCCATTCTTATTTACTGACCACATTATAAAGCAACCTATACCAGTAAAAATAATAAAAGAAAGTAGATTCAGAGAAAGTCAAAAAATATGTTAAGTAACTTTCTAATTGGGTCTAGAAAAAAGTAAGTTAATGTTTAAGAACATTTTTTACTGAACCTGCAGAGATGCCAAGACATGGTAAATATTAATTTTGCCTTTTTCGGCAGTTTCGTTCTCGGCTTACCATTACAATTTACAAAATTCTTCCAAATAATTGCTTTGAGATACCTTTTGCTTTTTTTCTTATGTCAGTGGCGGGGATTTTATTTTATGGTTGCGTGAAATTATCTGACCCCATCAATGTCTTCGACAATGGGAAATTGTCATTTTGAAAGCTCTTTTTCAAAAGCTATAACGTCAACCGTTTTCGAGAAAAAATGGCATTTAATGATTAAAAAAACACATGAAAAATATTTCTTTTATAGGGCTTTCGACAAAGAGCTCCTTTATTATGCAGTTTCCAAAAAGGACGTGTTCCAAAGAATCGTAGAAATTAGCAACGAAAAAAAAATTCAAACAACCCTATAAAGTCTCCGCCATTGGCGTTTGAATAAAAAAATTTGTTTACATTAAAAAAGTAGCTTAGAGAAGATATTTTATGTATATACCTACATCTCAAATTACGGTTCCTGAGAAACTGAGATATCCTCAAAAACTGTAAAAAAAATAATTATCTCAAAAAAAGGTGCGTTTTCAAATCCACTTAATATAGGAATCATTAAAATAAACCAAGGTCTTTTTTTGCTACAACCTCACTACACTTTTTCCAGTGTTCAGAAAATGTAACTTGTACTTCATCAATAATTGTAATTCAGAAGCCACAGCATTGAGAATTGAGCGACTAATCAGTTCGGAGTTACAAGTAATAATTTCTTAATTACAACTGGAAAAAGTGTAGTGGAGATTCGAGCATAAAAAACCAATAGCAGGAAGGTCAAATCACTACACCTTTTCTAGTTGTAATTCAGAAAGTGTAACTTGTACTGATTGGTTTCAATTACATTTTATGTAACTTTTGAATTACAACTAGAAAAGGTGTAGTGACTGGACCTTTCTGTTATTTTTTGTTTTCTCAAATCTTCACTACACTTTTTCCTGTTGTAATTCAAAAGTTACAACGTGGAATTGAGACTAATCAGTTCTAAATTACAAGTGATAATTTTTGAATTACAACTGGAAAAAGTGTAGTGGAGATTCGAGCTGAAAAATAGCAGGAAGGTCAAATCACTACACCTTTTCTAGTTGTAATCCAGAAAGTGTAACTTGTACTGATTGGTTTCAATTACATTTTATATAACTTTTGAATTACAACTAGAAAAGGTGTAGTGACTTGACCTTCCTGCTCTTTTTTTTTGTTTGCTCGAATCTCCACTAAACTTTTTCCTGTTGTAATTATTTAGAAATTGAAACATGGAATTGAGACTAATCAGTTCTGAATTATAAGTTATAATAATCTTTGAATTACAACTGGCAACTGGAAAACGTGTAGTGGAGATTCAAGCTGAAAAATACCAGGAAGGTCAAGTCACTACACCTTTCCTAGTTGAAATTCAGAAAATGTAACTTGTACTGATTGATCTCAATTACAAGTTATATAACTTATGAATTACAACTAGACAAGGTAGAGTCGTGAGTCGTGAATTTATCTTCCTGGTTATTTTTCAGCTTGAATCTTGATTATAACTTTTCCAGCTGTAATTCAGAAAGTATAATTTTATTAAAGGAATTATTGCAATTACATACTTATAATCTAATTAATTCCTTAGCGGCCAATATTATAAACGCTGGTTAAGTTAACTGGCCGATTTCTGTGGTCGTTTCTGGAGAAGATATAGACTATAGGTCGAAATTATTGCAATTTAATTACTCTTGGCATAAAAGGGATTACAAAAATGTTAATAGAAGTTATTCGAGGTCAATATTAGCTTCAAAATCGGCCACAGAAATCTGCCAGTTAACTTAAAAAGCGTTTATAATATTAGCTCTGTAAATGTTTTTTTTTTAATTTGGAAAATAAAAATTTCAAAAATGTATCGAAGGCGATGTAAAAAAATCTTTTCATGGAAAGTTTATTAATTTTCAAAAACAAGTCACTTATTTCACAATAATTTTATTACATATATTTCTAATTAATTGTGTAATATTTTATCTTACCTACTATTATTATACATATTTACATTTATAGGTATTATGTTCACACATCTTCTCTTATCATAAATGAAACAATTAACATTTCTTTTCGAGTCCGGTTTATACCAAAAAAGGAGAGAGGGAAACAGAATTTTACACCTCGAGTGGAAATTTAATTAGGTTCAATGATAAGAGAAATCAAACATTAAATAATAATTAAAAACAAACATATTTGGATCTAGAAAACCGCCATTCAAAAATTGATAAGTTTAATAAACAATTCGTTTAAAGCTAGAAGTTTAGAGACATATCCTATTTCTAAGAAGAAGAACCCTAAAAATAGCAACGAATTCGATAGGTATTGCAAAGTAAATCAATCTGAAACTCGGGAAGTTAGCAGCAGGCTCTCCCGGAGTTTCGAAATCCCCTTTATTTTCACTTATTCACGCAGCAGAGAGACAGTAAGTAGATTCATTACTGAAATACTCGCTCCAGATTTGAGGATACTTTTGTCTCTCTCGGGAGCATCGGATTTTTCCTACAATGGGAAAATTTTCTAGTCGATTTATTTATCGTCGATCACTTTACTTCACGAAATCGATAAAACTTTTTTATATTCGATTGTTCTCAAATTTAATTCTACTCTCTTTCGTTCGTCTGATACGATTTTATCAACGAAAACTTTAATTAATATTTTCTGCCAGAGGAAAAATGAGAGCGGCGAGCGGATATGATGAGGACTTTTGAGATTGCAGCGTTTCCACGGCAACTGAGTGCTCTTCAATGTAACGGTGGTCTTTATTATTCTCTGACCCAGAAAATCAATTCCAGCAACAAGTCATGTTCTAATACATACAATAAAACAACCAAAATTAATTATTAAAAGAAAAACGAGCAGTAAAAGCAATAAGATTTCTATAAAAACAAGTCAAATTAAATTAGTGAATCAAAATTAGACAAGTCAAAAAACTGAATTTGGGATTTTTGAAAGCTGAAAGAACATTTTAAGATGTCTATTAGCTCGATAAATAAAAAAATGATCAAACGGTACCCGCCCCTTTGAAATATTTTTTTTCGTTTGGACGTGATTTTTGAGCGAAATCTTGGCCTCTGATACTCTAATAAGACATGGCGAATCTGAAAACAAAGTTCGTTTTTTAATAATTGGAACCACCGTTTCGGGGATATGAATTTTCAAAATTCGTAATTTCGATTTTTGTCCTTTTTTGCGGCTCGATTTGAGGCACTTTCCTATTAACATGGGTCCGCAAACGCACCGTTTTCGAGATACAGAGGGTATTCAAAAAAGGTTTTTTCTTACTTTTTTTGCGATATCTCAAGAACCGTTAGAGCTACAGGCTCCAGCTTCTGTACAGATTTTTACATTAATAATAGTTACTTTCAAGGCTCCAAACTAATGTTCTAAGATATGCCAGTGGTGGAGATTTTAGGGTGGCGTAAGGGTTTCATCCCCCTAACTTTTACGGCACTAGAAAAATTGTCGTTTTGATAGAAAATTTAAAAGCGCCAATGTTTTTTACACAAAAAAGTACTCTTGGTCAAAAACTGTAGAAACCACCGTTCTTGAGAAAAAATGCATTTTATGATCAAAAACGTACAAAATTCAACATGAACAGAAACAGAAATGTATTTATTTTATTTTATTTATTATTTATTTATTCTAGACGAAGTTAAAAACAATCTGGCTATAAGCACAAGAAAAATAGGTGCAAATTTTAATTTGTGCCATGTTACAGTATGGAAAATTTTGAAAAAAAATTTTTTTTTCATGTTGAATTCTGTACGTCTTTGATCATAAAATGCCTTTTTTCTCGAGAACGGTGACTTCTACAGCTTTTGACCAGGGAGTACTTTTTGTGTAAAAATTATTGGCGCTTTGAAATTTTCTCTCAAAATGGCAATTTTTCCAGTGCCGTAAAAGTTAGGGGGGTGAAACCTTTACACAACCCTAAAATCTCCACCAATGGTATATCTTAGAACATGAGTTTGGAGCCTTAAAAGTAGCTATTATTAATGTAAAAATCTGTACAAAAGCTGGAGCCTGTTGTAGCTCTAACGGTTCTTGAGATATCGCTAAAAAAGTAAGAAAAAAACATTTTTTTAACCCTGTATCTCGAAAACGGTGCGTTTGCGGACCCATGTTTATAGGAGCTTTTTTTCTTAAAATAGGTCGTAGAATCACCTCCTTTATTTTGTACTAGTTAGTAGTTAACACCCTGTATATTCTGAATCAGTGTACCAAGGACTACCAGAAAGAACCATCAGCTAGCTCGAAAATTGCTTTTTTTTTAATAAACAAATGGTTCCCTCTTTTGACTTATTTTTTTTTAGTTTGGACCTGATAGTCAGTGTCTGTGCTGAAACTGCAACACTGAAACTTAATGTCAAAAATGACATTTTATAAAATGTAACAAGATATAATTTTCAAATAGCCAAAATGGCCCAATTCGCCCCAGTATTTTTGGCTTTCCTTCTAAATTTACGTGGCATATACATTTTCCAAGAAACAGCAGAAACGATCATTTATGGGCAGTTCTTACCATATTTAACATTTCTGTTCGCATTATTCATATTAATGTGGGACCTAAATCTTTATCCTGCGTCTCTTCGTCGATTATGTACCTGTGCTGAGATGACCATACAGGTAGGTTTTATATTTTAACCTGAGTATTCTTAAGGTCTTACTGCTTTTTTAGTTCTTAGTCTCAAAATTCATTCTTGAACATTTGACGTTGCATTTCTGGTTCCCCCTCGAAAAACTAATCAACGAATTCTACCCTGAGACACTTCAAGTAATAGAAGACAGTATACAAATTAAAAATGCGGAAAACATGTTCGAAATCCTGAGATCATCCACTGTTTGTTGTTTGTTGAGTTACGCTCTCAGTTGGTTTTTCTTGGTAGCGGTTCTGCATGCAACTCGTGCAATCGACTTGAGACTCGTCCAGTAAGTATTTTTTATTTTCTTTTATTTAGTACAATGGACATTTCAAGATGAAGTGGGCGGTAGCTCAGCGGGCTAGAAGTGCAGAGACCACTAACCCCTTAACGCTGTCACCGCTCTCAAATCCCAGTCTTGTCTTGGTTGTTGTGTTCGTCTAATATAACTATTTATATAGGGGTCCCAGGTCATTCGAGTTCCTCACTATGGGCCATCAAAAGATGGATTTAAAAAAAATGCAAATTCAAGTAGGTACTGAATCACAATGGCCATAATTTAAAATTATTTTGGACTATACAGAGAGAGTGGCATCCTCGAGATATACTGCCTATACTATACTTATAGAGATAATCGCAACCTCAATGACAATGATTCTCTGAAGACATGAGTAGTTACTTAACTATATACAAATTAATAGCCAATTTAAAGCAATAACGATTTATTAAATAATAAATAACGTTGTTTTCTTTTACCTTAGATGTGGTGTAAGACAATTCGCGAGAGATATCTTGAATAGATTGAATAAAGGCTTCAAGAAACTTTTCAAAATTCGAAAGAGAAAAAATGCTATTGAATTCGGACCTACAGAATATTCCAAGTGTGTGTGTCCTCATCCCGAAGAAGATAAGAGAAACCCAGATAACGATCCTTTAATTAAGCATCCTTTAAACATTAATAAACCTGAAAATTTTAAAACTAATCGAAATTCTACTGGTGAAGGAAATTTTGAAGATTTTGATGAAGATAATTACGTACATGGATACGATGACTACCTTCGAAATTGCCAAGAATACGTCTATGAACCTCCCAGACGATCAACTCGAACCAGAACTAGGTACTAAATAACAGTGTAATTTATTCAAGTGTAATGAAATAAATGTCCAAACAGTCACCTCTAATCTACAAATAATGTAAAACAGACAAATTTTATTTTTTATAATTGGGACTAAGCCCGTAAAGACAATTTCGCGTGAAAAGTTTTATCCAAATTCGCTCGGAAGCGGAAGACAGTCAAATTTCGCATTCAAAGCTGGCGCCTAAAATTTAAAAAAATCATATCTCCGCCCCTGAATTTTCTGCCATTTTGGCACTATTATTAGTCGAAAGCACATCTAAAGACTAGTTCGCGTGCGAAGTTTCATTCAAATTAATTGCGCGGAAGACAGTCAACTTTCGCATTAAAAGCTGGCGCCTAAAAATTAAAAAAATCATATCTCCGCCCCTGAACTTTGTGACACTTTGGAACTATTATTAGTCGAAAGCACATCTAAAGACAAGTTCGCGTGCGAAGTTTCATTCAAATTAATTGCTCGGAAGACAGTAAAATTTCGCATTCAAAGCTGGCGCCCAAAAATTTAAGAAAATCATATCTCCGTCCCTGGACATTTACGCACCACTATTTGTCGGAGGTACATCTAAAGCAAAGACTAATTTGTAATAATTCGAGGTTCATTGCCAATAATTAAATTCACAAATCGCTTAAAACCCCACTGAAGTGATTGTAGAAATTCGTGTCGACGTGGCAACACTGCACGGGAATATATTATACTCTCGGCGCTAGTTCAGACCCATTGACATAATTGCGTAACTGTCAGTGTCAAAAGTCAAAACAAACATCAATCAATATTCAAATTTGAATTGAATTGAACTAATTGAAGGCTAATAAGGCTAAAGTCTTTAAAATGGTTAATGTTTAGTTTAAATTATTATTTAAAAAAATTATCAAATTATTTTTCCAAGATGTTGAATATTATAGCAAGAAATTTACATAAGTGGTGCGGTAAATTTAAATCATATAATTTGCACTTAAATCGTGTGCAAATTGTACAACAGAAAAGACATTTAAACCAAAATATTAGGTTATATAAACTTCCAGTTCAAAGGCACTTTAATGCAGAGCATTCGTTCAATAACAGCAAGAACTGTAGAATTATCATAGCATTAAATATTTTGGCATGGCTTGGTTTCACAGAAGACGACGAGAAGAAGGAATCGGAGCTGATAATGACGATTAAACGAGCCATACTCTGTACTCGTCGAGAACAATATGAGAAAGCGGAACAAATGTTGCATTTAGCCTTACGATTGGCCCAACAACAGCAAAATCAGCAGGGCGTGCTGTATTGCTACGACCTCATGGCCAACTTGGCTATGGATACTTCTCAGTTGGACAAGGCAGAAAAGTTATTTGTCTCTGTATTGCAGATGTTACTAGGATCTGGCACCGAGCAAGACGATTTAAAGGTTTTTGATGATTTTATTTCGCCAATATGTTGCCCGCTTTGTAGCTTAGCAAAATGATAACAACTGCAAAAAGGTACCATGCAGCTGCTTTGATTTTATTATAAACTGCTCTTGTTTAAGGTGATACACATCAGTTTGAAAATGGCCAGGATAAGTCACTTGAAAGCAGATGAGAAAAAAGCTGAACTGGGCTACAAATGGTGTTTGGAGCAAATAGCAAAACACAATAAAAGAGTAGGGGAGTCGGGAGACTCGAAACTATTGAGTGGAGTAATCCACGATTGGTATGCTCAATATCTTCTTGACGTAGGGAAGAATGCAGAATCGTTGCAGCATCTGAAGGAAGCACATGATGCATGTCAGAGTACCAAAGATATAAATTATGAGAAAAATATGCTCCTACTGAACGATTTGGGTATCACCCATTTCCGAATAGGCAATCTAGAAATGGCAGAGATGTACTTAATGGAGGCAATAAAGGTCGGCTTGAATCTTGAAGATAAGTCACATGTGGGAGTGGTTCATGCCAATCTAGGATTGATTCTGTTAGAAAAGGGTGTTCTAAAGGAAGCTGAAAAATATTGCGCGGAGGCATGGAAATTAGGTATGGTGTAGTCTCATTTATTCAATCCTTGAGTACTAATTTTCATCGAGTCTTGTCACTCGGAGTGTTAGCCAATCATTTGATTTTTTAATTGATAATTATAAAATCTTTAATTTCAGGAAAAAGGCATGAAAATATCGAATCAGTAGAACAAGCCAATTACTGCTTTGACCAAATAAAACAGAACTTTCAGAAATAGGCAATGAGTAATGTAATTATTGTTAAATATTTTGTAGATTTTGTAAATAAATATTTATTCTTTATTTATTAGTGTTATTTAGTTACCTGAAGGGACAATAAATAAATACTACAACACTGTTATGATATAATGTAAATTTACTTAAAAAATAATTAAGTTGCAATACATTACTCTAATAATTTTTTTTACAATAATTATTATTGCTATTCAAACAGGGTGATCAAGACCATCATTCCTAAACCAGCTAATAAAGCAATGAGTTGTAAAAGAGTCTGGAAAGCACTAGGTTTCTCTTCGTCTAGTAACTCCGGAAGAACAGACACCAGAGCGATATAAATAAATCCACCAGCAGTGAATGGTAAAATCCACGATGTAGCCCCCACTTCAGCTGCATTCTGTGCAAACAATGAGATGCACGTACCACTAAGAGCACCAACTGCAGTCACCAGCTGTAACAGCATCGCTTTCCTCTTGGGGACTCCCGACTGCAACAGTATTGCGAAATCCCCGATCTCGTGCGGCACTTCATGAAGCAATATAAGGAATGTCGTCACAAAACCCATCGTTTGTCCACCCAGATAAGACGACCCGATGGCTAAACCATCGGTAAAATTATGGCTAAAATCGGCCGCTAGATTTAAATATCCGGCAATCTTAACATCGCTTTTCTTTTCAACTTTTTTCACCTCTTTGGACTTGTTTTTAGTCTTATTCGATTTACCATCATTTTTATTGACTTCTTTTGGTTTGTGCGAGTGGCTGTGACTTCCCTTGATTATCCTGACTCCTTTTTCGACTATAAAGAAGGCGAGGATACCAGCCAAAACCCACAGGCCAACTGAAGTATCATAACTATGAGAATGTGAATGACCATGATGACTGGTGGCGTGATCGTGAGAGTGCTCTCCGCTGCTTACTGATGAATTTGCTTGAGGTATTAAATGCAAAAAAGCATCGCCCAACAAACCACCAGATGCGAAAGCGAGTAGAATTTTTAAAAATGGCCTCTCCGAGTCTGTATTATCGACGGGTACTAAGAATAGTATCAAGAATGGTGCGGCACTGATTAATAGTGTTGAACCAATCGCATAGAACCATAATTCTTGAGTAGTTTCAAAAGGTTCATTGCTGGGAGGGTTCTTTCCTTTGGATGCTGCTTGACTTTCTTGAAACTTCTCATTGGCAGCTTTTGAGTACTTGAAAGATGCAGGTTCGTGGTTGTTTTCGTGCTCGTGATGATGATCGTGGTCGTGGTCGTGGTGGTGATGATTATGCTCGTGCGACGATGAATAATTCACAAGACTTATTAGTAAGTAGCAGGTAAAGAACACCAATAACTTAATCTTAGACATGCTTGAAATCAGATACTCTGAGTAAAATATAAAATATTAGTTTGAAAAATTATAAGTTTATAATGCTGTATGCATATTATTCTATTATACCAGCTAATTTTTCACAATTTTAACTTTATAAACAGTTATAAAATGCGCTACCAAAATTTTATTTTACATTTTCCGGCGAAAACATTCAATAAAAATAGGTTACGTTACATTCCGTTGAACTTTTGACTTTTGCTTTGCACAAAATTTTCGTAGTACACGTACGTAATTCTAAAAGTCAGACGTCATAAAACGTCAAAAATTTGGTTTATGGCCTTAGAATTTCGGTTGTATTTAGCTTAGCTTATCATCACTGTGCTTGATAAATAGGTAATAAATGGGTAATAAATGGGTACGTTCACCTGACGTCAACTGCCTGAATAGCAGCGCAAAACGGTTGAGTGTTAGTTGTTGCAGCATGTTGGTAATAATCTGAACGCATTGTTGAGAATGAGATCGAGAGATATGTGACATGTTTCTGGATACGATTCAAGTTTATTGAAATAATTATTATCATTTTCTTTGTCTCTGATTGTATCAGGAGCATTCTTACTTGCAGCTTTTACTTCCCACTTTGCGCATGTCCGCAACATACACGTTGACTGTGCTGACTGCTGAGCGTGAAATATGTACGCTCACAAAAACACTCAACAGTTTAGCAACGGTTGTAAGTGAGCGGTATTTCTGAACGTAAGCGCTACCCTAATAACTCAACAGTTGAAGTTGACGTCAGGTGAACGTACCCATTGATAATCCATATAGGGATACGGAGCATTCGAGTTGATGTCCGATTAAGGGACCTGTATTACCGACACTAAACCTTTTTGCTTTTTCATGTTTTATGATTTCAAACTCGGAGTCTTCCTTCCCTTTCATTTTCGAGATGTTTTCAAGCCAGTATGTTTATATTATGATTAGATGAGAAACTGTCTACTAACTTTGACAAAAGTGAGGCCGAGGCCTGTACCTTTAACAGCGGCCATTTTCCATGAGGGCAAAATCCATATGTTGTTCATATATTTTTGGCGGAAAACCAAAACTACTCCTATAAAGTTTGTACGTCTATACTTCACCTAAATCCTAAATAACTGTGCCAACAGAATCTCACCGTGTTGCACCCTTACCGAGAAAAGTCCAGATAGATGGTAAGGTGCAAAAAACAAATACAGCTCTGATCCGGGGCCTTAAAATTCTAGGATGCGTCCGATTTTCAACAGGTCATATTTAGGAGTAACTCGAGGGACCCCCTTTGAAATTTTAACCCGATCGATGCAACTTTCAGACACTCAGATGTGTGTTTGCTTGTCTAATCTTCTAAGAATCTCGAAAAAATAAAATAACACTTCCCTGGCCTGGAACGGATTATTTTCAATAGGCTTCGTGGGATCGTGCGCCGTTTCAATCGAGCTAAATTTCAACTTCCCACGATTTTATCCCCAGATTTTATTCGTCACCTTGTCTGTCTATCTGGAGCCCAACGTCCCGCATCTCTAAGAAGAAATAACACTCTAGAACCTCCATTTTTCATCTTGGGAAATTTGATTTTGGCTCGATTGAAGCGGCGCAAGATCCCACGAAGATTAAATAAAAATACGCGGGATTTGTTACCGTGGTTACCGGGAAATTTTTTTTTTTCTGGAAATTCAGGATTTTCGGGAATAGCCTAGAAACATACTCTGTCTAAAAGTTGAACAGATCAGGCTGGAATTTCGCAGGGGGTTCCTCGGCCCGGCACACACAAATAGGTACTACCTATTGTAAATGGTAAATGGGTCGAATCCGAGATTTTTAAGACCGTATTTGTTTTTTGAATAGTAATAACTTTTGCGTTTGCAGTAAGTTACAAAAATTCATTACACGCCACTGGGGACCCTAATAAATTATTATCCGCCCCGGACCTCACATCATATGCACTTCTTGATTCTTGATCGACCACTGATCCAACCAGATGAACGACCTTCCGGATGTTTTAAATGCTATGGTCACTTATTATTTCGCATTTTGTCAGTGTTTGAGTACAAGTTTTATAATCCTGTTCGCTCGATCTGCCTACCATATGCGACTTGCTCAACTCAAATCCCCCTCGTGATGGTTGGTTTGGTTTTGCTAAATGAATGAAAATTGAAAAATGTAATAAATAATAAATGTATGGGGCTCTAAAACCTAAAGCATATTCCATTTTGGAAAATAAAATCAAATCTCTCCTTGTCAATGACAAAAGTTACTTGTCAATGTCATTTGTCACGTCACTACTGACGTTGCATTTATCTTTTTTTCAGTTTCATTTTTCATTGTCACTCATCATATTCATTCATTCATATTTGTAATTATTATTACAAAGCGGTTTTTTGGTATACTTGTGAAACTGAAGAATAATCTCCAGAATTTTAAATTTTCTGAAAAGATTATTTAGTTTTGAATAATGTCAGCGAGGTACGATAGAGCCATTACCGTATTTTCACCTGACGGTCACTTACTGCAGGTAGAATACGCTCAAGAAGCGGTACGCAAAGGCTCCACTGCGGTAAGTTAACCCCAAATTTGAAATGACATTGCTAAAAATATTTAAAATAAATGGTCCAAATTTCAGGTCGGAGTACGAGGAGCAAATACCGTTGTATTGGGCGTAGAAAAGAAATCCGTAGCTAAATTGCAGGAAGAAAGGACAGTTCGTAAAATTTGTCTCCTAGATAATCATGTCGTAATGGCCTTTGCCGGGCTAACTGCTGACGCGAGAATTCTAATAAACAGGGCCCAAGTAGAGTGCCAGTCTCATAAGTTAACTATCGAAGACCCCGTAACATTGGAGTACATAACTCGCTACATAGCCAGTTTGAAACAGAAGTACACGCAGAGCAATGGAAGAAGACCTTTTGGCATATCGTGTCTGATCGGTGGTTTCGATTATGATGGCAAAGCGCACTTATATCAGACCGAACCGTCCGGAATTTATTACGAATGGAAGGCCAATGCGACCGGTAGATCTGCCAAAACTGTTCGCGAGTTCTTGGAGAAATATTACACTACCGAAGAAGTAGCCACTGAGCGAGGAACTGTCAAGTTGGCTATCCGTGCCTTATTGGAAGTCGTGCAGTCGGGCCAGAAAAACCTGGAAATTGCCGTCATGAGACACAACGAACCGTTGGTAATGCTAGACAGCGCCACAATCGAGAAGTACGTTACGGAAATCGAAAAGGAGAAAGAAGAGGAAGCTGAAAAGAAAAAGGCTAAAAAGTAAAGTGCAGTGATGTAATAAATAACAGACCTATCCATTCATTCATTTTACTTATAAGTTTTAAGGTGTTTTCTTTTTATAATAAATTGATAATAAAATTGGGGATATATCTGTTCAAGCAGAGGCTGTTCACACCCTTTCATAATTTTCTTATACATTCGGTGATTGAGTATTAAAAAAGGGGAAGATTGGAAGACACCACAAGGTCTGATTTTACTTTTAAAAAAACCTGTTCATCCCTTTAATACATACTTGTGTGATAATTAACAAATAATAATAATAATAACTACCCCTACCTTAAGCTAAAGCTAAAATACACTATCCGAAAATAACTGACACTAAAATAAAAGAGAGCTTTGTAAAATACTTATATTCAACATTTTATTAAAATTTTTAAAAAATTACATGGTCAAAAATCACTTAAATCACAATAATTACTAAATTTATAAATATCACATTATTCTTAATACATATATGTACTTGCTGCTACTCATAGATAAATTATAAAAATTCCTCTTATTTGGGTTTCCAAACTTTGATAGTTTTATCATCACTGCCTGTTGCAATAAAGCTTCTGTCTTTGGAAATGTCAATAGTTTTAATAGAACCTGCAAGCAAAAAACGAGCCAAATATTATCTCTGCAACAAGTGGTTTTCAATAAACATAGAAACATGGTGGGAAATAAGCCAACCATCCCGTAGATTGTCGTTAAAAAATTAAAGTTAGTCAGATCAGATTTTTTCAACCTTTTTTTATAAATACAAACGTCTCTAATTTTTCAAACTCATGTTTTAGAATCATTCGAATTGATTGAATCTTCACTTCAGAACTGATCAGTAAAGTTTGTCTTGTGTCTGTGCTTCCCTCTTGTGATAAAATCTTTGAATCTACACTAATAGTAATAATAAATTGGCTCGAAAATTTAACAGTAGTTAACAAATAAATACACAATAATAACAAATGAACAAGTAAATACTGCAGCCAGTTCAAGGGGTTAATATAATACAAACCACCTACCCGAATGAGCCCTTATTTCGAATAATAACTTGACCTCCACTATGTCCCATATAAGTAACGTGCCGTCCTCACAGCCTAAAATCAGCAAGAATCCGCTCCATCGAATCGTAGTCACGGTTTCTGGAAACGTTTTACTAAAAACCGGCATCCCAGTCATCACGTCGATTATCTGAAACACTCCATCGCTTCCGGACGAGGCCAGCTTTAAACCGTCGGGACTGTAACAGACACTTTTAACACCGCCAGAGTGTATACTGTATTTCTTGTACAAAGAAAACAGTGTGGCATCCCAGATGTATATGTCACCATCGTCTACTCCGACGGCAAAAAACTTGTTAGCTCTATAAAGGAAATTTTATTAAAACCAACTCGACCGGATATCTTGTGCTAATCGACTTACGAATCGAAACACAAACAATTTATATGTGAATTGTGATCTAGCTGTTTTTGAAGACACTGGATCGGTTTGGTAACACCGTCGGTGGTCAGTCCTCTCCATATTTTTACGGTACAATCGCCGCTGCCAGAAATTACTAAATTACATTCCGCGCCCCAGGACATGCAAGTAATCGCATCTTCGTGAGCTAGAACATTTTGGGTTACTTTTCCGTAGTCCAGGTCGTATAAAATGCTGAAAATTATAAAAAGGCAAATGAGCAAACTTTTGTACTATTTTTATATGACCCCTCAATAACATACTGAAGAGGGAGGTAAATAAAAAAAACTACTTACATATGATTATCCCAGCATCCGATTATTAGAACATTTGAATCGGGCATTTGGATGCAGCTGCTCAAAGCCATTTCGCTAATATTAGCACTCCTGATCTGTCTACTTTGTGACAACGAAAACACTTTTAGTTTAGAGTCGTGGCCGACCGAAGTGATCTTAGAAGAATCATCGCTTATAAATAAATGGCTGACCGTATTTTTATGACTACCAAACAACGCTACCTGCTCCAGATCGGTCATACTTCTCCAAGTATCTGTAACATCGTCAAATTATTGTTGAATGAACAGCGCCAAAATGAAATAAAATGTCAGTACCTTGAATTTCTGAATTTTCTGACCGAACCATGTTCGGTTCGATTAATAACTTCAAACCGACTTTCCGTTGTGGATGCGGAACTTTGAAAACTTGTTTGGGGATCTGGCCGAATTCCATTATCTGCACTTCTAGAGCGTGTCTTTGGTTTAAATCGACGATGGAATCGAGGTCTACATTTCCTTCGTAGCATAAATAATAAAATACTATAAAGAAAAATGCAGAAAATCTTTTGTTTTCAAGTCACGTCACAATCAACTACATCTACTTACAATTATCAGCTTTGATAGCTTCCTCTCCTTGCTGCTTGTATCCAAAAATTAAATCGATCCACTTATGTAAACTTCTAGAGACGGTGTCACTTTCAAGGGCGTCTCTCAATGTCCGGACAAAGTCTTTTGGTCCTGTGGCCCACGGAGGTAATTCTACATCGCCCACTTTGAGTCCGTTAAACCTGTACCCAAAATCGATTCCCATAACATTTATGAGGAATTTACCTTCGTTTTCCAGGTCGTAGAATTCCGGTATCAGTTCTTTGAAATCCGACATATTTGATAAGCAATTTTTATAAACATCAACGACAGAATTGAACATTCTGTCCGGATGATCAAAACGTCCGCTCTGTAAGCAAAGAACATAGTGAGGGTAGAGTCTCGCCAAGTAGAACAACACAAATCCGGGGGTCGAATAGTGCGATCCGTAGAGAAACCTTAAATCACTCATTTCTTCGTATCGTTCTTTTAGTTTTCTTAGCCGGTCTTCGTTTAACGCTCCCACCGGCTTTGAAAGATCTCTGTAATTGGTTTCATTATTCAAGTCCAGAGTGTCGCTTGTATAATTTGATATCACCCATGGAAAAACTGGATATTGGGTTAAATCGCTTACAGTTCTATCTCCTAAACTAGAATGTAAAATTAGGATTATGTAGATTATAAATTAAATGATTTTAATGGAGGGAATTACCTGTTAACGTACAGTAAATAATCATAGTTTGACACAATACCATTCTGCCACTGCAAAGTCATCACATCTTGTCCTAAGTCGGTTATTTTTAAATTCGGTTGTGTTATTAAAGAGTCATAGAAATTATCACGTTCCTTTTGGCTTTGGAAAGAAACATAAATGTGGGGATTTGTGTTGCTTTCACTGGAGTATATTTCTAAACCCTAGAAACATTAGCATCTTCACAAAAATTCAAATGTTGCTTGATTAATTAATATCTTACAATATGTCTGAGAAGGAATCTTCTTTTTACTATTCTCTTAATACTGTTGAGATCGATTTTTATAACTGGATACTAAAAAAAAACTTATTTATAAAAGTAATTTATTTAAGCCCTATGAAGATTAGAAAATGTGTTATTATTAGGTAGCTGCGGTTCCTAAACTTGGAAGTTAACGGGGGCAACATATCTTGAATACAATCTAAACTTACTGCTTCAACATTATTATAAGCTTGAAAAAATATTCTGGACGTTGACAGCACCAATCGACCTGGATTTACAACTAGAGGAGTCACTTTATCTACTTGCATTTCAACAAGTACCTTCTCATACAAATCAAGCCACAATGCATCAAAACTCACTCTGGCCTGTCGTGAATGGACTATTGTAGCAATCTAAAATCGAACATTCCAATTGAACAAGATCAACACTAACATTAACACTTCTCTTACCATATCGGCTTGTTCGGCAGCAGGCAACGAGCTAGCTCTTTGTAGCTGACAAATCTGCGCCAAACAATTTGCAATGTTCGCGTAATTCAAGACAAATAAGAAATTCCCCGATTCTTTGAACTTGTAGGGGGCCAAAATGTTGCCTTCGAAGATTTCAATGTACTCTCTGCAATTCACGGTGATGACATTTGAAGACCGGCTTATAAACTTGGCCCTGCCTTTCCACTGTTCTATTATGATGCAGTCTTTCAGGGGAAGCTTTATTATTGGATTGTAAATGTCTTTAGGATCGAATACCAGAGATTTGGAACACATTTTTAGGCGACCGTCTTGCTTTTTGGAATCGTACGTTGCCGGTGTTGTGTCGGACGGCACGAAGACAACACTGTAATCTTCGAAGTAAATTTCACCGGGATCCAGTTGAAGAAGTGAAAACCTGAAATTTGATTGTGTGAGGATAATGAGACAGTGAAAATCAATAGGTCTTTCTTACCGTCCTCGGTCCATTTTTTATTTCAAGTGATAGAGGAGTGTTTAATGTAATTGAGGATGGTGAATTCTTAATTTTTATTAAATAACATTAGTCTCTTCTTGGCATGTTTTCCTTTCCTAAAAAGAGGTAGCCATAGTGACAAAGAATCAGAATACTTAGTTCACATGCAGTTATTGCAAAAATTAATAAATTAACACATACCTTTTTAGATCAGGAGCAGAAGATCGCTGATGTTAAGATGGTAATTAACAACAAAACTCTTCAAAATTTACAATTTAATAATATTGCATAATTATTGTTATTTTTACAGTTTCATGTTTTTACAATAATTATGGCAATATCTTAAAGTTAAAAATACCAAAAATAAGTAATTATTGTGATAGTTGGAAAACCAACAATCAAGAAACGATAATTATTAAAATAATAAATAATTACCATGATGATAAATTACTTATTATGAAAATAAAAATTTCACAAATTTCTTGTTGGTTCCCTTTCCCCTTCAAAAACTTTGGATCTCAGAATAAAAAACATCGGGAAAGACTATCCCTGTCAAACGACTAATACTACGAGAAGGGGCTTAAAGATGGCGGATGGATCATATTCAATAGTCGAATTAGAATTACTAATAAAGTTATTTAAAATAGAAAATAGGTAAATACTGATGGAATGGAACGTTATTCACAATCACAATTTAACCAGACACTTAGAAAAACCATGACTAACAATAAAATAAGAATAAATAAAAATGAAATAAGAAGCTAGCAATTGTAGCAGTTTAATTGGAAGGTCTGACAAATTCGGATGTTTCACAACATTTTCGATAAAGCGATGTAGTCTTATTAAACCAGCAGCATCCAAATTATTAGTGTCTGGTGAGACAGTAGTAAAAAAGTCATGCACATATGACTTGTTCGATGTCGATGGCCGATACTGGTAACAGTAAAAACTTAAGATCATAATCCTGAAATAAATAATCGGTACTTCACACATTTTTTTTATAATTGAAACTTTCAAGCAAACTTTATCAACCTGCTCTGTCTCCTCTCCACATCCGCATCTTCTATACCAGTGTTTTCTGGAAAAGAATTTCTTTCCATTATACTTCCCGCTTGGGTGGCTCTCAGGTATTTCTAAATAAATACACTAAATAATTCACTGATAAATGTATTATATTTTTGTATTAACTATTAAGCCGGAACATTTGAAACTTTTTTAAGGTAAAGATTGTAAAAAATGTAAATAATGCAAAGTTTTGACATCTGCCAACCATAATCTATCTTGTGTGGTGTTTCATAATTCAAATTCCCATAAACATTAAATAACATGAACAATTATTGTTATCATTCAAGAAACAAAACATGAAAACACAACCAAAACAACATAATTATAACATAATCATATTTTCTATTATTTACATTCCTTACGTCTTCATTACATTATTTACGTATTGTTTACATTCTTAAGCATTATTTACATCAAACGTAGGCAAACATAAAGGGTAGGTAAGATACCACCAATAACGTCTAAATAAAAAATAAAAATAAATTTTTCAGACGTCATTGGGTACCACTGTACCAGTGATGTGATGTGCGTTTATGTGTAAGGAATTCATTCCCTGTTAAATAAATAGTCCCTTAAATAATGCGTAAAAATGTAAAGAATAGGTAAAGAATGTAAAGAGTGTCAATAATAGGATTATGTTATACCGTGTGTCCCCGGATAGGTGAAACAACTCTTATGAAAGACAAAAAATTTTTTATTTTAATTTTCATTTTTTGGGGTTCATTTCTGCTTAGTTAAAGAGTAATTTCTAACAAAATTTTAGTTTTGAAAAATCAAGCATGCCTTGAAAATTAAAAAAAAAAAACATTTTTCTGTCGAGTAAAGTGCCTTTTATGTGGAAAATACGAAAAAATGTTATTGTAAAAAGTTGTTAAGAATGAACATTTAGGTTCCTATTTGTTTGAATAGAAGTTTGGTATAGAGACCTAAATGTTGATTCTGAACAACTTTTTCAAATAACATTTTGTCGTATTTGCCACATAAAAGGCACTTTACTCAACAGAAAAACCGGTTTCCTAGAAATTTCCAAGGTATGCTTGATTTTTCAAAACTAAAATTTTGTTAGAAATTACTCTTTAACCAAGCAGGGCTGAACCCCAAAAAATTAAAATTAAAATCCAAAAATTTTTGTCTTTTATAAGAGTCGTTTCACCTATCCGGGGACACACGACACACGGTATGTTATTTTGGTTTTGTTTTGATGCTTTGTTATTACTTGAATAATAATTGTTCTTGTTATTTAATGTTTATTGAAATTGAAATCCCACCACTCCGCTAAGATATATTATGGATGCCAGAAGTCAAAACTTTGTTTTGTTTACATTCTTTCCATTCTTGACGCATTCTTTACCATCCCATCATGACAATCTTTACTTTAAAAAAGGTAAAGAATGAGTTCTTTACTGGTAAAGAATAGAGATAATGATAAAATTTACTGTTACTAAAGATTACCCTAACCTCATCATAACATCAATAACCTGTGAAATCATTGCCCAATTTTTCAATTTTAGTTATTAGGTATTAATTAAGTTAAGATGATAATTTTATGAAGTAGGAGGGAAAATGTTGAAACACTTTGAACACTCTATAGACTAATTTCTGTGGTATTGACATTAAAAAATTGTGTCAGAACAGTCATACATGTCAATCACTTTTAATTATGACAACAAAAAAAATTGAATACAACTTGCATTTTTGTTGTTAGGTTATTGGTTTATTCACCCAACAAAATCATTCTAATTTCTATATTATTATTATTGTCACTGTTGTTCGTTCGTGACGGTTGCATTTCTTATTCCAATTCATAGAGAAGTTTTCTCACACTCATATATTCAAGAACAATTCGATCCCTTAAAAAACACTTCAGTAATATTTAGTGTACAATCATCCAAGATGGGAGTTGACAATGTTGATGTTGAAATGAAGAATGCAGATAGTCCCCCGGGTCTTGAAGCCGGAGACACGAAGCGAGACACCGACCTGCAGAGTTCAGTGGAAATTCGAGAACACGCCAGGCAGATTGAAAAAGCAGTCGTCAACAAAGAGAATCGATTCATCCTGCGAGTGCTTCGGTGCTTGCCGAACACTAGAAGAAAACTAAACGGCGTCGTTCTAAGAGGTATAATTACCCAAATCTATCCTGTGAATGAACGAGAGGCTCTTCTAACTTATGTCGAGGAAGCCCAGCCGGGCGGTGATGTAGACACTCAGACAAGATCCAGATCGGCCGTCAAGTCACCTGTACCGGAAGTCGATGCCTACATCCATCTACTGATTCTCGTACGTCAGATTGATATTAACAAGCTTGAGGAAGCTGTTCACTGTTCTCAAGCCCTCATGAATAAAATAACCTGCCAGAACAGACGGTCTTCAGACCACATAGCCGCCAAGTGCTATTTCTATCATTCTCGAGTTGCCGAGCTAACTGGTAAATTAGAATCGATCAGGTCATTTTTGCATGCCCGTCTTCGCACTGCTACACTAAGAAATGACTTTGAAGGTCAAGCCGTGTTAATAAATTGCTTGCTGAGAAATTACTTGCATTATTCATTGTACGACCAAGCTGATAAACTGGTAAGCAAGTGCGTGTTCCCTGAAAGCGCCAGCAACAACGAATGGGCCAGATTTCTCTACTACTTGGGCCGTATAAAAGCCGCCAGATTAGAGTACAGCATCGCTCACAAGCATTTAGTGCAGGCAATGCGAAAAGCGCCTCAAAATGCTGCCGTAGGGTTCAGACAAACGGTACAGAAGTTGCTCGTAGTTGTAGAACTTCTACTCGGCGATATACCGGAACGTCAGATTTTTAGACAGGCAAGTATGAGACATTCGCTGGCGCCCTACTTTCAACTAACCCAGGCGGTTCGAATGGGAAACCTGCAACGTTTCGGTGAAGTGCTCGAGAATTTCGGGCCGCGATTCAGACAGGATCACACTTTCACTTTGATTTTGAGACTTCGTCACAACGTGATCAAAACTGCGATTCGAAGTATCGGTGCATCGTATTCACGGATTTCGCCGCAAGACATCGCCGCTAAATTGGGATTAGATTCAGCCGAAGATGCCGAATTTATTGTCGCAAAGGCGATTAGAGATGGCGTGATCGAAGCTACCCTGGATCCCGAAGGCGGTTACATGCGGAGCAAAGAGAGCATGGATATTTACTGCACCAAGGAACCCCAAATGGCATTCCATCAACGAATTTCGTTCTGCTTGGATTTGCACAATCAGAGCGTTAAGGCTATGAGATACCCGCCTAAAGCTTACGGGAAGGAGTTGGAGTCTGCCGAAGAACGTAGAGAAAGAGAACAGCAAGATCTTGAATTGGCAAAAGAAATGGCGGAGGAAGACGACGATGGCTTCCCTTAATTTATTTATTATTAAACATTTTGATGTAGCTTTTTCTGTATCTTATTTCATTCAATAAAACACTTTTTAAGGGTATCGTATTATATATCTTGTATTTTTTTGAATAATAAATAATAATTTATAACAATGACACATATAAAATGCCTTATTTACAAAATATGTACAAACATTTTTTTCATTAGTTAATAATTAATTGATGTAAATTTTAGACAACTGCGTGATATAAAACTTCCGCGATATTTACTTACGATTATCTAATTTTATACTTATAATATTAATAAACTACACAAAGCCCACACATAGGATGCTAAAAGTCCATCATTATTTCATAAGTTATTTTGTCAGCAGTTCTAGAATAATAAGCTCTAACAGGATAAGATAAAAAAAAAGACCTGCCCTAATAATGAATTTTACCACCCTGTGTCATCTTGTAATCATTAAAATCTCTACAAACACCTGAACTCTTGCAACATTTATAATTTTTTACAAAGTTCACTTGTATTTGTAGAAAGATAAAATAAAGAAATTTTTTTACACTAACAGCCAGTATTATTGTAAAGGATCATTAAGTTATAGTCCAATAAAGTCTAAAAAGTCATACGTATCGATTAAGAATACACATCCTTTTGATAGTTCGATTTATTTTGTTTCATGTACGTGTTTTTATAGTAACCGTCCAGTTTGTCTAAACACTCCATCCCGCATAAATAAGTATACGTCAACATTGGTTTTGAATGAGAATTAAATGCACAACACAGAGGATAGAATGTCATTACGTGAATAAATTTTATGTAGTTGTCAGTGGCTCTCAAACTGACGTAAGCGGTTCAATTCATTTTTTGAATGATTCCTTCAATAATTACGCTCGTTCACAACTTGACAATTAACTGTTTGACATTTTCTGGTGAAATTAAAAATATTAATTCGGACGGTTAGTAAGACGTCACATCTGACTTTTTAAAGTTAATCCTACTATAACAGGCAGATTTCTGGGTCCGTTTCTAGAAAAGTAATCGACCATAGGTGAGAAATAGGGCAATTTAGTGATTTTTGGCATGAAGGAGATTACAAAAATGTTAATAAAAGTTACTTGACATCGATATTAGCTATAAAAATGGTACCTGAAATCTGCCCATTAGCTTAATGGGCCTTTATAATACTGGCTGTAATTCAATTTTATTTATAAAAAAAATACATCAAATACTTATAAGTATAGAAAATTTAGTAAAATTTGGAAAATATACAGATGTCCCGAAAGTAAACGGCCATACGTCACAACAGAGCCAGTATTAAAAGGCTCATTAAGTTAACGAGCAGATTTCTGCGGACGTTTCTAGATTAATTATCAACTCTGGGTGGAAAATATTGCAATTTATCTATTCTTAGTATGAAAGAGATTATAAAATGTCTACAAAAGTCATTTGATGACGATATTAGCTTTAATAATAGTATCAGAAATTTGCCCGTTAGCTTAATTGGTCTTTATAACACCCACTGTAAGACGAAAAGTTCCTATACGTTTGGGTTACTTAGTTACTAATCGCTGATTTAATAACTTGAGCTGTTACTGTCAAAGTGACAATAAATGACATTTTGAGCAATTTTTGTAGTTGTCTTATTGTTTTCATTTCCATTTAAATTATAAATTATGTTCAATAAACGTTGTCTTTCCGGACCCACGTGTACAGGAACTTTCGTCTTAGAATATTACCTGCCAGTGATTGATGTAAGGCAGTTTACTTTCAGGACACCTGTATACTATAGATAGTCATGTCTGAAAACTGAAGTGGTTTTTATTGAAAGCTTAAAAAACCCGTCAAATGCAACAGGTGAGAAAAATAGCTGTAGGTACCCTTAAAGTAACTACTGACCATGCAACATCTGTTTCTCATGTTTCTATCCCTGATTTATATTTTTTATTTTAATGAAAAATAGCTGGTTAATTGCTCATATAAAAAAGCAATAATTATTATGTGCCAGTAAATAACCCAGGGCCGGATTACCTGATTTATAGGGCAGTTGCCTAGAAGCGCTGACGGCTGGGGGGGGGGGGGGGGCGAGTTCATCCAGGCTAAACAGATCGAAAAACCAAGTTTTAACAATTTTTCAATACGCAAACAGAATTCTGCAGAAAACTTCTGATTTGGCCTGATTTATTGTTTTATTACATAATTATTATTCATGATCAC
Source organism: Malachius bipustulatus (assembly GCA_910589415.1). NCBI lineage: Eukaryota > Metazoa > Arthropoda > Insecta > Coleoptera > Melyridae > Malachius > Malachius bipustulatus. The sequence goes on along the minus strand of OU342631.1, from coordinate 10,335,614 downwards.
AAACCAAACAATTAGAATGTAAAAAATGGATCTCCTGAAATAAAAGGCCAGTTTCCGTTTTGTAAAATTGAAGAAAAAAAGGTAACACTGTCTTAAGTTTTGTAATGAGAGGGGTGCATGGGTACCTTATCTACTATAAAATAGTAATAGTAGCCCATGGGCATTTCCAACTACTGGGTTACCTCTAAGACTGAAATTTTTAAAAAAATTTCGCCTAAAGCGTATTTTTTTACATACCTACTTATGAAACCCCCTCTCTCTTCAAACCTCCAACATTCCCCTCTTACATCATCATTATTTTTTGTTCAGAACTGAATTTGCAAAACCTGCAAATTCACCTGGCGGAACCACTAAGTTAGGGACGGTACCTATGATATAGTTGCCTATGGACGAAAAAAGTCATAATCCGGCCCTGAAATGACCACTGATACTGATAATGGCAGTCCATTTTTTTTAAGGGAGTATTTAGGGTAGTTGTAAATAAAATTTTTCTCACTACCTCAACAAAGTACATAACTGAAGAATATATTTTTCTATGTTTTTAACTAAATGTTCCTTACATTTGGACATTTACATAATCACCGATCTTTATCCCAATCAAATGACAGATCATTTTATGCCAGATTTGTGTCGCCAAATTTAAGCAGCTAGGATGAAGATGGCCTTATAACATTTTGCTGCCAGCTTATTTTTAATAATCAACAATTTTCTATAATTTTTGACTTTTCTTTTCAAGAATAACAATTTTTGTTTCATCCTCTACTCTAGCATGCAGGGTCGACCACATGAGGCGATGCATTAGGTGTTCATCAAGTCTGAAGTCGTTTTAATAAAACACATACATTTAAAAATAATGTCTCGCACCCCCTCTATTCAACAGCGAATTAGAGCCCGGCCGAAATGTCAAGAGCTAGAATTCCTGGAAGTGTGCTTTGTCCTACGTCACTATCCCGGAAATACAAGCTGGCTGCACGTGCCACCGGCCGGAAAGACAGTAGCAGCACGTCTTTCACCAGTTCACGCTTATAACTCTTGCAGTTTAAAATCTACGTTCACGGTCCACTGTTTACAAATATCAAGCGATGGCAGGCGCTCGCGTGTCTATAAGAGTTATCGATTTATATTTTCCGAGAATTTTAGCTCTTCATATATCGTACGGACTATACTTAATTTATGGTAATGTGATTTATCTCAAATTTCATGGCGCTTGAATTGGGGATACGTCCATTAAAAAAATAACAGTTGGATTTGAGTTGCATTTTTGCTGACAATATTGAACCAAAGTAACAGTACTGTTTGCAGTCCGGTTGGAAACCTCGTTCTAGGCCTCTCATAGGAAAACAAAGATTTTTTATTCAAAGGTGACTTCTTGTAGATGCTTTAAAGCAAAGTCTTATTTACGCATTTCTTGTTCCTGTAAAAAATCTTTGAAAATACACTAATAATCATAAATTGTTTATAAACTACTATTAGAGAACATATAACATTATAAAATGGACAAGGGTGACATTACTTTTTTGTCCACTTCAACAATGGGATTATTCCATAACTGCATGAAACCAAAATTCAAATTGAAATATTTACAGCTGCCTTTATGATTTTAGGGCGAGTAAATATACATACATATAAGTTGAGTAAGGCTGTCAATGCTGTAATAATTGTCTACATTCTATATTATTAATTAACCCCTTTAGTGGGCGAGTTTTTTCACCCTGCTAATCACAAAACTGGGGGGGTGGGAGAATTTTCCTGCAATAAAAATGGGCTAATTTTACTTCAAATAGGTTCATACACGTTACAGAACATATGAACATTTTTGCGATTCCTAATTTTGAGTTCCATGAGTGGCGTGCAGAACAAGTACCTAACAAAAAATATAAACAATAACAATTTTCATATCTAAACAATAATAATTATTTACAGCATTTTTTATCGAAAGTCGATTTTTTTGTCCCAGTGGTGTGCATATTTTTTTATAATTAATAAATCTAATAAGTATAATAGGTACTTTTGGGGAACAACAGTAGGTACATATTTTTAAAAGAAGGTTATTCGTTATTTTCCAGCATTTATAAGGACTACGCTTGGTAAATGTTGTTAACGATTGATTGTTTATTTTTTGCTTAAATTTAAAAAACAAGCTGACTTCTAATGATTAATTATTAATGCTATTTACTCTGTGTCTCACAGCTTATCGCTGAGTGGTAAAATTTGCATCTGGATATTATCTAATGATCCAGGGGCTTTGAATTCATTGTGGAATATTATGGCTTAGTTGGTTAAACAAGATAGCTATAAAAAAAATTGCCGGGCATTTGTTTTTATAAAATTTGTCATTTTTTGGTATCCATTTAAATCAGTGATTCCCAACAATGGTAGGTGGTTTGCGATAGCAGCATGTATGAAACAGTTGACATGACTTTTTTTGACTAACTATTTGAAAGATCCTCCTCAAACCAGACCTCCCGGATCACGGATTTGTCCGTTCATTCATTTATAATATATAATCCGTGTAATTAATAGTAAAACCCATCTGATCTAGCATTTTTTTAATAAATGGGGGAATCCCCTCCCTCTCTCAATAATAAATATCTCTCAATCTATTCATGCATCTTTTGGGAATTGCAAAATAAGGGGGGGGGGGGGGGGGCATCATAATACATACTGCTAGTTTTATGCGTGATCTGTACGATGCAATTTCTGACTGCAGATTTGCACGAGTTGGGCACTGATTTAAATTATACAAAGAAAAATTTCAAAAACTATAAAGCTTGAGGTTCTTTAAATCGGAATAAAATCATTTAACTTAATTTAATCCTAAACTAATTAAGCAAACGATAGGCTGAATTTAAAAATATCAACTTGATAATAAAACATCAAATCATACCATTTTCCTCTTCTCTAATAAGATATCTATTGTTAACAGCTAAGCGAGACACAGTGTCTAAGAACACCTGTAAATTTCTAAATTACTTAAAAAGCTGTCAAAAAGCACAACATCGGAATGTATTAAATAAAGTAATTACGCTAAATTAATTTTTAATACTTATTATAGCCTCGTTCGAAACTAATTAAAAAGCTCAAACGCCCGAATGGAAAGTAGTCTGATATCGGTTAGAGAAGGATATTAGAGCAACCATCAGCTAGGAGGAATACTTTTGGAGTCTTGTCCATTTCCTAGTCTCGGTTTCGGTCTGGACCCGAACCAGGACATTTTCCATTCCAAAGTATCGTGAACGAGCTTCTCCTCTTCGGCAGTGAACATCAGTAAAGTAGAAATTGCTTTAGTCAAGTGTTGAGCCTCATACTCTCTGCTGGTCAAGAATTTAATAATTACGTGTTTTAAATACTTGAAATTTACATCTTGATCGTCTCGACGCACCACATTCGGGAAAGTTTTAGTCGACGATTGACTGGGGGTCAAGATGGCAACTGAATGATTTTCTATTAAATCGCTGTGGTAATTGGGATTTCCAGGCGTTCTCAGTTCTTGTTGCAACGTTTTCTTCATATCTGCTAGCCGCAACTGAAGTGTTTTTATATTCTGAAAAGATTAGATTTAGATACCCCCTCAACTTTCTTTGTGGCTTATAAGCACATCATAATAAAAAGAATGTTTATGATGAATTTTTTACCTTATTTTTTTCAATTATTTGGTCTTCTAAGTCGGCAATTGTTTTATGAAGTTGCTGTTCAATCCCTTTAGATTCCTTTTCTTTAAACTGCTTATTTTCGTCCTCGATAACGGATAGTTTGTTAAGTATTTCATTAATTTCCGCTTCTTGTCTTCTCATTTGTTGTTTGGTCAACTCGATTTGTTGGGATATTTCCGCGTTTCTCAATAATGCAGTGTTCTTCTCGGTAGTCACTCTACAATTTTCAAAATTAAGCGCCTGAAAGTCTACACAAAAATATGGATGTTATTTATTCACCTCGTTAAAGTTTTCTGAACATTGAGTGAATTACTTTTTTCTTCACCGAGTTCTTTCTCTAATTTAGTTATGATTTGTCGAAGGGATGCATTGGCTTGATGTTCCGAATCGACCGATAATTTAAGTTTTCCACGGTCTTCGTCCGTTTTCTCAAGTTCGCTTTCCGTGTTTTCTAAATTTTTCCTTACAACTTTAATTTCTGTATTTGCTTCTTGCTAAAAATTAGTAATTTTGCATTAACTGCAATAGAAATGATAAAATTATAAAAGCTTGGGATATGAAGCATAGGAAAATTTAAAAGGTCCCATGTGTAATAAGAAGAAGTGTGTTAAAATAAAAGAAAAGTAAATTAGACACAAAAAACATTTATTTTTGATTAAAATATCTCGATATAATAAAAATAGGAAAAAAAGCGCAAGAACAAAGTGCACAAAAAATACAAAGCATGTGATAAAACTCGTGTAAAATAAATCAAACAAAACTTAACAAAAAAATATTATGGAATGTGTATAATACTATGTAATGTAAATACTATGATATCACACTTGCGTTTTAAAATTTACCAGGATTTAAACTAATAACAAAAAAACTTAAAAAAACCGAAAATATTTTCTTTATGTTTCATGACTCACGAGCTGGGTTCTTAAAAACGAAACCTCTTCTTCATTTTCGGCGTGCAACTTCTTCAGTTCGGTTGTCAGTTCTTCAACATCCAAGTTAAGACGTTTTATTTTTGTTTCTTTATTATTTAGTTCCAATTTATTACACTCGAGTTCAGCTTCTGTTTGTCTGACTCTTTCTAGTAAGGCATCCTTTTCTTGAACAGCTCGTCTCCTTTCAGCACCCTCTTCTGCCGCTTGTCGACTCAATCTCCCCACCTAGAACGTTTTTATTAAATTAACACTTAAAAATACTCGAAACAAAATTAATTCTAACCTGTGTCTCTAAGGAAGATATTTTATCACTCCACGACGTTTTGATATCGGCGAGCTGTAAATGAGCTTCCTCTAAACGTAGTTCTAGCAACTTTCTCTCGGAGGCAAAATGCTGATCGTCGGAGGTCTCATTCGCAACTCTCTGCCTTAAAACTACGACGAGATCGGACAGATGACGTCTTTCTTCCTCACTTTTGGCAAGCTGAGTAGCCAATGAAGCTAAATCTCTGGCACTGGAATGGCGTAGGGATTCCAAGTCGTCCTATAAAAGTAGAAAGTCGTAAATGATGGTAAAGCGGTTCCGAGCCGTCCTAAAAGTAGAAAGTTGTAAATGCTGCTGATAATCAAGCTAATCGAATACTATTGATAGCCTCAAGCACATACCTGTGTATTGCCCAAAATCACCAGAACAATAATTAAGCACAAAATAAAGACTATATTGCAAGATTTTGAAAGAACAAAACATCGATATTTGAATTTTGTTTTAAAGTATTAGAAACTCTAGCGCAATTTGAAAGATTAATTAAAAATTAATTAAGTAAAAATTAAAAAAACAAGAGGAAACCAAAATCAAATATAGATGCTTCTTTGAGCACACTTTTTTGTTTGATCAAATTACAATATCACTTTCTTTTTACTTCAAATTTAAATTATAACACATTTATGTACAGTTTAGTCAATAAAAAAATGGCAACAACTTTTTCTAATATAATTTGAGGAGGTAACTTTGTGAAATAACTTCAGTAAATCTTCAGAGAGGAAAATCATTCAAAAGCCTGATTTAGAAAGTCACGTAATGCAGCACCCAGTTTTTATTGACCGCAACAATACGGAAATATACAATAGACTCTAATAATTAATTAATCAATTTAATTATTATTCACATAATCAGATTTTGTTAAAATTGAATTAAAAAGTGAGACTTGTTGACCAGGAACTCTTTAATTCAACCTTACATATTTTAAATTAATTCTTCTGACCATTACCCCAAAAGTTTTAAAGAATATTGGTGGGAAGCTGAATTATCTGAGCTTTCTATTATTCATATCACTTGCCCCATTAACCTCGATAAATGATGATCACTGATTTACTTTAAATCCCAGAAAGCAAATTAAGAAAGACAGAAAAGCAATTATTGCTAAAAAGATAAAAAGTACCCATTGTTATCACTGAAGCAAATGAACAAAGAAAGAAAAGCGGTCTTGGCTAAAAACAATTAGTGTGAATTTTTGTTTTTGAGTCTTCGAGACTTACATACCTACATAGAAAAACAGTAAGTGCTTAACCTGATAGGCCAGGTTGATAAGCGAACCTTAAATAAATTGCAGAAGCCAAAGAAAATTGATTGACTAATTGAAAATATGAATATTGATTTGTTTTTCCATTATAATTACAACTTTAACGCCCGCTTTCATAAAGCAAAATAACATGGTGTTAAAGATAACTTTCTGTTTTATAGTACCATGTCAGGGTGTAGGGTACTAACACTGCAAGTGTATTATTATTATCTTCAACAGCACGTTATTTTGCTTAATAAAATCGAGTGTTATTTGTTGCTATTCTTGGAGTGTTAGAGTCTACTGTACTTTTTTATATGACCACCACCTTTTCTATGTTATATTATGTAATATGTACAGGGTGTTTCATTGGTTTTCAATTAACTTCAAAATATAGGTAGCTTGAACATTACTTACTTGACAAAAGTCAATTGTATTAAATAATTACAACTTTTGTAATGTCTCTTATGTATAAATCTTTAGAAGCATTTGTTTTACCTATTAAATAATAAGAAACTGTACAGTTAGTAATAAAAAAAATTCTAAAAGATGCAATATTGAATTTTTTTGTTTATGGTCCTGAAAAATAATCACTGGAGGAAATACAGAACCTCTGTTCTCCTTAAAATCATCATAATAAAACTTCTGGTTCAGCTATACCATCCAATGCTAGTCTGCTTCTACATATTTTGTTTTCATATTTACAGCATACATGCAGAAACCTTTGTTCAGTAATGACTCGTCAATAATCTGTGTTATGGGATGGGATTATTATAATTACACTTTCAATTTCAGGAAAGCTCTCTTACCTGCACAGAAGCTACAGTAATATTTTACAGTATTCAGAATATTACATTAAACTGCGAAGTGTATTTCTTCCAAACTGTTCTAACATACGAAAAGAAAGCCAAATTTCTCATCGTCTCCATGATTATTAAATTCTATATTTTTTCATCGTATTATTTGTCTGTATACAATATTAGGTACTAATAACAAGCGATGGTGATATAATTTTACAGATTCAAAGTTGCGATACTCCAGTTGGTACTTACCTTTATAAATATAAACTCTTTCAAGAAGCAATGCATTTTTTTTATTAACAAGAATAATAAAACTGCAAAGTTAACAGATATTAATTTTTGAAATTTCAGCAAGCACTTTAATAACAAAAACTAAGATTAAGATAGCAACACGGATATCATTTATGAGGGAAAAACTACTTACTAAAAGTACCATGGAATGATTTACCTTACAATAATGAACATGAATAGCAAGTCATATTATTTAAAGCATTTAAGTACATATTGATATACCTACCTACAGTAAAAAAAAACGAACAACAGAAATAAGCGTATCCAATTCACTATTTGCTTTATATGATTTTAACCAACGAAACACTCTGTCTCTACTTATATCTATTATTTTTTCTATTAATGTATAAAATTAGTATAGGTATAAATAAATAAATTATAAAAGAACTATGCGCAACACATTGAAAATCTATAAAAACCAAGAGATTAAAGATAGAGGGAACCGTATTCTCAAATGTTAGATAGGTCATAATAGCCGTTTCACCCTGGTAGTTTTGGCCTCGAGACCTAGCCCATTAGCCACAGACAACTTCTTAAAATATAGTGTGTTTCTTAATAAAATGCTAATATTTAAGGAGGTTATTCTTGGGTTCATTTTGAGAAAAAAAATGTATGAACACAGGTCCTAAAAGTCTTAATTGTTGAACTACAGGATGCTAAAGTTTTATGAAAAAAATTATTTTTTTATTAATGATTAAATAATCTTTGCGTCGATTTTGATGAAACTTCTTTTGTTTTATGAATAATTAATTAAAAATCAATTTTTTAATAATACTTTAGCACTTTAGTAGTTCAACATTTAAGATTTTTAGGACATACATTCATGTGAAGTTTGTTTTTCCTCAAAATGAATCCAAGAATAACCTCCTTAAATATTAACCTGCTATTAAGAAACACCCTGCTATTAAGAAACACCCTGTATATTAATTATACAAACACAAATATCCATGGCAAGACTGGGATTTGAACCCAGTCCCAATGGTAGTTATGAAGCGAATTAGTTGAACATGCCAACTGCTGCTCTACCAACCAAAAATTTCTTGTGTATATTTATATTTAATAAGAAATTATAATAAAAATGGACTTTCCCTTTCCAAAGTCAAAATTCTAGGGGAATAATTATTTCCAACAAAACTTATATTGTCTAAGATAATATGCCATTCCAGATGATTTTAAAATAGAGTTTGCTGTGATATTTTTTCCTAAAGTTGGACACCCTGGACAGTTGATTTGAGTTAAGAGCTAAGATAGTTCAACAAATTAAGTAAGAACATAAATCAAATTTGATACTAAAAAACAAAATACCTATGGCTTAAATATTACCTTATGAGATTATTTAAAAGGGGGAAAGGTAGTTGGGAAAACACAGAAAGAGGTAAGGTAATATAAAAACAATCAAAACACTGAAGGAAATTAATAGTTTTTTTATGCATAATTTAATTTAAGTTCAATTATTTCACCTTCTCCAAATAAAATTTTGCTATTCTGGCAACACAGCGTAGTTCAAATATACAATCAAAGTAAAATTTGGTCAAAAACGTACCTAACCTTGAAAAATTAACTTGTTAAATGTCAAAGGGTAGTTCAAAGCTCAGCATTTCAACAGGTACCAACATAACTCATAATTTCCATAGCCTACCCTAATTTGAAAACATCTGGAATGGGATTTAATAATTTTATGCCTGGCTTTTTTTATTTCAAAGTCGGAATAATTATTATTAGTCAAAAATATTAAAAACTTTCATTGCTTTATTGTCTTTTTTTTGTACGTTTGAATCAATCCAACATATTATAAATATAAAAAAGTAAGTAAGTAGGTAAATTAAACTGCTCAACAAATGAAACGTAACATGACCAAATTTGCCCTAACTTTGGCACTGATTAAATTTGGATTGTTTCGAGCAATTCATTCAAGATGGACCTCATATCTCAAAACGGTTTTCGAATTTTCCGCTTATTTCTCTAATTTACAGGTTGGTTTCAAAAAAACTACTTTTTGGTGTGGCAATGATAACTTTGTTACCCGTGACCCGATTTTCGAAATGTATTTCAAATTTTCCTTAACCCCTTAACTGGCGATGGGCACTATAGTGCACGTACGGTTTCGCTCACCGCGGTGGCGACGTGCACAATAGTGCCTTCCCCAAATAAAACCTACATGGATGGGAATTTCGACTAAAAGGCACCAAAGTGTATTACAGTACCCATACTGACATCTAGTGGTGAAGAAATATTTACAAAAAATGCAACCTTCAGTGGTGAAAAATAATATAATAGGTAGAGTTCTTCAGTTTCATTGGCGTGCGCGTCTACTAAGATATCTTACAGTAAACTGTGATGATGAGTCGCAGTTGTAGGCGTTTTGTAGCAGTTTACTACAAATACCTACTAAAGTAACATATTATCTATTTACTAAGAGATGTCACTGAAACACAAAGAAAACTAAAATGTGGCGTAAGAAATGAAAATATATTTTGTTCTCACTTTAGGATCGGATACAGGCCATAAAAATTTATTTTATACCGCATAACTGCCAACCTAGGTATGTATTTTATTCGTGTAGCACGAATACGTAGAAAAAAATATAAAATACCCACACAGTAAAATAATATTACTTACACACAAACATTTGATATATTTTTATGTAGGTATTTGTTTTATTTACTCATAAAAGTTACTATACTGCTATAGAACAAATATTATTTATTTAAAATAACAGTATAATAAAAGGGTTTGTGCATGAATATCATACAATTATATACAAATAATTAAAATCTGTTAAAAAAAGATTTAAATTTTTTTAAGCTTTCCGTATCTATGTCTCCGCGCGCCAATGATTTGAGCACTCATAAACGCTCTGCCACCAGCCGGTCGCGCACACTGAAATACCTCGGACGCTTAAGGGGTTAATACCAGATTTCGGAGCCATTCAAATTTGGGTTAGTTTTAATACAACCCTGTATTTTCAATTTTTGTCCTTAGTCGATTATCAATCTTGCGTGTTCTTGTTTGAAGCTTAAGCTTTAAAATGAGCCCTGCATTTTGAAAATCGTGTCACGGGTAACAAAGTTATCATTGTCACACCAAAAAGTAGTTTTTTTGAGATCACCCTGTAAATAAAAGAAATAATCGGAAAATTCGAAAACCGTTTTGAGATCTGAGGTCCGTAAGTTCTTGCAAACATACGGACTGATAAACAAGGGATTGGATAGTGAACCGTCGAAACAAAAATTGGATTGCTGGAAACAATCCAAATTTTATCAGTGCCAAAGTTAGGGCAAATTTGGTCATGTAACATTTCATTTGTTGAGCAGTTTAGATAAGTTCAGCTCCAATTATAGGTATGCAATACATTAATAGTAATAATTATGCCAACCATCACAAATGATAACGGTGAAAATACTTACAAAAATACTACACAGTTAATGATCAATTAGTCAATAATAATGTGCCTTATTAACTTAATTGCAATTCAGAGTAGGTAGGTACAATGACCTGGAGCCTGGAATTGACTCAAGCAAAATTCAGTATTTGTACGAAACTTAAAAATTAGGAGCAAAATAATAACAATAAACTCTGTAGGTACTAGCGCAAAACGAAGTTTACCTGCAAATCATTCAATTGCTCTTCTTGACGTCTCAAACGAGCTACTTCTCCTCTAAGTTTCTCCAATTGCAATGTGGCTTCCTTCAGTGCTTGGCACTTTTCCGATAATTCCTGTTCTTTCAACAAGACCAAATTTTTCACTTTAACTAATTCTTGATTCTGAATATTTTCCACTTGCTGGTTGTTATCTTGACTTTCGACTAGCTTTTGCTTAAAATCTAATAAAAAAAAACATGATCAATGTAAAATCACAACTTCATGTTTAAGAATTAAATATACCTTCAGCAACCCTTAGGGCTTCTTTTAGTTCTAAAATTTTCTTCTGAGCGTCTTCCTTTTCTTTTGTAATTGACTGTAGTAACTTATCCTTGTCGCCGACTATCTCACGCCATTCTAGTTCCTTTTGGTCCAATTTTTTCGCAAATTCCGACTCAATTTTGTGCAGTCTTTTCCTGAATTCCTCACTGTCGACATTATTGTCATCCTTGACTCCATCTGAGGACACGATAGAATTAATACTGGATGTGCTACCTTGGTGCGACCTTCCTCTTAGGGCTTCAATTCTTTGAGCGGTGGACGAAGTGATCTTTGCAGTCAGTTTCGATATGTCACTACCAGTCTCTTCACGGATTTTATTTTTCAATGATGCAAACATTATTTCTGTTGCAAATTATTATGTGTAGTTATGTGTGTTTAATTCATTTCATACACCCTTCACTCATGTTACTTATTTTCACCAATTTAAAACATAATATTTGAATTGAAAGTTATGTGAAGAATGTTCACTGCTTTTTAATTAATAGTCTTTTATAAACATCGTTAAAAATGGACCGTCACACTTATAATATTAATGAAAAATTACAAAACTTTATCCACCTTTGGTGCTATTTGTTTGGTTATTGTTGACGTTGAACTCAAAATTGTCTAGTGGCCATTCATTTTGATGAATTATGCGCACGTCAGCATTCTTATGTCATGACTTTTTAAATGTCATTTATTGAATGTCAACAGCCAAAAGTCAAAAATAAAACACTAATATACACTCACATTCTTTAATACTGACGTTGCCAACTTGCCGATTAAAATTTGTATCAACAATGGAGTTTGTCCATTCTCTTTCTAAACGATGTATAGTAGGATTAACTTTAAAAAGTCAGATGTGACGTCTTACTAACCGTCCGAATTAATATTTTTAATTTCACCAGAAAATGTCAAACAGTTAATTGTCAAGTTGTGAACGAGCGTAATTATTGGAGGAATCATTCAAAAAATGAATTGAACCGCTTACGTCAGTTTGAGAGCCACTGACAACTACATAAAATTTATTCACGTAATGACATTCTATCCTCTGTGTTGTGCATTTAATTCTCATTCAAAACCAATGTTGACGTATACTTATTTATGCGGGATGGAGTGTTTAGACAAACTGGACGGTTACTATAAAAACACGTACATGAAACAAAATAAATCGAACTATCAAAAGGATGTGTATTCTTAATCGATACGTATGACTTTTTAGACTTTATTGGACTATACCTGAAATTTATCTCAGCACACTGTAACCACAGACTATCATACCTTAAAAGATCGCCGACTCAATGTAAATATTTTGGATACTAACTTGAGCGCCCCCTGCCCGCGGGGTGCCGTCACTAAAAAGGATTTATGGCGGTGGTGGGGGTATAGCGGTTGGCGGGGATATTTAAATTTAAAATATATCTTTGAATTCTGGCTATTTGGAAGTCCACATAATAATTAATTAACACAATTTTCAATAATAACGTCAGCGAATATACCTTACTATTGAAAAGTGCATTAATATTATTCGTGGTTAAATGAAAAGAACAGGTATTTTATTATTAACTTTTATTAATTAGTTTTTTATGGTTAAAAAGGCAACCAATTGTATACCTAAGTTAAAAAGTATTATAAGTATCTCATACGTATAAAAAAATACCAAATAACATGCAAATTGAAAATATCTTGAAAATTTTTAAAACTATGTAACAAATATTCCTGTTAACTTAAATCCAATTTTCAAATTTAATATAGTTTTTATATCAAAATACCTACATATAATACCTCAAAAAAATAGTATCATTTATTACCTCTAAACAGATGAAAACATAATACAAAATTTGATGGCGGAGAATTCCAAGAAGGCATTCTAAAGCAGGCTACTGAGATCTATACCTATGTTCATAAAGCAAATCGGATTATCTCACCGTGTCCTTTCCAAGAATTCTCCGCCTTCATATTCTGTACGAACAGTAGTACTTACTAAGTTCCTATTTACGTAAACTTACATAACTTAAAAAAAAAATTGGTGCCAAATTAATAAGCTGAAATGATCAATCATAATCGACTAAGCTGAAATACAATATTCACTACCCGCATTACTTTGATTGAAGTAGTTAAAATTCGGTTTTTTTACGTTTAATGAAATATAAAAACTCCGGCAGCTCCCGTATTTCTTCTTGAAGTCCACCAGTTCACCATATGGAGACTTTTCTGTCATTCAGTGAACACGTTCATGTTCAGGGGACTCTTTCACTGCTAATGTGGAACCTGTGAAAGAAATTCTATATTCAAGCAAACGTGTAACATACCTATAAAAATGATGAAGAATTGATATGAGTACCAGAAAGCACATTTCTAACTATTTATAATATATCTTTTACTTACCAGATTAAATTACTGCTCTGCCTTTCAATGATATTTTCTGAACTTATTTAAGCACTGCAAATCACCCAAATAACATGCAAATTGTAAAATAAATGGTGAACACGAACCAAATTGAAATTTTTTTGTATAGTAGGAATAACTTTAAAAAGTCAGATGTGACGTCACACTAACCGTCCGAATTAATATTTTTAATTTCACCAGAAAATGTCAAACAGTTAAATGTCAAGTTGTGAACGAGCGTAAATTATTGAAGGAATCATTCAAACAATGAATTGATTCGCTTATACGTCAGTTTGAGAGCCACTGACAACTACAGAAAATTTATTCACGTAATGACCCAGGTAACACACTGTCGTCCTAATGACGTCAATTTTAAGTCATTATTGGTCTGAGACGTCATTTGTCCAAATTAGGACGTCCAAATGACGTCACATTTTATGACGTCAATTCGACGTCTATAAATTAACGTCAATGTGACGACATTAGTAGGTCATATCTATGACACATATTTGATATTTCTTCGTTCTATAAAAATTCCAATTTTAATTTATTTCGTAAAAATTTTGATCAATAGGTACCTATGTTTTATTTACTTTTAAAATACTTCAAAGCCCTTATTTACTAAAAGATCGTTTCAGCATTTACGTATCATATCAGAATTATTATGCGTAGGTGCAATGACCGTCATCTAATAAATGCTAATATTAAAAATCCACCCCAGTCATTTTCCAATTTCCATCATTTCACTACCGCACCACCATTCTCTCTCTCGCTCGCTCAGGGTTGGTGCTAATTAGTTCATCACTCTCATCGATGCTCGGTTATAATCGCATAATGAAGGTCAGTTGACGACAGCGCAACGCAAGCGACCAGCGTTGCCAGACGTAACATATAATATGGAATATTGTAACACAATTTTTAAAGATTTCCCTGAATTTCAAGATTTTTTTGAATAAATAATATGTAACAAAATCATCAATCGTTCCTGATTGATAGGTAGGTACATTATAAATAGTTTGTTAAGTTAAGTAGGTTAACAACCTCTCTTTCAGTAACAATAAAGAAAGAAAACATTATTCCATCATCGACCAATTGTAGGTACCCACCTATATTTTTTTTGAACTTTAAGATTATTTATTCTATAGATATCTTGGTGTTAAAGCAAAAAATGTTTAATTAATTTAATTTTCGAATAGTAAAATAAATATTTCATATAAGTACAAAAACAATAATTCCAGTTTTCAAAGTCACATCAAATTTTAGCTTGTGCTGAGTTTATTTTATTTTTATTGTAACATCGTTTTCTGATCAATCTAATATCGACAATCCGGGAGTCATAGTTTCTCTTCTTCCATATGGCAACCCTGAACAGGCACAACAAGACCGTTACCGTTAGGTAATCACCATCATCACCACCACCACGGCACGTTAGCACGGGTGGTAGCGACTCCGACTCCAGCAGCCAGATCGCCTTTATACTATACTTTATTGTTTGACTTTTGATTTGAATGTTTTGTTTTTGTGTTCTCGTTAACTCTCACCTCTCAGATCGTCAGCAGAAGAACTTATTTGTGGTGTTTGGTGTTATTGCATGGTTAGACATTCGTCTTTCAAAAATCTGTTTTTTACACAGGACACAGCTAAGGTAAGCTTTAGATAATAGACGCAATAATATTAGATATAACAGCAGATTCAAATGGGAAAATTACTTTTGCAATGCAAAACTATTTGTTTTATACGTAAGCATGGAGGGTAACCTTAGGACTGTTTCTAACAAAAAATAATTAACATTTTGATGTGAACCGAACTTACTAATAAAGATTAAGTAGGTACGTAGGTATTTGTTGATTCTTACGATACGAGAGATCACCTGCCGTAGAAGATAGTACATCTAATACTAATAATATTCTAGGCGAACCTTTCTTGGCTAATACAAACTCATGATATACTTATTTTTGCAGTAAACAATAAGAACAACAAGGAGGACCTTTGCGTTAATCGAATGTTCCCCGTCAGAAAGTGGAGGCTTATCAATATTAAGGGATGACTGGCTAAAACCATCAAGAAAAACCCAGATGCTTGGAATATTATGTTACTATTGTTTATTTTTATACTGTATAGGTATACTGTAACCACCTACTAAATAAATTGCGTTGATACCTATGACTATGAGTCGAATTATTATTATTCCCTATGTTTATAGTCATGTCAGTCATATTGACGTCATGTCTGACGTCTTTTTACGTCACATTTGACGTCTTTTAACGTCATGTATTGAGTCATATTTGACGTCTTTTAACGTCATGTTTTGACGTCATTTTACGTCAGATACTGACGTCATTTGGCTGTGACATAATGACGTCAGTTTTTGATCATCTGGACGTCATAATAAATGGACTAATGACGTAAGTACTGTCGAAAAAATGACGTCAAATTAACGTCACTGTGCTGCCTGGGGACACTCTATCCTTTGCGCTGTTAATTTAATTCTCATCCAAAACCAATGTTGACGTATACTTATTTATGCGGGATGGAGTGTTTAGACAAACTGGACGGTTACTATAAAAACCACGTATATGAAACAAAATAAATCGAACTATCAAATGGATGTGTATTCTTAATCGATACGTATGACTTTTTAGACTTTATTGGACTATTGCCCGTATTCACAAACGATAATTTCCTAAATAATTACGTAATCAAATATCCCCATCTCATTCTATTGCAAAAAAACTGCATATCTCCATCTCACTCATTTAAATAATTACGTAATTATTTAGGAAATTATCGTTTGTGAATACGGGCATATATTTATTTTATTAGTTGTCAAATAGTTTTCAAGGAAAAGAAAGCGAAGTCCGATTGAACATGAATATGACGATGCCTAACGGGTAAGATCGAAATTTTAATTATCTTGACGGCAGCGCCCCCTGCCCCTGGGGTGCCGCAACTAAATTCAATTCAATGTTCAAGGAGGGCTCTGGGCTCTGGTACCTGTCTGCCGATGGAGTTTGTCTATTCTCTTTCTAAACGATATAACCTGAAATTTATCTCAGCACACTGTAATTTGTGGACTTGATTATTATCTCAGCACACTGTAATTTGTGGACTTGATTATTTTCTTCATGTCGTCATCCCTGCACAATATCATCTTCACCCTCCAAATTATGTTATGATCAAAACTATCCTGGAAGTTGGATGATTGCTATGCCTAACCACCTCTCCCTCTCATTCCTTTCGGGATGGAACCATTTGTACGTTTTTTGGCGCTCAGACGAGAATTTTGGCAATGGCAGACGGACGGGCTGCATAAAATATTCGGCACTTTATTTTTTCTTATTGCAGACTGATATTTTTTCTATTAACACATTCACTGCCAGAGCATATTGGTGACGGTTGACAATGTGCCGCCTTTTTTTTCTTGTAACCTGCTAATGTAATGTTTGTTTTAGCTAGTAGACACTAAACTAAGTTGAAATATAGCGTTTTTTGCAAAAAAAAGTAAGAACGCCCCAGGGGCGGTGCCGGCACAGGACAAGTAATTTGCTTGTTATACGGCCTGATATTTCTGTTATAAAATTTTTTAAATATTGCACGGTGTATGCTATATACGGACTGAGGCGTTCGCGACGTCTCACACCTGTATTATAGCACTCGCATAGGCGTTCTGTGCCATGTGCCGGTCAACGCCACTCGGGCGGTCAACATCATATTTTTGTTTGTTTTAATGTTTTGAAATATTTTTTGCCAAAAATGTATTTTAAAACTAAAGATTTTAAAACTAAAAACAGGCTAAACATTGATTGTATAATATAAACAACAAAAATACATAATGGGCAATTTTTTTCAATACAAGTCCTCTACAATATGCCCCGACACCTCTAACAAGAAACCAAACTCAACATGTGGTAGTTTAGACTTTACTAAAACCTCCTCTTAATAGAACGAACCGATCCAAACTGTCCTCATGAAATTATCCAACGTTCTATTGAAGGTATACATGAACGCCTCTCGGGCGGTCGCGGAGTTTTTAGAGAAGTCGGGTGACCGCCTCTGGGGCGGTCCCGGCCGTGAATGTGTTAATGTAACCTTTTTGCATCTTATGTTTCACTCGAGTTTTTATAATCATAAAGAATGAAACACAAACTATCAAGAATGATTCATTGATCAATATTTATTTAATAAAATATCAAGTAATAATTACGAACAATAACAAAAACAATGAAACAGTTTATCCTAAAAACTTATATAAAATGCAACTACTCGAGTAGGTAATATAAAATAAGTCGCTCGTTTTATATAAATCATCATCGAATTCATTTAAAATATTATTCACTCTATCCTCAGTCATACCACAGAAATTGCCTGCATCTATTTTGAGTCTTTTTGGCCTTTCGGAGCTTCTGGTGGTACCGGCAACCGCTTTGGACGACATCTCGACGCAAACTGCACCTGCAGCTAGTAAACAAACGTTATTTACTAGTTTGCCGACTATAGTTCGGCGCCCGTCCTGAAAGGGTTACACAATAATTGCACAGTCTATTGGAGTCGAATTTGCAGTATTTGTATAATTCGTGTTGGCTCTTTGACTATCTCTGGTACATGCCGTCACTACAAATTAAATCTTCAAACTTACTTGTGTTTCAAATGTTTAAGTTTATGCCTGGTCAAATGATTTTTATATTTTGTTTCATAGGAACACTCTTCACATTTATACACTTCTGCTTCTTCTGAATGTTTAATTCTATGATGTCGGGTCAAATTACCTTTTTCTCTTGTTTCATAAGAACACTCCTTACATTTGTATATTTCACCTTCTTTTGAATGTTTAATTCTACGATGTCGGGTCAAATTACCTTTTTCTCTTGTTTCATAAGAGCACTCCTCACACTTGAACACTTTACCTTCTTTTGTATGTTTAATTTTATGATGTCTGGTGAAATTACATTTATTTCTTGTTTCGTAAGAACACTCCTCACATTTGTATATTTCACCTTCTTTTGAATGGTTTACTTTATGATGTCTGGTTAAATATTTTTTAAATCTGGTTTCATATGAACACTCATCACATTTATATAGTTCATGTTTCGAATGTTTGATTTTAAAATGTTGGATAAAGTAGTAATCTCTATTTCCAGTTTGATAGGGACATTCATCACATCGATACACTTCCGTACATTGTTTGTGTACACGATTATGTTTGATGAAACATTGCCTCTTGCTTGTGTTATACGGACAATGCGCACAATTATACTTTACGACCTGTTCTGAGCTTTTACTCCCAAAAGGGCAATTGAAGTTACCTTCTGAGACAGCAAAGTCACTTTTTTTTATCAAGTCTGGCAGCACTGCGTGTGCCCTCCAGCAGCTCATCCCAGCTTAGCTTGTGCTCTTCAATGTCAATTTCTTCTTTTAATGGCACATTTTCTATTGGCAAATGCCAATCATACTCCAAGTCCTCTGTCTCTTTTTTTATCGGATAAGAAGAAAAAGTGTCCTCTTGGCCAGAACAGTAATAATTGTCGGTGTCAGAGATTTTGAGAGAATCCCCATCAATTTGATTTTCACACTTCAAGGTTGAGGAGACTAGGAAGGGATCGAATTTAATATCCTCCTCCTTGACTGTTTGATTTCGGATCGTTTCTTTTCCACTTTCACCAAAATAATCGTTTGCTTCTTCAGAACTCATGTTTATGTTGCTGCGTTTAAGCGTTTATGGTCACGTTCCTCTGTAAATTTTCAACTGAATTACTGAATTCAAAAATAGGTTAGTTTAGTTCTTCTTTTTTGGTATACTTTAGCAGAATTTTAGCCTTCGTTCTACTTCAGTGCGGCTCAGTGTGACGTCACAGGGCGGAGCTAAGTGGTTCTGGTTCCATACAAACAAACCCTTCACGTGGTCATTGTTGTCAGTTGTCGTGTTTTTTCCTGAAGTTTGACGTGATGTTTTCACCACCGCCACCGCCAATCGCCATTGACATCGAAGTGATTAGTGAAGCCATTACTGATGTCATTAGTGATGCCAATGATGCCATTAGTGAATGAATACTGAATATTTTAGTTTAGTTAAAATTAGGCAGTTCAGTTACTTTACGCCGCGTCCTAGCTGCATCCGGGGACTGCGTTGCGTGCGTTGCGTGCGTGCGTTGCGGGGAACGATTAAAATAAAACACATGCAAAGCAATGGGAGTGTCCTCAGTAGACGCGTTTGCCCGCAAAGTCGTACGATAAAACGACACCGCAACGCACGCATTGTTTTAAATTGAAATATTTAGTTTTTTCATCTGTCAAAATCTTGCGATTTTTGCGGCGGGCAGGAATTTTTTTTAATTTCGATTGCCTTCGTGCCAAAGCGAAACATTTTGTGCAATAAGAGAAAACTATTTTACAAGAACAAGAGTCAAGGTACACTGGGAATGTGAAAATGTCTCGAATTTAGGTTTTTAAAGTAAGTATGAGGTCTATTAACTTCTATTGTAGACCTTTTTATATTTAACCTACCTGCTATTTATCTAGGTATCTATCAAATCTATACCTATTTCTATAGATTACTTGCGTCTTATTGTTTCTTTCTCTTAAGTAACATGTTTCTTTCTGTGATTTTCAAGTCTTTCAAGCTCCAACAACCTACTGGTTTCCAAATTAAAACGTATTTAATCTGAAGCTGCACCAGAAATAGTTGGATTGGAAACCATTTTCTCGCCCGCACCGCACGCATTCAGTTAGGACACACTCAAA
Organism: Malachius bipustulatus; assembly: GCA_910589415.1. Taxonomy (NCBI): domain Eukaryota; kingdom Metazoa; phylum Arthropoda; class Insecta; order Coleoptera; family Melyridae; genus Malachius; species Malachius bipustulatus. Next base: position 10,315,350 of record OU342631.1, on the reverse strand, counting down.
ATTTCTCGTGCGAGTTTGCGTTGCGTGCGTTCCCCGCATCGCACGCAACGCATTACCCGGATGCAGCTAGGACACGGCGTAAGTCTTTAGTTATAGTACGTCTGTCGGTATTTATTTATTGATTGGGTGGTTTGATTTGGGTGTTCCCGTAAAATTCCAAGTTTATAATGTCGGTGAAGTAGGTAATTCCAAGTAATAAAATAAAGGTAATATGACTGGAAAACATATTTAATAAAGATGCCCACCATCCTCAGTTTGTTTTACGAAGAAACCAAAGCATTTTCCAAAGGTGAAAATGCTGAAGAATCTGGCCATGCGTTGAGAGAATGGAGTTCGAGGCGGAACTTAAAATAATTCGTGGAACAGTACCCGCCAGCATAAAAAACAAAACCTAATAGCGTTGAGGCAAGAATATCCTGCTAGCAAATTCAGCAGGTAGTGGCAAGGCAATGGGTTAATTGTTTTTTTAATTTACAGACTGAATTGAAGGATGATTATCTCATTGGGAAAAGTATAGTTGTTGTCCTAAGGGTATAAAATGCCATCACATTGGGGCACTTTTGTAGTTCTTCTAATGAGAGACCTCATTAAGAGCTTTGATGTTTGACGAGACAACTTTCATCAGAACTGGCAAACCTGTAAACGTTTGTTTGTATGGAACCCTGGCCGTTGGCCCCGCCCACTGACGTCATCACATCACTGTCGGCGTCTATTGTCAATCAAATGCTAAAGCCGTTAGCGCTACTCGGAGTTCCGATTGCTCGAGGCTTGTCTTTGACAAAACCAGTGCCGCCGTTTCGGTACAATTGTACTGAATTCAGTACGAAAATTACAAATTCAATACGTCAGTACGACTATTTGAAAGACCCACTAATTTCAGTACGTTTTCTAAATACTTGGAAATGGAAGCAAAACAATGACTATTCATATTACATTTCATCACTGCGCAGGCATTTGTAACAACTGAGTGCTACCAGATACACTGTCTAGTGTATTTGGTGCAACTACAGTCTACACTCTTCACTTTTTGTTGTCATTGTCATATTGCCAATTCATTCAAAATGCTAACAATTTAGTACGTTTTGTCCCGAATCAGCAGCTTTTATTACTCGGCTGATGATGAGCATTTCCATTTAGTATATTGCTTTGGAGAGAACAGCAAAAGTAATAGTTTGAGAAAAGTGAGAAAACGAATTGACTACGAGGACGAGCTACGAGTACCGGCATATAAAAGATAAAAGATTCATTTAAAAGTAGTGGTTTTATAGGCTGATAATTCGTTAATCTGATCCAAGATGGATCGGCCAAGATTGGAGCTCTTATCACATCACATCACTGAAGCAGAAGCTTAAGCACATAAGAACCAGAACCGAAGTTTAAATAGATTAATATACGAATTGCGCATACGGTCGTGGTCATGATTTTGTTTTAAGTGAACGAATCCACGGTCGCTGCTATAAAGGCAGACCTGTCGGCGCTCTAGGAACAGTAGTTACTGGAAAGTGAAGTGAAGTCTGAACCACAGAATAAACTAATCAGAAGCCAAACTTGCCGGCGGCACCATTGATCTTTTAGAGACAAGAGACAAGCCACACATCTGCGGCGGCCATTGTTACGGCCGAGAAGCCCAGACCCGCATTCAAAACTAATGCCACAGAATAGGTATTCTGTGCTAATCTAGTCACTTTGTGCAGGAGCCAGGAGCGCACAGGACTCACAGGAGTGTACTAGATGTTTTGACTAACATCTCTATTATGTGCTATGTGTGCTCGACCTAAACATGACGTAGGAACCTGCATTACCGACACTAAAGCTTACTAGGGTAGCGCATTCACTTGTTGACGTTTACTTAACATGGTTATGTTTGAACAGCTGGAGCTGGATGTCATAATTTTGGCACATTTGGTCATAAGCGTAGGTATCAAGTGGAAAAAATCGAAGTTTAAAAAATGAAAGAGAATACAGGATGTCCGGTAAGTACCTCCTAATCTCTCTGGAGCATACAGAGGAGGTCAAAAAAACCTAGTCTGTCATAAAAAAAAATTCCTAAAGTGTCCCCAAACGGAGATATGGAGCTCTAAAAGGGTGCCCCGCAATTTACTTTTTTGGCTCTAACTTTTGAACCGACCTGTATAATTGGATGAAATTTAAATACTTTATAGAGGCCACAAAGAGCCATCAGGCCATATTAAAGTCGATGTTTGCCGTCGTCAGGGAAGTCAGGAACGGACTTACCATAAAATTTATGTTTTCAACCCTTACTTATCGTAGAATCTCTGCATACTTATTGATTATGAATAAAACACTAATGTTTTATAAAATTCTACTATATATTGATGGATGGTAGAAATGTTACACGTGTTTCGCTACTTTTCATGTAGCATCTTCAGACGTAAATAAAATTATTGATACAGTAACATAGCAACAGTATTACCTAAGTGATCACAAAACAAGTAACTAGATTTAAATAAATTATTAAGAGAACTAACTAGATCATAATGTAATTTCTTCAGAATCTTCTTAGTTGTTGATATCAAGAAGAAAATCAAGTAGTGGAGAACGATATGTGTCTAGCTGTTCATTTATTACTGTGTATTGTTGATTATGTAAATGTTTGTGGATCTCTAGAGATTCGAGAAAATTTAATTTAAAATAATGATCACAATGATGAAGTAATTCAATTTTGTTGTTTGCTGTTGGAGTGTAATTGTTTTCTATTAAGTGTTTTGCAAAATTTGATCTTTCTGGATGTTTGAGTCTGTAAGAGTTTAGGTGTTCGTTGTATCTAATTTCTAGATTTCTACAAGTCTGCCCTATATAAACTGAATTACAATGAGAACAGTTTAATCGATAAATTCCAGGCTTCTGTAATTTAGATAACTTTTCCTTTGCATTCAGCAATATAGAACTATTACTCATAAAAGATTTGAATGAAATATTAAATGTAGTGGTGTTAACTTATTAACTTTATTAACTCGTTGAGTCAAAATTTTGACAGGTGTCACTTTACAGAGCTAAAAACTATTTTTTTGAATAGTCTAATACTTCATCTTTAAAAAAGGTGCTCTTAATTTATTTCGGTAAAACTGACGGTTTTCGAGATAAATCGGTTTTTAGGAATGCGAAACACTAAAAAGTTACTAATGCTAAACACAAACAGCTAAAAATCAGGTTATTGTTGATAAACCTACCTACATAATGGATTGCTATTGACGGAACTTGGTCAAAATTCGCATAAAAGTCGATTTATCTTGAGAACCGCTAGTTTTATCGAAATAAATTAAGAGTACCTTTTGTGAAGATTAATGACCAGCGTATTTAAAAAATAAGTTTTCAGCTCTGTAAAATGACATCTGTCAAAACTTTGACACAATGAGTGTGGTGGTAAGTCCGTTCCTGACTTCCTTTAGGACGTCAAACATCTACTCTGATATGGCTTTAATGAGTCTTTATGGCCTCTATAAAAAATAAAAATTTCATCAAAATACACAGGTCGGTTCAAAAGTTAGAGCCAAAAAAGTAAATTGCGGGGCACCCTTTTAGGGCTCCATATCTCCCCGTTTGGGGACACTTTAGGAAATTTTTTTTTATGACAGACTAAGTTTTTTTTGACCTCCCCTGTATGCTCCCGAGAGATTAGGAGGTACTTACCAGACACCCTGTATATTTTCTTTCATTCTTTCATTTTTTCATTATAATAACACGAATAGAATTCGAGGAATCCTCTTTTAAGTAGAATAAAAAACATAGCAGGATTATTAACAACGGGCTTATTGTAGGATCTACGAAGCTGTAGACTTTAGCTAGTATTGGGTATAATTTTTAAAACATTAAAACTCGATGTCTAACGCAGTTACTGAGAACAGCGTCTTGGTAGACACACGAACGGCAGTGTGATCTAGATCATTAATAAGCTTATTACCCCTATAAGACCATCCCATACAGATCCTTAAAAAAAAGATTAATCAAAATGTATATGCTGACAAACTTCATCCAGGTATACGGAAATTTTGAGCTCCGTATATTTTCTGCAATCGTCTGTTGATGTGGCTGGGTCGCTGGGTGGATTTTTTGTCCAGAAAATCCCAGTATTATTATTATAACAGGTTAGTATTGATAGAGGACTATAATGAGTTTAAAATATGAGGAAAGTTACCTTTAGGCAACGCGAACAAAAGTACAAAGCCCTCTTTTTATTGTTAGAACATCCTCTAACGCAGCAAAAGTTTACCATTTTTTTTTTAAATACGCGGACTTACTAACAAATTATGTCAATTTTTAGACAGTTGTACGTTCATGGAAAATCTGACGTTTTTGAAGTTAAATTTGACATTCCCAATTTTTTGTGAGAATGAGAATGCGCTACCATAGTAACCGTCAGTGTCGGTAATACAGGTTCCCTAGCATGGCGGATCTCTTTGCTCTATGCGCCGAGTAGATGCGCGAATTCGTTTTTTTTTTAATTGAAGTTTTCCTTCTGATCTGATTTATTCTGTGTCTGATCTCTGTGCCACGTTGCTCAGGCCATAAAATAATATGAAGAAGAAGAAGAAGAAGTAAAAAAAGAGTAAAGCTAATGCTAAAGTCAAAAACCAAAGCCACAGAACAAAATAACAAAATTGCTTAATTAAATTAGTAATTAAATTATTAATTGAAATTTTATGAAGTGAAGTGAATGATTAGGGAAAATTAATTTCTCAGTCAATTCTGAGTGCAAATTCATAAGTGATTGTGATTGTACCTAAGTTTTTATTGTTTTAATAGTTCTTGCTAGTTGTAAATTAGGGAGGACAGTATACAATAATATTTTCGGAATTCTACACAAGCACCAACACTATCCCAAAGCTTCTAGTAGCAGGACTCAAGAGCGTCAGGCACAGTGAGAAAACCCAGAAGAATATTACAGCCGGACGTTAGCACAGGTAGCAAACCGCACATGTTACAATTCTTTCTAATATTTAAAGCAACATTCTCATTGTTTTATTATTGTTGAACAGACTCGGGTAATGGGTAAGTATTCCAGCGATTCAGATAACGAAAAACGCGGGAGTAAAAGCTCTAGAAAGAGGCGCAGGTGAGATGTTTCATATAATTTTTGTAACAAATTACCTTGCGCTTTATCCTGAGCTTCACACTACCCGCACCTTGTTTCTACAGATCGACGTCAAGCGAATCTGGCAGCCGACGAAGCAGGAGAAGGAGAAGTCGGAGTAGGTCTCGTAACTCTCGTAGATCTCGGAGCAAAAGTGATGAGAAATATTCCAGAGCAAGGTAGGAACTGAATATGATGGTAGAGGGTAGGCCACTCATAGTTTTTGCGGTTCTCATACTATATTCTTTTTAAATCGGAAGGTTATTCTCAACTTTCAAAGACCTGGCTGGATGTGGACACTCCATTGTGAAATAATCCTATTATCTTTCATTGTAGGGCAGATTTTAAGAAAGTTTATTAATTGACGTTAGCTACATTTTAGAAATATGTGTCAATTATTTTATAGGAACAAAAACTGTTTGGAATCAGGCTTGGGACTTCTTGCGGCAGTTTTGGTTTGATATATGGAAGTTCCACTGTACTTCTACTGAATGGGAACTGATTTTTGTGTTTTGTAAAACAATGAAAGGTTCTCAAGTGTGTCGTCATCGATTGAAAGCTGAAAAATGCTCTATACTTACGACTAAAAGGATGTCAACTTTGTCAGGTTTTCCTGGAAGTCTTGGCCAATTTGGTTATTTTAAATAGCCCTGTATGTTGCCAACTTATCAAAAATCGCATGTTCGAAATCCCCTGTCCTTAAAATTAATACTTTCGAGATGAAACATTTTTGATTTTTAGAAAAAATTGTCTGGAAAAAAATTCTCAAAAACAGTTACCTTAAGATTTTGGTTTTTCCTCCACAGGATAGATACTGGAGGTGCTATCAATCAATAGCATTTCTTGGAAACGACTCTAAAACAACGAAAACATATTTTTCAATCAATTGAATCGACCTGAACAGTTTGTTGTAGTTTCATATTCCTACAAGCACCTAAAATCTCCAGTTTTTGCGATTCTTCGTTTTTTGAATTTTTACCATTCATGATAATTATCATTCTTTTTCTAACAACTTTGAAGGCTGATGGTTCCAGGTAGAACAATTTAGTAACTACAATCTACACATCGAAAAATTGTAAATTAAAAGCCGAAACTAAATATCTGTAATTCCCATTTTCAGGAGGTCAAGAAGTAGGTCTCGTGGTTCAAGATCGTATCGTTCAAAGGACAGTAAATACAGACGATCAAGTTCAAGGGATCGCCATCGCAGAAGCAGGTCAAGGTCGCGAGACAGGTACAGGAGAGATAGATCGAGGTCTCGCTCGAGGTCGTACATAAGAGAAAACATCAAATCGAAAAGACGCTCCAAAAGTACCAGTTCCAGTGACTCGGATTCCAAAAGCAATTCCAGAAAGAGTAAATCCGTGTCGAAAGACAAGTCGAGCAACGGAAAAGACGGCGATAAACAGAAGTGTGACAGTAGAAAGTCACCGGAGATGACTGTGATCGATGATAAAGTGCTTGAGGACATAAACTCTGACGGTTTCCAGCAGAAAAAGTTTAGTTCTAGTTCGAGTAAATCTAAAAAAGTTCCCGATAACATTGTTATAGATTTGAAGAAACAAACAATAAAAGTGCCGGAGGTTGAGCCTGTGGAGCCAGATAGTATTTTTCACCATAATGTAAGAATTATTTTGGTGATTTTCTTGAACGTTACTATAAAAATACGTTTTTTTTTCAGCTGTTTTTGAATGATGAAGCTAGAACGGAAAAATGGGTGAAGGAATTGTTTTCTTATAGGCAAAAAGCGCTACAAAAAGGAACAAAAAATTAAAATGTACATACTAACAGCATTCGTTCCCATTACAGGATTCCTTTTATTATTGTATATAGCAGATCCCATAAAACAAATTATAGAGGACATTGAGGCGTACCCGCAATGTTTAGGAGTGAATATTTGTGACGATTTTAAGACGCATAAGTTATTTCTGGAATACAAGACTTTTTCTAACGTGTTTTACAATTTTATAAGTGTAAAAAATGTTTATTTTGCAAATTATAATGGAACGAGTGTGGTTATAAAAAAATCAGACGTCTTCTATGAAGATAACAGTTTTTATCATAATGATAGTTTTAAAAATTTTAAGTTGTGCAACAACAGTGACGGTAATTTCAAAGAACTTGCCACTTTCGTGGTATCCGACATTTCGAAAAGTACCGTAATTAATAATGCAGAACTTTTTCTGCTGACTTTATTTAACTACACCGAAGGCTTCCCTGTCCCTCGATCTTTCGGTTGCTGTGGAAGATTTTTCGTCTCGGAAAATTGCGGAGAAGATCTTAATTATTTCCAGGACGCTGACTGGACGAGGAGGGCTTATTTAGCTTTACAACTACTACAAGCCGCTTATAAATTTACTGAAGGGCACCGAGGATTTCGATTGTATCTGACAGACATTTCTCCTGATAATATCGCCGTCAGCAAGGAATATAAAGTCACCTTCATAGATTTGGATAACGCTTTACTGGCATCTAAGAAAAATGGTAACCAACAAGAGTAACATACTTTTTTTTCATAGTTTAACTGTTTTACATTTTCAGGAATGGGAATACATTTTAGTCACCATTTTGCTTTTGACGATTACGCTTACTCTGAAAGCGATATATGCAAGAGCAGGATAAGTGATCATAACATATACTCCGTTTGCCGGGTATGTAAGTTTGTTTATAATCGTTTTATGACTACAAAATGTGTGCATAAGATGTCAATAATTATAAATAAATAACTCCCCCTCTTGACACTTCTTCTAATTAGGTGGAACTTCACTTGTTATTGTTCATTTAAATTTTAATTTAATTCAACTAATTAATTCTCAACCAAATTTTCAGCTATTATGGCCTTGTAGTAACATAAATTTCTAATTATGATAGTTAATATTTCTGATCCGGTTCGAAGGACCAGTTGTTGAGTTTTCTATAAAGTTTAAGTTAAATAAAGTACTTTTAGAAGGTTTATAGAAGTATTTATATAGAAAACTCAACACACATTTCTTTAACTTGATTAGGGGTTTATTTAAATAAAGGCAAAAATATGAAGGAGTAGTCTTGTTTCAGTTGCTTTTATCCAGAAAAGCCCCCTGGCCCATGATGAATAATGGTCTTCTTCATTCACCCCCGGAACATATTAAAGTAAAATACGGCAAACTTTTTGAAGATTTGGAAGCATGTGTAGTAGAGCAGAATAACAGATTCAACATCAGCAGAAGAATTATGATTGACTTGGAAACAATATTATTACAAGAATCGGCTGATAATGTAATTTAAAATTTGCGAATTGTGTAAATAATGTACATGAAAAATTGTTTAATAAATATACTGTTTTACAATTATTTTGTGTATAATGTCTTTGTTTAAAAAAAATCGATATATCCATGATGTGTTTAATTAAATAAATAAATACTGTAGATCAGTTTTCTAAATAAACGCTTCTTTTAAAGTTTTGACTACCTAGGTACAGACAGATATATAATATACATTAGCACCCAATTTATTTAATTTATAAGCTATAGAATAACTAGAGGTGTTAATTTATGAATAGGTTTTGAAGAAAGTTATTATTTGCCACGATGTTAAAATATATCTGACTTTTTGAGTGTAAACAGTAAATATCGATATTCAAAGCTGGAGATTTAATTAAATTGGTGGATCCGAATGTACGTAGTACAAGTAATTATCCTCCTCACAACATAAGTTCATTAAGTGGACGAATTATGGAGTAATCCAATTAAAAAAAATCAACGTGGGAAGTTCAAAGCTTTTTAAGGACAAATTGGATTTAGAAACCTTACTTTTCCATATAAAAGCACGCTACATAGTGATTCTATATCCCATTTCACAAAAGTGTTTCCAGAGTGAAGTCCTTCTCGACATTTACAATGGTTTTCAACTTCAAAGTGTTTAAAAAACAATCGCCCAATGGCAAAATTACAATGTATTTGGGGAAACGGGATTATGTTGACCATATATCCGGGGTTGAACCCATTGGTAAGTGATTTAATTGTTTATTATTGTATCTGAAATAACTCGGATACTTTTTTCTAATTTTAGAAGGGATAGCTTTAATTGACGGTGATTATAAAGATAGGAAAGTTTATGGTCAGGTAATCTGCAGTTTCCGGTACGGACGGGAAGAAGATGAAGTCATGGGGTTGAACTTCCAAAAAGATCTCTTTTTAGCCTCCGAACAAATTTATCCTGCCCCCGAAAAACATAATGTTTCCAAACTACAAGAGCGACTGATGAGAAAATTGGGAGACAACGCTTATCCTTTTGCTTTTACTCTGCCTCCTTGTGCCCCAGCTTCTGTGACACTTCAGCCAGGTAACTACAATATTTTGTAAATTACCAGATGTTCAGATAAAAGTAGTGTTTTTAATTAAATTAATTTTTTTTTGCAATGATACATTTTTAATTATTTTCATAAATTTTTGAGGTAGGTTCTTTAGCCACCTAATACATGGCACATTTTCAAGCGCATAATAATACATCTTCTATTTATTATATGGAAATAGCTAAATAACATAAAAAGAAAGAAGAAAATAAAAAATTTTCTGAAGGTTGAAAATTAGCAAAATTTAAAATTAATTTTACCCATTTATAACAAATTTTTGGGAGCTTTTTACCATAGGATGGTGGCCTAGTCGCTTGGGGTGCATAACCCCTTCCCACCATAACCAAACTAGACTAGAACAATACAAAATTTTAGTTCTTTGAAGGAAATACTTTGACTTATGATGATGGAGGGTTTATGCGCTATTTCTGGAACAATATTCATTATAATTAATTTCCTGAAAATTTGAATACACCAACCCAACTTGAATTGAATCTATCCTCATTTTGACTAATTTATCTGCAACATACCATGACAGTCAATGTTACAAAGAAACATTACTGAGTATGATGTGATCTGCAAAAGCAGACTTAAATCCAGCTCAAAAAATAAACTCAATTATAGGAAATGAAGACGAGGGTCAACCCTGTGGTGTCCATTACTATGTAAAACTGTTTGTTGGTGAATCTGAAACAGACCGTTCTCATAAGCGTACTACCGTTACAATGGCAGTGAGGAAAATACAGTATGCTCCTTCAAAACAAGGTCGTCAACCATGCACTGTTGTAAGAAAAGATTTCCTCATGAGTCCCGGAGAATTAGAACTCGAAGTTACACTGGACAAGCAAGTCAGTATAGAGAAATTTATTTAATTTACTTTATTTTATTTATAAATTTTTAGCTATATCATCATGGAGAACAAATCGCTGTGAACGTATGTATTAGAAATAACAGCAATAAAGTCGTTAAAAAGATCAAAGCGATGGTTCAGCAAGGAGTTGATGTAGTTCTGTTCCAAAACGGGCAGTACAGAAGCAGTGTAGCATCTCTCGAAACACAGTAAAACTAATTTAGGAATGCTTTTAATTTTTTTACTATAATGATTTAATTATAGGGAGGGATGCCCTATTCAACCTGGTTCGTGTCTACAAAAAGTCATGTACCTTCTGCCCGTGCTTGCCTCTAATAAAGATCGTAGAGGTATTGCTTTAGATGGACAGTTGAAACGACAAGATACGAATTTAGCGTCAACCACATTGTAAGAGCGATGAAGGTTTGGTAATTCCCAATTTTAAAATGATTGAAATTTTAGACTCGCATCTCCTGATAACCGTGACGCTTTCGGGATAGTCGTCTCTTATGCAGTTAAGGTGAAATTGTACCTTGGAGCCTTGGGAGGAGAGCTTGCCGCGGAATTGCCTTTTGTTCTAATGCATCCAAAGGTTGGTTTTCAAGTATTCGTAATTATTTTTATAATTATCTATGTATATTATGTCAAGAATCATTGAATTGGTATATTTTCCACGTATGATCAATACTTTTTCTAGAAATAGTCCCAGATATCTGCCTTAATGAGCCTTTACTGTAGTAATAGTAGTTTTTAACCACTCCTTATTGTAATTTTTATAAAATAGAAAAATAAAAGTTATCATAGGGGCATGTAAAGGGTCATCATTGGGCCTCTGAGAAGGTACAGCTAAACCACTCTTTCAGATTTCTTAACCACGATTTTTTTCTTCTTCCTATACTCCAACACTTCCCTGTTTCCTGCTTCATTGTCCAGCTCTCCAACCCATGCAGTAGTATCGAAAATACATTCTTAATTTTCTAGTTATACTGGTTACTAATTCCCTGGTAACATAAAAAAGTAACTTGTTTCAATTAATTAGAATGTATTTTTTGTTTTGTTTTATAGCCGAACAGCAAGGGTAAAGTGGTTCATGCCGACAGTCAAGCAGACGTGGAAACATTCAGACAAGACACCGTCGATCAAATCGATCAACCGGAAGAAGAAACATGTTAAATAATTATTATAACAAAACAACTTATGATTATGACTGCTTCAATAATTGATTATTTCAGAGGAAGTTATCTATTCTATTATCCCGTTATGTATATTTTCTGTATCTCTTTACAATTAAACCTTATTATAAGCATTTAAGGTGATTGTTATTTGATGTAACAATGCAGGGTATGGCAAAAACAGACAATTTTTAAAATGTATAAGTATATTGAGAAATGTCGATATACTGTCTCCACATACATATTTAATATATTACATCTTAAATTTAGGGACAGAGTTATCGCAAAGCGTCCATTCAAACCTAATTTATAACTAGATCACTAACCATTTGGCTATTTAAATATAAATATGGCTAATAATTTTCAAAAACAATCAAAACACATATTATAAAAACTTGCACGATGGAACGCTTTGGAATACAGAGTAGTAATGTGACATGCTAACGCCATGTAGGTATCTATCTATTTATGTATGTAGCTACACTTAAAAAAATAAAGTAGTAAAAAATGTTTCCTAAGAAATTTGAAGATATCAGACTTAGCAGGAAAGAAGTGTGATGATGGAGATATTTGTACTAATTAAGACTAAACGTTTATGAATTCTCGATGGCAAAAGTAACTTGGATTGGAACAAAATATCTGTTGTTCGAAATACAGAAAGAGGCGGTTCATAAAAATGGTAATAGATAATATCATTATAAAAATAACTTAATAAGATAGTATATTTATTATAAATTCAAATTCCTAACTCAATTCAACATTAATATTATTTTCACACACACATACACACGCCGTATCAGTATCGGTATCTTTATAAACTATTCACTTTCCTTTATCCTTCCTTACAAAACGTACAAATGTAGAAAACACTCATTTTAGTATTAGTACTAGTACTAGTACTATAGTACTACTATCGTATATTGTAATAATAAAAAAACTAAAGGAATATGAATACGTCACTGAACTTCGATTGCAATAATAATAATTACTATTATTATTAAAAAAATCTTGCGTCTTATTATGATATGGCATTGTCAGTGAAGTTCCATACCAAACTGGTGAAAATTATATTTTTTAAAGAAGCAAAATATCGAATCAGCTTCAATAAATACTACAGGTTTGACTTTCTTACTCCTTATTGTGGCACAAAATTTGATGAAGACATTTTTTTGAAATTGTCAATTAAACTAACATGACTTCTGGTCTTTCTAAAACCCTTTGGCTTTGGCAGTTCCAGTTCTGTGGTTGATTTAAAAAATAAAAATTAACTCTACTCTCTTTAATTTTGTTAGTTTGTGAGGAATTTCTGAAAGAACTACAGTAATTTTTCTATCAAATTGCATGTAAATAGCTTTTCTATAATAATAGATATGGCACTTATAAAATGGATGGTGTAAATTTTCATCTCAAGCCAAAAATTTGATCTTAACTGACTGGCGATACATTTATGCCCCGATATATCTTCATGGTTGTTACTTTTTGTTATCATTTGCACATTCCTTTACATAACTTTGGCAGTGCTAATTCTTAATTCATTAATACAGAGATAAAAAAATTCACAAGTACAGTCAAACCTGGATAAGACGGACACTGAATAAGGCGGAAATCTGTCTATCACGGAAATTTTTCCCGGTCCCGAATTAAGCTATACACATTACATGTTAACTTCCACTGCTCAAGCCGGAAACTGCGTAACGCGGAGACGGAACACGTTTTTTAACCTTATGCACGCAATTTCACCTGCATAAGACGGAAGCGGACCGACGTCGCCACCTAAAACCCTTCATCTCTGCATGTTCTCGCGCGTCTATTCAACTCTCACTTCTCGGAATTTTTATTGCGGCAATAAAAACTGTCTGTAGGTACTTATGCACTTCCTGTGTAGTCCTGTTCGGATTCAATTTTTATTTTAGTCAATTCTAAACTCTCCAACTGTGAGCGTAAAAATATTTTTATGTAGTAGGTACAATATTCGAATATTCGATAATTATGTCTGCAAATATAAAATTAAACACGCTAACACTGAAATCTAAAATAGATTTAATTTACATATCAAAAAATTAATTGGTTTTTTTACTTTACAAGTAAGTGTTTGTATGTATGTACGTACTGTTGGAAATTTTCCGTGCTAAGCAGGTTTGTTTCCGGCTTAGACAGTTTTGTTGTTTAAGCCGGAAACCTGTATAAGACGGAATTTATTTTCGGTCCCAGGCGTTTCCGGGTTATCCAGGTTTCACTGTATTAGATAATAATTTGAGAACATTAAATATAAGAACAAAGAAGGAATACACACATTTTCTTGATTACATTTTTTTAGGTTGCTTCTCATTTTAATTTTCAACTTTTGATCAAATTTAAAAAATTATTGCCGTGTATTTTTTTACATGATGGTTCACTGATGAAGCCTAAAACAGTTAACAGTAAAGTACCGCCAACAATAAAAAAAGTCACAGGGATAATCTGAAGATTTCCATTCTAGAGATGGGAGGGGCTCACTGTTATTAGTAAAATACAAACTAAACACAACATTAAAATATAGGCACCTGATTATGACCTGAAAATAGTAAAAACTGTTTTGATACATCAGAAAATAGATGCAAGGTTTTAGCAGATACAAATTGAGAAATGTAAATACTAGGGTTGCCGGTCCCAGGACTAGGAACCAGAATGGCAGATTCAATTTATTTTAATGGTATTTTTTAATTTCTTACAATCATCATATTATATTTATGTTGTTTATTTTATTATTATTGTTTTTTAATGTTTTCATATATTATATTTATTTTTTGATCCAAAATCATACATTTTTTGGTCCCAGGACTTGGGAACCCCCTGGATTTTTTACAGAAAACAGATAAGCATGATCCATTCCTTCGAAAGTTATTTTCCTTTCAGTCTATTTCTTTTCCCCACGCTTAGTAGGTATATAAAACTGACACAGAACGAATTTAAAAAAAAAAAACTTCAACTTATAATACAGATTTTAAATAATCGATCCAATCGACAACTTTTCGGTCATCTTCCAACAGTTATTACTATTCATTGCCACCATTACAATTTGTTACAATAATCGCAAATTCTACTGATAATTAAAACTAGCACCCTTATTCTCTAACATCTGTTGTAAAAATTACATGCAATAAATTACATAGAAAAATTATATTAATGTAATATTACATACGAAAAAGAATATGGGCCTAATAAGTTTCATTATCGAGTCTCAAAAATGGAGAATACAATATAGAATATTATACTGACTTATAGGTAAGATTTTTTAATATTCCTTAATAGAATAATAATAATTATTGAAAAAACACATCAAACGTGGAAGAAAAACTTTATTAAAGATTTGGATGTTTTTTAGGCCACCAAAAATGGTTTAGTAGTTCCTATACGTATGGTCAAATCACTGCAGACAATTTCTCACACAATAACAATAATGTGTTTTTTCTACATATTTTATAAGGTGCGGATCTTTAGTATCCCCTTCTCATCTTTATTTTTTCACCATTCAATTTAAATAATTAAGTCGCTATAAGTCCATTGTTGCATTAAATACTATCTTCGAGGTGAACATAATCGTTGTTAAAATCAAAGTCATAGTTGGGTGCCACTTAAATTTTTTTAATGGAAGGTATAGAGCGAGACTTTATTGAAAAGGTCTCAAGAACGTTACCCCAAAATTTCAAGTCTTATATTTGGAGTAAAAAAAAATACAATGTGGTCTTGCGATACATGATTGGAAAGTTGTCACACTTTCTCTCACATTATATTAATTCAAAATAAAAACTAATGGTGTCATTTTGTTTTAATATCAAATTGAGACTTGAAAGTTTGAGATAATATTCTTCGTTGTGAGACCAAACGATTATGTTAACATTAAAAGATTGTATGTATGCAACAATGGACAAATACCGAGTAATGGCTCAAAAAATAAATGGCGGGGGGAGGGGACACACTAAAGATCCACACCATACATAGTTTGCTTATAACATAACTAAAGACTAGAATGCGAATATTTTAAAGTTTTGCTATTTTTGATTTAATTTCTATTTGATTTGTTTACAAATTAAGCTGCCTTTATGTCCTTTTTTTACAATCAATATTATTCGATTATTACCAAACTATTGTCAAACCTAATTTCTAAAATATTTATATACTACATATAATAATAGATCTCAATTTACAAATATTCCTTAGTACGTAGATTTTATATAAATTAGCTATTTTAATTTTAGAATAGAATCTTCGAAAATATAATAATCGTCAAATGAATATTAAGTCAACAGATACACTTTAAATAAAACATAAAAGCCAATATACAATAAATCACAAAAAATACAATAATTAATCTAGTTCGCTTTACTTAACGATCAATTACTCACTGTTCAAGCACTAAAATTCACCAAATCGCACAATGTTGATTAATTAAAAGGAACAATACAATGCTATTGTAAAAAAAATCATCACGCTTAACATCTCAAGTATCCAACTACAAAACGGCAATCTTAGCAAAGCATAATATCCTAGGTAGGTATCTGTATAAATTTCACTATAATATTATTATGTATCGTGTAATTGATTTAGGTTGAGTAGTAATGGATGTATACGAAGCTAAACATTCACTCTATAATTATTATTATGTTATAGCTGTAAATCAGACATTCGATTACCTACTTACAGTGTCCTGAACGAAAAGTAAAGGGATCCAGCTCTATGCAGCTTCCCCGAGATCAAACAGGACTGCTCGGACCAAACACACCTCAAATACTTTAATCCAAAAGTGATCCTTGTAAAGTTATTGATTTTTATTAAGATTGTTTCAAGTGTCCAATAAGGATGGTTTCACAGTTATTAAATTTAATAGTTTTTGAGTTATAAACAAGTGAAATACAACAGTAAAATCTTGAGTTATTGTGATGTCATTATCAATGAACCGATATACGATGTACCATTACACAAAATAATTAAAGAATTAAAAATAAGATCCATTACTGGATCATTTATGTCAAAATAAAGAACAGTAAAGTCTCACTAATCCAGCATTTCGGTACATCGGCATGTCCAGTTATCCAGCACTCTAACCGCCTCACCATTCTCTCTCCCTTTCTCTATCCGTACCTTCTCTACTTCTGCTATGTTGATGCATCATAAGACTTTTTTATTAACCTCGAATTCCCCTACATAGTCCAGTAATATTCCAATAATCAGACTTTAACAGTGCCAGATTAGTGAGCTCTGCTATATACTGTGTGGCACCGGGCACCGGCACGATTAGTAACAAATGAAAACTTCCACTTTTTCAAATAAAAAAAATCCAAGATACACTTTTGGACTAAGACTTGTGTTGTTTTGGTGAAATCGGTCGTTTCAGCTTCAGTTAGCTTAAAGTCAGGTTCCGGTTACATTTAGAACCTGGCACATCGAACGTAAAACTTTGTGCAATATGTTTGTTCAGAAAAGAAAAAACAAAAAAACTAAATTAAGAGCATTCTTTTCGTAGCTACAAATATCGAATAAATAATCATTAAATAATAACACACTCACATCAAGTTACAGATTAGCTCATTTAGCCGTTAGTCGGCTTGGGAAGGGGACGTACGAGATAAAGCTTCTCGCCTTGCTTGTTGGTGTAAATCGGGGCTCTTTGGTAATGGTCTACAAGTTGATCCAGAGTGTGGAACTTTCGTTGTCCTATACAATACAGGGCACCCTCCACGTGCACCCTGAAGTGTTTATTCCTTCCTGGTGCTTTCAAAGAAACCGAGTAATCTCCGAGCTGGATAAAAAAATTATTATTAGCATTGCTGCATGAAGGAAGTTAAGAGGATCCTAACTTAAAATACTTACATTAGTTTCGCTGTCTCTTATCAAGAAATCGCCGTCATGACCACGTTGATTCAACAGGTTATCACAAGCATATCGGGTGATGCTGCCGTAATACCAGGGTTTATCGATCAGATGAGGTTTATCAGTTATAGGCATTTGAGACCGCTCCATTACTTCGATGCGGTCCTGCTTGGCTCTCTCTTGGTACGGCTGAGTCAGGTAGTCCGATAATTCTTGCAAATAGTTCCTCGGAACTAGACCGATTTGACCTTGGGCGTTCCTCGCTTTGTACCTGTAAAATAGATTTGAGTAGAACCGGTGAAGGGTTTCAATGTTCCGGAAACTCGATCGTTACCATTCGGGGTCGCTGGCGGGTCGATCGAGGATTTCGAGTCGATCGCCTTTCTCAAAAGACAGTTCTTGATCGTTTGTCGACGAGAAAGAGTACAAGGCAACGACGATGTCCAGCACATTTTCGGCCATGGCGTAAGTGTGAAGTGTATCGTCGGCATCGCCTTCTTCTTGAGTATAATTCGAGGGGAACCATCCGGCCACGTTACCGCTTTGCCCTCTCCACCAACCTTGAATTTGATTTCATAGGTCATACATTAGTATAATCATAATATAATTATTACTACTGTTACGTACAAAAGTATAGGAATATAAACAAATAATGTCATCACTCATCACTTACCATCGTTACTCTTTTCTAGTATCAATATTCTAGAGCCCTTGACAAGAGAAAGTTCATCAGGTTGCTGAGCCTGATAATTATATTTCACTATTGCTATTCCGATAGCTTCAGACGGGTCGGCGGCTTGTCTTCTAGCCATGCTCGGCGATTCGACGTTACGAGACGGCGAATTGTTCGAAGGCAACGTTTTCGAACCGGATCCCTTCTTCACCTTCTTCTTGATGCTATCAAACAGAGAAGGCTTCTCTTTCTTCACGTAATTGCTGGGTACATATCCAGCCTGATTTTTCGAATTCTGGACTTTCCACCAATGCTTGGTATCATCCAAGAGCAGATATCTTTCGTTCTTTCTGAGATCCAACTCTTGTGGACCTTGAGCCGAGTAGTCGTATTTTGCAATAACGTAGCATACATCATCTTGTCCAGCTTTTCCTAGACAAAATTATCATATTACTCGTTACATATTTAGAGACGATAGTCAACTGCAGGCACATGAGACATTAATAATGATCACAAAAAAAAAAACAGAATGAAAAAGAACAAGCTGAAACTTACCGTGACGGGAATTAGGGGCAGCCATTTGATGAGGTGGTACTTTAACTCCGTAATTACTTTTACTCTGCCAAGAAGGTTCCGGCATTCCTCGAATAGACCTGGTCTCCAACATGACCACTAACACGACTAACTAGCTCTAGCCGACATTCATGCTTCTAAGCTACAATGATCATTATTACAAATTACAAATCAACACAATTCCTTTTCTCTAATCTAATTACCTTTGAAGGTATATTAAGTAGTAATAATATGTATGAAGAATTTAAACAACAAGAGCTAGATTAAATCTAAGTATTATTAAACTAAAAGTTTATTAAATAATAGAAGGTCTGGGTATAGGTACCCAGGTCTGAATCAACAACAAAATGGAACAGGGTACCTATTCTCTACGAAGTAGTGTAGGGGTATAAATAAATTGCAAAATGAGAAAAGCGATATATCTGTTTTTAGCCAAAAGTAGTTTTGACTTGGGGGGGTGGGACCATCAGAATTAAAATTTTACACCTACCGATCTTCAGGCTTGACATATTCTTCCCCAAATCATAGATATTGATGGAAATTACTATTACCGCATCCGCACCTTCAATAATATAAAAACCGTGTCCGAAATGTAAAAATTAGGCATCACATAATAGAGTTCTTTAGAAACAATCACAAAAATTAGGAATGAATAACAGCTCGGTGCTCGATCTTCCTTCTGTCGGAAAACAGCGCTATGAAGTTGCTGGAAAATGTCGAAACTTGCAAACGCAAATTAACAACATTGGCATTTGACATTTCCAAATTAATCATTCATTACTTTCCCTTATTACTTTCTGCTTAGACTAGGTAAACTTTCAGGATGAATAATTTCACGCTACGCAGTGACAGTTGACAGTGAACCGCCAACTGTCAGCAAACGTGATGACAATTGGCTGCGTTCAATGGGAAGGGGCGATTGGTAGCACTGATAGCAGTGATGCCTTTCATAGATTACGCGGGAAATTTAGCTAATTCAAACTTAGACTTTGTCATAAGTGACATAAGTGATTGGTTGTGGAGTTTCGAGGTTGATTGTTTTGTTTTGTGTTGGTGAGTCTTGTTGATCAATGGTCACTGTCACTACACTGCACTGTACTGTCACTGTTAAGTTCACAGTTCAATTCTGTCACTCGTGTAGGTAACTGTAACTTGATTGTCTCTTGTCATAAGTTTTAAAAGCTTCATTACATCTAAATGGCTATGCCGTTATTATTATTGTAGTTTATGTAAATACAAAAATATTCGTATTTAATTTACAATGTTATTCTCTCATACTTTTTACAGAAATAATCCTTTACCAAGTAAACTACAAAGTTCAAAATCAAACTAGATATAAAATAAATAATAAATAACTTTTGGTAAGGTTATGTTTAATTTTACAATTTTTAACATACCTACTTTTAAAATAAAACGTAATATAAAACATATTTATAAAAACGCGCCAAATTATAAACGGTGGTGCAGTACAGTGCTGGCTGCCGCTGCCACCGCTTTTAGGGCGAGCTATCGCAATGTTGCTGCAACTGCCACCACAGGGAACTGATACGAGTTACTTATCCTATAGTTAGTTACACATCATCATCTTCTTTTTATTTGTTTCATGACCTAAGCTAATTCGTAAAATTGATTATGTATAATTTATGATTATTATGAGGGCGACACAGACCGACAGTACAAGTAATAATAAATTAATAACTAATAAACTATAATAACCACTGACCAGTGATGTGATGTGTGTGATGTGACGTATAATTTACCTCTATTCTTTACGCGATGTTTACCCGGTAAAGAAGAGTTTATTTTTTACGTGGATACTTTTTAAGATAAATAAGGTAAAGAATGACGTAAAAATGTAAGCAATGCAAAGTTTGACTTCTGTCAAACATAATCTATAGTGTGGGGTTAGAGATGCAAATTTTTAAAACGTGTTTGTTTTTATTGTGTTTTTTAAGCAAAAGCAAAAATCAAAGGAGAACCATAACCATATACAAACAATAGTCTTACACAGTTTTTTATTAAAATAAAACGAACATAACATTCCAATTCGGTAGTCAGTATAAAATATAAAACAAAGGAAAAGCTAAAGCTAATAAAAATATTTTAAAAGTGCAGTGACTGAGTGATATGAGTGCAAATGACAAATGACAAGTGTCTCGAGTCGAGACTCCCAAGTTAATTTTTATCCAGATAATTTTAAAATTTATACTTGAAATTTAATGAAACATTGGATAGACTTCAGTGACTTGACATTATGCCATTAATTATCTGACTTGAGGATCTTACAGAATGATGAAAAAATATTTCAGTCAGCGATGAATTGATATAAAAAACATATAAAACGAAAAAAAACCTTTCTGAAACCATAAAAAACAGGTTTTTTCATCCCGATTCCCTATGTGGGGTGGTAATTTCTATAAACAATAAATAACACGAACCTAAATTATTATTCAAGTAACAAAACATCAAAACTAAAACAATATATAATATTACATAAATATATTTTCTATTATTTCCATTCTCTTCGTCAAGGCCCATTCACATTCGACGTAAACGTAAACGCAATAAGCGCAACGAAAGTCGTCATATTAACCTCCCTGTCCACATTGAACATAAACGTTAATTTGACATTACCAAGCAGAAGGCCATATTTTTGAAAAAAAAAGAAAACAAATAGAAAACAACAAAACATAAATAATTGTAATAATTAACATATTAACGAATAACGATGTTGGACGATTACTTTATTGTCAACTCAACCTACATCTTTCCCAAAAACTTCTACCAACGCAAATAAAAATTTAGGTTAGAGAATCGAAGGAGTATGCGCAGTTGGGGGATATCAATTTATTTTCCGTAAACGTAACCGAAATATTTCAACTTTACGTAAAAGGATTGCGTCGGCCCCAGTACGTGACGTAATCGTAAACATAAGTTTTTTCTTAAGTAGCATCAGTCATAAGGTAACATAGCACTGAATCTTGTGATTACGTTATCGCTTACGTTTACGTCGAATGCGAAGGGGCCTTTACATTCTTTACGTATTTGTTTACATTTTTACGCATTATTTACGGTAAACGTAGAGAATGAATTCTTTACACGTAAAGTTACATTAGATCACTGCTGTTACTTGTGTCAGTTGTGTCTTGTGTCCGAAACTCGCTTTGTTAATATCTTTGATTTAATTGATCTCCAATTTGATCGGGTGCAGTTCCCAGTTCATTTTAATGATTTTATCTTTATCTCCTTGAACACTTGGGAAGCGTTCAGCTGTCTCATCTTTACTGATTCCATGCGTCATTTATTTGTTTTAATTGACTACTGACACTGACACATTGAATTACACTCATTACATACATACATTTGAACTTATTAAACATTACGTTAAAAAACAAAACTTAAACTCCCTAAAAAAGTTGTGATGTGAGTGAATGAATAGTGAATCTTTGTCCTTAATCCTTATGCTTATGATCGATCAGTTTGTAATAAGGAGATTAATAATTAACACAATTCCTATAAATACTGAGAATCGAATCGAGAGCATTTTATGTTAAAATTTGCTTTCGTATTTCGTACGGGAAGTAGGATGGATTAATAATCAAATCAACTGTATTGTATGTCGTCTTGTCAATCCGACCTTAGTTTGTTGTTTGATGTTGATAGTTGGGTAGATGAAAATCGACCAACTGTCAAATTGAAATTGGACCGGCTTTTCTTTCCCTCGTGTTGTTGCTGTTGTTGAACAAGATTTTGCACTTCGGTTCGCTTTGGACATTGTCAAATAATTGAAAATGGCGGATCATGTGTTCAATAAAAGTCGAATTCAGAATTTTAAAAATAAAGGAAAAGATCAAGATGTGAGTATTAATTGTTATTGCATTGAATCTCGCCGTGAAAATACCGTTCGCGAATTACGCCTAACGATTTCCTTGACTTCTGTTCGCTTTCACTCGCAAAGGTCGCCCTATCCTATAATAATAGCACACATGCTTAGGTGTACTTGAATTAATTAAATACGATCTGCCCCTTTTGTGCTATTAATTTCACTTTTTACACCCTATGTCACGGTTTAACCATTTATTATGAATTGAAATGACATTGCATAAGGCTTCATATTGATGAATTCTCTGACTGAGCCAAGTCATCAAAAGAAACCGACGATGTTGATACGAAATTTTTTCATAAACAACAGTCTCTACTTATTGCAAGATGTCTTTAATATCTTTTTAAATATCAGACTGTGGGGCCTTGTAAGGATTGGGAAAATGTTACACAGTAGGCTTGGGCGTGGGCTGTTGTATACAAAACTGAAAATGTTGCATATTTCCAGGAGATGCGTCGACGACGAAATGAGGTGACAGTAGAACTTAGGAAAAACAAACGCGAAGAAACCCTACAGAAGAGACGAAACGTTCCAGTGGCGGATTCCACAGACGAAGAAGACGTCGAGAAATCGCTATCTTACACCAACTTGGAGCATCTGGTTGCCCAGGCCGGTAATGTCGATGACCCGAGCCAGCAGTTACTGGCCGTCCAATCGGCCAGGAAGCTGCTGTCCTCCGACCGTAACCCCCCCATCGACGCCCTGATCGAAAGTGACATTCTCCCGATTCTCGTTCAATGCCTGGAACGGTACGACAATCCATCGCTGCAGTTTGAGGCGGCCTGGGCGTTGACCAACATCGCCTCCGGCACGTCGGTGCAAACCAACCGTGTTGTTCAAGCGGGAGCTGTACCTCTGTTCCTGAAGTTACTCAGCTCCTCCCATCAGAATGTCTGCGAACAGGCCGTTTGGGCACTGGGAAACATCATCGGAGACGGACCTCAACTTAGAGACTTTGTTATTAGCTTAGGCATCGTCGAGCCCCTTCTAGGATTCGTTAAACCCGAGATTCCGATATCCTTTTTGAGGAATGTAACGTGGGTGATAGTCAACTTGTGTAGGAACAAAGATCCAGCTCCTCCTATGAGCACCATCAGGGAATTATTACCGTCTTTGAATCAGCTTATACACCATCATGATATCAATGTGAGTATATCCACAGTTTTTGATTTATTTATTTATTTAATTGACTAAGAACCAAACTAATTTCACAGTTGTATCTGGTATCGGTATCTTCTCTACCCACCCACCGAGTTGCACTGAAATTCAAATTAGAAAACTTAGTTTGACGTTCTGTACACAATGGTGTTAGAAGAAGAAGAACTGAACAGCTGCATATCACATTTTTGACAAATTTAGTCACAGGTGGAGGTAGCAAGTGGAGAAAAGCAAATTTTAGTATTTGGCATAATTTTTAATTCGATATTTTCGAACGATTGTTGAATAAAAGGGTCTTGAGTCTTGACAAAGACACGGACAACAGAGGGGTCTATAAGAATCCTCCCTTACTGATGCTTAAAGATTAGGTTCACCAAGATATAATTAAACTTACCTGACACAGCAATTCCGTGCGACATATTTTCTGCAACGCCAACCACCTCTTGGGTGCATTTTTTTGCCCAGAATATCCCAGCAATACAATAAATTTTGATAGTAAGTTTGAAATATTGAAAATGCAACCTGAACAAATTGTAGAAACATCCTCTTAACACAGCAAAAGTTTACCATTTGTTTTTGGCTATTGAGAATGCGCTACCCTAGTAAGTGCCAGTGTTGGTGTAGCCAATACCACCTAAAAACAGCATCCAGCTGTTTAACTGGATGTAAACAAACCTTCCTTTGTTATAATATTTAGGTGTATTCTACATTACTGAAGACATGCTTTGATTTCTCAAATTCACGGTGGTTTTGGTTTATAAATTGAGTTTTGATTTTCAGATCTTAGTCGATACAGTATGGGCTCTAAGTTATCTCACGGATGGTGGAAATGATCAAATCCAAGTAGTCATAGATAGCGGAGTAGTTCCAAGGCTGATACCTTTATTGAGTCATAACGAAGTCAAAGTGCAGACAGCTGCTCTCAGAGCTGTCGGTAACATCGTGACGGGCACAGATGATCAAACACAAGTACGACTTTTATCTCGGACCGATAATAATAGAACATCAGAATTTATGATTTTTACCATTTGCAGGTTGTGTTGAATTGCGGGGCTCTTTCTCATTTTCCGGCTTTACTGAGCCATCCGAAAGATAAGATCTGCAAGGAAGCTGTCTGGTTCTTGTCGAATATTACGGCCGGCAATCAGATGCAAGTTCAAGCGGTAATCGACGCCGGTACGTTGGTCAATTTTATAAGCGCTCTCGATTCTAATGATCTATGTTATTTCGTAGGACTGTTGCCGAAGATAATATACAACCTGTCGAAAAGCGACTTCCAGACGCAAAAAGAGGCGGCCTGGGCAATAAGCAACGTGACAATTGGAGGGAACAAGGATCAGGTGTCCCAGTTGATCAAAGAAGGAGTGATTCAACCTTTCTGCGACCTGTTGACTTGCAAGGACGCTCAAGTTATTCAGGTGGTTCTGGACGGTATCAGTAACATGCTCAAAATGGCTGGACCCGAGGCCGATCAGCTCTGCACCCTCATAGAGGAATGTAACGGCTTGGACAAGATCGAGAATCTACAAAATCACGCCAACATCGATATATACAAACTGGCATACGATATAATTGAACAGTTCTTCAGTGGAGACGTGAGTTATTTGTTTATATTTATTTAATTTTTAAGGAAATTATCTCCTTATCAAATCAGATAAAAAGGATAGGTTAATGTAATGTTAAGAGTGTTTTCTTTATCAATCTGAGAGGTGGGAATTTTTGCAAATTAGTAAGCATCTCCCATAGATGCTCGCGAGAGAGAGAGTGGAAACTATAAATTCTATAGCGGGAGCATTGTGTTAATTCTTACATGCAGCAAGTGCATGTAGCTATAGCATGGGAACAATTTTAATTATTATTTATTTTTTAATTTCAATAATTTAGCATTAGATTCCAAAGGGAGAGTTCTTCTTTCTAATAGAACAAGAAGAAGAGTCTGTCAAATGTCAGTAGTTTCTAAAAATATTTTAGTATAATTCAAGAGCTTAAGTAGATAGTTATGGGAGATTTTAGACTATCTGGTGGTGTTTTTCTAGAGAACACCAGTAAAAGTAGTTGCAATGCTTTTGACCATATGGCGCTTTAGCCTGGTGTATTTGGCTCTTACTCCTACACTGTTTGACTTTTCGTAATTAATCAGTTTCAATTAATAATTAGCGACCTATAGTTTCTATTTTTAGGGTTGACCTTTAATTTGCATACTGGATGGATACACTTTCTACTGTGACCTGATCTCCATGGTCTACTTCCCTCTCGTAAATTTTCCAGCTTACATATTTCATTTTGTCTTCTAGAAAAACACCATCGGGATCTAGAACCTCCCATAACTATCTACTAGCTTAGATGCACCATTTATTTTATAATGGTCCCCTAACTGACCCTAAAATTAATGTTATATAATATCTTTGACATTTTTCTTATTATATTATACTCTTAGGTCTTGGGGAACCACAAGGAATGAAAATGTGAGACACAATTAAACTGTGCTTTGTTCATTTTTAATTCTGAAGGGCCTATTAAAACAAATATGAAGATTTGTGAAGATGTAGATGAAGTAAATGAAGATGAAGACATTTTAGATTCATTTATTTATAACCGCAGACAATATATTTAAATTTATGTACCTTTGTTGTTTGTTAATTAATTAATCGTGTTATAATTTAATTTCAGGGAGAAGAAGATGTCGGGCTGGTTCCAGTGGCAGACGAGAACACTTTTCACTTTGATCCAAACACCAATGTACCGAGAGAAGGATACAAGTTTTGATCGTTGATTATTGATTCTATTTAACAGTTTTGCCTAGAACTGCTCTTCCTCAATTATAGTTGGACAGTAATGTACGCTCATTTTGCCAATTCAGGATGTAAATATGTTTTATAAATTGTTTATTAAGTATTTATTTAACTTAAAACCCTAATTTTTATAGTTCGATCGAGCATGAAAAGCTGTTGAGACTTGAGACTTCACCCAGTCCTTTGACTAATTTTTTTTTTTTCGAAATTATAAAGTGTTTATTTATAATGTATTTATGAGCTGGTTTATTGACTTTGAATTTGAAGCGAAATGATCGTGCATTATGAAAAAGATCTGGGTGTGACTAAAAAGATAGTGATATTAAATAATTTACTTGTGAATCAAGTAATAATTAAGAATTATGCAATAATGAATAATTAATGAAATGTCATACGCAGATTTTTATTAATCTATATTACAGCATACGTACTATAGTTAAAAAACAGTTTCACCGAGCATTAAGAAGCTTTAATTCATACCATGAACTTTTTTCTTATCAATTCTGTGGTAACATTATTCATTATTGTGAAGAATTGGCTGAATATCATTGTCGTTTTCACCTCTTGCACATAACCTTTTTAATGTTGTTTTGGTAAGAAACTATAAATTTTTTATTTCAATTTGGACAAAATTATATTTTTCAGAAATTATTGGTCTAATGAAAATATGAAACAATAATAAAACTATTTGGTTGACAAATGTTTGAGATGCAATTTTTTATTTCCTGTATATGTAGATAGTTGTCATGCTATGATGAAAAAAGAGTCTCCCTAAAATTAAAATTAAAAAAAAAAATACAACCAGATCGCACTGTTTGATACCTCAACATGTTTTGCATAATTATAAATGTAGTTGTGCGATAATTGTGGGACATAAGTGTGAAGAGTGCATTTTTACCAAAAATAACACTGAATTTCATTGAAAAAATATATTCAGTAAAAAAAGTACATTTTTGGGATTGCCAATGGTCAATGGTATCGGTGTCGGTGTCTGAGACAAGTGCCATCATTGAGGTATATAATATTTAATTAACACTGGAGATGCAAAATAAGATCTTCATAACATTTGTATTTTGTATGCAAAATTCTAGAAGTTTTCTTTTCAATTATTTTTTCTCAGTTTTAATTATTCTAAACAATTATTATTGTTGTAAATGTTTCTGTTGACTGGTGTCGTTTCTTGAAGTTCAAATTTCCACCTAAAAGGATCAAGATGTTCTTGTCGGAGTATAAGTAGGAAAACTTGCAAAGTTAGTATTTTTAAGATACTAGCAAAGCAGAACACAATCTCTCAAAATAATGAAAAGTTCCTTTTCGAGTAGTTTTTAAAATTGCGGTGTAATAGAGGCAAGGCAAATGAAAATTTTCAGCATACTAACTCGAAAATTGATAAAAACGGTACCTATATTGGCCCTCTCTGTACAAGGTGAATAATCGTTACTCGGTTGATGAATTATTTTTTTTATACTCCTTTCATCTATTTTGTCTCATTGATTATATTTATAATTAATTTTTCATTATAAAACTGAGTACATCCTTTATACAAATGTACAAATCTTAATAACCAGAGTTGTAATATTATTATTTAAAGCCTTCACTATTTAATTTAATTTTATTAAATTTATTTGGCCATAAATTTCTTGGGACATTTTTCATTTGTAAATTTTATTTTATATATACAAATATAGGATAAAATAGAAACTCACTAGTAATTGTATTGGTTTATTTCCATTGTTATGATTAATATTTTCTTTTCAATAAATTTAACAAATTAATTAGTGTTTTGAAAGGAAAGTCCATCACATTTGAACTGTTTCAAGAACGCTTTTTTTTGTACAATTTTTATGAGCTTTCTGTGGGATATCAAATAAAACCTTGTTAACTAAATTGATTATCTGTGTAATAATTACAAGTATTTTATTTTTATAGTGAGGGCACCTATGAATCATATCTAAAATATTGAAAAATCAAGAAGTTTTATTTGATTTTATATTAGTGCTTTTCTATACGTTAATTATTTAACTCAATTCACTTGTCACAACTGAGAACTGTTTACCCACGGATTAATGACTATTAAATTTTCAAATTACCAATAATAAAGCACCACTCTGCTCGGTCCTTAAGGTCCACTCACAACTGGTTAAAGCCTAGGCGATTCCAGTCATGTGGTGGACAAGCCAACCTTACGTCCAAGATCGTGGGGACCGGGCAACGTGGTGCCACTTGTGAGTACCACGGCTAACAAGGCTCTGACAAAACATGGCACAGACCGTAAACCGCTAGGTGGCACAACGACCCCCGAGGTATATCACTGTCGTGACCTGCCTCGGGGTAGTGACGCCAGGGGCACGGGGGCTTGGCTTAACCGCCTGTCTGCGTGGATGAGGACCACTATAAAAACCTCCCCAAATCCACGGTATTGTGCGCGCCAAGGGATGCATGGTCGAGGGGGAGCTCGGCAACTAGCGACAAACCTCGGGGAACCTGGCGCACCCCGTTGTATGTAGCCTGCTGCGTCATGGGGGTTATGGCGCAGTACCTTTATTTCCCCCAGTTCTCGTGGGACCAAAATGGAAACCAAAGAAAAAACAAAACAAACAACTGAGGGACCTCCACAAGAAGGAACCTCAGAACTTAGCATGGATGCACAGGATGTGGCAGGCCCCCAGAGCCATGCCACCCTGGAACCTATGCAAGTTGAAACACACAGCTGTGCGGACTCGCAGGGAAGTAGCAGTGCTACAAGACCAGCGAGTACGACAGCTGAACAAAAAACGGCCTCAGGGGCCCTAATACAAACCCCGAGACCTAAGCTGTCGGGTGCACAGCGTAGAAAGCTGGCAGTTGAATTCGCGAAAGCCGCTGGGGTACCAATCAAACCCAGAAGGCCGCGGACAAACCGCCAGCGGAAAAACCCTGATGGAGAGGCGGGACCCAGCAGAGCGTCAAACTCTGCATCACAGGGAACTGCCACCCCATCTGTAAAAAGGCCAAGGTCAGTGGTAAGTACTCCATCCCCAGCGATGAGTGCAACCAAAGTCCTGGCCAAAAAGCCAAAGCACGAAGGGGAGACTGTGACCTCCGAGCCTGGCGCATCCTCGCAGGGTGCTACTGGCTCCGGAGTAAGCTACAGTCAAGCCCTGACGGCTTTCAAAATGGCGGTGGTAATGGAAAGTTACCCCGAAGAGCGGCTGGATCAACACCAGGCAAAACTGGTCCAGCAATCCATCATGGAGCAGGTGATGGGGGGCGTGCCTGGACTGGGGCCACAATTCAAGAGCACCAGGTTTGAGAAGGGCGTGGTCTTCATCACCTGCGCCAATGAAAAATCTAAGAGGTGGCTGGTGGACTTGGTACCGAAGCTACGACCTTGGGATGGGGCCGCACTACGTGTGGGCCCGTCCAGAGAAGTGGTGAAAGCCACTAAGGTCGTGGTCTTCATTCCTGCAGACACACCAGGCCTCGAGGAACCAACAAAAGCCTTTCGTCTGTTGGAAAACCAGAATCTGGGCATTAAAACAGACGAATGGTCTATCATCAAACAGCACAGGGAGAGGGACGGTAAGGGTACCACACTTGTGCTGTGGATTGATGAAGAGTCTCTGAAGGCTCTCGCCGGAAGGGGGTACAAAGCGTACCTCGGTTTCGGTGAGGTAACCTTCAGAGTGATGGGAGGAAAGAACACACCCTGCAATGCTGCGGGCTCTCCAGATCAACCTGCAGCATAGCAAAGCTGCCTCCGCATCTCTGTGCAGACTTCTAGCTGCCGGAGATGTAGACGTAGCCCTAATTCAAGAACCTTGGCTGGTAGCCGGCCACGTAGCAGGTTTAGGAGCAGCCAGAGGTAAGATCATTTACAATAGGGCCTACGGTAACAGCAGAACATGCATTTACGTGAAAAACGAACTAAAAGTCCTGGTTATAACACAATTATGTTTCAGGGACTTGACCACAGTAATACTGAAATATCATATGGATGGGGCAGCCAAGGAGCTTGTAGTAGCTTCATTATACCTACCATATGACTCCACCAGTCCTCCTCCGTCACAGGAAATGGAACTACTGGTTAAGTACTGCGAGGACCATAACCTCCAGGTCATCATTGGTGTCGATGCAAACTCCCATCACGCAGTGTGGGGCAGCAGCGACACAAACAACAGAGGTGAGTCACTGTTACAGTTTATGGTATCCAGGAAACTGGAACTTCTGAATAGGGGCAGGGAACCCACCTTTGTAACATCGAGACGGAAAGAAATAATTGACATCACCTTAGCTTCCCCTCGTATCGGCGCCCGGGTAGTCAAGTGGCGTGTATCTGATGAACCGTCTCACTCAGATCACAGATACATTCAGCTGGAAATCAACTCCGTTGATAAGACAGCAGAGCTGTATCGCAATCCACGAAAGACTGACTGGGCGAGGTACAGGGCGGAGCTGAGGGCAAATCTAACCAATGTCAAAAGCAACATTGCATGCATATACGATATCGAGGTAGCTACAGAACAACTCCAAGTAGCCATTACAACCTCATATCACAACAACTGTGCTCAGACACCCCGTCGGAAAGGTGGGGATGTCAGTTGGTGGAACCCCAAACTGGCGGAAATGAGACAGAAAACACGTAAGCTTTTTAACAAAGCTAAGAAAACAGGAAAGTGGGACGAATATAAGACCACCATTACTGAATACAACAAGGAGATCAGATTTGCAAGAAGAGCTGCGTGGAGGAAGCTCTGTCAGGATGTGGAAACGACATCCGAAGGAGCAAGACTCTACAAACTCATGGCAAAAGATCCCCTGAACCCCATTGGTACCTTAAAAAGTAGCAATGGTAATTACACAGAAACCGGGAGGGAAACTCTTAAGGTACTCCTCAGAGCACACTTTCCGGACTGCAATGTAATTGAAGTGGAAGATGGCCTACACAACACTCTGGAAAACCTGAACCACAGGGTTACCAGGGAGGACTGGAGGACATCAAGACACATAATTACATATGAAAAAGTTAAATGGGCCATAAGCTCATTTGAGCCTTACAAGTCACCTGGCCCGGACGGGATCTATCCTGCCCTTTTGGAGCAGGCGAGTGAAGATCTCACGCCGGTGCTTTGCAGGATATTCAGAGCCAGTTTGGCACTTGGTTACATTCCGCTGGCCTGGAGAGAAATAAAAGAGGTTTTTATACCGAAACCTGGACGTAATGACTACGACGAGGCCAAGGCATATAGACCGATTAGTTTGACATCCTTTTTACTAAAAGCGATGGAAAAACTGGTTGAGAAGCATCTCAGGCAAACCTTTCTTACAGAGAGGCCATTAAGCCAGAGGCAACATGCTTTTCAACCAGGTAAATCATGCGAATCAGCTTTGCACCAGCTAGTGATGAGAATTGAAAAATCACTAGACAACAAAGAAATTGCCCTCGGGGCTTTTCTAGACATAGAGGGGGCGTTTGACAACACCTCCTTTAGCTGCATGGTATCGGCTGCTAGAAGACATGGCGTCGACGACACCACAACTAGGTGGCTGAGCGCTATGTTGGAAGGCAGAAGAGTCCAAGCAACTCTGTTTGGCGAGACGATGCGGGTCACCGTCACCAAAGGATGCCCACAGGGCGGAGTCCTATCTCCGTTGCTGTGGGACATGGTGGTGGATGACCTGCTTATCAAGCTAAATAACAAAGGTTATTATACCCAAGGCTATGCGGATGACATAGTCATACTGGTCATGGGGAAATACACTAAAACCATCTCAGAGCTCATGCAAGGGGCTCTGAATATCGTGGAGCAATGGTGCCTCGGGGCGAAGCTTCGCGTAAACCCTGTCAAAACGGCACTGGTCCCCTTCACCAAAAGAAGCAAGATGGAGGAATTAACCCCACCCATCTTCTTCAATGAACGGCTGCAGGTGAACGACCGGGTCAAATATCTGGGAATAACCCTGGATGCAAAACTGACCTGGAATCTTCACCTGCAGAAAGCGATAAATAAAAGTAAAATGGCACTGATGGCTTGTAGAAGGTCATTCAGTAAAACATGGGGACTGAAACCACGCATGGTACATTGGCTGTATATTGCCGTGGTCAGGCCCATACTAACATATGGCTGTCTAGTCTGGTGGCCAAAAATCGACCAGAAACAAGCCATTATGAAAATTCAAAGTGTTCAAAGGCTTGCATGCTTAGGCATCACGGGAGCCATGAACACTACATCAACGACAGCACTGGAGGCCATACTTGACCTGCCTCCTCTTGACATTCATATTAAGAGCGAGGCACGATTGGGCGCCTACAGGCTGAAACAAAACAAAAACTGGGACAAACCTGGGAAAACCGGGCATTCCAGAATAACTGATATCATCGCAGATCCTATCCTGGAAATGCAATCCGATGGTATGAGTACTACGATATCATTTGTAAAACCATTCAAAGTTCTAATGGACTGGAAAGAATGGCAACAAATGGAACACCTGTGCCTGAAAAAAGGGCTGGTCTGGTACACTGACGGTTCAAAGACAGGGACAGGTACCGGAGCTGGAGTGCATGGGGTGGTCCCCGGATGCAATATTTACGTGCCACTGGGGACTCATGCCAGCATCTTCCAGGCCGAAATAAATGCAATTAGGCTATGCGTTGGAGAGAATACCAGAAGGAACTATCGAGGTAGGGAAATCTACATCCTCTCCGACAGTCAGGCTAGCCTGAAAGCCCTTGCAGCTTATGAAATCAGATCAAAACTGGTCTGGGAATGCCTGCAAGACCTCATTGACTTAGCCAGGTGTAACGTGGTGACACTAGTTTGGGTTCCGGGTCACCGTGGGACGCCTGGTAATGAGGCTGCAGATCAACTAGCCAAGAAAGGCGCTGGGATAAACTACACTGGGCCCGAACCAGTGTTTGGCATCCCAAAGAACACTGTACGCGGGGCGGTGGCTCAGTGGATAAGAACACAACATAGAGCACACTGGAACCGTACAACAGGAAACAAACATGGTAAGGTGATGATCAAGGAGCCCTCTCAAAACCTTGCCAGACAGATACTGCAACTAAATAGAATGCAGATCAGAACGGTGGTGGGTCTTCTCACAGGACACTGCCACCTAAGAGTACACCTACATAAACTGGGGATATACAGAGAAGACCCAATTTGTAGACTCTGCAATGAAGAAGACGAGACAGCTTCTCATGTGATATTCGAGTGTCCAGCACTCGCACGAACACGCTATGCGGTCCTGGGACCAATCAGTCCCGGGAGCCATCTAGCGGTAAAAACCTTGGTTAGCGGGCTGCTAAACCTTGTCAAAGGAACGGAGCTCTTCTAATCAAGGAGAATCTAAATGTGAGAAATACAATAAGCCCGCTGGCTTCAGTGTTTGGGACCTAATAAACCATCTCTCACATTTAGTTAAAATACCAAATACCAAATACCACTCTGCTCATAAATGCTCCATTAACTATATGTATACCTGTGGTCATCATGGCAGCACACCATTAATGGATTAATGATAAATAAAACAATTATTTTCAAATTCTACAATGTATAATATCGATAGATTAATAATTACATGTGTTCGCTACTTTTGGAGTAGTGACATATTTTATGAATCATAGTTTTTATGTTAGTAAATAG
Organism: Malachius bipustulatus; assembly: GCA_910589415.1. Classification (NCBI taxonomy): domain Eukaryota; kingdom Metazoa; phylum Arthropoda; class Insecta; order Coleoptera; family Melyridae; genus Malachius; species Malachius bipustulatus. The sequence continues at coordinate 10,281,349 of OU342631.1, read as the reverse complement.
ATAAAAATTTTCACCTGGTTGTGTCCAGGGTTACAGGTACTGGGGCCATCCAGTGACTAAATAACAGTGAGAACAATAGAGCCCAATAAGCTCCTCCCATCCGCCCTTTTGCATGTTAAATTATTATCACAAATTAATTGAAGTGTATATTTTACTTGACCTCTAATCACATTTACATTTCAAACTCCTCACCTCTTTCACTGTCCATTTCCTTCTTCTTCAGAAGCCTTTTTAATAACTTTCCTTCTGATTTTATTTCAATAACATTCCAAACTATACTGACTCAGTTCTTGTTCGAGAATAATATTTTAATTAGTCGATGCTCTACTGTTATAACAATATGCTCTCTTTCATCCTATTGGGGTAGATGCAAGATGGAGGCTGTTCAATCAAAAAGTGGACACTATTATTGTCCTCACTGTTATTTAGAAGTGTCTAGAATAATTATTATTGATCGGGATACCTTATTAATAATAATATTTTTTTAAATTTAAAATCAGATATAGAAAAGTCAGGTAGTTAAAAACATTTTGTAACCTTGTTATTGTTATTATTATAACAAGCGCATAACCCTTGCTTGATAATTTTTTCAGTCGAGCCTTCCTGGAATTTAATCAACGTGTCCGAGGGAAAATCGACGGCCAATTTCAGGCAGCCTCTGCTCAGCACAATTCTTTGAGGCGTTTTGCTGTAGATGCTGTCTTTGATTAGTTCCGTGTCTATTTTGTGATTTTTGTGCCTTTGCACGCCAGTTTTCGGCCGGGGGACGTCTTCGTCCGAAGTTTTTTCGTTCAATTTTTCTTCTTTTATCGTGGACAAATCTTCCGGTTTTCTTACAGGAACCGACTTGCTTCTAACTCGCCTGTGACTTACTTTTGCTGGTTCCCATGGCACTCTTTCTTCGGGTATCTGGTGAGTGTGAATTCATTAGTTGAAAATGGTAAGTTTGAGGTAAGTAATGTTGTGATGTCTACATTAAAATGTTCATTTAGCAGTGTTAGTGTTAAGAACAAGTTTCAGGTTTTTTATGAATTAGTTAATTTAAGTTAATAAATGAATACCTTTAAGCTTTCCTGGTATTGAGGAGTACAGGCAAGACATTTTTCTTTTCGGCTTGTGCTATGTATCTTTAAATCTTCATGGCTAAAACCAATGTCAATATGTTCTTCGGTTGGGGCTATATTATATAAAGACAGACGATTTAGAAAACTGAAAAGAGATAATAACCTTCATTAGGGTATCTACATATTCATGTAAGTATACCTATGCATAAAAAGTATTAAGGTGGTGATTCCTGTTTATTAAAATTAAGAGAGATCTTCCATGAAGTTCATAGCAAAGAGGTGGGGGGTAAAACTTGGTTGTATTTTTTTTATGGTGACAATAAGTTCTACCAATGAAGAGGCTATTTAAGACATGACAACTTTTCGTGGCAGTGGAGTTTTTAATTTCAAAAAGTAAACATACAGGTGTCCGGAAATTATGCGCAAAAAATTAAGGGGGTGATTCTACTTGATAAAATAATGCCAAAAGTTATCTATAATTTTTTTTTCGAAAACTCACAAATAAGAAAGTTATGAGCCTTCAAAGTTGATTTTTTTAAAACAATATTTTTTTGTAACTTTTTTTCTAGTGTACAGATTTTTTTTAAATTTTACACACACGCCACTGATGTTGCTTTGCATCCTTAGTACAAATTAGACTTGAATCCCTCGAAATCAAGAGGCCTTAACTGCCCTTGAACTTCAAAAAAGGCCTATAGCTTTTTCGTAATATTTTTTTCTGAATTTTGAAGAATCACAATTGAAGAACATGAAGAAATATTAGGAAAAGGTCCTCTTTGTCTATCACGATAAAATGACCTGTTTCCGAGTAAAATTGTTTTAAAAATTTGCTTGCACTAAAATAATTGATCACTATAAATTATGATCATTCTGCAACAATACCAAAGCATGCTTTGGAAACAGCTGCAGGGTTGCCTAGCTATGTATAAACAGACATTCGTATAAAAATAGACTTGTAAATGATAAAATTTTATAAATTTTTTATAATTTTTTTTTAAGTAAAATAAAATAATTTTAATAAAAAAAAAATTGCTGTCAAAATTAAATCCAAAGCAAACGTCTTGTTTCCTAGGCAACCCTGCAGCTGTTTCCAATTAAAGCATGCTTTGGTATTGTTACAGAATGATCATAATTTTTATGGTGATCAATTTTAGTGCAAGCAAATTTTTAAAACAGTTTTACTCGGAAACGGGTCATTTTCTCGTGATAGACAAAGAGGACCTTTTCCGAATATTTCTTCATGTTCCTTCAATTGTGCGTCTTCAAAACTCAGAAAAAAATATTACGAAAAAAGTTATAGGCCTTTTTTGAAGGTCAAAGGCACTTTTTTTTTTTAGGCCTCTTGATTTCGAGAGATTCAAGTCTAATTTGGACCAAGGATGCAAAGCAACATCAGTGGTAAGTGTGTCAAATTTTAAGAAAATCCGTACACTAGAAAAAAAGTTATAAAACAATATTGTTTTAAAAAAATCAACTTTGAAGGCTCTTAACTTTCTTATTTGTGAGTTTTCGAAAAAAATGTATAGATACTTTTGGCAATATTTCATCAAGTACGAACAATCAAGAACGATTTTTGAGAAATCAATTAAAATACATCATCATAGAGGTCAAATTTTGAAGAAAGACGAAAGATGATCATTTCATCCCTAATGAACATCAAGGAATGATCAATATTAAGATGGGTGTCCTTTATTTGGGAAGGAGAGCTTTTGGAAAAAAATTGCTTATAAAGTAAGAAAATAAATTGTCAAAATTAAAATTTCACAAGTAGGTAATGTACTTTTATTTACAGTACGGTTTTTGCCGGTGAGTGTATTTTAACTAGTGACTGCTAAAAAGAAACCTACTTTGGCTGTGGAGTGGTCCAATAATTATCAACCCTGTTCGTTTTCATGGTATGGCTCAATTTTCTAAGCAAGAGTAAATTTTCATGTTCAATTTTTCTACAACGTTCATATTCTCTTTGACGCTTCTTCAGCTTAACTTCAACATGCTCTCTACTTTTTGGGGGTCTGTTATCAATAGCTGGCAAGGCTGATAATACCTACAATATTATTTGATACATTAATTCATAAAGATATTCAAAAAGGAACTTACTTTTCTTCGATGGTTTTCATATCTTCTTTCAATCCAGGGTCTCACGAGTAAATTATCCTTCCTCGATATCATTGCAAACTGGGAAATGGTTCCTTGATTTTCAGGTAGAAGGTTGTACATTATTTTATAATGTATGTATTGATGTAATACACGTAGTTGCTATGGCGCTATGTTTGTGTATCTTATATTAATTGGAAATTAATGATTTTTTTGGAAATTCGTTTGTAGCAACCGTTTAAATAAACTTAACTATATAATGGTTAAGTAAAAGCAACTTTTACGAGAATTGATTTTTTTTAACCTTCGTCAATAATACTAAGATGTTTATTGATAATTTTATACTCATTCAAAGTTATTTGTTTTATTTTATTAGTTATTTTATTAACTGCATGTTGCAATAATAAATATTAACATAGACTAAAAGTAATTAGGGGATTCCCTAAGTGAGACTTTATACAGTCACCTAAATTAGAGACTAGAGACAAGACAATTTTTCATTTGGCACCAAGTATGAATTGTTTGATTGTTAAAAAAATCTCGGAATGGAAAGAATTCATATTTGCAACATTTATTAATACCTACTTACTTTAATTTATTTAAGGAATGTGGTTGCGCTGGATTTACGAGTCATGAATACACAAAATTTTGTGTTTATACTGTTTCGGAGATGTCATTCTTTCCACGAAGAACACTTTTTTTCATTGTTTTGATTTGATTTCAACATCCCAAAAGTTAATGATCTTCTTTGCATTTACCAGAAATAGATAATAACATCAACCATGCATCAGATTAGACACAGAAAAAACAACAAGTTTGGGTGCAAAAATTGCTTTATTATCAAACATTATTAATGTATCATTTATGTAAATTAGGTACTTAAATAAATTATAACTTATGGTTTACAGATTCTTCCTAGAAAGAGAATATCTTGTTTTCTTTTCAGTATTACTAAGAATGGATGGTCTGCTCTGAAATTATACTGTTTTGGGGGAACAGATAGATACACAGCTCCAAGGCCTGAAAATTATATAAAAGTATGGGTATTTTTCTTTACTAATTTTGTAATTAGTCCAGAGAAGAAAATATTGAAAAATATAAATCTTACAAATTACCAATACCAAATCACCCATAGCCAGAGATTAATAAATAAGAAAAAGAAGGTAAAGAATGACAGAGTCATGCAAGACAAATAAAATTTTCCATCTCCAGAAATAATCACATTTATTAAATTTTTACAAAAAATATGCACACAAACATTATCATTAGAGTTTTAAGCATTGTCAGGACTTCTGTAAGCTCCTAAAAATAAAATTTGAGATCCAGCTGGACTGTTTTGTTGGATAAAGAACACAAACGGGTGATCGGCTCTGAAGTCCATAGGGAGGACGGCTGCAGGGGGGGCCACAATCCCTATTCATTAAGTAAAAATATTAATATTTTAGTATTTATTGAAAAATGTTACATACAATGTTAGTTATATCGCAAACATAATTTTAAGGATTTCTATAAGCTCCTAGGAATATAACTTGGGACCCAACTGGACTCTTTTGCCGGATAAGGAACACGAACGGATGCTCAGCTTTGAATTGTGCAGGAAGCGCAGATCCAGGAAGAAGCTCGACCTCTATTCATCAAATAAAAACATCAATAAGCTATTAGAAATAATTTTTCTAGTTGGATAGTTTAATAAAAGTTTTTTTTTATATAAAAAAATTATCCAAGTAGGTAGTATGAGTGAGTATTCACATATATTATTATGGAACTAATATACAGAATCGAAAAATAGTGAAAGGTTTTCATTCTGATACGAATACATTTTATACTCGTTTTGTGGTTGTGGTGCATGTGGTGGTAACATGAATTATGTAGATTCTACACAGAACGAGCTCCGGTCAGCTCGAATTTTTTTTGCAATGTCCATTAGCTCAAAAATTAGATTTGTGCAAAGTCTGGTTAGATCGATTTTTTTTTCTTGCAAGATGCGGTCAGCTCGTCTATTTTTGCAAACTCCCGTTTGGCAAAATCCGGTCAGCTCGAAAATTAAATTTTTTTCCAAAAGACAAGTCCGATCCACTCAATTTTTTTTTGAAAAGTCTGGTTAGCTCAAAAATTAGATTTGTGCAAAGTCCGGTTAGATCGATTATTTTTCTTGCAAGGTGTGGTCAGTTCGTTTATTTTTGCAAACTCCCTTTTGACAAAATCCGCTCAGCTCGAAAAGACTTTTTCCCAAAAGACAAAGTCCGGTCAGCTCAATTTTTTTTTGCAAGATCCAATAGGCCGAATTTTTTTCAAGATCCGGTTAGACAAAGTCCAGTCAGCTCGAAAATTCGATTTATCCAATGTCTGCTCAGCTCGATTTTTTTTGCAATGTCTGGTTGGACAAAAATCCAGTCAGCTCGAAAATCCGAATTTTTAATAAGTCCGGTCAGCTCGATTAATTTGCAAGATCCAATTAGGCAGATTTTTTTTTTCAAGATCCGGCTAGACAAAGCCCAATCAGCTGGAAAATTCGATTTTTGCTCAAAAGACTAAGTCCGGTTAGCTCAAAGATTCGATTTACGCAATATGTCTGGTCAGCTAGATTTTTTTTTTAGGTCGAATTTTTTTCAAGATCCGCGTTTATTAGAAAAAGTCCGGTTATCTCGAAAATTCGATTTTTGCAAGCTCCGGTCAGCTCGAAGCTTCTTTTGTTGCAAGGTTCAGGTTTGATGTATGGTACAGTCTGCTTAAAACTTTTTTCAGATCGGGTTTCACAAGGTTCGAAACAAGGTTAGATTTTTCGAGATAATCAGACCTTTGTCAAAACTACTTTGCAAAAAAAAAAAAAATAAAAAAAAATATAATAGTGGATTCTGTGAGTCGGCAAAACGTCGAAAAGTGCTCGGATTTCAGAGTCTAACGAGACTAGCCCTCCCCCTCGTTTTCGAGGATGCTGAATACGATGGTACCCTTCATAGGAGTGGTTTTTGGCCGTTTTAGGGGATGCGGTCAACTCGAGAAGAGTTTAAACCACCATCATTATATTCAGCATCCTCGAAAACGGGGGGGGGGGGGGAGGGCTAGTCTCGTTGGACTCTGAAATCCGAGCACATTCGTCCGACTCACAGAATCCACTAAATTTCAAACCAGATCTTGCAAAAAAAAAACGAAACATCGCGACCTCGCGAAAAAACTCTATTTGATTTTGTTGTTCCGGTTTTGAGAAGCTCAGATTAGATCTGACAGGACCTTGTCAAAATGGACCTTGTTCTAGGCAAAATAAAATTAGAGCTGACCGAACCTCGGCAAACCGAGCCCAGTAAAAATAAATTGCCTTGCAAAAAATCGATCTGAATTTGAAAAAAATTAGAAGATAATTCCTTGAATGGAAAAAAAACATGTCTAGAGAAGTATTCCACCAGAGTTTCAAGGATATAGATTTAGCTGATTTAATTGTTGGATTGTTCTGTAGAGACCAACTGATGGTGCTATATAAATAGACGGAGATCTACCAACAACTGTAATGATACGCTCAATTTCAGTACTGCATATTTATTGTCACATTTTAATAATACCTATGTGGAAAAAAAATGGTTCTAATAATTTTACAATAAGTTAAAGTTCATCGCGAGATTTGAATATCTTATCACGACTATCAGGAGGTTTAACGACTCTTCCATAGAACAATAATGACTGCTTCATGCTCGGTTGATCAAGAGATTGATTTTTTCTTTTATACTGTATGAAGAAAACAAAACTTTTGTTGGCAATAAATTCTATAAAATCTGGAGCACTTCTTTTAGTTCTTATGCTTGCACCTAGAAAATTGAGGGTCAGCAAAAGGAATGACAGAAACACTATAAAAATCCATCAGGGAACTAACATTCTCACACCCAAATAAAAAATCTTAGACATTAATAATAATAAATTAGCTGAACCAATCGAGGAAGCTGAAAACAATTCGAAACCCCAAAAAAGTCTCAAGTATATTTTTTATAATTTATTTTTATTGGCAGTTGTTTTCACTTCCTGAATCAATCCCGGAAGATAGACAACACCCCTAGGTATGCAATAAATATGAAGGCAGAAGAAGAAGAAAAAAGAAAATAAATAATAAAATGATAAATACCGGTAGCTGCTGCAGCTATAGCTCCCTCTTCGTTGACTTCAATGTAAGCCTTCTGCACAGCTTTTCCTACAACTAAAGGCTCTCTATTTTCCAGTATTCCAGTTAGATCAGGAGCAACGTAAAGATTACCAAGACCAATCTGTAAAAAAAACACAATAATAACCTACCACGAAACAATAAGTACAATTAGACTAATAAATAGAAAACAGATTTTATGTAGGTACGACCCCTTGAAGATATTTTAAACTTGATAATAACAAAATCTTACTCCTTCAAGTGTTTCCCTCAGGTCTATCGTAGTTTCTATTTTGAATTTGGGCAGAGCAACAAAGACCTCCCTCGTATAAGCGCCTTCAGTGATCTTACTGAAATCAACATTTGCCAGTTTAGCTTCAAGATCAGAAATGCCATCTTTCTTGTTCGGCAAAATAACCACCATACTCAGATCTTCATTCGTGTATCCCAATTCTAATATCTGCGCGTCCAGATCTTTGTCCTCTTTGTAAACGTAGGAATCTTCATTATGCATCATGTCAACTTCAACATTTGTATTGGCGTTAACATAAAACTGCTCTTTCTTGGTTAAAACGGGATTAAATTTGAACTCCCATGTTCCTTTGAAATAAATAGCGTTGACAAGAACTAATCTGGTCGCTTCGTCCAAATCACCATCATCGAAAAGCTTCGGGATTTTTTTGTTTGTCTTGTCGCTGACCCAGGAGTTGACCGTTTTCACTGCTTCAGGTTTGGCAAAATCCAATCCTTCTACTTCCGAGTGCAATTTTTGTACAACGGCGTTTTGGTAGTTCGAGTTAAGTTTGTAGCCGTCTTTGACGTAGACTTTGTTCGCAATCAATAATGTGGCGTTTTGTATGTTGTTCAAGTCGTTGATGATGACGTCGTAGCCTTCCGCCGCTTGGTTGGGGTTCGTTACGTGGAGAGCGTTGTTGAGGGAGTCTTTCGTCGATCCTCCCGCTCCTTGATGTAGAAGACAAAGAGCAGCGTGGGCACTGAGAGGAGAGAAAAATACGTTGCCGGGTTCTTTCGAGAGGATTTTATAGACGTCTTTGGCGAATTGTCCGTTTGCCGTTGCTAATTGGGAAGACGCGTCGGTCGCCATTGTCGTGGATATCAGTGCCAATGCCACGCATAGTAATTCTAGAGTGGCTGAAAATAAAAGAAACGTTTTTTAGATTCAGCAGTAGGGGAATAAAAGCTTGCAGGGTGTCAAAAAAGATCATTTTCACATTTTCCAAGATATCTTAATAACCGTTTGAGATACAGAGCTCAGCTTTTGTACATGTCATATCATTGATATTAGCTACTTTTTTGTTAACTATCAATTTTTTTCATATGCCAGTGGAGGAGATTTTAGGCTTGTGTAAGGTGTTTTTGTCTCGAATATCTACGACACTGGACAAATTGACATTTTAAAACTGCCAGTGTTTTTTATACAAAAAAGCTACTCGCTTGGTCATCATAATTGCTAACGTGAACTGTTTGCGAGAAAAACAACCATTTACGATAAAAAATCTCCACCACTGGTATATTAAAAAAATTAGGTAGCATTGAAAAAGTAGGTAGCTAAAATCAATTATGTACAAAATTTGAGTTCTGTACCTATCTCAAACGATTCCCGAGATATCTTTAAAAAACTTGAAAAAATATCTTATTTTGACACCCTGTATAGGTATTAATGGGAAATTTTTTTACCAAAAGAATCTGTCTTCAATTTTTTTCGAATAATTGAAGATACACCCTGTATAAAACATTCTTTTTCAAAGTGCTGAATAAAAATTTATTCGTGAAAATCAAAAATCTGAATTGGTTTTGCAATAAAATCCAGATTGGAATTTAAATTTCATAAAGAAAAGTGTTTTCTTTTTAGGGAGTTGAAAATTATTTTCTCTTTTTGAAAGATATTACTCCTCTTGCTAGCCTATTGTAAAACAGTAGCGGCTCGTGGATTGCGAAGATTGTGAGAGGAGCTTCTACATAGGATAAGGTCCGTCAGCTCGATATTTTTGCAAAAATTCTGTCAGCTCTAAATATAATTTTTTTTGTATAATCTGGTAAGCTCGATTTTTTTATTCGCAGATCCGGTTTGGCGTCCGGTCAGCTCGGAAATAGATTTCTGGAAAATCCGATCGAAATCAGCTCGATTTTTTCTTTTTGCAAAAGCCCGGTTAGGTTGATTTTTTTTTTGCACAATCCGGTCAGTTCGATTTTTTTTGCAAAAGCCCTGTTAGCTCGATTTTTTTGCAAAATCTGGTCAGCTCGATTTTTTTTTTGGCAAAATCAGGTTAGCTCGATCTTTCATTTTTGCAAAATCCGGTTAGTTCGAATTTTTTTTTGCAAAGTCCGGTCTTATTGATGTTTTTTTTTAAATCCGTTCAGTTCGATTTTTTTCAATGTCCGTTTAGTTCAAAAATTACATTTCTGCAAAGCCCGGTTAGCTCGATTTTTTTTTCAAAATCCGGTCAGCTCTAAATAATATTTTTTTTCATAATCTGGTTAGATCGATTTTTTTTTTTTGATAAAGTCCGGTCAGTTCAATTTTTCTTATTTGCAGATCCGATTTAACGTCCGACCAGCTCGAAAATAGGTTTTTTGAAAATCCGGTCAGCTCGATTTTTTTCTTTTTTGCAAAAGTCCGGTTAGCTCGTTTTTTTGCAAAATCCGGTCAGATCGATTTTTTATTGCAAAATCCGGTTAGCTCGAATTTTTTCTTTTTGAAAAGTCCGGTCAGCTTGATTTTTTTTTTAAGTCCGCTCATTTCAATTTTTTTTCAATGTCTGTTTAGTTTAAAAATTAGATTTCCGCAAAGCCCGGTCAGCTCGATTTTTGTTGCAAAATTCGACAGCTCGATTTTTTTTTGCAAAATCCGGTCAGCTGGAGTTTTCTTTTTGGCAAATGTCCATAGTCAGCTCAATTTTTTTTTTATTCGCAAGATCTGGTTGACAAGGTCCATTCAGTATTGGAAAAAAATTGACGTGCAAAAATAAACCCAGCTGAATTTCAGAAAAACAATTTTTCATTTAGAAACAGGCGAAGTGGCACTTCACTCACCTCATCCGAAAAGCCGCCACTGTTGTAAATAGGTAGGATCCCTTGGAGGGAAATATTATTTTTTTGAATTTAGGGATTTTTGGGAAAGCGCATATAGGAAACACGACTCCAAAGTGTCTGAAATTAGTTGCACAGATCGGATTAAATTTCGCTAGGCGGTTTGGCAATTTTGGCGCATTGGCGCTCTAAAATAGGACCTTCGGGTTTTGGGAAAAATATTAGGTGAGTCATAGTGCAAAATTTGAAAAAAGCTGATTTTCTTGAATTTTTTTACGTCAAGGTCGGCAAAATTGATTTAATCGAAAGAGTAAAGTTAGATCCCTTGGACAATTATTATATTGTCTAAGAAAAATCCACGTATACTTACTGTGGCTGAAAACACCAAACAGAGTCGCGCTCTGCCGAGCGCGGGAGGTGGGGGGGGGGGGAGTTTAGTTACTTTACTAATGCGAACGCCGGCCAAGATAAGGAAAATTTTGCATTTCTTCTATTAAGTAAGTATGTTTTGTTATATTTACTCGTATGAAGAAACAAACATATATTTTTTTGCCTTATTGCGACTGAGTCAGCGATTCGGAACATGGAAAATCCGGTTTTAATGAACAAAAAAAAAAAATTTTTCTTCATCGTGGTGTGGTTACCAAATTACTTAGATGATCTGTTAATTTAGTAGCTAGTACAGGTTTCTCGAAACAATATTAATTTCTTGTTTCATTTATAAAAATCGAGTCTTTTTATTAATTTCCTGTTCTAAACCGCAATAAAGTAAGTGAGACTCTCACACCCGGTATAACGTTGTTATACATTAGTTTTCTTATTTCTATGATTTGGAATCGTAGGTGTTTAATATTGTACTTAAGCCTGCGTTACTTACTTATTTTTATTATACTTACACATTCAGGGAAGTTGATTAATAAAACTTGTTTCACTTATCAGGTAGATTCAGGTTTCCAGTAATAATTTTCTTTTATTAGAGTTAGTGTCTCTCATGTGAAAATTATTGACCAGTTTCTCGCTAGACTTGGTGCTTCAAACACAGTTGCCAGAGAGCAGAGACCCAGGTCGTTAAACTAATTTTCAAGGCGGTTGAGTCACTAAAGAGGAGTAAAAAGACACATTTCTGGCTGCTGATAACGTAGAAAGAGTGACAGTACTAGTACTCTTCTTCCTTCAACAACCTTTAGTCCTGTCTATTTTTTTATAGGTGTGTTTGTTTATGTTACCTATGTGTTCAAACCTAGGTTGGGTTGGGACTAATAAAAAGCTAGGCTAACGCAAAAATAACAAATAACAGTTTTATTCTCTTACGTTCATGAGTATTCGAACATTGTTGTCAATTTTATTCATGATTTGTACCCAGATTTATTCTTGGTTTCATCTTATTTGTTGTATAACTTATAATGAAACTTTTTGCAGGCAAATGCATACCTTGTAAGTGGTACTTACAGGGTGTAACTATAATAAAAAAGTAAATATAACTTTTCAGGGGGGGTATTTGTGATCAAAAATATTTATGCCATAAATTTAGGCGAACGATATACCTACATGGAGTTGTATAAAGTGATTAAAGATGTGCATAACTCCAATTATCATCAAATATCGGTATCCAGTTATTGACATTATATTAATCATGAAGAGTGAAAAAAGTAAAAACGAGTGAAATAAAGTGTCATTATTTAACGCATTTCATGCTAATCATAACCTGAGATGTATCGATTGATTTGAATCGTTCAACCACTTTATGCACTTTCTTGCATCAACTGTTGTGCAACAAGTGCGTAAAGTGATACTTTTTTCACGACTGAGACGTTTTTTAATTTCGCATCTAAGACCTTTTTTATGCTCCTATTCAAACAATAATAATTAATTAACCGAAATACCAAACACTCATGTAAAAAATTAATTTGGTTATTAAAAAAGTCATCAGGTCATTTAAAAATAAATGAACTTCTCAGAATCATTTAGGTAGGTTGTTATGAAATATGAAAATGTATGTTAAAAATGATAAAATCAACATATTAATAAGGATTTAGAAAAGAACATATTTACTTAACGATTATTTGGCAAATAATTATATAGTTAATGACGACCACTGCTCAACAAGCCATGCATAACTGTTTTAATACAGCATATAACATCATAACAGCTTCTAGCATATGTACCAAACATCATCAAGTATTTTTACTTTAATAATTTGTTCAATTTGATAAATAATTCAATTTACCTATTATAACTCTTAACTGTTATTATAAGTAAGACGTGGTCGTTTCACTCAGGTGATTTTGGCTTCAACAACCACCTCCTCATACCTATAATCGGCGTTTCCGAGTTGGGCCATATTATCTGAGCGATCCTCAGAATTCACGGGGGGTTCTTTAATCCTACCGATCAGTTGGGCCAAAAACTCTAGTCGGAAATACATCAAGTTGTTAGTACTTTCATTTTTTTTACACTAATAAGCAACAGAAAAATGAAACATCAATAGAAAAGTCTCTGCTTTACTTAATCTCTGCTAATCGCTTATAGTGGAGAGGGTCTGTCAAAAAAAAGGCTCCATCCGCCTTGGACTCGAGAATTTTTTTTGATTTTTTTTTTTCATAAAGTTGGACCCCCTCTTCATTTTGGTGGCATTTTCAAAAATTTAATCGACGCCCTGGCGGAGAAATGTGCATGCGAAGACATCGGCAATGGGCTTTTTGCACATAACTCGCTTAATTCAACTCTGAGCATAGTAAATATGTCGAAAAATGAAGAGCTCTCGAAGACGCGTAATTTGAACTTTGACTGGTCCAAATCGGTCAAACGGTTCTCGAGATATCGCATTTTCAATTTTAAGGCCCTTTCTTCAGGGTTCCGCCGCGGTGCGAATACACCGCCGTCCATGTTCGCGTGTTTTGCATGGAAAAAATCGACTTAGGGACTTAATTTTTTTTTCATCGACAGACAGCAGTGTCCTCAATGATGCCTGAAATTTTGAAGTCGCTATCTCGATTAGAGGGGGAGGGGAAATCATAATTAAAATTCAAATTGCTATAACTTTCGCTAATATTGGGGCCTCGGGCCCAACCAATGGGAGATGACACTTTGGAATGCCTACTAAATGGTATTTTTTTTCGATTCCGCCAATATTGGCAAGATGCCCGCAGAAAAACCGATTTCCCTCCCCCCTTTTTTTTCTTAAAACTGTTTTTTTGCCATGAAAGAAGGGGGTGGGGGTAAAAATTTTTTCGTCATCAGACGGGAATTTTTTTTATCTTTGATTTGAGCCCCAGTAGACCTCGATTGGACCATTATTAAGGTCACAGGGTCACCAAACGCGTTTGGTCCTGTAGAATGGCAAGGATTAGGGTTAGCGGGTTCCGCTACCCGGCGTTTTTTAGGGCTAAGTGTCCCCTTTCAAGATTTTCTTACCCCATGTCGCTATCTTAATTAGGGCCTGCACGCGGACGTGATATGTAAACCAATTAATCTAGCGTTTATCTGTGAGAGAAGAGAGAAAGGAGAGGGAGCGCTAGGCTCCGCCCCCGGCTCCCGCTGCTCCGCGGCTAGATTAATTGGTTTACATATCACGTCCGCGAGCAGGCCCTAATTGAGATAGCGACATGGGATAAGAAAATCTTGAAAGGGGACACTTAGCCCTAAAAAATGCCGGGTAGCGGAACCCGCTAACCCTAATCCTTGCCATTCTACAGGACCAAACGCGTTTGGTGACCCTGTGACCTTAATAATGGTCCGATCGAGGTCTACTGGGGCTCAAATCAAAGATAAAAAAAATTCCCGTCTGATGACGAAATTTTTTTTACCCCCACCCCCTTATTTCATGGCAAAAAACCAGTTTTAAGAAAAAAAAAGGGGGGAGGGAAATCGGTTTTTCTGCGGGCATCTTGCCAATATTGGCGGAATCGAAAAAAAAAATACCATTTTAAAGTAGGCATTCCAAAGTGTCATCTCCCATTGGTTGGGCCCGAGGCCCCAATATTAGCGAAAGTTATAGCAATTTGAATTTTAATTATGATTTCCCCTCCCCCTCCCTCTCTAATCGAGATAGCGACATCAAAATTTCAGGCATCATTGAGGACATTGCTGTCTGTCGATGAAAAAAAAATTAAGTCCCTAAGTCGATTTTTTCCATGCAAAACACGCGAACACGGACGGCGGTGTATTCGCACCGCGGCGGAACCCTGAAGAAAGGGCCTTAAAATTGAAAATGCGATATCTCGAGAACCGTTTGACCGATTTGGACCAGTCAAAGTTCAAATTACGCGTCTTCGAGAGCTCTTCATTTTTCGACATATTTACTATGCTCAGAGTTGAATTAAGCGAGTTATGTGCAAAAACCCATTGCCGATGTCTTCGCATGCACATTTCTCCGCCAGGGCGTCGATTAAATTTTTGAAAATGCCACCAAAATGAAGAGGGGATCCAACTTTACGAAAAAAAAAATCAAAAAAAATTCTCGAGTCCAGGCGGTTCGAAAGCTAGACCCTCTCTACTATTACTACTTGATCTCAACTACGATCAATACTAACTTATTATTAATTAGGTAATTAATCATTCAAATTTGGAAAGAATTTACCCTAGAAAAGACCTTTTAAATTGTGTAGATAAAAAATTACTTATTAGATAATAATCACAGGGTGTCCGGGAAAAAGTGGGAAATCTCTCGGAATCAGATAGAACATTAAAAAAAAAAGATGACAAGTTCCCATAACTTTTTTTCCTAGCGGCCCTCCCTACGGAGATACGGCCTCTTAAAGGACGCCACTGGAAATCAATTTTTCTTGAATAACTTTTAAACTATATTTGATTAAATTTAATGAAAATTTGATATATTAAACAGTAGTAAAGACCTCTTATAATACTGCCCCTATAACATAAATTAGCTTGTTTAGTTTACCAGGGGCGGACTAGGTTGTACATTTTAAATTTTAATGCTTACATTTACACCCTGCATGACAAGCAGTTAAAAAGAAACAACAAATTTGGATACCTTGAACATTAAGCTACAGAAAAGGTACTCTTGTTCCTTGTCGATAAAATGAACCGTTTTCGAGAAAAAAAATAATAAAAGAATTAATGTTTTATTTCATAATCAATAAAAAATTTCATAAGTGGGTTCAACAATCGTAGTTCTACAGGGTGTCCAGCTTATTCGAAGCGGTCTCTGTAGGCCAAACGATTGATTTTTTCCAAAAAATTTTTGCAAATTCAAGTACAGGATCACAATGGCCATAATTTAAAATTATTTTGGAGTATAAAAGAGTGTCCCATATGACAGTGACATATCAAAGTTATGTTTTTTTAAATGGAATGCTCCTATGTTATTGCATTTTTAGATTGTCTAAGAAGAGAAAATAGGATTGGCTTTTACAGTTGGTGTTTAAATTAAGAAGTTTTTGAGTTATAAACAAGTGAAAATCGTAATTTTTGAAGTTAAAGGCCCTGTACAACGAAAACGGTTCAAGATAGAGAAAAACGGCTTACATGTCCCTATTTTAACTTTTCATGTACTATCCTATGGTATAGAAAAATTTTTACTTTCTTTGATTTTTTTATTTGGCGACGCGTGGAGAAATCTCAGAATTTTTCAAATTTTTTTTTCACCCTGTATAAACATTTCATCTACATGATAGGATAGTACCTACATGAAAAAGTAAAATAGGGACATGTAAGCCGTTTTTCTCTATCTTCGGGTTTTCGTTGTACAGGGCTTTGAACTTGAAAAATGACGATTTTCACTTTGTTTATAACTCAAAAACTTCTGAATTTAAACACCAATAACTGTTAAAACCAATCTTATTTTCTCTTCTCAGACAATCTAAAAATGCAATAACATAGGAGCATTCCATTTAAAAAAAACATAACTTTGATATGCCACTGTCATATGGGACACTCTGTATACTCCAAAATAATTTTAAATTATGGCGATTGTGATTCTGTACTTGAATTTTCAAATTTTTTTTTTTAAAAGTCCATCGTTTGGCCTACAGAGACCTCTTCGAATAAGCTGGGACACCTGTATAGTATCTAGTACAATGTAATAGAAATGAAACATTAATTCTTTTATTTTTTTTTTTCGAAAACGGTTCATTTTATCGACAAGGAACAGGAGTACCTTATCAGTAGCTTAATGCTCAAGGTATCCAATTTTTTTTTCACTCCTTATAATGAAGGGTGTTAAAAATGTAAGCATTAAAATGTACGCCCCTGGTAAACTAAACAAGCTAATTTATGTTTTAGGGGCAGTATTTTAGAAGGTTCTTACTACTGTTTATCATATTAAACTTTCATTAAATTTAATCAAGTAGTTTAAAAGTTATTCAAGAAAAATTGATTTCCAGTGGCGTCCTTTAGGAGGCCGTATCTCCGTAGGGAGGGTCGCTAGAAAAAACATTTTGGGAACTTGTCATCTTTTTTTTTAATGTTCTATCTGATTCCGAGAGATTTCCCACATTTTCCCGGACATCCTGTATGTAGATTTAATAATTATTATTACATCACTGAATATTTTTTGACATGTAAATATCAGAAGTTTTCTTTCCAAAATTTATAGCTCAATCATATCATTATTCCTCAATTTTGATAAATCCTAATATCGTACATATTTATTTTATTTTTTTGTCCTTGAACATATTAATTAATAGAAGAAAGTGGATTATCAGGCTAAAAATTCCATTATTTTCAGAAAATAAATCAAAACAATTTCTTCATATCGCGATAACTAGTAAAAGCTAATTACTGATTAATCTATTTATTTGGAAACCAGTTTTTGACACAAAACATTATTTTATGAGTTTACGACATACAGGGTGACCCAAAACAACGCAATGGCAACTGTCGCATTCTTATTATAATTGGCAGTAATAGGTAATAGGTCTCTCGTCCAGCGAGTAATTGTAGCAGCATCAATAATTATGAATGGATAATTAATTAGAGGCTAATTAAGTGCCCAAGTGTGACATCAAACGCTCACAGAGTTTTCGAAAAAACGACTGATCTGTCAACTAAGAAAAAAAAAGAAAAAACACTTTTAGTGAATTTTTAATAAAAAAAATACACAATAATTGAAGACGACACACAAAAATCACCTAAAGTCATCAAATGTCCGCTGATCCTGACTACCAGATCATGAAAAAGTGGCTTTCCAAAATTCACCTGTCTATGATTTATACAGGGTGTTCCTAAAATACCAGATACCTATGAAAGGAGTTTTTTTGAACTTATTTTATGCCTAAAAGTTCAATAAACATAGGTCCGCAACCGCGTCTTTACCGAGATATACAGGGTGTTGAAATTTTTTCTTTTTAGGTCCTTGCGGGATAGTCAAATAGGAGTAGTAGTTAGTCAAGCGGGGTCATCTCAGCTTTAATTTTAACCAGGTATAGTGCCGATTAAACTGTCACAATTAATGCAAACGATAAAATTATCCCATTAAAGTTTACCCTTAATTTTTTTAAATTTTATCTAACCAATGACAGAATTTTTTTTTCTAAATAATGGTCGTATATGCAAAAAAAACATAAGAAAAAAGAACCAAAAGATTCTAAATAAAACAGAAAATATTTTATATTTTACAATTCACCAGCGGCTCACCGCGAAAAAATTCAGGGATAGAAAATGGGGAATGATCCCTGAAAAAACATTTCCCTGTAGGTATATTCTCACAACAATTTGGCATACCCAATGATTTGTAAGCCGTACAACTTGACCTGTATTCCAAATTAGAGCTAAATATCTCAATTTTTTCATCCTGGCCTCTTTAGATTTATAGGTAAATATGTTTTTTTCTTGAATCCCTTATTTTGAAATATATAACTTTCAAATTTCGTACAGTATGTGTGGCGTGGGTCTGACTGATATGACATGCTGATGAGTTCATAATAAAGACGAAACGGTACCGTGCATGTCTTCAGTCTTCTCCTCGCATACTGTGCGAAAGTTTTCTAATTAGTTCTGTAAAAGGAACCTTTAGTGGCAAATTAAAATTATAAATTAAATCCCTAGAAAACTCAAATATTGTATGAACTTTTGGGCATAAAATAAGCCAAAGAATTACTTCCTTTCGTATGTACCTAGCTGGTATTTAAAAACATTTTGTATATTTCTAACTCGAATTTTTGATTTTCAAAACGCTCCTTTGACTTCATCTTTCAAGATTAGTGAACGAAATTTTGCATTCTCGTAAAATTTTTGGAGGACTTTAGATTTTCCTTCAAAATGTTTTCGTTAAAAAGAATTAAAAAAAAGTCTCAGTTTTCACTCTAGGGTGCTGAAATTTTTGTGGGAGTAAGATATCCGTACGAAGTAGTCTCAAAAGGAACCGTTTCAAAATGGCGGTCATTATTTTTTTAATAAACCAGTGGCGTGGGTATGAAAAGGGTAAAATGGATAAATTTCTATTCCATGTATGATCAGATTTTTTTTTTAGAAATAAAACTGAAATTTTACGAGCAAACAGCTCTATTAATAGCCTTTAATAACCTTCAAAATTTGCAAGGATCAAATAATAAAAATGGCAAAGATATTCGAAATTTGTATTCTATGACGTTAATTTCTCTTGAATTTCAAATTTTCGATTTTCAAATGTAACTTTTTCCGAATTTCAAGGCAGTGTAACAAAATCCATTATGGAAATTAGGTAGCCAGTGGCGTGCATAGGAAAAGGGGCAAATTGATATGAAATTTTAAACTAAAACGCTAATATGACCTGACCAGGCCATGAAAAAAGCCTATTTAAAAAACGGTGAAAATATTTAAAATTAAAAATTATTTCTGCACAAGAAGGTTTGTTTTGTTTTAAAAGCGCATGGACCATTATCAACATTTTTCTATTTGCAATAAATTTGATAGTGTGAATTTTTTTTTTGAAAAGGAACGATGGCACCCTCATATCTCCGTCTTTTTAATTATTTATCACAGTAAGCCTTAATAAAAATCATGATGGAGCCTTAGCTCATACTGTATGCTTAATTTTCAGTTTATCTAAGCAGCTGCTTTGGCAATATTCAAACTCATAGGTACCTAAACTTTTTTTTCCAAAATTTAATCTTTTGCTTTAAAATAACCAAGGCAGCCAATAGTTGAGAAAAAAAGTACTAAAAAAATGTTGCGGCATAGGTATTAGGTACTTACCTTAAGTAGTTGTGGTATACAGTAGTTATTAATTTCTTCTTTGTTAAAGACAATTTTTTCACATATTTTATGAAGAATGAAGACCTATAATAATACCAAACCAAGCGTAAATTTTGTTAGACGCCGGGGATATTGTTTTTAATTATCAAATATCATAAGAACACGGTTTTACCTACTCTCTAGTAAAGCACAAACAAGTTTTATTTGAATGTGTGACTTTTTATTGCATTATACCGACCATAATAGGTTGAATAACCAATAAAGTTGTTAATTCGACTAAAATTATTAGATACCTAATAAATAAAATATGTAAAATACCGTAATTAAAATGGATATCAGAAAATAACCAGTCCCTAATAATTTAATCTAATCAAGGTACCTACCTACTTTAATAAAATACTTTGATAATAATTTTGAAACTTACTCTTCATGATGATATTTTTACTGCTAACAACTATAACATAAGTGACACCTACCAACACTGGTCAAGAACTGAATAACCTGAACCTGCTGATGGTGGTGGTATTTATAACAAATATTGAAATAATAAAAATTGAAAACATGCTTACTTGAACATGTATAATACAGGGTGTATCGCGATGATCTTATTCGCGATCTCTATAATTTATTATTATCTCTAGCGATTATAAGTCATTAAAAATATTATTTAAAAATATTTACATTCTTTTATTCATAAAAACAAATAGGATTATTATAATAAAACAATAGCTGTGAAAATTATTTTATTGACACTGGAAAATTATTATCATCCAGAATAAGGATGAGCGCCCAAGAAAACTTCACTGAATTTCTACCTACATCAACACCCATGTAGAGCTCGGATTATATGCGAAATGCATATTTATATTTCTGAATTTTTTTGTTATTTTTACCATATAAATATCTGTTTTTTTGACAATTATTATTGGCGGATATACATAAATAAAAAAATACAAAAACCAAAAATAAGCTTAAAATCAATCTTATTATGAAGGATTTTCCAATTTTTGTGCGATTTCATTGTAAGTACCCTTTTGAACGTTTATTTATGTTGATTAAAATACAATAGCACGGTAAAATTTTCGAAACCTGTGGGACTCCAAACTTAGGTCTGCATATGCAGTCATATGCTGGATTTTTTTATGAGTATTTTTTTCGAGTTCCTTGACCTCGAGTTAGTAAATATGAAAATTTTCATAGTTCTAGGAAGAGATTTGTTTTTTTAAGTATCTTTTGAGAACTAGCAATTTTGGGGAGAGCCAAAAAAATCCGCGCCATCTTGCGATACATCATTTCTTATAGATTTTGAGTTGCTCATTACGATAGTGAAAACCGCAACTCAATATGATAAATAGTAAAAAAATTATGAGCATCGACATTGCGAAAATCCGAAAAAAGGCCATACGCATAATGATATTTTTTTCTTAAGAAGCACTGGGGAATCATTTATTATTTTGCAAAGCTCCATCCTTTCGCTATCCAACGGTGTGCCACACTCGATAACACGGTAAAGTTTTCAAAACCTGTGGGACTCCAAACTTAGGTCTGCATATGCAATCATGGCGACCAAGAAAATCCAATTTTCCTAGCATGCTGGATTTTTTTTTTAGCATTTTTTTCCAATTCCTCGAGCTCGAGTTAGTAAATATGAAAATTTATAATTTTAGGAAGAGATTTTGTTTTCCAAGTCTCTTATTTTGAGAACTGGCCATTTTGGGGAGAGCCAAAATTCAAAATTTTCCGCGCCATCTTGCGATACATAATTTCTTATAGATTTTGAGTCGCTGATTAGGATGGTGAAAATCGCAACTCAATTTGACGAACAGTAAACAAGTTATGAGCATCGACATTACGAAAATCTGAAAAAAGGCCATACGCATAATGATATTTTTTTTCTTAAGAAGCACTGGGGAATCAAAAAAAACGTTGCAAAAATTATTTTGCAACGTTCTATCCTTTCGCTATCCATTGGTGTGCAACACTCGGTAGCACGGTAAACTTTTCGAAACCTGTGGTACTCCAAACTTAGGTCTGAATTTTATGCAATCATGGCGACCAAGAAATCCAATTTTCCGAGCATGCTGGATTATTTTTGAGCATTTTTTTCTAATTCCTCGAACTCGAGTTAGTAAATGTGAAAATTTTCATAATTTTAGGAAGAGATTTTGTTTTCCAAGTCTCCTTTGAGAACTGGCCATTTTGGGGAGAGCTAAAATACAAAATTTTCCGCGCCATCTTGCGATACATCGTTTCTTATAGATTTTGAGTCGCTGATTATGATGGTGAGAACCGCAAGTCAATACGATGAACAGTAAGAAAGTTATACTAGTATTATTTATTCAAGGACCATGCACATCTGAAAGTGATTGAGGGCAATAAAACTTAGGTATTTTTTTGGTGGTAAATAAAGTTCCTATCCCTTATTGTCAGTTCGTTTTAATAGATTTTCAATGAAAAATAAGCTTATACTAAATAAGAGTTCTTTCCATATTCCCATTTAATATTTATTCATATTTAGATACCTTTATGGAGGTATGACTGGCCTGTGGATATATTAGGGATTGGTACCGCTCAGTTAACTAAAAAAGACCGCTCTTGGAATTCTATGGATGTAAATTTTTCTTGGTAGTCACTTAATGATTGATTATTGGCTTGTAAGTCATAAAACGTTTAAATAAGAAGTACTTTTTTATCTCTTGGTGACCCATTTTTTATTAATTGATTTGCATTATAGTCAAACAGAAAGACCAGGAAAACTTGGCCTGCTCGCAATTTGTAAATTCACTTCACTTCTAGTTTCGGCATTGAACCTTTACAATATTAATTTGGGCTAACTTTTTTCAAAATAAAAAAGTGTCAATTATAGTGATAGTAAACAAGAATATTTTTGCATATGTTAACATTTTCTTGCATATTTGGTTGAAAAATCCTGCATATATTATGCGCATATTTTTGTAATTTTTCTTGCATAGGTATAATCCGAGCTCTACATAAACATATAAGTAGTCGACATGTAGAATTTAGTTATTTGCATTGTCTACATAACATCGTCTACACAGTCGCCCATCCCCCTTCAACAGTGGTTTTGGAGTCGCCTTCCTCGTCATCAGGTTCAGCCCGGGGAGCGAAAGCATCTTCTGATTTCGGTTGATTGACTTTTCCATGAAATATGACAGTTATCGTTGTCTTGTTCTTGACTTGAAGGAGAATACAGAAAGGATGATTGGCGTAAAACTTCACAGGGTACGTCATACAGCACAGCACCATGTCAAAATCTGAAAAATGAAAGAATCCATAATTATTTTTTGTTTCAATATTGTAGGTAAGTCCTACGTAAGAACAAAAGAAAATGGTACAGGACAAAAAATTTATAAGTTATGAGCCTTTTGCCAAGATTTGACCAAGCGATTTAAAAAAGCTTTTGCAATTACTGGAAGAAAATTACTGGGGGGCATCTAGGCAACTCTCCAGTCGAGGAAAAAATATTTTCTTCCAATTTGTTCCTCCAATTTGTCCTAACCTCCAGCACGCTATTAAACAGACACAAATCCACTTATTACATTTTGAAAAATTATTATTTTGCGTTACCCAGGCATGGTGCATTTTTTTCTATATTCTCGGTCACAAGCTTGACTTGCCAGTCAATTTTTTTCCATTTTTTTTTTCATTTTTAGGAGCTGCTGGAAGAAATTTTTGCAAGGTGTGAATTGGAAAAAAATACCTCAATTGGGGGGTTTCCTAGATGCCCCCCAGTACTTTTCTTCCAAATGGTAGAAATCGTAGTAGAAATCCAAATTTTGAAATCGTGCGGGCAATTCTGGGCAAAA
This sequence comes from Malachius bipustulatus, assembly GCA_910589415.1. Taxonomy (NCBI): domain Eukaryota; kingdom Metazoa; phylum Arthropoda; class Insecta; order Coleoptera; family Melyridae; genus Malachius; species Malachius bipustulatus. The sequence continues at coordinate 10,258,052 of OU342631.1, read as the reverse complement.
GGCACTTGAGAAGGGTACTGGAACCTGCTTCTCTTTCATTTGGAAGATACAGGCATTTTTTCACCACCTCCCTAACTATTAGGGCAATAAGGAAAAAAGGTGAACTTTGGAGCTAACTGAATAATTATTGTAGTTTTTGTCCTATCAGAAACGCAATGCTTGAGAAATGGTCTATTCTAGGGCTTAGTAATTTTTTTTAGGAACAAGCCGTTTGTATTATGATAACAAAAGAATATTTTCTGGTTTTAATTATTGAAAAAATATAAAAAACAAATACTTTTTCAATTTATTTTTATTTTTTTTTTACACTTTCTAATAACCTACGTAACATAAAAATATAATTTTGCTGGAATGAATAAAATTACTCACAAAAATGGGATGTGAAAGACTAAAATAAGGTGTTATATAATAATTATTTCCTTAATGATAATATAGTTCCACATAAATTCCAGGCTCACTGAGAACACAATAATAATAATCGGAACTTTTACATATTTAGTTGACATTTAATGTTGTTTATTTTAACAACAAACAATGTATAAGCATAATAATTATTCTTCTAGGTATAATTATTATTTTTAATATTTTTATTAAAATAAAATTAATCCTTATTTTCTATCGTCATAGGTATACCTAATCCAGTGGCGGCTAGAGGAAGGAGAGAGTAATTATTGCAAAGTTAGTGAAGTGTAAATTCTGCACAGGACAAGCGGTAAGGTCAGCTCGAAATCTCGATTTTTTCAAAATTCCGATCAGCTTAATTTTTTTTACAAGATCCAGTGATCTGGATTTTGTTTATTTAAAATTTTTTTCGTATTTTTTTTTCGATTTTTTTTGTGCAAATTCCGGTCAGCTCGAATTTTTTTTTGGCAAGATCCGGTTAGCTCGATTTTTTTTATGAAGTCCAGTCGCTTGATTTTTTATGAGGTCTACTTTTTAGATGTTTTTTGCCGCAAGGTCGGTTGGACATGCAAGGTCCGGTCAGCTGGAAAATTCGATTGGTAAATTTTCCGAAGTAAAGTAGAAAAAGACTGGAAAACCTTATACCACCTACTCTTCAAGGAGTAGTTATACCATTTGCGGAGGAGGCTAAATATCTAGGTATCACACTTGATAGGAAGCTACTATGGAACTCCCATCTGGAAAAGATTATCCACAGAGCAAAGCTCTCCCTATGGAGTTGCAAAAAGATCTGTGGAAGAACTTGGGGCACTGGTCCCAAGCAAATACACTGGATATATGTAACGATCATTAGGCCAATGATCGCATATGGCTGTGTAGCTTGGTGGTCCAAAGGCTTACAAGCCTTGGCCAAAATGAAGCTGTCAAGTCTGCAAAGACAAGCATGCCTGGCAATCAGTGGAGCAATGAGCACCACACCGTCGGCGGCTATGGAAATACTTCTGGACCTTCCTCCACTTCATATATACTTGGAAAGAGAGGCCAGATGGACAACGTACAGACTACTACAGGTAGCACGAAACACACAAATGGCTTGTGTCATGGAACGGACCAGTCTACTGGACGACACTCTAAGTCACAGTCTTCTGGGTATGCCCTCAGACATGATGCCATACACAACAAACCACTGCACTGAATACAACGTCCTCTTTCCAAGCAGAGACGAATGGGAGCGCGACTCAAACGACCTCCTTCAAGCAGCCCTCACGTGGTTCACCGACAGTTCAAAGACCCCAACAGGAATTGGATCCGGAGCGTACGACGCTGGGTCAAGAAGGTAGTTCTTCGCAAGCCTACGCAACAATATTTCAGCCAAAAATTTATGCCATTGTACTCAGCGCGCAGATGCTGCATGAAACGCACTGCACGCGGAAAACAATTAAAATCTTCTCAGATAGCCAAGCGGCCCTGAAAGCCCTTTGCTCCATTCGTTGCAACTCCAAACTAGTATGGAATTGTCAAGCAGCACTCAATGAGGTAGCTAAAAACAATAACTTGACTCTGGTCTGGATTCCAGGTCACTCCGGCCTTGGAGAGAACGAAATAGCCGACTCTCTGGCTAGAAGAGCAACTGAATCCAAATTTACAGGACCGGAACCTGCTCTTGGCATATCCTCAAATACTGCCAAAACAACAATAGACACCTGGGCGGAAAACAAGGTACTTCGGTACTGGCAAACTCTACCAGGATTAACTCACTCTAAGACCTTCATTGAGGGACCCTCGAGAAACAGAGCTAAAAAGCTACTGGAACTCAAAAGGACTGACCTAAGGGCCCTAATAGGCCTATACACAGGACACTGCAAAGTGAACCACCACTTACACAGGATGAATCTAGCCGATAACGCAGAATGTCGCCTGTGTTTGGAGGATGTAGAAACAGCAGAGCATGTTCTATGCAACTGCCCCGCCTTGGGAAGAACCAGGCACTCAACGTTCGGAAAAGTACTTCTCTCTCCGAGAGACCTGGATACATTCACACCATCTAAGGTCATTAGCTTTTTAAAAAGCAGTGGCCTGCTACAGTGGATGTAAAGTACTTAGGTATGAGCCACAATAGACCGCTTGGTCGCAGTGGAGGTGTCACTAATCGACCCACTCATTATATAACTAAACTAACTAACTTTCCGAAGTAGGTATTAGTACTCTTGAGGGAAATGCTACTACTGTCCTGTTTCATTACAGTTTCACCTTGTTTCAATTAAGTGGCTGGTCCGAAGGAAAAAAATTGAGCTGATCAGAATTTGTAAAAAAAACCGAACTGACCTTATTCTAATCAGATTTTGCAAAAAAAAAAAACACTAAAACAATGAAAATCATACTTGAAAATTATTAAAAAAAAAACATTAAATAATTACTAATAAGAGCAAATTCAACAAGATTTTTCAAATAATAAAAAATGCTTTATTTATTCAGAAATACGTGAAGTGGCACTTCATTCACTTTCACTTCAAAGCCGCCATTGCCTCTATCTCATGTTGTCATGAACAACCGGTAACCGCGTATCTCTATACCATTTTTTAAAATTATTTTTGGAGGGTAATGTTTTTTGATTACGCCGCCGGGTACATTTTTAAATTTTAATTAAAGCATAATAATTAAGACAAACAAGCATAAAGCATACAATTCAGACTTAAACATATTATTTTTCCCATTTAAATACAAAAACAATTTGAATTTGATGAATATTTTTTATTAGTCTTCAGTAAGGGTTTCGAAAAAGTTGTCTTCCTTGTCATTCGGCTCGGCCCGAGGAGCGATACATGAATCCCCCGATGTGGGTTGATTGATTTTTCCTTGGAATATTACAGTTTTCGTTTTCCTGTGTTTGACTTGAAGGAGAATACAGAACGAATGGTTGGCGTAAAACTTGACAGGGTACGTCATACAACACGGTATGAGTTTTATACCTGCAAAATGAAAACAATCCATATTCAATTAGTTTGCTCCAACGTAAAATTATGCAAATCATACAAAAGGAAATGGCGTAGGTACGACAATGGTTATTTTTGTATCTAGTGCGCGAAATAGAATTTTGGCGCTTGAGAATGGGCGCTTTCTCGAGAATTCTCTCTCGAGAATTCGAGAGCACCATAATTTCGCGCTCGAGATGCATACAACATTTTTTAGACTGTTTTATTGAAATAAGCGAAAAAATGGAAACAAAAATCATAAAAATGACACAGGGAGATTTTTGATTTATTATGTATTTAGTTCCAAGATTTCTATTATACAATGTACGAAATGGTTGTTGCTCTAGTGCGCGAAATAAACTTGAAATAGGTGGCGAATAGAATAGTGACTGTTCACAACCGAATATCCAATCGAATACTAATTAATCGCATACCAAGCAGAGTAAAAAAAGGAAAGCAAGAATTGGTTAATGCGCAGACACGAGGTAGTGTTAGTATACCTTATTCCGAATCCATAAATATTTGTAGTCCAATATCAAGACTTGTAAATGCTCAGTGGTGGTGCTGGTTAACTCGCATATGGTATCTATTTGAAATACCTATACTTACTTATCATTTATAATATTTAGTATTATGTGCTCTACTGCACCTCTGATGTAATCAGCGTTATTGTTTCAATGGCTTCCTTTTTTGTACTGCACATTTTTACGGCTTTTAATATATAAATAAAATATTTATCTTCTACAGGGTGGGGAGCGCTGAACGCCTCGGCCTGTGTAGCCTAAATCGTGCACGATTTAAATTTTTTTTTAATTGGGTCTTATACAGGGTCGTAGTGCCTAACTTGAAATTATTTTGGACTATACAGCATGTCCCATATGAGAGTGACATATCAAAGTTATGTTTTTTAAAATGGAATGCTCCTATGTTATTGCATTTTTAGATTATCTGAAAAGAAAAAATAAGATTAGTTTTTACAGTTGGTGTTTGAGAGAAGATAGTTTGTGAGTTATAAACAAGTGAAAATCGTCATTTTTCAAGTTCAAGGCCCTGTGCAACGAAAACGGCTGAAGATAGAGAAAAACGGCTTACATGTCCCTATTTTAACTTTTCGTGTACTAACCTATGATGTAGATAAAATGTTTATACAGGGTGATGAAAAATTTGAAAAATCTGAGATTTCTCCATAAAAGAAAGAAAGAACGTACAAATTTTTCTATACCATTGGATAGTACATAAAAAGTTAAAATAGGGACAGTAAGCCGTTTTTCTCTATCTTAAGCCGTTTTCGTTGTACAGGGCCTTGAACTTGAAAAATGACGATTTTCACTTGTTTATAACTCACAAACTTCTGAATTTAAACACCAATTACTGTTAAAGCCAATCTTATTTTCTCTTCTCAGACAATCTAAAAATGCAATAACATAGGAGCATTCCATTTAAAAAAAACATAACTTTGATATGCCACTCTCATATGGGACACTCTGTATAGTCCAAAATAATTTTAAATAACGGTCATTGGGATCCTGTACTTGAATTTGAAAAAAAATATGAAAAAATCCATCGTTTGGCCCACAGAGACCGCTTCGAATCTGGGACACACTGCATTTGTAACAACAAACAAATGTATACTATACAGGGTTATTCACGGTATACGCCACGGAAGATTATGGCCGTGTCTCTGGATTTTAGGATCTTTTTATTTTTGGAGTGGATAGAGACCCAGCAGAGGTACGTTTTAAGATTATATTCATAATGTACAGAGTGTCTCAAAAGCATGAAACATATCAAAGTTATGTTTTTTTAAATGGAATGCTCCTATGTTATTGCATTTTTAGATTGTCTGAGAAGAGAAACTAAGATTGGGTTTTACAATTGTTGGTGTTTAAATTCAGAAGTTTTTGAGTTATCAACAAGTGAAAATCGCCTTTTTTCAAGTTCAAGGCCCTGTACAACGAAAACGGTTCAAGATAAAGGAAAACGGCTTACATGTCCCTATTTTTTATCACCCTGTATAAACATTTCATCCACATCATTGGATAGTACATGAAAAGTTGAAATAGGGACATGTAAGCCGTTTTTCTCTATCTTTAGCCGTTTTCGTTGTACAGGACCTTGAACTTCAAAAATGACGATTTTCACTTGTTTATAACTCACAAACTTCTGAATTTAAACACCAACTGTAAAAGCCAATCTTCTTTTTTCTTCCCAGGCAATCTAAAAATGCAATAACATAGGAGCATTCCATTTAAAAAAAACATAACTTTGATATGTTTCATGCTTTTGGGACACCCTGTAGGTACATTGTGAATATAATTTTAAAACATACCTCTGTCGGGTCTCTATCCACTCCAAAAATAAAAAGATCCTAAAATCCAGAGACACCGCCATAAACTTCCGTGGCGTATACCGTGAATAACCCTGTATGTATAAGCATAATAGTTCTTCCAGGTATATGTAACTATGTAAATAGTGGAGTTTTACTATAAATAAAATATTTATCTTATACAGGGTGGGGCGCACTGAACGGCGGAAAAAACACACTAATAAGGTGGTGAAGTGCACCTGACAACTCTGCTGCCTGAATTTATATTCAATGTGGCAGCATCGCCTTATTTTTCATTGTCATAGGTACCTAATCCAGAGGCGGCTAGAGGAGAGAGTAGATAATTGCTAATAAAGTTAATGAAGTGTAAATTCTGCACAGGACAAGCGGTAAGGTCAGCTCGAAAATTCGATTTTTGCAAAAGTCCGATCAGTTGGATTTTATTACTTAAAATTTTTTTCTTTTTCTTTTTCTTTTTTTTTACAAATTCCGGTCTCCTCGATTTTGTTTTTGGGCAAGGTCCGGTTAGCTCGATTTTTTTTGTATAAAGGCCAGTCGCTCGATTTTTTTTTGAGATCTACTTTGTAGATGTTTTTTTACCGCAAGGTCGGTTGGACAAGGTCCGGTCAGCTGGAAAATTCGATTGGTATGGTTAGACAAAGTGCAGTCTTCTCAATTTTTTTTGCAAGGTTCGATTTTGAGATGCCAAAAAACTCAAATTTTCGGACTGACCGGGCCTTAAAAAACGAATTTTCAAGTTGTTCAACCAATTTTTCCAAAAAAATTCGAGCAGGAGCAGACCGTTCTGGGACCAGACAAGACGAGTTTTCACAAGGGCATGATAAAGTTGAGCTTTATTTTCGTTTTGAAAAATAAAACCCAAGCAACGTGATTTTTTGAAACTCCGAATCCGCATATTCAGCTGTTGTAATTTTCGATTTTGGGCTATAAAAACTGCCCTTGATGCGTTGCTGGGCTTTTTATTTTTCCAAACCAAGGACAACGATCAACCCTATCATGCCCTCTTGAAAACTTCTTTTGTCCGGGCTCAAAACAGCCGCCATAATTTTTTGAAATTCCGAATCCGCACATTCAGGTGTTGTAATTTTCGATTTTCGGCTATAAAAACTGCCCTTGATGCGTTTCTGCGCTTTTTATTTAACCAAACGAAGTAGAAAGATCAACCCCGTTCAAGCAATAATAGCAGATTATGTAATTAAATTATCATCGTACCGGAGCCGGATGTTTAGCCACTTCCGCTGCTAAGTTTTTGTTGCTAACTTCACCCGAGTCGTTGAAACTTTGACTTGGAATCGAGGCGTTTTAGTTTTTACTTTTTATTAGTTTGACGCCGTTCTTATAAGTGACAACATACCTACCGTTCGTTATTATCTCGTTATCGAATTAATTACCTAATCGAGGTGTTAATTAATTAGCTCTCGTAGTTCGTTATTATCGTTATAAGCTGTTGGTTCTATTATTGTCGTCGTCGGTGTTAGTAATAGTTAGATCGGTTCGACCTGTATAACGCGGATCTGTTCTTATTGCGCTATAATTTTCGTTGTCGTTTGTCATAATGATAATTAATACCGTTCCTTTCGTCGTTAATTAATTATTTGGGAAACTCCATTTGATGTGGGATTAACCGAACTCGTGGGTCATTAGGTATTTGGCGTGTTAATTGGAAAAGCCAGAAGAGGTGAGCTCACTATGATAGAAGAAGCTTCAGGACAACACATCAAAACACTAATAAAGGTAAGAGGAGTCAGTTAAACAGTCAATTAAATTTCCCGAAGTATTAGTACTCTTGAGGGGAATGCTACTACTTCCCTTTTCATTACAATTTCACCCTGTTTCAATTAAGTGGCTGCTCCTTCGAAGAAAAAAAATTGAGCTGACCGGAATTTGTAAAAAAATTGAACTTGAAAATTGAAAGACTTGAAAATTATTAAAAAAAAAATCATTAAATAATTACTAATAAGAGCAAATTCAACAAGATTTTTTAAATAATAAAAAATGCTTTATTTATTCAGAAATACGTGAAGTGGCACTTCACTCACTTCATATTATGAAAAGCCGCCATTGCCTCTATCTCATGTTATGTCATGAATAACCGGCAACCGCATATCACCATTTTTTTTTAATTATTTTTGGAGGGTAAAGTTTTTTGATTACGCCGCCGGGTACATTTTTTAATTTTAATTAAAGCATAATAATTAAGACAAACAAGCTTAAAGCATACAATTCAAACTTAAAGCTATTATTTTTCCCATTGAAATACAAAAACAATTTGAAATTGGTGAATATTTTTTATTAGTCTTCAGTAAGGGTTTCCAAAAAGTTGTCTTCCTTGTCATTCGGCTCGGCCCGAGGAGCAATACGTGAATCCCCCGATTTGGGTTGATTGATTTTTCCATGAAATATTACGGTTTTCGTTGTCTTGTTCTTGACTTGAAGGAGGATAAAGAAAGGATGGTTGGCGTAAAACTTGACAGGAAACGTCAAACAACACTGCATGATGATTTCTAGACCTGAAAAATGAAAAGAATCCATATCTGATTATTTTGCTTCAACGTAAAATTATGCACATCAAACAAAAGGAAATGGCGCACGACAATTGTTATTTTTCTTTGTATTTAGTGCGCGAAATAGAATTTTGGCGCTTGAGAATGAGCGCTTTCTCGGGAATTCTCTGTCGAGAATTCGAGATCACCATAATTTCGCGCTCGAGATGCATACAACATTTTTTATTAGACTGCTTCATTGAAATAAGCGAAAAAATGGAAACAAAAATCATAGAAATGACGCAGGGAGATTCTTGATTTATTATGTATTTAGTTCCAAGATTTCTATTATACAATGCACGAAATGGTTGTTGCTCTAGTGCGCGAAATAAACTTGAATCAGGTAGTAGTTATGATCCAGAGAGTATGGCAGACTGAATTATTCACTTATTTTTATCGTGGCAATTAAAATAATTAGTTGAAACTTGGTTGAAAGTAACTCGAAAATTAACCATCAGATTAAATTTTAATTTCGTAGAATATTCTTAATTTTAATGCGCTCAGTCGCATCGTGAGTAAAATTTATACTATAAAAAGTGTCCCGAAAATTTGTGATGCGACGAATATTCGGTGAATTATTCGGTGGCGAATATTCGGCAACATATTGTATCAAATCGAACACTAATTAACCGAATACCAAGCAGAATAAAAAAAAGGAAACCGAGAATTGGTTAGTGCGCAGACACGTAGGTAATGTTGGTATACCTTATTCCGAATCAATAAATATTTGTAGTCCAACCTCAAGACTTGTAAATGCTCAGTGGTCGTGCTGGTTAACTCGCATGGTATCTATTTGAAATACCTACTTAATTATCATTAAAATATTTAGTATTATGTGCTCTACTCTCTACTGCACCTCTGATTTAATCAGCGTTATTGTTTCAATGCCTTTCTTTTTTACTGCACATTTTTACGGCTTTTACTATGGGTGGCCCAGCGAAAACGTACCAGGCCTAATAACTTCGAAACTGAAGATGTACAGGGTGATTCATTATAATGTCGCCCCCCTTTAACTTTGTTATTTCATGTGTCTCAAAAAAATTAAAAGTAGGGTTATGTAGGTGCTAAAAAAGACTTTTTTATACGTATAACAAAAATTTTAAAATAGATCAGTATACAGGGAAAACCAAAAATTTAATTTTTTTTTCAATGGAACACCCTATATATGAATCTATTTTTCGATTCCTCGTAAAATTCTAAGCATAATTTATATAACATACCATATACCTAAATTCAATAGTTTCTGAAATATTCGCATTTGAAACTATTTAAAAAACCGTGTGTATAACTACCAAATTGAAAACCTCGATCATCTAAAAGATTTGATACGGATTAAAATTAATAATTTAAATTAAAATAACCCAGCATTCATAACAGATTCATTGGAGAAAATGCGAACAACCCTTATAAACCCTTATAAAATGTGTTGAAAAAAATGGAGGCCCAGTAGAGCATTTTATTGTTAGATTTCTTGATTTGCAACAGGTGTTTTATAAAATATTTGATGATGTTTCAAATGCGAATATTTCAGAAGCCTTTGAATTTAGGTATACGGTATGTTACATAAATTATGCTTAGAATTTTACGAGGAATCGAAAAATAGATTCATATATAGGGTGTTCCATTGAAAAAAAAATTAAATTTTTGGTTTTCCCTGTATACTGATCTACTTTCAAATTTTTGTTACACGTATAAAAAAGTCTTTTTTAGCACCTACATAACCCCACTTTTAATTTTTTTGGGACACATGAAATAACAAAGTTAAAGGGGGGCGACATTATAATGAATCACCCTGTACGCGAAAAACGCCGAAACACGTCGATTTTGTTATCGAGGGGGACATATTTGCGTGACAAATTTAACTACCCAAGTTGACCCCCTTGGCAGAGGTAGCTTACCCATTGCTTATCATCATAGGGAACAGATATCGAGTGATACATCATTTGCAAGCTACTTGATTTCACTTTCGTTTTTCGTTTTTCGCGTACATCTTCAGTTTCCAAGTTGTTAAGGCGAGATACGTTTTCATTGGGCCAGTCTGTATGTAAGCGAAACCCAAAATGTTAGAAATCGTTGTAAAGAGAATTCAAGTAGCTTCCAAATGATGTATCACTGGATATCTGTTTCCTATGATGATAAGCAAAGTGGTAGCTACCCCTGCCAAGGGGGTGAACTTGGGTAGTTAAATTTGTCACGAAAATATGCCCCCCTCGATAACAAAATCGACATGTTTCGGCGTTTTTCGCATACATCTTCGGGTGGTTAAGAAGCTAAGAACAGATATTGCAAACTAATATTAAGGTTACAACTATAAGGCCTCTTTAACACTACGGTCGCATTGCTATTTTTTTCTTCACTTTCAGGGCAAGGATTATCTTCGAGATTAACAATAGCACGATTATTATTTTGAATTTTGCATTTATTTTGCATTTGCATTCCAAAAAGCGTGACATCAATCCCTGTATTCTGTATATACGATATGAGAAAGCGGATATAATGCTCTCTGTACGCTTCGAAGCGGTTCGCATTGTCGTCAAGCTGTTACTTCCGAGACTCTGTAGTATATGTATTCGCGATTCTTGCCAGGTCCGGACTCTCAAAACCTATTTTTTGCCTTTTTTTTTTTTGGCTAACCATGCATTTGCAAAGCAAATGAATACCTTCCTGGTGTTACTATAGGTATGTCCTCCACCCCTATATAGGTGCCATAATGAAACTGTAGGATACGCGGATGTGAATAATGACCAAAAAAAAATAATAATAACGAATTCATTACCAAAGTGGTGTAGGTACTTAAGAGTACTTAAGCGAAAATATGAAAAAATTGCTGAACATCTTTAGTTATTAGGCCGTGGCGGTGGCGACAGGAATTTTTGTTAAAAATTCGATTGGAACCTTTTATTATAGGAAAGAATAGATGTTTATTAACAAGATGAAGCATTTTATTTTAACTTTCTTCAAAAACTATTATAGATATTAGCATACTCGAACATCCTTATTAAATTACAACATTTTTATAATATGACATAATAGTTATAGGTAATTTATAATTTTCTATCATTCTTTTAAACATTTATGAAAAAAGTTATGAAGTTATCAACATTTTTACAATGGACCTTAAACTGGAGATAACATTTTTCCCTGGAATGAAACTGCCGAGCTCCCATTTCTTGATATACGCAGGAGAAAAATGAACGGATGATCTGCACAAAATTCTGGACGTATTCTCAGGCACATTCCCACTACCATCACTAAACCTGAAATAAAAAATATCCTAATATTATTATTATTATTTATTTCTATAAAAAATATAACTATTTTATGGCGTGCAGGACACTTTTTTGCTACAAAAACAACATCTATCTTACTAACATTCGATAATATATCACTCCGAATCAGAAGAGTCTTCAATTTTATAAAACCGACGGTCTATTTTGAATCCTTCAGATCTAGGAGCGAACTTCCCTTCATGTACAGGATGCATTATTTTCCCTTTTAGCAAAACTAAGAAGTGATTCATATTTACAGTTTGGAGAATAATAAAAGGGCGATTTGCTATAAAAATTCGTGTTATATCGCATCTAGCCATTGAAGCCATATCTGGAAATTCAAAAAATTACAATTTTTAAAAAAATCAACACTTCTTATTGTTTTAAGACACTTCCAACATTGTTAATTATTACGCTTTCAAATGGCGGCGGTTTATTAGCGTGTTAATATAATAGAACGTGTCCAAGATAAGAATTGTGATAAGAATGTAAAATCTTGACGAGAGGAGCAACAAATTTCTCATTCGATTTTCATTTATTTAAAACAAGGGAGAACACCTGTGATTATCTAGGGGGGTCCTTGTGATAATAACCGAGAGGTCAGTGTCAATAGAGAATAGAGAGTGGATGTTGGTACTTGGAAAGGGGTGGTCGTGTTACGATCGAGCTCCAAAGAGAAACGCCAGCAGTCAACTCAAATAATAAGTTGTATTTATTAGTCACACTTGTATTCTTGTATTTAAATTATTTAAAACCGTTGGTTTTTCCGAGAAAACCTTTTAAACCAGCAGTAAGTGTACCTTTCGGGCGTCAAACTAGTGCCGAAGTGGCAACTAACGTCGGCCAATAATTCGTGTGTAAAGAAGTTTTTTTTTCAAAATTTTTTTATTCAAAAAAAGAGATTAGTAGGTATCAAGGTAAATTCATGTTAAAATTAAAATGTCTTATTGTATTTTTTTTATGTTTATTTATAATGTTCCTTAAATTTTATGTTATAAATATACTTTACAGATAATTTTTTTGCATTTGCGTTTAGTAGTTTATTTAGTCTTCGACTGAGATTATTTCAACTTCATAGGGATCCTTAACAGTCCGTTCTGCTCGGGGGGCCGGAGTACCCGCAAAATATGGGCTGACAATTTTCCCCAAGAATAAAATCACCGAGCTGCTTTTGTTTAGCAAAAGAACAACAAATGGATTGTCTGCATAGAATACCTGCGGTATTCTCATTTTTACTTTTCTTATTTTCCTTTTCCCTACAAAAAAAGTATACAATAATTATTATTATTGTTTGGCAATTATTTTAGCATGCGTTGCTTTCAAGGCACATTTGCTCCCTCGTCTTTTAGATGTAGGTTTTCAGGCGAGAAAGTGCAGTTCCTAGGGATATTTAGCACACTCTATTAGTAAATATTTCAACAACTCGGCAAGTTATAACTCAAAGCAGCAAATAAAATCAAGAAAATGATTAGTTTTAACTTTGAAGAGTCTTGAATGACTGACAAGTGACAAGTGTACTTTTGTTTTACGGATATCAAGTGGTCTACATGGCTTAATGCCATCTAGCGGCTGGTAGTATTACGAACATGGAGCCAGTTCACTGGTAGAGTGACTGACTGGGACAACTGTATTTTTAGATCCTGTGGTTCTTGGAAACAACAAATTATTGATTCAAAAATCGACATAATCGGCATAATCCTCATTAAAAAAAAAAAAAAAAATTATAAATATCTGCCGGGTAGTGTAGTTTGTTAAATCAGGTAAAAACAATACAGTGAATGCTACACGATTCAGACAGAAAATAATAAAATTAAAAAAATATTGTATGCAGGGTGTATTATAAATTTTAAAGGTAGTAGGTAGCGGCAAAACAAACATTTTTTCTCATAAACATTTTGTTCAAAAACGTTTCGTTTTCGCGAGGGTATGTTAAAATTGATCAAAAATTTAATTTTTTTTATTAATATCTCGAATATTCTTTTGCTGAGATTGTTGAAATTTGGTAGTGTTATTTGTTGTGATAAGGAGCTCTTTTAGCCCCTAGGAGGTTAACATTAATAAGTCCAGGGGGAGTATCAACAATATTATGGTCAATATTATCACCCTCGCCAATATTATTGCAAAGAAAACTGCACACCACTGTTTTTTTTTATTTTTATTTTTTTTTTAGATTAAGTAACTAAAAATAAAACTTTTTCGTCTCTTGACTTTACTTCGTATCCCCTGTCGTTTCATAGAAAAAAAATTAAAGTTGTTTCAATGTATGCCGAAAAATTGAGAATATTGTTTTCAACTTCACCAATATTATTGCAAAGAAAAATGCACGTCACTATTTTTTTTAAATTTTGATATTTTTTCAGTTTAAGTAACTAATGATACAACTTTTTTGTCTCTTGACTCTTCTTCGTATCTGCTGTCATTTTCGAGAATTAAAATAAAATCCGCTTCAATGTATGTCGAAAAATTGATTTTCATTTTAATGATTTTATTTTATCAATTTTTTGAAGCCGCTTTTATTTTTTTTTCTCGAGAACGACAGGAGATACGAAGAAAAGTCAAGAGACAAAAAAGTTGTATTATTAGTTACTTAACATGGAAAAAAATCAAAATTAAAAAAAAAACAGTGGAGTACATTTTTCTCTGCAATAGTTTGTGGGGGTGAAAAAAACTTCAACACCTCTCGAAAACAATGCGTTTTTGGTCAAATGTTTGAGAAAAAATATTTTTGACGACCCCTACTACCCCTAATAAAAGTTTGTCGGTATATTAATGGTACACCCCGCATAGACAATTTTCCAAGAAGTTTTTTGGTGTCATCATCTGTCAGTTTTATATAGTTGTTCATATAATTGTTCATATAACTTATATAACAAAGTAAGGGTCCTGGCCTGTGTTCTTTTTGACTTGTAATTACTGTCCTTTTTAAAGGTAGAGCAAATGAAAAATGTTAGTGAAGGTTGATGATAAATAAAACACTACTAATGTTCAAAAATTCTACTGTATAATAACTAAAAATGTCTCAATATATTTTTTTTATTGTTAATACATTTACATTTTATTATTATATTTTTTAATCATCGACTGAGATTATCTCGACTTGATAGGGATTGTTAGGATTTGGTTCTGCTCGGGGCGCCTCTCATCAGCACCCTCAAAGAATGGACTGGTGATTCTTCCAAAGAATAAAATCACAGAACCGTCCTCGCTTTTACTTTGAAAGACAATAATGAATGGACTGTCTGCATAGAATTGCGTTAGTCTTTTCTTTTTCTTCATCATAATTTTCTTTAGCCCTACAAAAAAGCATACATACTTTAATTATTATTATTTGACAACTAGCATTTTTTCAAGACACTTTCGCTTCCTCGTCTTTTGTATTGTAACTTTAATTAGTTTTAGACGAGGAAGCATAGTGCCTAAGGATATATTTGGCACAAGAGTTCTAAATAGTATTAATAAATACAATATTAACTCGTTAATTATAAAATTATTTATAACTCAAAGCAACAATATTTAATACCACGAAAATTATTAATTTTAACGTAATTTTTGGTAAAACGGGTAAGACAAAAGTAACCCACTATCTGTATGAAAATCATGAGAGGTGTGCTCCCTGCCCATCGAAGGCAGCAATAATTGTAAACATAAGTGTATGTTTTATCGCGGGTTTCAAGTAATCTACATAACCCAATGCCATCTACCGGATGGTAGTATTATAAAGGTGACGGTTTGACAAATGGAACATGGAGATTAGTGAAGGAAAATATATGTTAAATAAAAAATTTCTCAACTTAATTATGTTTTTTCTTCATTTTCTTAAAATTTATGTTACAAATATATTGTTTGTATACATTATATAGATTTTTTTACATTTTATTGTTATATTTAATCATCGAATGAGATCATTTCAACTTCGTAGGGATCGTTAGCGGTCGGTTCTGCTCGTGGGGCCATAGTGCCCTCAAAAAATGGACTGACAATTTTTCCAAAGAATAAGATCACAGAACCGTCCTCGCATTTACTTTGCAAGATAATAACGAATGGACTGTCTGCATAGAATTCCGTAAGTCTTTTAATTATCTTCTTCTTCTTAATTTTCACTAGCCCTACAAAAAAGCATACTTTAATTATTATTTTTTCGCAACTAGCATATTTTCTTCAAGACACTTTTGCTTCCTCGTCTTTTATAATAAGTAACTTTTATTAGAGTTTTATACGAGGAAGCATAGTGTCTAAGGATATATTTGGCACAAGAGTTAAATATTATTAGCAACTATATTACCTCATCTTGTCAATTTATAGCTCAAAGCAGCAAAATATGAAAAAACCATGAAAATGATTAGTTTTAATGTGAGTACCTAAATAGTAAATGGTACAATGTCAGTCTTAAACCCACTTACAGTATAAAAATCATGAGAGGTGTGCTCCCTGCTCATCGTAGGCAGCAATAATTGTAAACTAAGTGTCTGTTTTGGTGGATTTCAAGTGATCTACATAACCCAATGCCATCTACCGGATGGTAGTATTATAAAGGTGACTGTTCGGCAAACAGGAAATGGAGATTAGTGAAGGAAAATTAATGTTAAAAATAAAAAATTTCTCAACTTGTTATGTTTTTTTCTTCATTTTATTCAAATTTATGTTACAATAATATTGTTATATATATTATATAGATTGTTTCTAATTTATTTTTAATATTAGTCTTCGACTGAGATTATTTCCACTTCATAGGGATCGTTAGCGTTCGGTTCTGCTCGTGGGGCCGGAGTGCCCTCAAAAAATGGACTGACAATTTTTCCCACGAATAAAATCACAGAACTGCTTTTGTTTTGCAAAATAATAACAAACGGATTGTCTGCGTAGAATGTCTTCGGTCTTTTCATTTTTCTTATCATAATTTTCTTCAAACCTATAAAAATAAAAAGCATAAATTACCTAATTGACCACTAGTCTTTCTTCAAGCTACTTTTGCTTCCTCGTCTTTTATAAATAATTCATGAAAGTTCTTTATTTAACTTTATAACTCCAAAATTTATCCCACAAACCTGCAATTCCCGTTCTGTATCTACGGAGGTGAAACGTTTCTCAAGGACATTTCCGGAGAGATTGGGGTTGATTCGTTATCCCTCAATCAAGACTCCCGATACAAAATTTTCTGATTTTTACTGTCGTAGACTGTCTGGATCTTTCTAAAATAATTTCAGACGAGAAAGCACAGTTGCTACATACAGGGTGTCCGGGAAAATGTGTGAAATCTCTCGGAATCCGATAGAACTTAAAAAAAAGATGACAAGTTCCCATAATTTTTTTTCCTAGCAGTCCTCCCTACGGAGATACAGCCTCCGAAAGGACGCCACTGGAAATCAATTTTTCTTTAATAGCTTTTTAACTACTCGATTAATTTAAATGAAACTTTTAAATATTAAACAATAGTAAGGACCTCCTAAAATACTGCCCATAAAACATAAATTAGCTTGGTTAGTTCACCAGGGGCAGACTAGGTTGTACATTTTAATGCTGACATTTTTAACACCCTGCATGATAAGGAGTAAAAAAAAAAAACAAATTTGGATACCTTGAACATTAAGCTACAGAAAAGTTACTCTTGTTCCTTGTCGATAAAATGAACCGTTTTCGAGAAAAAATAATAAAAGAATTATTGTTTCATTTCTATTACTTGTACTTGAACTACGATTGTTGAACCCACTTATGAATTTTTTTATTGATTATGAAATAAAACATTAACAGCGAGTATTATAAAGACTCATTAAGTTAACGGGCAGATTTCTGTGGCCATTTCTGAAGAAGGTATCGAGCCTAAGTGGAATTTTTTTGAATTTATCCATTCTTGACATGAAAGTAATTACAAAAATGTCAATAAAAGTCATTTGACGTTGATGTTAGATTCAAAAACGAGCACAGAAATCTGCCCATTAGCCTAATGAGCCTTTATAATATTGGCTGTTAATCTTTTATTATTTTTTTCTCGAAAACGGTTCATTTTATCGACAAAGAACAGGAGTACCTTTTCTGTAGCTTAATGTTCAAGGTATCCAAATTTGTTTTTTTTTTTACTCCTTATCATGCGGTGTTAAAAATGTGAGCATTAAAATGTACAACCTAGTCCGCCCCTGGTAAACTAAACAATCTAATTTATGTTTTAGGGGTAGTATTTTAAGAGGTCTGTACTACTGTTTTATATATCAAATTTTCATTAAATTTAATCAAGTAGTTTAAAAGTTATTCAAGAAAAACTGATTTCTAGTGGCGTCCTTTAGGAGGCCGTATCTCTGTAGGGGGGGGGGGGGGGGGCGCTAGGAAATAAAATTATGGGAGCTTTTCATCTTTTTTTTAATGTTCTATCTGATTCCGAGAGATTTCCCACAATTTCCTGGACACCCTGTATATTCGGCACACCATTAGTAAATATTCAACCAATTTTCAACTCAAGGCAGCAAATAAGGGCAAGCAAATGATTAGTTTTAACACAATAATTGATGCTGCGCCGGTCTAAGTAATCCATTAAAGGTTACACCTCAAACTGATACTGATTGGAGATCCAATTACTTTGGAAATCATGGAGAGGTGCGCTCATTGAAGGAAACGATAATTGTAAGCTAAGGGCGTGTTTCACGGATTTCAAGTGATCTAAATGGCTCAACGCCATCTAGCGGATAGTGATGGTATAGTATTCTTAAGATTTACGTTTATTGCATTTCCTACCTGATTTAAAATACAGGGAAGTACCGGTTTTAAATATTTTATTATTATAGGTTAAAAAATCATAAATATCAGCCGGTCACCTACTTTTTCGGTGTTCAATTTTTGAAACAAGACAAAAAATACAATGGACTTACTGCTATTAACAAAGTGTTCTATAATATCATAAAACTGAATTTTTGCATATCAGAAGTGGGATTATAAATATTTAGGGGTTTGTGTCCATATTCTTTACACTTATTACTTTGATCCTATTAGCAACCTCAATTGTAATGAGGGTATATCTTTATTGTTAGGTAGGCTTAATGTAAAATGAAACTCTATTTTTCATTTCTTGATAATTTTATTTGCTGCCATTTACAATAACAATAAACAAGACAAATGTTTACACTTCTCATGTTATAATTAATAATTATTATTAATTAAATAATAAAGAATCTTGAATTAGGTATATTTAAATTTTAGAACGAGTTAAAAAATTAAAAAGATTAATGGAAAATTTGATTGAAAGCTGCTTTCCCAAATCTAATTAACAAACATAGCAAACATCAGTTTTTAATATTAATTTTTCATAATAAAAGCAGCGAGTTTTTCCCAGAGTTACTCAGAAAATTGAATTATAAAACAGTCATCTTCATCATTTGGTTCAGCTCTGGGCCCCAAGTCTCCAACATAACGAGGAGCCATGATTTTTCCTTTAAATAAAATCACCGAACTATTTCTTCCAAGGAGTAGAAGGATAAACGGATGATTGGCATAGAATTTGTGTCTCCTTGGTAAGCATCTGGTCATAATTATCATGCCTGAAAGAAATATATGATTTTAATTTCAAGCTGTTTTGATTTTTTCTTTTACAATAATTATTTTTATACCTTAGATTAATTAGCGCACATGCACATTTTTTTTTTGAATTCAGAATTTCTGTGTGGTGCATTAAAAATTTTCAAGATTAGCAACGTAGGTATAAGATTTGCTAATGGCAGCATTTCTCATCGCGAATCACTCCTATATCCTTGTTATTTTTTTTTTATTTCGATATCAAAAATAAAGAAAAGAATTAAAAAAAAATGATTTTTTTGCCCTTTTTCACGTTACTTTTTTATATATTTTTGACAACGCAAGAACTTGTTTATACATTTTTTAAACATATTATTCTGATATAAAATCGCGTTATCTGCGAAAATTTCATGTTTGCTGAATTTTGATTCGTCTTCGAGATATAACTAAAAAGCTAAAAGGGGTGCAGTTTCACCCCTATCTCCATTTCCACCTTTTAATTTAATGGCACTCCGCGAATAACCATTTGCAGGATTCCAGGATGGTATTAACATTCCATAGAAAGGACAAGTTTCTCCCAAACAATAACGTTTAAGAATTGAAGGGCTGTTATACAAAAAATATACAGAGAATATAGTTTTTTTTAATGGTAAAAAGAATTATTACAATAATAAAATTGTATTCCTTCATACGAGTAGCACCAAGTTATAACTTAAATCCATTTAAACGAAAAAACTCTTCATCGGTAAGTGGTTTCTCTTCCGGACCAGGTTCATAATGGGGGTTCATTATTTTTCCCTTGAATACAGCCACCAAACTCTTTTTGAATCTTCCTTGAAGTATAATGATGAACGGATAGTCGGCATGGAAATGTTCACCTTTGCTTGCACATTTGAACATCATTGACATTCCTGAAAAAAATGTTTCATTTTAGTTTTTCAAAGCGTTGTTATTTAATACTATTATTTTATATATCTTACTGTAGCAGTAGTGAGACAATTTATTTCTTGCAATACCCAACCAATGAGAAATGATTATACCTAATTGCTCAAAATATTGAAGATTTTTATATCCAAATCAATTTTTTCTCTCTGTATTTTTCAAGTTAATGCATGACAAATGGTGATTGAAATTGTGAGAGTGGGACAGCCTTCTTACACTGTGTAATAAATCTGTTGTGGAGACATACATATAGGGAAATCACATGCAAAATGGAAGTTTGCAAAATAATATAAGAATAAATAAATAAATATTTTAGAGCAAGTATTTTTTAAGAGTGAAAAGATGCTTTCTATTGCTATAATTACATTTTAAGTCTGTTATGGTAAACGTGCCACCCTGGCAGGTTTGCTTGGGGATAATCTGGTAATAGCTTCGTGGAGCGAGCCGGAAAACTCAGGAAAAATAGATTGCTATAGCGCATTCGTTTGACCATGTTTGACTACCAAAAAATTTCGTTCGACCACGTCCAAAAAAAAAAACCTTCTTGCGAATCAACCGCACAAATAGTGTATTTTTATGTGTATTTTCACCGCTTTTTAAATTGGCTTTCTGAAATTTTCCATAGTCAGGTCATATTGGGTTGGTAGTGGTACTGTGTAAAATTTTCTGTGAAAATTTCATCACATTTCGTTTGAAAACATGCCTTGAATGGATTTTTAAATTTAACAAAACAAAAAAAAAATGGCAAAATTTTACAATTTGGAAATTGGAAATTTTCGGAAATTGGAAAACTGGACATTTGGAGAGACAGCCTGTAGAAGTAACGCAATTTTAGGAAAATGTTTTTTTATGAAAATCAAACGTCATCCCTAAGTTTCACAAGAGTAAAATTTTCCGTTCATTAATGTTGCAAGATTAACTAAAGTAGCGTTTTTAAATTTTAGAGAAATAAATATCATGTAAAAAAATTCGAATATCTCCGCCATTTTTCTTATTTACTACTTGAAATTTTGAGGGTTAAAAGCTGCTAGTATAGTTGTCTGCTAAAAATTTCACTCTAATTCCTTCAAAAATTTGCCCTTTTCCTACCCACGCCACTGACTTATTAATAGAAGTAATGTACATTTTATTACATTAAATCAAAATTCAACTAATTTTCTTTCGATCCTGTTGATTTGGTTTCAAAATTATCCTCCATCTTGCTCATACAGGTGTTCAAAAAAAGCAAATTTTCAGAAAATTCAAATGGCCGCCATTTTGAAATGGCTCGGCCGATTTTGCTCAAGTGCAATACCAGACCACTCCTTCTAGATGTCTTACTCCGACAAAAATTTCAGCCCCCGAGAGTGAAAACTGCGACCTGAAATGATATAACAAAAACCGGATTTCTGGAATTTTGAAAGGACACCCTGTAGAAGTAGAATCCTGTAGAACGCGACTTAAAAAGCAGACGCTTGTTTGGGTTCTAGGGCTCATAGATAATACTGATCTCAAGCCAAAAGCGGACAAAAACACTGTTGAAGACATGGATGGCCATTTCGCTCTTATTAGAGCTCATCGGCATGTCATATGAACAATCGTGATTGTCTACTTCTAGCTAAAGATCAGTTGATACGGAAAGTTCACAACGAACTCCGGGACTTGTATCGGGTAGTGACATCTTTTTACTTTTTCGTGATCTGGGGGTCATGATCGGTGGACATTTGATGAGTTTGGGTGATTTTCGAAAAGTGATGTCGTCCTCAATAGTGTATTGATATGATTTTTTTTTTAATTTCCGTTCCGGCTAACTTCACAATCCTACACATCCGGTTCGTTTGCGGGAGTCGAAACACTCCCGTAAAGTTGGCCCCCGAATTATATGGAACCGCTAAATTTTTCAGAGTTCTGAGTAGAACGATATAGAATAGTTCAAGGTTCTACTACAGTTCTGCTGGATATAAATTTTGAATAGTTCAAAGCAAAAATCCGTTTTGGGGGCTCACTTCACGCGGCCCCCACTTTTCTCAGGAAATGAGTTCTGATGTGATAGGTAACAACAAATCTTGGAGTTCTAGAGTCCTTCGATTTTTTTGAACGAAATTTTGAAAAAAATTGCGCAAAATGAGTTGCGATTTGAGTACTGGGTAGCCCCCGAAGAGTTCTAATGAAAATAACCAGGTGAGCAAGTTTCGACTCCCGAAGTCAAACCCGTTTAGCTTCCAGAGAGAATTGTAAAGTTAGCCGGATCGGAAATTAAGGAAAATCATATCTTTTTTTCTGGAGGTGCTCAAACGAAATTATTGGGTGGTCAAACGATGGTCAATAGAATGCGCTAAGCAATCTGTTTTTCCCGAGTTTTTCGGGTTCACTTCACGAAGCTGCTGATGGTAATAACGAGTTCTTTTATTTGGTCAGGATCGCCCTAGGAGACGGAGGAAGCTTTTGTAGGAAATGATAGATTACAGGTATTTCAGGTTTCACTATAGGTTTTATTCACAACAACAAAAACAAGTATAACTACAACTTACGAATTATGTATTGATAATGATCTAATGATCATTATCTATTAATAATTAATACATCTTGATAAAGTAAATAACAGAATTCGGAATTGTTATAGTCCTAGTTCTAGAACTCAGTTTATCTGAAAATATTGAAATATAAAAAAAATTAGTACTTGGAACCAAAAAGTTGTTTGTAAAAAAAATCAATGATACCAAACTCGACACCACCCTGTAGAAGTGGGAGTTATTTTTAATTTTTTTTTATGTAAAGGAACCAAAAATATTTTTTTTTTGTTTTTCGATATTTCTTTATATTTCACTATGTTTTAGAGAAAAAAGTAGATGCCGCTTCAAATAAAATTAAAGTCACTTTTTTGACATGCATTGAAGCGGCTTCTATTTTTTTGTGATTCTTGAAAACGAAGTAAGACACGAAAAAATATCAAGAAACAAAAAAATGTATTCTGTTTTCAAAAGACGTCACAAGTCAGTGGCGTACATTTTTTTGTCAATATTATTCGCGAGAGTGCCCCCCAGGACACCATTGGTACCTACTCATAATTTTCATCTATAGTTGGTGTTAACAAATAAGAATAAATTATTAGCGGGCTTTAGGCTCGAAACAACAAGCTCCAAGGCAAGCGGCAAGCCGAGTCATCTGACAGAAAACACGGATGGCCGTTTCGACCTCTTTATGGTCTCTTCAGCGTGCCAAATCTGTAACTGAGGCTGCTGCCTGCTTGTTTGGAGTGCCTGGATCCTTAAGTATAAAACGTTTGCACGGTATTCCGTGACTTCATGAATCCAGCGCCATCTAGTTGTCGATGACGGGAACTACCCGTTAGTGTTGACTAAACGTCTTATCACAACCACCAACATTGCCAATTTTCATCAAAATAGGCAGAAGGTATTGTTTGGAATTTGGCAATAGTAATAAAAAAAAACAGTAAAAAATTTACCCTGTACCTTGAAAACCAGACACTTTAAAAAACATGTTTATATGATTTTTTCTGCTTTAAATTGGTCCAAGAATATGCTCTTAAATTTAGTAGATTTAGTAAATAGGTTCACACAAGTCGTTAAGAGCTATCCATTTTACATTTCGAAAATTTTCAAAGCCCACTTGATCCCTGGGTTTTCATAGTTAACTTTTGTTTTTATGGCCGCGATACTGTTTTTTTTATTCACGTCGCGTTAGGTATTTAAAAAAAAACAAGAATTCAACAATTTTTCACATTGAAACGATCATTCTAAATTTTGTTCTTTTATATGAATGATGCTCAGTGTGGCGACATTGCACATTTTAGTATTTCAATCTACCAATAGGTGGCACTACAGTCGGTGTCACTTAACGGTTATTCACTAGGTAGAAGTGGCAAGTGGCTATTTTATTTTAATGGCAGTAAGAATTTTACGGTGCATTTACCCAGGTTGTAATTATTGTTTTTCTAAACGAAAATTAGAATCTTGAGATTAAAAATCGAGTTATTGCGCCATTCGAAGCGCAAAAAATTTACCACTCCTCTGATAAAACTAACAGTCCTGTTAAATAAAATGGGGGGGGGGGGGAATTAATAATCATAAAAACCGTTAATTAGGTTATGCAATGCTTGAATCCTATTCTCGCATCTGGACACAGGGTACGAATTTCCTCCAAAAACGCTTCTTTTTTTTGTTGGACGCCATTTCCAAGAACGCCCCTATAGGTTCAATCGAATCTATTGGATCAACAGATTCCTCGTCTTCGGGTTCAGCTCGGGGAGCGACACTGACATCTCCCGATTTTGGCTCCATCATCTTCCCTTGGAAAAGAGCACCAGCGCCATCGTCTTTCGATACTTTCAGGATAATTAAATAGGGGTGGTTAGCATAAAATTTCGGTTGCCTTATCGGGACGAAGGAACTAAGACAGTAATCCATGACCACACCTAGAAAAATGTTATAATCTAAACTCCAGTTTTTGATTTATCCATAACAACCATGCGTTTTCCAATTAGATTTTCCATTCATGCATTTTCCAACATTAATTAAAAAAAATACTAATTAGAAAAAAATCAGAAAAATGAGGAAATGCGTCACATATAGAGATAGGACTATCGGGCATTCAATAAATTTTACTGTAATAAAGATTTCAGAGCAGTAATGCTGGATACTCTTCATGATTACTGTCATAAAGATACAACTGCGGAACATTTGGTTAAATTCTGGTTGAAAAAAATGAGGAATGTAGTCCACAATAATAATTATTATAATCAGACTCTGTATAGGTGGATTATTAACGATTTCGCATGAGGTTATCCCAAATGTGTCGGGCAGTCATACAAAATTTATGGCTGTGGCGCTCGGTCCGTAGCGACATTTGCTCAAATATTCGCAGTAATCAATTGGCACTGGGGAGGATTGTGCTCTTAATTATGCGCGTCTAAATAAAATTATTTACTTCGGGCCTTTGAGTGGGTTAGTCTTCCAAAAGCTTAGTAGAGTCCTTAGCGTCCACGAAATGAGTAAAATATAAAAAAAAATAGTAAGGTATTTTTGTAATTTGTGAGTCTACTACGACTAATAAAAAACTCAATACGTAAGCCCAAAAGCTAATAATAGCAAAAATGTTAGGTAATTAATAATTATTACAATGATCAATTCTATTCTCCAGTTTGACGACGCACACAGGGTAAGAATTTCCTCCATAAACGCCGCCTAGTTCTGTTGGACGCCGCCTCCAGTACCGTTTCGAAAGGATCTGCAGACTCTTGGTCTTCGGGCTTCGCTCTAGGAGCAACCTTGGCATCTCCTGATTTTGGTTTCATAACCTTTCCTTGGAAAAGCACACCAGCGCTTTTTCTGTCTTTTCCGAAATTGTCTTTCAATACTCTCAAGATAATTAAATAAGGGTGGTTGGCGTAAAATTTCGGTTTTGGAATTAATGACCTATTACAGACCTCGATGCGTAGACCTAGAAAAAATTTTCAATCTAAACGCGAGTTTTTGATTTAACCCAAAAAATCAAAACTATGATTGCAAGAATTTTTTAAAGAGCAAATCGGAAAAAAATCAGGCAAAGCATCAGCACAGACTGGAATATGTTTCATGCAACTTTGGAGAAAAATCTACAACCGTATGACGATACTCCGTCCATCTAACAAGACTAGCAAAAAAATCCCGCCTCTCCACACGAAGAAAGCAAGTGGCGGCGATATCACCGAGGCGCGATAAGATTTCGCCGCTGTACCGGCTATACAGGGTGACGTCAGAAATTAGTACTTTTAATAAGAAATTTACCTACCAAATTTCATCGAATTGGAATCAGCCGACTTTGAGCTATTTCAAAAAAACTTAAACTTTCAAAAGACTTTGAAGCCCTCTCACGGACAAACGAAGCATTTTGATATAGACATAAGTTTAGTCCCAGCGAGTAGGTAGGTACCACAGAGTTTATTTTTAAAACTTCAACACCCTGTAGTTGAAAAGCTAAGCCGTTAAAAATATTATGTTTCTTTTGTATGTTTTCTGCGTTCGATGTGCATAATTTTGTTTTTTTTCTCTTGAATTTGTGCCAGCTGTCGATACCTTTAGGATTTAGGTACTGTGCAATAAGATTTTTTACATAAAATTCTTATACAGGGTGTGTGGTAACTGGAGTTGTAACATTTTGTCTGTCCATAGTTACCAAGTATCCTGTATACTGTCTTTAATTGAAACAATAACTGGCACAGGACACAGCAGCCAAAAGTGCCAAAATGTTAGCATTGTCTGTTATTGTTACTTGTTAGACATATACCACCGCTACCTTGTTGCAGCTTGTTGCTCAGATGGCTTTGCATCTCTACAGGTGTCCACTGTCAACAAGAAGATACTTAGTAGTGGGGGTGCAGCGTCGGGGAATCCCGTCAGCTAGCCAGAACGACATCGAGAGCGCCAGGCGCAGCAAGGCCCAGCACTGGCGCTAAAGCCGCGTTCACACGCTCCGACCCCTTAGTCCGAATGATCTATTATTTCGATTTTTTCCATTGTAAATAATTTTTTGGCTGTGAATAAATATTTTTAATTTCTTCACCCTGCATCTTGCTCGTACGAACCCCGAAAAAACCCTCACAACCGCTTAGTTTTTTTCTAAAATGTAAGACAACATGAGGATTTTTTTAGTTTTATGGTCATCAGTTTTGAAAAAAAAATGTTGGACGTGTGTTTTTTCGACATTTTCCTTCGTTTATAGTAAAATATGCAAACTTTTGACGAATTAATTTTTTTTTTTTAAGACCTTCCTTTGACACCATAAATGCCAGGATAATTGAATTATAATAAAAAAAGCCACGATAGTTTTCTGGTCAAGATGCCTAGTCAAGATTTCTAGTAAAAAATTCCTGCAGCATTATAAGTTAATTCTGGGATATCCGAGGGATACTTATATCTTAAAAACTGAACTACAGAAACTCTAAAGAAAACATTTTTGGGATTCCCTTTCTATTGCTCTATTGAAATGCCACGTGCCTGGAATATATACTCCAAAAGGTCTTTACAACGTTCTACCACTTATTCCTCGGATGAAAGTAAGTCGATTTAAGCCAACTTATCTTTGTGCAAAGTTGCCAGATGGTTTAGCCACTACGAGATGTCAAAGTGTCAATTTAAAAAACGTTATTTGATTTTAAAAACTTAACCCCGCACGAGCGATTTTGATGAAATTTGGTATGATGTCATGGTTTCATGGGACAAAAATTGGAAGACTAAAATTACCCATGACGTTGATTCATTGGCGTAGGTCATGGGTTTTTTAGGTTTCACACACTTTGAACTTCTACGCCAATGCAATTAAATATTTTTAAAAATATCGAGTCGATTAATCAACTCATTTTCTATAAAAATGGTACTCTTGATAAAAGTCGTTAAACCAAACCTTATCGTTTAGAAGATAATCGCATTTAAATGTTGATTTTTATAGGAAATTTCGTATGTTTTCTCATGGGATTTTCTTGATTTACATAAAACCAAAAAATTAATTTACATTTCCACATCTGAACATTCAAAATCGCATTCGGACATTCAAAATCGCATGTGAATTTCGAAATGTAAATTAATTTTATTGATTTACGTAAATCAAGAAAATCCCATGAGAAAACATACGAAATTTCCTGTAAAAATCAACATTCAAACGGGATTATCTTCCAAACGATAAGGTTTGGCGACTTTTATCAAGAGTACCATTTTTTTGTAAAATGAGTTGATTAATCGGCTCGATATAAAAAAAAAAATTAATTCCATTGGTGTAGAAGTTCAAAGTGTGTGAAACCTAAAAAACCCATGATCTACGCCAATGAATCAACGTCATGGGTAATTTTAGCATTCCAATTTTTGTCCCATGAAACCATGACATCATACCAAATTTCATCAAAATCGCTCGTGCGGTTAAGTTTTTTAATTCAAATAACGTTTTTTAAATTGACACTTTGACATCTCGTAGTGGCTAAACCAGGCAACTTTGCACAAAGATAAGTTGGCTTAAATCGACTTACTTTCATCCGAGGAACACGTGGTAGAACGTTGTAAAGACCTTTTAGAGACAACCTCTATATTTATGCAAAGATGGGAATGAACAGCATGGGGATCTCGAAAACCGTGGGAGATACAGGGGTCGGTTAAATGGAGGAAAAGTTGGACACCCAGAAAGACAATGCAATGGCAGAGATTTCAAAAATTATTTTTGATTTTCTAATTATTTTGAAAAAAACAAAATTTTAATTTTTTCTAATTTATTGACGTTATTACCGAAGATGGAGAAAAACTGAAACCACATTTCCATTGTAGTTATTGCCCAGCTTAATTTTTGCAATGTCAGTTTTTTTATCTCACAATTCATATTTGCAGGGCAGGACTGAACGTCTATTTTTTTAATACGGACCTGGATTTGCTTACAAAATGTCACATATGGTGGTTCAAACGTGTTTCGGGCAATAGCTGTTAGTTGACATAATCAGCATAATTTTACCTTAATATGGATCTGTGGTCTTATTAAATTTCTTGGACTTGTATTATTCATCGTCATCACAATCCGACGAGTTAAAAAAATATAATAAGAGCACAGATCCGTATTAAGGTGAAATGAATCCGAAACACATTTAAACCACCCCGTATGACGTATCATTAAATTCAGAGTTAAAATATCTTTCAAGTTTTGCAATAAAAAAATTCCAGGGCTGCATATTTAAAAAATCGAAGTTCAGTCTGACCCTACAAATATGAATTGTCAGATAAAAAAAAACTCACATTGCAAAAATTAATTTGGTTAAATTTAAAAACTGCAATGAAAATGTGGTTTCTTTTTTCCAAATTTGCAATAAGAACGTCAATAAATCAGAAACTACAATAAATTTTTTTGCTTTTTTCAAAATAATTCGAAAATCGAAAATAATTTTTAAAATCTATCATTTAATTACACACACGTAAGCTCATTTTTTAGGATAGCCATCCGCATTTTTTTTATTAAAATTTTTTTCAGTTAACTCTGTTGGGGAGCTGAGGACTAGGAGACTTTTTATCTGCGGTAAATTTTAGCTTAAAGTTCAGAAAAATTTTACTAAATGAGAGTGATAGACAAACGAGTTACCCTAAAGAGTTCCGATTTCTCATTTTTTTATACGGAACCCTGATAGGTGAAAAAAATTGGTGAAAAGAAAAACGCCCAACGTTTATCTTTTTTTTTTGTGATTTTTAGAAATTTAGGAAAGTGCATAGTTGGTACAGTAGAGTTCCGCTAATCCGACCCCTCGCTAATCCGAATATCCTCATAGTCCGAACAGCCCTCCAAAATTCTAAAGAATTTAATTATCCTTGTAGTCCGAACAGTCGTCCAAAAATATCCTCATAATCCGAACAGCCAGCAGGCTGAATAAAATTTTACGAACTTCCAGGAAATAAAAACTACCGGGAAAAATGCAGGAAACAGGTGCATTCGATCGAGACAATTATTGTCTGTTATACAGCTTATTTCTGCTCAGTCAATCTTCTTTACTTTTGGGATACTTTTTCTGAATAAATGAATAAAATACAAAAATGATTACATATTTCATTTTCTATAAAATTTTTCCATGATATTCAGTAATCCGCACACACTCGGAGAAATGATATATTCGCTAATCCGCACATATTCGGACTAGCGAAATATTTATTTATTAGTGTATTTTTTCATAAAAAAATACACTATTGAGGACGACATCACTTTTCGAAAATCACCCAAACTCATCAAATGTCCACCGATCATGACCCCCAGATCACGAAAAAGTGGTTTTCCAAAATTCACCTGCCCACGATATGTATATATATATTTATATATTTATATATATATTTATATATTTCTCCAAAATCGCGAAATTTCGATTTTAAAAACGCTCCTGTAGCTTTATCTTTCAAGATTAGTGAATGAAATTTTGGATCCTTGTAAAGCCTTGGAACGACGTTAGATTTTCGTTGAAAAAAATTCCTAAAGTCGCGTTACTTCTACAGGGTGTCCTTTCAAAATTCCCCATATCCCGTTTTTGTCATCTCATTTCAGGTCGCAGTTTTCAATCTAGGGGACTGAAATTTTTGTGGGAGTAAGATATATATAAGAACTGGACTGGTATTGTACTTGAGCAAAATCGGCCGAGCTGTTTCAAAATGGCGGCCATTTGAATTTTTGGAAAAATTGCTTTTTTTTTGAACCCCTGTATGAGTAAGATGGAAAAATAACTTTGAAACTAAATCAACATGATTGGAGGAAAATTAATTGAAATTTGATTTAATGTTATAAAATTTGCATTACTTTTATTAATAAGCCAGTGGCGTGGGTAGGAAAAGGGTAAAAATCGCTAAATTTCTCTAACAATTTATGAGCACATTTTTGAAGGAATTAAATTGAAATTTTCACAGTACGCAACTATACTAATAGCCTCCAGCCCTTAAAAATTTCAAGAAGTAAATAACAAAAATGGCGGAGTTATTTGAATTTTTTTTACATGATGTTTATTTCTCTAAAATTTTAAAAACGCTCCTGTAGCTTCACCTTTCAAGATTAATGAACGAAATTTTTTACTCTTGTGAAACTTAGAATGACGTTTGATTTTCGTAAAAATAATTTTCCTAAAGTTTTGTTACTTTTACAGGGTGTCCCTCCAAATTTCCAAAAAAAACCGGTCATGAGGCACGGTTTCTGGTCGCAGTTTTCAATTTAGGGGGCTGAAATTTTTTTTGTAGTAATATAACTGCAAGTAGTCGGTCTTGAGTAAAATCGGAATAGCCGTTCCAAAATGGCTGCCTTTTAAATTTTAGGAAAACTTGATAGATTTTGAACCTCTAAATAAGCAAGTTAGAAACAAAAACTTTTAAGCAAAATTAGCATTATTGGAAGAATAGTTATTGAAATTTGAGTTATTGCAATAAAATTTGCATTTTTTTATTATTAAGCCAGTGGCATGGGTAGGAAAAGGGTAAAAAAGGCTAAATTTTTTTTTTCCTTCAAAGTTACCCGCATCAACCTCTAAGGGTTATTAGCGGGGGTTTCTGTGGATTTTTCCGTTTCCTACTATCCATCTTCTAATCTGTCACATAAAGGGTCAAACAGGCAAACATACACATCCGCCACATAATCATATTTTGTTGTATAAACTTGCCGCATTTACTAGACTGAGTAGTTTACTGTTTTGGTCCGGGTCACTAATATGTGTCTGGTTATTAGACCTTGCATTCTCTAGTAACTCGCATTCTTCAATAATGTGTTTCATAGTGAGGCGAACATGACAGTTTTCGCATTGTGGGGGGCGATCCTTGGTTATTATGTGTCTGTGTGTCAAGTTGGAGTGGCCCAGCTTAATTCTATTCAAGACAATCTGGTCCCTTCTTTTGGGAGGGACCACGAGTAATCCCCTGACTGACGGTTTAAATTGTCTCAAATATGTGTCATTTTGCTCCCAGTCTACCTGCCATACTCGAAATATCTGTGATCTAATAAACGCTTTTAAATCACTTGGTATGGACAGCTCTGTTATTCCAATGTGGTGGTCGCCAGTAGCTAGCTTTGCTACTGCGTCTGCCCTTTCGTTCCCCTTAATACCGACATGGGAAGGTGTGTATATGAAGGAAACTCTGTATTTTAGTCGGTGTATTTTCTCCTTAATCTTTATTATCAAAGGGTTTTGAGGGTAGGTTTGTTTGAGTGACACCACAGCACTAAGGGAGTCTGTGCATATTGTGAAATGACTATCAGGGGATCTTTCGGCATATTTCAGAGCCTGGACAATTGCGAAAAGTTCCGCGGAGTATATATGCTAGTAGATGGGGGCAATCGATAATTTAGTTCTGATGTCGGTGTTATGACAGAGCAAGCGGCGTTGTTATCCATCTTTGATCCGTCGGTGTAGATGAGTTTTCTGTTTGGTGGGAGTTTTCCTATGACATTCGCAAATGCGTTTCGGAATGTCATAGGAAAACTTCTATAGCCGTTTATTCTATTTTTCTATTTTTGTACGAATCGAACTGAAATTTTTCCAATAGATAACTATACTAATAACCCTTAATTCTGAAAATTTTCAAGAAGCAAATAAGAAAAATGGCGGAGATATTCGAATATTTTTAAATTATGTTTATTCCTCTAAAATTTCAAATTTTCAGTTTTCAAAGCTCCCTTTTCACTTTTTCAGTTCTATTGAAGGTAGTGTAAAAAATAGTATTTTTTAGGTAAAGTCAGCCAGTGGCGGGCAAAGGAAAAGGGGCAAAATTGTTCAGTTTTACCATTTATTTTGGTTTTGTTAAATTTAAAAATCCATTCTAAGGCACGTTTTCAAACGAAGTGAAATGCAATTTTCACAGTTAACCACTACACTAATATGACCTGACTAGGGAAATTTTCAGAAAGCCAATTTAAAAAGCGGTGAAAATATTTATAAATTGGATCGCTTAAAAATACACTATTTATGCGATTGATGCGCAAGAAGGTTTTTATTTATTTAGGAAGTAAGTACTCCACAGAAAATTAATTCCAATTGGTACATTTACATTTATATACATCACAACTTGATGAGTACTAAACTAAACTTAAATTTATCTAAAATTAGGTATACACCGGTCAATACAAGAAAGTATTATAGAACAAATGTCAGAAGTAACTTGTGATTAGGTTTCTTTTAAATGTGGGAAACGAAGATTTAAATGGATCGAATTGCTGGTATGAATCGTCATACAATATGCACATTCTACTAATTATGTCATTAGCTCCATAATTAGTACGGTGATGAGCTATCTCAAAAAACCTGGTCGATCTCGTACGTTTAGCCGGTATACGTATGGTAAAACTGTTCAACAACTCCTCACAGTCCACAAGATTGTTCAAAATTTTATGCAGGAAAAAAATCATGGAATGATTTCTTCGTAACTGTAGTGTAGAGATACCAACAAGTTGCACCCGGACTTTGTAAGATATCTCCTCATACGGAAATTTATATTTCCACAGATAATACCTGACATATTTATTCTGTACGCGTTCTAGTTTATCTATATGACATTGATAATGTGGTGACCAAATTACACTATTGGACTCTAAGATACTACGTACGTAAGAATTGTAAAGCATGGCAATAGCTTTGCAGTCGTTCACATGTGTTGTATGACGCTTCACAAAGCCCAGCATCCGGAAACCCTTCAAAACAATGCTATCAATGTGTGGAATGAATGACAGAGACTGATCAAAAGTGATACCTAAATCGTTAAATTGACTAACTACTTCAAGAGTTGCACCATTGAGATTGTACATAAAGTTTATAGGATTCGATCCTCTTGAGAAGCGCAACACCTTACATTTATCAATATTCAGTTTTAGCAAATTACGCTGACACCACATTGAGAGACTTTCTAAATCTTCCTGAATATTCAGACAGTCCTGAATAGAGGATACATTATACTGAATAAGGATACTGAATATGGGCTATATAGTCCGAATTTTCGCTACTCCGAACAACTATGTGCCTGATATGATTCGGATTAACGGGACTCTACTGTACATAGTATAGTACATATTTTTTTTATTTTCATGTATGTAGGTACTTACACTATTTCAATTTTATTTGTAAAAAAAACAAAATATGAAAAAAAGGTAATGGAAATATATTAGCAAATATATCTACTAAATAAATTCATTGAAGTAGATACTTTAGAGAAAAAAAAAAGAAAAAGGCAATTATTCAGAAGTGAATAATATCAAAGATGGAAAATTCTCGCGGTATCAGCAGATTCTGCATCGTTTGGTTCAGCTCGTGGTGCAATCTGGTCATCTCCTGCTTTTGGTTCTCTTACTTTACCATGAAATAAACCACTACCACTACCAAAGCCATCTTTGTTCAAACTCTTCAGTATTATTAAGAATGGGTGATTCGCATAGAACTTCGGTGATGGTGGTGAAACTCTTTTCGAAAGAAACACTAATCTAAGACCTATAACAAATTTCAAAAATTAATGAAAAGTCACATTCGTGAGTTATGCAGAAGTCTGCAGGAGAGTTTGTAATATCGCCTACATGGCAACTAAGGGCGAAAGCAGCATTGGCATAAGTGTCTTCATAATTTATAAATTCATAAACGAGGAACAAGGAACCCAAAAATCTACCACACCTAAAAAAAAACATTTTTTTACTGTGATAGTTTTTTGGATTCCTTAATTTTTTTAAATACAGATGACACGAAAAAACAATATGGCAACCATAGGAAAAAAAGCTGACTACGGAAACTCTGGGATCTAGTCGGCTTTTGTAAAACTACAAAAAATTTATCAATTATTAATAATGACCGAAAAAATAAATCTTGATTTTTTTAGTTTTTTTGGAACATATCTCAGCAACAATAAATATGGGATAAGCGCTTGAAAAGGACACTCTATATATTAATATAATAAAATAATAAAATATACTTCATATTTAATATAATTTAATATAATATGCATAGGTACAATATATCATTTTTGTGTTTTAAGAGTTAAAAAGAATTCCCTCCATGAACGCCGCTCTTGGACCTACAGGTTCCTCGTCATCATCGGGTTCAGCTCTGGGAGCGATACTCTCATCTCCTGATTTTGGTCTCATCACCTTTCCTTGGAAAAGCGCACCAGCGCCATCGTCTTTCAATACTTTCAGGATAATCAAATAAGGGTGATTGGCATAAAATTTCAGTTTCCTTATCGGGACGAATGAACTATAACAGCAATTCGTGACCAGACCTAGAAAAATGTTTATAATCTAATAACCCAGTTTTTGATTAATCTCTAAAAATCATGTCATTTTTCAATGAGAAAAAAAATAGAACTACAAAGATAAAAAATATATAAGCCTGAAGATGCTGCTTTGAAAATGGCGAAACACGTGCGTTTACAGGTTATAGTGGTAGTGGTTCAACCAACAACCAAGAACAATAATAATTTCTCTATTCTTCTTTTTAAATTGAGCACGTCTTGTAAATTTTCAAAAAATAATTTTTTGGGTAGTGTACTCTCTTTAATGTGGCAAATACGAAAACAAGTTATTTGAAAAAGTTTTGGGAAGCAACATTAAGGCCTCTATATCATATTTCTAAATTGAAGGCCTACTATGATTCTTCCTTTCTTTAATAATGTTTTTTCTACAAATCAAAAAATCTTATTTCCCATCCAATAAACTCAAGATATTAAAACTCATAGTTGATCGATGATTTTTGTTTAAGGGACCTAAAAAAGAGGTCTAAGCAACCTATTCAAATAACTTTTAGCCGTATTTGCTTCATCAAACGCACCTTTTTCCATAAAAAAAAGTTTTTTTTTTAAATTTGCAAGGCATACTTTTAATTATTTTTCGGAACTAAAATTATTTTGGAAACTAGTTTTCAACCAAGCGGGGCTGAACCCCAAAAAATGATAATTCGAGTCGAAACCCCAAAAAATTAATTAATTTGAACCGAGATTTCCATCTATCCAGGGATACACTATATAATATCGAAATAGTACACCTACCCATATTATTCCTGAAGTAACTTGACATAACGTTACAGGACTCAATTTTTTTGTCAAAATTTACCGAGATACTGAACATATTTATCAACACATTGTATTTTTGACATTTTATATCTTCTTATTAAATAAATAGATAAGTACCGAGGTAAAGTAATTAAACTAAGCCATATTAATAACAACAACAGTTTATTAAATAATGGTGGATACATAGTTAAGTAATATGTAATTGAAATAAGCATTAAATAATTTTAGGTGGGAACATTTATTTACCTAAATCTAAATAAATTGAATTTTTTAGTATTTCCATTTTTCAAAGAAGTAGATCGTTATACATTGTGAAGGAAAAATATTGAGTTATCAACCGGCTCAGCATCATCGGGTTCACCTCGAGGTGCTTTCTGATCATCTCCTGATTCAGGTTCCATTACCTTTCCATGAAACATAATACCACTGGCATCCTCTTTATGGCAACTCTTCAGTAATATTATGAATGGATGATTCGCGTAGAACTTCAAAGTTGGTGATGATAATGAACAACAGTAAGCTACCATTACTAAACCTAGAACAAAAACAAAATAATATAAAATTAAATTAATATAAAATAAATATAAAAGTAAAGTTAAACTAGCAATAATGGAAGAACATAAAAAAATCACTGATATGAAAAGAAGTTGTTGCAGCAATAAATTGCTTCTCTATTACTGGGAAGAAAACGGCGAAGAAAAATTACTGAAACGACGGAATTCGCGGAATATTAGCATTCATTTTTAAAGAGTTTTTTGAAATTTAAACTGCCACGCGGCGTTTGATGTTGGAATCGGTTACTGCCGGAAGTTTATGTTAATTATAGTTATTATTTACCGGAAAACCCTTTTGTTTATTTTAACGATACGTTTCGGTTCGGGATATTACAGGAGTTTTTCATTGTCGGCGAAAAACTAACAATGGCATAGTTAGTTGGCTCATTGTGAAACGCAGTTTCTCGAAACGACCGAACTAACGTTTAGTTTTCGGTATAAAACTCGAATTACATGAAGGAAAAGCTGTTGAACTTCTATTGAAAAATATACAG
The DNA here is from genome assembly GCA_910589415.1 of Malachius bipustulatus. NCBI lineage: Eukaryota > Metazoa > Arthropoda > Insecta > Coleoptera > Melyridae > Malachius > Malachius bipustulatus. Next base: position 10,221,526 of record OU342631.1, on the reverse strand, counting down.
GCACGGGAAAAGATACGAAGATAAATGTAGGTAAGGTAGCCTTACAGGTGGGCTTTTCGCGAACCGTATACGCGCCTGTCTCCTTCGTTCCCTCATGGTCGTCTACCCTTTTCCGTTTTTTTTTAGTCTCGCGTCCTGACCCTTTAGCCAATCAGAAAACGTTCTGATCAACATCGCCTAATAAGGACTTCTTTCCCTTTTCATTTAGGTCTCAATCCTTCTTATGTCATATTCGACCTGTCCTATGCTAATTTTTACTCGCTTCTTGTACACCTCTCCCACGTCCTCTTTCTGACTTCCAACGTCATTACTTCCACCTGCGCGGGACGCACTTATCAAATTGTGGTGCTCATTGCACCGGTCAAGGTCTGTGAAAGTATGTATTTTAGAGTATTTTGTTAATAGTTTTCTCCATCGTTCTCCATAACCGTGGAAATTACCGATAGTGCCACGGATAGATAGTTATTTGGCATCCTGTTGCCTTTCTTGGAAATAGGGTTAACTCGGATGAATTTTCAGGAGGAAAGGTAATTTTCCTTTTATGGAACAAGTTGAAAAGTCGACAGAAACATACAACAACTGTTCAGCTCAGAGGTAGATTTTTTAAGTAGGTACGATAACAGGCACTTGAACGAGAACATTGGTTAGGCTCTGCTAGGGTCGTAACAATGTGCTTTATGAGGGTAGTTAATGTGCTTTTCGACATATTTTCGGAAAACAACGTCTGACAGTTAAGATTTTACTGAAGAAATATTTGGTGGTGTATTTCCTTGAATATCGACTGTCAAGTATGAAGAAGAGAATTCCGCCAACAGGTTAATTTTTCAGTAGACGCTGTAATCTAGTAATCACTTTTGAGAGCGATGTTTTTGAATAAGAAGAATTATGATGAAAAAAATCAAATAGCCCGTCATCAAGAAAGATTAAAAAAATAATAAATAGGGAAGGAAATTCATTAATTGAGAGAGTTTTACGTGATGAAGAGGCAGAGATTTTTACTGCGAATAATAGTACTCAGTACTAGAATTTTTAGATAGCGAAGATGAAACCATTGAGTGTATCCGTGTGATTTACTATTAGTCAGAATATTGTTCTGTCTCCCGTAATAAATTTCCTTGCGCAACCCTTTGATAATTTAACCGAAATACTAGATTGAATGTAACGTTAATACCGTTTCACTGGGTTATTCCTACGTAACCCTCATCCGTATCATTGATAATCATAATTATTGTTCCCGCCGACTATTTTTTACCGACATGGTAAAAAAATAAAGTATTATAAACACTTACATGCTCACCTTAAAAAAATGTTTGAAGTACTTTATTGTAATTTACATTATTTTTATATGTGAAATTCTAAGATTATTAGGTTATGTAGATGGTATCATATTCCTCAGGTGGTTCTTGGTCGTCAGGTTCGGCTCGAGGAGCTTCGCGGTCATCTGATTTTGGCTCGGCAACTTTACCATGAAACAAAACGCTAACAGCCTCAACTTTGGCGATTTTCAATAAAATCAAGAACGGATGGTTGGCATAAAATTTGGGCGATGGTGGAGGTAGACGCGCTGACAGGCATTCCAGCATGAATAATCCTGAAATGAGAACAAGAAATTACCTACTTGATAGGATTTCATTAATACTTTACTTTCTAGTAGGTACCCACAGATCATTAGCTTTAAAGAGCAACGATAAATTATGAGTTTTTTTTTAATGTACCTTTCAAATATAACCCAATTTTTGACCCATTTTGAAAAAAAAGCAATTGCGCAAGTTGGTATTTTGTAAGTTATTGCTATAAAGCTGCTTCCAGTCTACAAACGGATCATCACCCAAATCTTATGCAACCTACAACCAAATAAGGAGTGCCCCAGGAATCGGTGTTCTCACTCATTCTATTCATTCTTTATAAGTAAAAATGGCCCGCTCAGCTCAACATTAACCAGATTCAGATGCTCGCCGATGATAGTACTCTTCATATGGATATCATCACTACCGTGAGACAATTGGAGACACAAGTGGATGAATAGCCTATATGTAGCAAAATCATTTTCTCGAGATATTTAAGTTTGAAGTTAATAAATTAAATATTACCGCCTAGTACATGTGTCTTTTATCCACTTATAACTCCTTTATTTCATGACGGGAGATATTTTAAACGAGTTTTAGCTACATAGGCCCTTCAGCCCTTCATTTATGGAAAAACATCAGTTTTGAAAAGAAGTGTTACATAGGCCCTTTATCCACTTGTGTCTTCAATTAGTTTGGATAATATTAATTCTGACCTAAGTGGTACTGTAGATTAGGGCTCTGATTGATACCTTGTTGAAAACTTCAATTTTTTTTTGGGGAACGGAGGGTAGACTAAAAAATTACTGGTTTTGCCAAGGTGGGTGTCAAAAAAAAACCTGCAATTTCTCAATAGATCGAAAAAATGTTTAGAATTAGAAAGATGCTGATGATTTATAAGCCACATATCCTTTCGACGATCGGATCCTGTTCTCATGTGTGGGTTACAGCCCCTAACATTTGCCCTCAAGCTTCTCGATTCTGTACAAAGAAGAGAAATTCGAAGCATAGACGATACATCTTTAACTGACTTGCTTACATCGTAAGAACATCGCCGGTTGGTGTGTGGGTGACCTCTTGGTGCCTATGGGAACTGTTCTAGACTGCTGGAAATCCTACAAAGTCTTTATGCACTTTACAATTGTCACTAACTTTGAACTTGGTTCTAATTGGCGTCTTCACGAGTAGTTATTTGGCAACTCAAAACTGCTTTTCAGCTAAGAGAATAATAATAATATAATCGCTATCATCAACGATTCACCACACACCTTTAATTAAACAAACGATGTTACTACAACAGCGTCTTAGAAAGGAAAGAAATAGTTTAAACTCAGACAAGACTTTCTATGCCGTCCGATTGTCAGACTTACTCCTAACTAGGTAAAATTCCAATAAATGTCAGATAATTCCCACAACTACTTATTATTCTCTCTCTCTGTCTTATCTGGATTACTGGCATTATTCCCTCTCGCTTCAAAGATTCTACCACTGTCCGGAATGGGATCACGCAAACAGGATCATTCATATAGTGACATACTTAGCATCATTCATATTTACGAAAACGATAACATTTCAAATTAAATATCTTATACTCTGTACACTGAGAGTTGTCTGTTGTGATAACTAAGGATACATCATCTCGTTATGTTTCTTACTCCTTCTATTGCATTGCATAGTCAATCGAGTTAAAATGGGACGTATTGTCAGAAATACGTTTGAATCGCCAGCAATTCTAAAAAGATGAGCGAGAGTGAGACGAAAGTACCGACTCGCGTCTTGATACGCTTAGATTGATACGATATTACGATAAGATTGTCGTCGCTACTTTCAGTAGTGTCAGTGTCAGCGTTAAATATACTAATAAGGTTTGTGTTGTGATTTGAAACGTTTTTAATACGAAATTAGCAGAATTACCTGTAATATTGTACGGTGTGGTAAACTATGAGTAACTTAATTTCGCGAATGCCTAAAAATCTATTTCCTTGTTTTGCCTGGGAAACGATTGAACTCCCTAGTACGTGTTCTTTTGGTAAAATTGCTGGAATATTTTACTTGCAGAATAAGAAAACGGAGGTGTTATGCTTTCTTTTAAACGGCAATCAGCAGATAGGTGACATGATATTTCTAATCATGATGAAAACAATAATTATTATCATTCTTACTTACTTGCATTATACATTTTTGTTATCAAAAAGTTGCAAGGCTCCACTTCGTCAATAACTTGTCGAAATAATATATTTGTAGGATGTTCATTATTCCTCAACACACGCCACTGACACGAACGGCGATACCACATCTGGTTCGACTTAGAAATAAGTGTACGATTCAAGTCGAATTAAATGAAATTGTTTAGTCAGAATCAGTGTGGCATGACAACGGACAACTCTCAGTGGACAGCGTACTTAATTTTAGAGAGATCGATTGATATTGGATTGGAGAAAAAGCTAATAAAAAAAGCGCATGTAAATTGAATAATGGAAGTTATTAAAAGTGGTCAGTGCCAAAATTCATGATTTTAACTTCCTGACCTGACCTGACCTGCTTTATATCGAAACAAATGTGGCAAGAGCCTGGAATAATAAAATGTGCCTTGTTCATTCATTTAAAGGTAACTTTTTTCTTTTCTTATCGTCAAAAATCTCAGAATTCTAATTTAGGCACTAATCTTTTTTGTATAGTTTCCACTCTTCAATAAACGTTTCGAGAATCGTTGCAAAGCCTCAGTCTTCTCTGAACTTGCCCATCGGTAACAGATCTCTCTATATATGTAGATAGGTACCACTGCTTTTAATGAATTCTTCGTTAATCGTGATCAAAAAATAATTAGATAACTAATTTTCCAGAAATTCGAACGTATTAACTGATTTTGCAGATGATGGCCGCTATAATTAATTCCACTAACTGTTGATGATCCCAAAAAAATAGATCGAAATATTTAGTCTGGGATTGTGGTAGTCAAGTTTATGGACCCCTCACCCAATCCGCATCAAATGGGGAACTTCGGAGGGAGTTTCCAAACAATTACAGCAAAATGACGAGACGCTCCATCATGCACAAACAAGAGGGAAGGTTTCATTCTTCAAAAGACGTGTCTTTTCTATTTCGGTATACTTCAACGAGTTGCTTTCAACCATTGAAAACCTTATAGGAAATTTATGATAATAAAAAAAAATCAATTCGTCGCTCCTACTTTGGATCGTCTATCAGAATTGTTGAATTTTGTGTAAAAATGAGTTCATTATTTATTAAAGGAAATTTGTTTTTATTAACCAACAAGTAGATGACTTCGCTGTATTTGAAAGCTCACTAAAGGGAGCTATAAAATGAGTTTACAGACTTACATTTTTACAGTCCTTAATTGTTGATGACCTGCTGCTTTGAATTTTTCTGGTAGCATTGGTACAGCAAATCAAATATTCGAGCTTCTGCCTTCTGATGGACGGGTACATGTTGAAGATTCACTCGTTATATTTGCAGCACTCATTTCATTACGTGCACTAATACAAAGTTTTAATTTGAATTCAAGTGGCAGATGAAGACATCTGATTCCAACCCCCCTCTCCTCCCCTCCCCCAAAAAAGTGAATTCAATCATTGAATTAGTAACCAGCCTAATTTTTCATTCTCATTTTCTAACTAGGGAGGTAAAGTGAATATTCTGACAGGGTATTATTGTGGGACTTAATCCTGAATTAAAAATTAGTCAGGAATATTAATATTCTGGAGTACCTAGTTGTAGGGAATAGTATCTATATTATTCTATAATAGGTTTTGAATACGTCATTTCAAACGTGTTGTAGACAATATTTTCTCTACGATTGCGATTATTATAATATACAGGGTGTCCGGAAATTATGCGCAAAAAATTAAGGGGGTGATTCTACTTGATGAAATATTGCCAAAAGTATCTATACATTTTTTTCGAAAACTCACAAATAAGAAAGTCCATTTTTTTATAGCCTTCAAAGTTGATTTTTTTAAATCAATATTTTTTTATAACTTTTTTTATAGTAGACGGATTTTCTTAAAATTTTACACACTTGCCACTGATGTTGCTTTGCAGCCTTGGTCCAAATTAGACTTGAATCCCTCGAAATCAAGAGGCCTTAACTGCCTTGACCTTCAAGAAAGGCCTATAACTTTTTCGGTAATATTTTTTTCAGAGTTTTGAAGATGCACAATTGAAGAACATAAAAAATATTCTGAAAAGGTCCTCTTTGTCTGTCACGATAAAATGACCTGTTTCCGAGTAAAACTGTTTTAAAAATTTGCTTGCACTAAAATTGATCAATGATCACCATAAGTTATGATCTCGGTTATGATCATTCTGCAACAACACCAAAGCATGCTTTGGAAACAGCGGCAGGGTTGCCTAGTTATGTACAAAACAGAGACATTCGTATTTAAATAGACTTGGAAATGATAAAATTTTAAAACTTTTTAATAATTTTTTACAATATGTCAAATTAAATTTCAAATGAATTTCAAAAAACTTGCAAAAAGAACAAAACGCGGGCACTATTTTATGGTTAAAAATATATTCATCTTGTCTTATCAATTTAACAAGATACTTGAATCGTATTGTTGTCAAAATTAAATCCAAAGCAAACGTCTTGTTTCCTAGGCAACCCTGTAGCTGTTCCCAAAGATGCTTTGGTATTGTTGCAGAATGATCATAATTATTTATGGTGATCAATTTTAGTGCAAGCAAATTTTTAAAACAGTTTTACTCGGAAACAGGTCATTTTATCGTGATAGACAAAGATACCTTTTCCGAATATTTCTTCATGTTCTTCAATTGTGCGTCTTCAAAACTCAGAAAAAATATTACGAAAAAAGTTATAAAAAAATATTGATTTTAAAAAAATCAACTGTGGAGGTTTATAACTTTCTTATTTGTGAGTTTTCGAAAAAAAATTATGGATACTTTTGGTAATATTTTATCAAGTAGAATCCCCCCCTTAATTTTTTGCGCATAATTTCCGGACACCCTGCATCAAAATGCATGTTTAAATCAATATTATAATTCATTTGACACATCGTAATTTAAATTCAATTATTTTGACAGTTCGCCATTATTGATTGCAGACGGTTAGTAGTCAATCAAGTCCTTTCATTTTAATTCTGTCTACTTTACCTCCCTTTGCGGGAGGTAAAATTCGTAAACAAATTAAAAAATTGTACAAGAATGTGGCTCTTCTAGAACAATTGTGGAGAAAGTTATTTTCTTGCCTAAGCTTCTATCTAGTATAAGGAATTCTAGTGAGAGGGTAATGAAAAAATGTCAATGATTATTAATATTGGTATGTACTGAATAAAAATGAGCCATACCCTTGCTGCACATGTTTTTAACTGTCGAAGACGGATTAACACTTAACAGATTAGAACTGCTTACCTAAAAAAAAATCCACAAGTATAATACTTTTATTGAATAAAAAAATAATACAAATATAAGGCGAAAATAGAAGTCTTTATAGAAATATTTCATAAAGATGGCAGTACGATTATACTATTCTAGGTCTATTTTTCTTATAAATTACTCTTAGGGATTTGGCGAATCTTCTGAAATACTTGGCGAATCTTCTAAAATACTTGGCGAATCTTTTAAAATAATTGGCGTATCTTCTGAAGTACTTGGCGTATCTTCAAAAATACTTGCCAAATCTTCTACAATACTTGGCGAATCATCTAAAACAAGACCGTCATCCAACTCCTGATCATTCGGTTGAGCTTTGGGCGCAGATTCATTATCCTCGGATACAGGTTTGATTACCTTTCCTTCGAAAAGTATTACGCTTTGATTGTTCATAGACGTTTTAACAAGGAAAACAAAAGGATGATTAGCATATAATTTATCTGTCGATGAGAATCTATCCGTTGCTACTAGTCCTGAAATTGAATTACAATGTTATTGGTGGTTATTGATGGTTCAAAGTTGTATTCTACAAAAACCCACAACCTTTTTAAATTAAGAAAGATAAATATTATTTCTAACTAAAGATTTAAATTTTTATAACTACAACAGCCCCGTTGTTAAAAATAAAATAAAGAAATAAAAAATCAAAATCTTAATAAGAAATATGCAACATTTTATATAGTGCAGTATAAATTGCATTTATAAAAGAAGATATAGGTGTTCATTTTATCTGGAGACATTCAAATATATCAAAAACTAAGCATCAGATCAATAAAAGTCGTTGGCCTGGTAGGGGGACATCCAGTGATATGAAACTCGACCTAGTACCCCCACCATCTGGGATTGCGGCAGTAACTTTAAAATCCTAAATAATTAGAACCCCCGTTTCTTACTCCAGGTTAGATTTTTACGACCAAAAATCCCACAAAATCCGATTCGCAATAAAAAGTAAAAGGGTTCTCATTTAAGTTTTTATTTAAGAAATATTTTAATAACTCCAAATAAAATGAGCACCCTGTATAAGAGTATACCGAGTGTATCAAAAGTCTGGAAACGGTTCAATGAATATTTCAGTATTGAGTTAAAAAAATGAAAAAACAGGTTAATTTAGTAATTTAATTAGCTTTCTATTGATGTAAAAAAAAATTATACAGGTGTTCCTCCGACTTGCTCATTTTTTTTTTTAAATAGGACACCTATATCTTATTGCTTTTTCATGTTTCCCGAGAAAATCCAATAAGAATGGTTGTTACAGTCGCGGTTTAAATTAATAAATTTTTGAGTTATGAACAAATGAACATCGAAATTTTTCATTTTCAAAACAGTGTACATCGGAAACGACTCTAAATATCACAAAACGGCTTACATGTCCCTATTTTCACTTTTCAAGTGTTATCCTACAGTATATCTGAACTTTTTACACAGGGTGAAAAAAATTATAAGATTTTTCATCATACTGTATAAAAATTTCATCTAAGTACATCATAGGATACTACAAAAAAGTTAAAATAGAAACATGTAAGCCGTTTTCTGATATTTTTAGTCGTTTCCGATGTAACTGTTTTTAATTATTAATTAATTTGAAAATGAAAAACTACGAGTTTCATTTGTTTACAACTCAATATTTTTATTGATTTTTCTCAGGAAATATGAATATACAAAATATACAGGGTGTCCTATTTAAAAAAAAGGCAATATTGTTATTACTGAGACAAGAAACACCCTGTATAATTTTTTTTGAAAGCAATAGAAAGTAAATTAAATTACAAAATTGACCTGTGTTTGCATTTTTTTTTTCAACTCCAACTGAAAGATTTAGTGAACCGTTGCCAAACTTTTGACACACCCGGTATGATAAATAAACTCAAAAAAAATCAAAATACTTCTTAGGTATCTTTTTGAGAACAAAGGTTGGACTTTCTAAAATTATAATTCAGCAGCAAATAGGTTCATGGTGATTCAGAACAAACTATGGACTTAAACTAATAGGGGAGGGGGTTTTTCAGTACGATGAAAAAAAATTGGGTAAAGAAGTGCGAAAATGTCTCCCTGAGCCGAAGAACTTCGCCTACTATGTTTTAATACACTTTTATTAAAATATTCTTGACGAAGTTTCCTAGGGAGCTGATATTTTGGTGCCAGTTAAGTAGATATCTGGAGGGAGTAGTTTAAATACAATTGTTCATTTTAATTAATAGAATAAGAAGAAAATATCCAAAATATGTATTTGCGATAAAAAAAATTCGTTTTATACGTTAATTTACCAGTGGCGTAGGTAGCAAATCAGTCAAAGCTGCTAATTTTCTATACTCATCCATTTTAGGGCGTGTTTCCAAGTTTGTTTGAGTGAAGCTACAGATCTGCTTTTTTAGTTCTGTTTATGCCCGCAGTAATTTTGATCTTATCAAGTCAGTTTTTTTTTTGTTCCGGGAAATTTTTTGCACACCCATAAGTCGATACATGACATCGAAACCATCCAGAGTACTTGGGTTAGCTGTTGAGAGGAATGCTGCAAAGAAAATTCTGAGAAGTGTGTTCTCAACAGCTTCGCCAAGTTTCAACTTCTCTTTGCTTTTGGAAATTTTTTGGACGTCAACGGACTTTTTTCGCTGGGTCCATTTTGACCTGGACAAATAAGCAAAAAAAAAAACTTGAAAAAAGTTTCCTCGTCCTACAACATCGTTTTGCATTGGAATTGGCTGGAAAATCGTTTACATTTTCGAAAATGAGAACCACTGCTTCTTTGAACAGTCATCATATCGGAGGCTCAACCTGGACCCGGTATACATAAAATACAGGTGTCCCTGAAATAGCTTACCAATTTCAGCTTACATTATACATAAATATTTGTTTCAATTAAATAGACACAAATTTTTTATTTTTTTTTGGTTTGGAATAAAAAATAAACTCATTTTATTATTTTATTCATATAAAAACATAAATAAATAAATAAATACATAAATACTTATAAAAATAAAAATATTTAATCATATTTGTCCATTATATTAATGTAAAACCGAACATTTTAACATGGACGGCGATTCTCCAGTTCGTGAGAGTCGATTTCCTCGTGAGAGTTCACATGAAAATCATGTGAATCCCAGGAACTCGAGAATCGCCGTCAAGGTCGGTAAATATCGGAGAAAATTTTTGATGATGATCATTTTTTCAAATAATTGCTATTTTAATTGATAACCAGTATTTAATTCTCGATTAATGACAATTATGCGTTTTTGAAAGCAGGGAAAACAAAATCATAATCTTGAGGATTTTGAATTTCCGGTTCCGTCTTCTTATTTCCTGAGCTTGGCGCTGAAATCCTTCCTATAAAGAGCACTGAACCGAAATTTTTATTTGAAGTTTTGATTAGTATAATAAACGGATGATCTGCATAATATTTAGGTGTAATCCTAATACCTGACGTTATGGATAACCAACCTCCTAAAAACATATAGAAACCTTTAATTTGGAGATTAGCTATTACACTTCTTGCAAAAAAGCCCTTACACCAAACGCATTCACGCAACATCAAAATAACCTGAATATTCCTATTTATGTTCACCCAAACCCAAAACCACTCACATCCCCAAATTTTGGACACTCTGACTCTGTACAGTATTCCAGTAAGAAACGCGACATATAATCAACACTTCATTTTATTTTAAGTTCACGATGCGATTAATTGTGAAGAATGGTATTAACACGATTTAGGAGGGTATCTGACGACCCTTAACGATACGAATGCGAATCTCGGATGCGACAAGGATGTGAATGATGGGAGAGTGGGTGGGAGAACAATAATTAAAGGCAGGTTTAAAATTATTTGCCTCAATTTAGTTATTCAAAAATAAATATTATAATAATAGTAATTATTGTATCTTATTATTGTATTACTTATCTATTCAACACACTGTATAAATAAATAAAAAAACACACTTTGCTTGCATTGATTTATTTATGTTTCAAATTTCCAGATTCATAAAAAAAATTATTAGAAGCTTAATTACCTACTCAAAGTAAAAAAATCAATCCTGATCAAAAGGATTATCATTTCTAGGAGCAATAAATTCATCTCCCGACTTTGGCTTCGAAACTCTTCCTTCAAAAAGCACCGTGTCAGAATCACCATGTGAAGATTTGAGAATCACTATAAACGGATGATTTGCATACAATTTAGGTTTAACAATAACTGTCGTTATCCAAAACGAACCTCCTAAAAACATAGAAACCTTTAATTTGGAGATTAGCTATTACACTTCCTGCAAAAAATCCCTTACACCAAACGACATTCACGCAATATCAAAATAACATAAATATTTTTATTAATGTCTACCCAAACCCAAAACCACTCACATCCCCAAATTTTGGACACTCTGACTCTGGTCATTCACTATCTAAAAATGACTTTTTTTACTAATACCGTTTTTGGATTTTCGATTAGAATAATAATAAAATAATAAGAAAAGATTAAAGGTTGATGGTTTAAGCGTATTTATCAGAGCTTCATAAACAAGCAGATAGAATCATTCGACCCGAAGACATAAACCCACTGTTTCGCTTTATATAAAGCTCATCAGCGTGTCACCTCAGACGTCGTTGTGACTGTCTGTTGTGTGTTGGAAGGTCGGATGGGGTAGAAGAAAAATTTGAAAACGGAGATTATCGAACCCATTTTTTGGAGCTAGCATGCTCTGACGTCAGTTAAACTTGGATAATGGAGCAGGGTTACCTGAAGGAGCAACAATTACTTCAATACAAGGCCATGCCGGGTACACAGATGGCGTTACGATCGCAGAGTCACTAGGCACCGTTTTCGATTTATTTTCAACTTTCCAGCAACCCTTAGAGGGAATTGGAAGTTTGAGTAACTCCTTGTTCCGGAAAAAATGTTGGATTTTTTCAATCGGTCTAGGGAGATTGTAGCACATACCACTGGAAACGGTTTTAGAAATACGCATCTATATCTTCCTGAACTACAAAGTGGTCACGAAAAAAACAAATTTTTGGTCCTGCCTCAACAATTTTTTTTTTGTTTGTTAACGGATTTTTTAAATTGTCAAACTCAAGTCAATTTTGACATTCTGAGTGACAGTTGCTAAAAGCAATGTGGACATGGTAATTCCGCTAAAGAATATCAGAAAGTATGTTTTTTTTTACTTCTTGCAGTTTGGGAAAGACTTCTCGAGCAGACCAAAGGAACTTCGAACCAGTTAGAAGATTTTGGTGGCAATTGGTAGAAAAACTTGGTCACCGCAGGAACAAAGAGTTGTTTTTTCGTGACCATTCTTTAGTTTGTTGAGAAAGAGTTACGTATTTTCCAGACGAGGGTTTTTCCAGAACAGGGAGTTACCTAAACTTTCAAATTTTGACAAGGCCTTATATGCGACGTTCTGTATATCAAAGATGGAGAACTTGGTACAAAAGACCGCGTCGAGCGGGTATCAGTTCAAGAAGTCAGTTCGGTATCTAGGGCCGAGTTTTTTTAGAAAGAAAGTTTCCAGGAAAGACTTCTTCCAGGAGTTACGATATTCTGAATACGACTGAAAATTCAGGGTGGCCGATTTTATTGCTTGCAAGTGTAGTTTGGGAAAAATAAAAGTCGTTGTGAATGAAATTAATATAAAATTTCAAAAAAATAAAATGATTTCATACAGTGGCGTAGAAATTTGTGGGCTAAAAATAATAAAAAAAAACTCCCATAACTACGATACCGGTTTCATCTGAAAAGTATATTGTACTTCAAAATTTTACACCTCTTATAATTGAAAATTAATAAATAATTTTTCGTAGGCTTACATAAGCCGTTATGAGCTATTCATCTGACGTTTCAAAAAATTTCAAAGCCCACTAGATCCCAGAGTTTTCATAGTCAACTTTCGTTTTTCTTATGGCCGCCATATTATTTTCTTATGTCGTTCGATAAGAAAAAAATAATGGAAACCAAAAATTAATAAACTTCGAAAAATAATAAAAAAAAAATTTGTTTTTTTTTTCTAAAAAAAGACAATTTTTTAGACGGAATATCATAGACAAATTAAAAAAACTATAAGGCAAGCAGTATGACTTCATATTGACCTATTTCGAGCGAATTTTTTTTGTTTTTCTTTGAAAAAAGAAGAAAAATTTTCCAAATTTTTTTTCTGAAGTTTATTAATTTTAGAATCTATATCTGCCAATATGGGCAACTTTCTCATTTTGCTAGATATAGAGTCGGTTAAATGGGCAAAATGAGCACAATTTGATCCTTATTAAAAATGAGGAACTGAATTTTTTGAAAAATTAAGCCATTATTATTGAAATATGCTGAAAAAACTGGAAAATACAAAATTCTTATTTTAGAAAGAAAATTCGTGGGTTATAGGCTCATGTTCATTACCGATCTAACGCCAAAGACGGGAGAAAAACACTAACATTTCGCTTTCTTGGAGCTCATCAGAATGCCCTCTCAGCAAATTCAATAAAAAAAAAATGCATTTGATATTTAAAAAATTTTCCAAGCCAACTAGATCACAGAGTATTCATAGCCAACTTTTGTTTTTCTTATGGCCACCATATTAGTTTTTCGTGTCATTCGGCATTAAAAGAAATCATGGAAACCAAAAATTAATAACATTAAGAAATAACAAAATTTAAAAAATTTGTAATATGAAGTATTGACTTTGCCTTATGGCTTTCTTAATTTTTATTTTTTATTTGGTATTAAAAGTTGTCCTTTTTTTCGAAAAAAGAATAAAATGTTTGTGTTTTTTCGGCATATTTCAGTAATGGTTAAGTTTTTCAAAAAATTAGTTCCCGACTTAATAAGATCAAATTGTGTCCAACTTTGCCCGTTTGCAAAATCTGTCAAAATAAGAAAGTTGCCCATTATGGGGGAGATAGATTTTGGGAACCTTGTATATTTCGAAAATAAAGGGCCGCGCGGTTGTTCAAACGTTAATTAAAAATTTTCAGATAATTACTGATTTTAAAATGCCCTGTATTATCAAAATGTTGGTCTGATACTGCTGAAAATGGATTCTGCCCCCTTTAAGAAGAGTTAATTATTGATTAAAAATACAAGATCATTAATTATATTCGCCGTATTTTCAAAATTTGCAATTTAAAATCAGTAATTATCTCAAAATTTTTAATTGACATTTGAACAATCGGCCCAAAGCGTTTTAGAGCAAAATTTTATTGGGAAAAAGCAATAATTTTAACGTGTTCGGCCGTTTGGCGGAGTTATGAATATACAAACTGAAACACCCTGTATACTTATTTTATTCACAACTTCTACATCCTCAAAACAATAATAATTAAAGACAAGTATAAATTATTTTTCTCAGTTTCGATTCTTCATGCAAAAAACAATATAATAATAATTGTAATTGTTTTTATATTACCTTATTCAACACCCTGTATAAATATAAACAAATAAAACACACTTTGCTTGCAACGATTTATTTATGATTCAAACTTCTAATATTATAAAAAAAAATGTTATAAGTTTAATTACCTACTCATATCGTAAAAAAGGGGGATAATTAGAGTCCTGATCAAAGGGATTATCATCCCTAGGAGCAATAAATTCATCTCCCGATTTTGGCTCCGAAACTCTTCCTTCAAAAAGCACCGTGTCAGAATCACCATGTGAAGATTTGAGAATCACTACAAACGGATGATTTACATAAAATTTAGGTTTCGGTGGAGGTAAAGAAGCTGCAATCCCAACGACTAATCCTAAAAATGGAAATATTTTTATCATCAAAAATCCAAAACATAAAAATGCTTAAAAAACCCCAAGTCTTAACCTTAAATGAGGTGAAAAAATTTCAGTTTGATGATTTACTGTATTAATTTAAAGTATAAGCTTTACTCATGCCTACGAGTGAAGAATAGGCTATAGAAAGGCCTAGAAAGGTAGTTACCCAAACTGTCAATTTCCAGGGACTTACGCGATGGCTGAATGTTTTTAGGAAGAAGACTTTTTCCAGGAGAAAATTTAGGGCGGGACGATTTTGTTGCTTGGAAGTGTAATTTGGGAAAAATAAAGTCGTTTTGGAGGAAGCAGGTGTAGCCGGACGACGGGAAAGCTTCCTTGTATAGTGTTTAGTGTTTCTAACAGGGAAACTAGAATTGGATTCAAAGAGTCATCTTCAAAGGGCTCATTAACGTAAAAAAATGAAGACCAAAGACGATAACCTTTTATTTAAATATTTGATACAACCATATTTATTATTTTTTATTTATACATTCAGATTAGCAAGATAAAACTTACAATCAGGATTGCTCCGTCATCGTAATTGATTTAGTCGTCAGAAATTGATATCTTAATCCCGATGAACGATATGAACAATCAAAGAACAATCAACCCCTATCCCTTCCTTCCCTTTATACGCACATGCAAAAACTAGAAGTGGAAAGGAAGAGAAGTTTCGGTCAATCGAAGTCGTGTAGCGAACTCCTGTCGCATCAGAGATTCGCATCGTATCGTTCGTCATAGTGACGGGTCGTCCCATACCCTCATAGTTGAACACAGAACACAGAAGACCGTGTTCACATTATTCTTAATTTCAATTATTTATGTAAAAATCACTATAATAATTAGAATTGTAATATTATAAGGGCTGCTCATTTTATCCGCGCCCCCCCTTTCCCTACCTCCTAAGAGTGGGAAGTGGCCACTTTGAAGTCATAAATTAATGAGAGCCCATTTTTCTATTACAGATTAGGATTTTACGTCTGAAAATCCGTAACAAATTGCTTCCCATTCCTACTCCATATCGGTCAGATGGGTGGGGGGGGGAAGGGGTAAATTTGAAATTTTGGTTAGGAATGCTTATTTTTAATTGCAGATTCGGATTCTATGACAAAAGTATGTAGCAATAATTGTCTGTAATATTTTTTCGATTCTTGATCGATGGCGCTGTAAAAGAAGAAATTCCTTCTTTTTTTTTTTTTAAAAGGGATTCCTTCTTTTTTCGATCAGTCTAATTACCGAAATTGAATCGAGAATCAAGATCGAATCAAGATGAATCGAGAAACAAATTGAAGACTACCTATGATTGATTCTACCTATTTTTAGCCAGAAAATCCGAATCTGCAATAGAAAAGTGGGTTCTCATTTGATTTCGAAGTTGCTACCCCTACTTCTAGGTGGTGGGGGTACGTTGGTCGAGTTTGGCATCATTGGATGTCCCTCTTCCAGAAGAACAACTTTCATTAACCATTTTTTTGATCCAATGCGTAGTTTTTGATACAGTTTAAAGTTCAAAAATAAATGAGCACCTCCTCTATAATTTTATTATAATTAATGTTTAAAAAAATAAAAAAAAAAAACACACTTGACTTAAAATGATTTATTTATGTGTATATCAAACTTCTAAATTAATAAAAAAATTGTTAGAAGCTTAATTATCTACTCAAATTCGTAATTTAAAGGACGAAAACTGACATCCTGATCAAAGGGATTATCATTTCTAGGAGCAATAAATTCATCTCCCGATTTTGGCTCCGAAACTCTTCCTTGAAAAAGCGCCGTGTCAGAATCACCATGTGAAGATTTGAGAATCACTACGAACGGATGATTTACATAAAATTTAGGTTTCGGTGGAGGTAAAGAAGCTGATGTAAGCCCAACGACTAATCCTAAAAATTTAAATATTTTTATCATAAAAAAATCCAGGACAACAAAATGCTTAAAAAAAAACAAGTCTTAACCTTAAATGAGGTGAAAAAAAAGTGCAGTTTAATTATTTGCTAGTAATTTGCACACAGCTGAAAATACGTAACAAATTGTTCCCCCTTCCCCCTCCATGCAGGTGTGGTAGGGGGTAAATTAGGTATTTTGTTCAGGAACGTTTTTTTTATTGCATATTGGAATTTTGCGACAAAAGTATGTAGGATTTGTCTGTAATACATTTTTCGATTCATGATAGATGGCGCTGTAATAGTTCGAAAAAATGTTCGCTTCCAGAAGAAAAACTTTCATTAACGGAACAATTTTCATTAACGATTTTTTTGATCTAACGCCTCTATAATAATTATTATAATAATTAATGTTTAAATAAATAAAAAAACACACGTGACTTAAAATGATTTATTTATGTATATCAAACTTCTTGATTCATAAAAAAATTGTTAGAAGCTTAATTACCTACTCAAAGGTAAAAAAATCAATCCTGATCAAAGGGATTATCATTTCTAGGAGCAATAAATTCATCTCCCGACTTTGGTTCAGAAACTCTTCCTTCAAAAACCGCCGTGTCAGAATCACCATGTGAAGATTTGAGAACCACTACGAACGGATGATTTGCATAAAATTTAGGTGTTGGTTGATGAAAAGAAGAACCAAACCCAATGACTAATCCTAAAAATTAAAATAAATATTTTTATCATCAAAAATCAAGAACATAAAAATGCTTAAAAAGCAAGTCTTGACAATAAATGAGGTGAAAAATTATTGAAGTTTAGTGATTCAATGTTAATTCGCGCAGCTTCTCTCACGTCCAAAAGGAAAACTAGGTATGTATCCTGAAGCAAAAAATTTAAATTTCAAATTAAATGTTATTTTTTTTTACTTCACATCATACCTTCATGTTTGAACTATTTTATTAAACTAATGATGCAGTATTTAGATATATCTACTATTCGGGAAATCCTGATGCATTATTTGCCTATGGAAAATATTTGCTTGCATTTATATTTAAATATAAAAATATAAATAAACATTTTCCTTTATTTAATAAACATCAAGAAGTGGGTCGTATTATTATTTTGCAATATCTTAATGCTGAGATACGTTAATTTGCATTATAAGTTTACAAACTTAACGGAAATATCATCGACAAAAAAAGTTATTTCAAAATTTACGTTTTCTTTTTGTCTTGGCTTGAACTTATGAAACAACCAGCTCACCTGAAATCCCCTAAATTGATTCCGGGGTGTTTTGCCGTGGTCCTTGAAGATTTTCCCAGAACGTTTCGTCTACAGCTGCGGTAGACATCACTTGATGGATGATGACGCCTACCGCAGTTGTGGACGAAACATACGGAGCAATTCTCCATCATGGATCACGACAAATCAGGACGGAATCAATTCTGATTTCAGTTGCAGCCAGCCGTGAAAACCTACCCACATTAACCAGTGTTTCCCTTAAATAATAATAATTATTATTATTAAATAAATGAAAAAAAACGCACACAAATTCACTCATATATTATTTTATTTCTACTGAAGAAAAAATCTCAGTCAACATAACGGACGGTAAAGTCCTCATCATTGGGTACATCGTTTCTTGGAGCCACGTGGTCATCTCCTGACTTTGGTTCTAAAATTCTTCCTTCAAATAACGCACCCTTAGAGCTACTAGTGGAAGCCTTGATAATTACTATAAACGGATGGTTTGCATAAAATTTGTGATGGAGTCTACCAGCAACGTGTACCCGCTTATTAACAACTAATCCTAGAAATTGAAATACCCAGAAATTATTACCCACAGAACGTGCAACAACCCTTATAACTTAAATTAATGGGATGAATAATAATGATGCAAGCATTAAAAATGTACCACCATTTTTAAAGATTAAATTGACACGCAGAATATACTTTAAAATTATGTAAACATCCTATCCACTTACGAAAGATGCAAAAACGTGTCTACCAAAAAAATTTCATCATATGGAAAAAATTTTTTGTTTTCGTCTTTTTCTTTTTTTTCTTGTGTCATAATTTCGTGCTTCTCAAAAAATTTAATTTGAGCACACTAGATCCATGGTGTGACTTTTAGTTCCGGAGAAAATGACTTACGAATTTTTATACACCAAAAAGGTGACCAAAAAGTGGTAGCTTTTAAAATTTCAACTTTTTGTTAATTTTTCTCGGTTTCGGTTATTCTGCATTTGAAATATTTTGACTGCAGTATCAAGTTGGTGTTTCATTTTTTACCAGTGTCATCGTATAAGGAGGTGATAGAGTTAGAGAATCGCAAAATAAGTGGACTTTCGTCACAAAATATTTTTGAGAAAGACATAATAACGGAGGTAGAAAATGTCTTCAAAGTTCAAGTTTGAAAATCGAATTCTGGGAATAATTTCTGCTTTTTTTAAAAACTATCCAGCGGCGTAGATATTTGGTGGTTGCACCCATTTTCCCACCCCATCTTGTTTTTAGATTGTACGTTCTGATTTGAAACGGAAAATACTTTTCCAAATTTTTATTTGAAGTATCTAAAATGACACTGGTAAAAAATGAAACACCCTGTATACATATAATAATTATAGAAAAATTAACATGAGTAATAGAAACGTATGTGCAGGAGTACTAGAAAGTGACACCAGGAGCGAAATTTTTGAATTTAACAAAAATTCATGTAAAATTTTTCTTTTTTAGCAAAACGTGTGTTGTATTGTATTGTACTAAATACAAAGTCGAATACAAAAATGTAACAGAAAGTTTATTAAATTCCAAAATTTTGCTCCTGTTACCACTTTTTAGTAGTACTCCTGTTAATTTTTTTAATTAATACAATAAACAATAATTAACTGATACTGGAGTCAAACTATTTCAAATTCAAAATTACACTGAGAAAAATGAACTAAAAATAAAATTTACCACTTTTTGGGCATCTGTATACAAAAACTCATTTCTTTTATTACTGAGGATTCATTTGGTCAATATCTACTAAATGTGGCCCAATTTTTTGACAAAACACACTTAGTTCTCGAAATATTATATTTTTTGTAATTTTGAAGGTTAAATAGATAAACGCCTTATATCTAAAACTAAAAATCACAGCATAGATCCAGTGCACTCAAAATTAATCATTAGAAAAGCACAAATAATATGACAAAAAATAGAAAAAATCAAAAAAGAAAGAAAACCAACAAACATTGTTAAAAAAACGCACACAAGTCCACTCATATTGTTTTATTTCAACTGAAGACCAAATCTCATTCAATAAGAAAACAAAATAATAATTAAGACCGAAATCCTGATTTATAGAATTTTACCAATCTGAAACTTTGGAAGGGTAAGCTCTGCATCATCGGGTACATCGTTTCTGGGAGCAACGTTGTCATCTCCTGATTTTGGCCCTGAAATTCTTCCTTCAAATAATACACTCGGAGAGCTGCCAGTGGAAGCCTTGATGATTACGATAAACGGATGGTTTGCATAAAATTTGGGAAGGAGTCTAGTCTTAACAACGGCGGATACCCGGTTAACAATTCCTAATCCTAGAAATTAAAATACTCTCAGAAATTATTATTTACAGAACGTTCAACCACCGTTATAATAACTTACGACTTAAATGGGATGAATAATAACGCAAGCATCAAAAATGTAGCTATAAATAATATATTTAGTCCGTCAAAAAATTCGCATCATAAAAGAAGTTTTTTGTTTTTCATCTTTTTTTTTTAATTTTTTCATCATTATAATATAAGTTTGCGCTTTAAAAACCTTAGCAGTCATTTTAGAAGCTCATAACTATTTGCCAATGATTTTTAGGGCCACTTTTCTTTTAAGACATTTTTTACTGAAGCTGTACGACGCCTAGTTTCTGAGATAGTCCCGGCGTCCATTTTTGATGGTTCATCCTGTACCGGTGCCCAAAAAGTGATAACTTTTGAAAGTCAACTTTTTGTTCATTTTTCTAGGAGTAATTTTGAATTTGAAATATTTTCACTATAGTATTAGTTAATATCGTTTATAATAATAATTAGAAAAATGAACAGGAGCGTAAGTACTAGGAAGTAGCATCAGGAGCGAAATTTCGATTTTAATTATATTTCTGTCAATTTTTTTATGTTTTTGGTGCAAAGGTATTGCATGTATATGCAAAGTCTTGATGCTTTGCACCAAAACACCAAAAACGTGGAAAAAAGTGCCAAAAATTTTATTAAATTCGAAAAATTCTGTTATTTTTCTAATTATTTTAAGCAATATTAACTAATATTACAATAAAAATATTTCAAATTCAAAATTACACCAACAAAAAATGTATTTGTTTTTTGCTCATGTAATTCAAATATTACATAATCAAAAAGTATCAAAATTACGCACTTTTTGGCCACTCTAAGAAATTCATTTCTTATATCACTGGCCCTACAACTTTCCCGCTTTTAAACAACACTTTTATTTTTCAAAATATCACGTTTTTCATATTTTTGAAAGTTATAGATAAGCATCATATCCTCTGGAACTAAAATTCACAGCGTAGATCTAGTGTGGTGAAATTTAATCTCTTGAAAAGCACAATAACTAATCACAAAAAATCAAAAAGGAACGAAAACATTTTTTTTTTGTTAAAATAATTAAAAAAAAAACAAACACACGCAAATTCATTGATATTGTTTTATTTTAACTGAAGAACAAATCTCAGTCAACAAAAAAACAAAATAATTGTCAAAAGTGAAATCCTGATTTATGAAGATTTTTTTGGAAGGGTAAAGTCTTCATCATTGGGTACATCGTTTCTGGGTGCAACCTTGTCATCTCCTGACTTTGGTTCTAAAATTCTTCCTTCAAATAATACACTCGGAGAGCTGCCAGTGGAAGCCTTGATAATTACGATGAACGGATGGTTTGCGTAAAATTTGGGAAGGAGTCTAGCCCTAGCAGCAGCGGGTACCCGCTTAAAATATAATCCTAGAAATTAAGATACCCAGAAATTATTACCTACAGAACGTGCAACCACCCTTATAACTTACGACTTAAATGGGATGAATGAATAATAATGAAAGCATCAAAATGTTGCTAAAAATAATATCTTCCACCAAAAAATTCGCGTCATAAAACAAGTTTTTTTGTTTTTTTTTATCTTTTTTTTTTAATTTTTTTAAATAATTATAAGTTTTTAAATAATAATTATAAGTTTTCAAAAATTTCAAGATCACCACACTAGATACATGGTGTGACTTTTAGTTCCAGAGAAAATGACTTTTATCTAAACATCAAATTATAAAACAAACATATTTCGAAAATTCAAAGTCTTTTGAGAGAAACTAGGTAGCCAAAAAGTGCCTGGTAACTTTTGAAATTTCAACTTTTTGTTCATTTTTCTCGGTGTAATTTCGAATTTGAAATATTTTGACTGCAATATTAGTTAATATCATTTAAGTATAGTAATTATAAAAATGAACAAAAGTTCTAGGAAGGATACTAGGATACAAGATACAAGGTAGTAATACCAGGAGCGAAATTTAGATTTTAATAAAATTTCTATAAATTTTTTTTATGTTTTTGGTGCAAAGTTATCGTATTGTATTGCATGGAAGTATACAAAGTCGAATTTGCACTGCACGAAAACACCGAAAACTTGGAAAAAAGGGCCAAAACATTTATTAAATTCGAAAATTTCGCTCCTTG
This sequence comes from Malachius bipustulatus, assembly GCA_910589415.1. NCBI lineage: Eukaryota > Metazoa > Arthropoda > Insecta > Coleoptera > Melyridae > Malachius > Malachius bipustulatus. The sequence goes on along the minus strand of OU342631.1, from coordinate 10,199,198 downwards.
AATTAGTTTTTACTACCCCTGTTTTTTTTTCAAATTATATTAAACAATATTAACTAATATTGCAATAAAAATATTTCAAATTCAAAAATACACAAAAAAAGTAATTTCTATGCTCATGTAATTCAAAAATTACCCAACTTCCTGTAAAATACTTTTAGTTTTCAAAATATCATGTTTTTGATAATTTTGAAGGTAGATAAACACCATTTTCTCTGGAACCAAAATTCACACTATAGATCTATGTTCATATTTAATCTTTTGAAAAGCACAATTACCAATCACAAAAAAATAGAAAAAAACAAAAAAGAAAGAAAACAATTTGTTTGTTGAAACAATTAAAAAAAAACACAAAAATTCACTCATATTGTTTTATTTTAACTGAAGGAAAAATCTGAGACAACAAAAAAACAAAATAATTAATTGTTAAAAGTGAAATCCTGATTTATGAAGATTACTCAATCTAAAAAAATTTTGGAAGGGTGAAGAACTTAACTAAATTTTTTTTTCTTGCTCATTTTTCTCTGCGTAATTTTGAATTTAAAATATTTTTACTTCAGTAGTTTGGTCAGTACTTGGATGGGTGACCAATTATAGTGGTAAAAAAAGTTCCGTGACCGATCGTGCTCCGGGAGGTACGCTAAAAAGGGGGTCTCGGCTGCTTACAGCAGTCGTCAAGTTACGTCAGAGGCACTTGAGGCTACTTCAAAACTTCTTATACTTGGGCTTTACCAAAGCCATACAATATTTATTTATTTTTGGGTACAAAGTCGAATATGTTTGGCACCATAACACCCAAAACATGGGAAAAAGTGCCAAAAAATTTATTAAATTCGAAAATTTCGCTCCTTGAATTAGTTTTTACTACCCCTGTTATTTTTTAAATTATTTTAAACAATATTAACTGATACCGGAGTCAAAATATTTCAATTTCAAAATTACACCGAGAAAAAATGTAAGAATTTAATGAAAAAAAAGCTTCAAATTAAAAAAAAGAGAGAAAACCATAATTTTTTGTTGAAACAATTATTTAAAAAAAACACAAAATCACTCATATTGTTTTATTTCAACTGAAGAAAAAATCTCAGTCAACAAAAAAACAAAATAATTGTGAAGTAAAATCCTGATTTATGAAGATTACTCAATCTGAAAAATTTTTGGAAGGGTGAAGTCTTCATCATTGGGTACATCATTTCTGGGTGCAACGTTACCATCTCCTGAATTTGGCTCTAAAATTCTTCCTTCAAATAATACACGCTGAGAACTGCCAGTGGAAGCTTTGATAATTACGATGAACGGATGGTTTGCATAAAATTTGGGATTGATTCTAGCAGACTGTACCCGAATAACAACTAATCCTAGAAATTAAAATACCCAGAATTACCCACTTTTTGAAATTTAAAAGCAAAGGAATGGATTATTATAATGGAAACATAAAAATCTAGCTGTCGCCATTTTCAACGATTATTCCAGAGAATGCTGAGCTTTAAAATGATGTAAATTTTGTAATGTAAAATGTAATGTAAAATGTAAATTAAATTTAGATTTCAAAGAAACAATTATTTACGGCGTTTAGGTATCTACAACCTTCAAAATTATAAAGAATATATTTCGAGAATAAAAAAAAAGTTTTTTTGCTTTAAATTTGGGTAAAATTAGTTAGATATTCACCAAATGTATTGTCAAAGATGATTGACGAAAAAAAAATGAATTTTCGTATACAGTGGCCTCAAAATTTATTTTCTCGCTCATTTTTCTCGGTTTTGAATTTGAAATATTTTTTGCTGTAGTAGATATCAATATTGCTTAATAAAATATTGGAAAAATTAACACGAGTACTAGAAAGTAACAATATACATACCAGGAGCGAAATTTTTGAATTTAAAAAATTTCTTTCAAATTTTTTTATGTTTTTAGTTTTTGTACCATATTGCATTATATTGTATTGCATTGTACTGGCATACAACGTTGAATACGCTTTGCACCTAAACACCAAAAATACCTATGGAAAAAAAAGTAATTTTTTAAAATTAAATTTGAAAATTTCGTTCCTGTTATTATTTTTCAGTACTCCTGTTAATTTTTCTAATTATTTTATTAAAAAATATTAATACTGATTACAATATTGATAAAATAACAGCGAGAAAAAAGGCGAAATCTCAAAAGTTACCTCTTTTTGGCCACTTTAATAAAAATATCGTTCCTTTCATAACTGACATTACATCTGGTGAATATCTAATAAATTTTGCCCAATTTACCCGCAAAACACTTTTAGTTTTCGAAATATCGTATTTTTTTTTGTAATTTTTAAGGTTATATAGATAAACGCCATTTTCTCTGGAACCAAAATTTCGCACCATACTTAGATCTAGTGTGCTGAAATTAAATTTTTTGAAAACTACAAAGAAATGTTCTCATAAGGTTAGTTCGAAAATTCAGCAGGTAACTCCCATGAATAAATTTAAAAAAACACACAAATTCATTGATATTGTTTTATTTTAACTGAAGACCAAATCTCAGTCAATATAAAAAAAATTAATAAAAATAATTATTGAAAGTTTAATCTCGATTTATGAAGATTTATCCGAGGATTTATCACTCGAGGTTTCACCAATCTGAAAACCTGGATACGCAAACTCTGCATCATTGGGTTCATCGTCTCTGGGTGCAACGTTGTCATCTCCTGACTTTGGGTCTGAAACTCTTCCTTCAAATAATACACCCGGAGAGCTGCCAGTGGAAGCCTTGATGATTACGATAAACGGATGGTTCGCATAAAATTTGGAACTGATTTTTGCAGAGTATGATAGGCTAACAACTAATCCTAGAAATTAAAATAACTAGACATTTTACAGAACGAGCAATAAACCTTATATGCAATAAAACTTAGACATTAAATTAAGTGAATAGTAATGCAAGCAAAAAAAAATGTACCACCATTTATAATTATTATTTTGCAGAAATTTAAATGATAAAGGTAAACATCACATCTTTGAAGGATGCAAAAGCGATATAGATATTGTTATTTATAATTAAAGTATACCTAAATCAAGAGAAAATATTGACTAATAACAATTATCTACCATTGCAAACATTTTTAGCAATTTTGTTTGCAGAATAAAAGCGGCAACGAAAAATTATTTAAACAAATAAAACTAAGTAATTATAAAATATTTTAGCAGTTTCAGTTTCTTCCTTATGTTGGTCTAGAAATTCCCCCTTCAAACAGAACTGTAGCGGAGTCACCACTTGTAACTTTCAATAGTATAATAAAAGTATGATCTGCATAGAATTCGGATTGAATCTTGGGAAGAGCTGGTCGAGGGATCACAACAGATCCTACAAATCAAATTTAATTTTTTACATATCTCATATTATGTAGATTCAGTCGTAAATTTAATTAATCTATTAATATATTAACCCTGATGAAAAAAGTAAATCCGTGGTGATAAAAGCCCCAATGCAAGTAGTTACACCAGAGTGTCTAAAAAGCGGATATTAATTGACGAATCTTAACTAACGTTAAAAAAAAAACTAACCAGCGGTTGGCCAAGTGTTACATTAACACTTGGAAAGATAAAAAAGTAGTTTTTTTGGTTAAATTTTATTTTTGAAATCTTGAAAAAAATTATTTACTGATAGGTTAAGTTCTTTATATACGACACAAACTACTACCATTCAAATTGTTGTAGCCTGAATCCGTCGATAGAAAAGCGGTTTAACAGGTCGCTGGAACAGCCACCGTTCGGCTTCGAATCCCAATCGCGCCATTGATGTTTGACGTGTCCGTGTTTTTAATTTTTTAGTGGATAAATGAGCTATAATAATAGTACTCGAAGTTAAAATTACCAGAGTGGAGCGCTGCGTCTTTTATACACAGTTACTTAAAACAGATTGTTATAAAGAAAAATCGTTTTTCATCATTTATTTCCAAGACGATGAACAACCTGCAGATTGATATGGATTGAATATGTATTTTTCCAAAAAAACGTATTGTTCATTTTCCATCTAATATAAAATAAATAGTCATTTATTAAGACAGAACATCTAATAGACAGAAAAATCAAAAAAAAAAAATTTCTGTGTTATTTATTTCATGTCAGAAAATTACCATTATCTTTAAAATTCTAGTAAGATAGCTGAATAATTTCATTTTTCTGCGATTCTGCGGACACGAATAACTAGAATAATGTACCTACATAAAGCGTGGCCTAATTTAGATGTTTTAGTAGGGAATCTCCATAATAACTATAATAAGAGATGCAGAAAAATGGACCCGCGCATTGATCCCTCGATCGATCCCGGACCTCGATCTTTTTTTTTGATCACGTCAATGGTGAAAACTAAAATTGGCCATCGTCTTTTGTTTTCGAATTTTTTTTGCAGAAAATTGATTTTTCGTTTTTCCATGCTCTCTCATTTACTACTATTTATTATTTATCATATTATATCATTTGCTATTTTCCTACTATTTCTCTTGTACATAATAGAAATAGAGGGAAATTTATAGATTCTTCAGACATTTTTTTTAAAGGAATGCAGTGGCTTAGCATTTTTCTTTTTATTCGAGTAATGAGAGAAAGTTATATTTTTTAAATGGAAGGCATAGTTGGCTTTGACATCATCAGAAAGACATATTTTTCTATTACAATAATAATACGATTTATTAATTTTAATTGCTTTTTTGAAAAAATATAATTTTTTTGAAAGTGAATTGAAGTAATTACTTTAATTTTAAAAATATTAATGAGGGTTAAGATAATAATAATAATGCAACTTTAACCAAAACTTTTTTAACTCGAAAACAAAAGACGATAGCCAATTTTATTCTTTACAATTGACGTTTTCTCAAAAAAAAAAAATTCAGGATGCCAGAGGTTCATTTTCCTGCATTTCTTATAGCTATGGAGATTCCCTATTAAAACATCGAAATTTGTTCACTTGAAATTAATTGTACTTGAAATTGTTGCAGCTACATTATTTCATCATTCTGTTGTTTTGTAAATAAAAATGAAAAAAATTGAAAAATTCCTGGAGGCCTGAGAATGCAATCTCTCAAAATGGGACCCCACCAGCCAGGAGGTGTGTGAGCCAACACACTTCTGGCAATCATTTAGAAACAAGACACATTCCATTAAATAAGACACGATAAAACTATTACCACTTCAATGCGTCATAAATCTTAAATTTTCCTACAAAAGAATAAAAATAAAATTGAAAATTGTGTTTCATCAAGGAAGAATGGATATAAATTCCTGAATTGCTACAATTTTTTATTAAAATACTCAATGATTGTAATAAATAAAACTTTTTTACCTACTAGGGTGAGTTGTTTTATTTTTAGAACGGAGATCTCGAAAACTATGAGAGTTATTAATGAGAGAAATAAAGCAGAATTTTATGCTCATTAAGAATCTGAAATAAAATTTATGATAACTTCAGTCGTTACTGAAATATATTGAAAACACTGGTAATTTGAGATTTCTTATCTTGGCAATTTTATTATTATCGATTTTTTTTTTTAATCTTTTTGTAGGATTACATAAGTCCTTTATCCATTGTCAGAAATTTTCAAAGTCGACATAGTACTTGGACTGTCAAAATCGAACGCTATGTATAAAATCGTATTTTAAGCATAAAAGAGAATAACTTTTTTCAAGATCAGGCCTTGTTTAGGAAATACTTTCAAAAATGATATTTTTTTTTTTCGATGTTAATATGTTTCTGGGGTTTTTCATTTTTTTATACCAAATTACATAAAAACACAAAATGCGGCCATAAGAAAACAAAATTTTAATACGAAAACACTGAGATTAGTCGATTTTGAATATTTCTGAAATGTCAAACAGTTGAAAAAATAATTTATTTTCAATAGTAAAAAAATTATCGCTAAATTAAAGAGAAGATTAAGTGAGCCAAAACTTAAAATTAAGTATTAAAAAAAAATAACACAAAAATACGATGAGCACTAGAACCAGCGAATTCTTCTTCTTAAAATAAAAAATCTCGTTTTTTCAGTTTTTCAGCATATTTAGGCAGCGACTAGACTCATCCTAAGTTTTGTTTCTGATTCTTTAATAACTAACCAGAAAATTCTGCACTGCTTTACCCATTTTACTATTTCTTTAACTCTTCTAGCCCTAGAAATTCCCATACTAAACTCATGCACCCTGTATAATAATTATACATAATAATCACTTCTTAAAAAAATCATCATATACAAATTTTGCAAGCGGAGCGATGTAATCATCGCCTGAGACAGGTTCCGATACTCTTCCTTGGAATAAAATTGTAGCTTCAGCATTTCCAGACGATTTTATCAAAATCACGAAAGGACGATTTACGATAAATACAGAATTTGTCATTAGGGATAGCGTCGGAGCAACCATTCCTGAAATAAATTCAGAAATGTATATTTTTGAATGGATGAAAATGAGGATGATTTGTATATTGTTACTGTCTAGGTAGGTAATTATTCTTTAGTTAAATGGTCTTAGGTGTAACCTATTTTTATTAATTTTTTATTGAAAAGCCACATGCACAGCAGGGGAATCCCTATGACGCTCTGGGAAAGGACATAGCGATTTAGACCTATTTATAATACCTCAATTCTCAATACAATAATACCGCAAATTTGAAAAATTTTATTACTAAAGTATTGTTTGAAACAAAAAATGTTTTATAATAGTTTTAGATTTGTTCAAAAATAATCTTCCTCGTTGAAGTATTTTCCTCTTGGTGCGAGATCATCATCTCCAGACTCGGGCTTCGATACTCTTCCTTGGAATAAAACTGCCGCTTCATTATTTCGTGACGATTTTACGACAATTACGAAAGGATGGTTTGCATAAAACATAGGACCAATAACTAACGAATCAGTCTTGATAGTCAGCCCTGGAAGTAATTTTTTATGTTCAAGGATATTATATTGATTTTTTCCCATAAGAATTCCATATTTTATGAATCATGATTTTATAAAGATGTTGCACACATTGACAGCTAAAAAGCATTAGTGATTCATGATGTAATACCGAAAGGGTAACTTTCAATTAATGAGAATGACATTTTCTAGTTTATTAGTGTCTTATTAATTATTCATGGTTAGGTAAAGATTTTACAAATCTAGTGCCTGGTGCTACAAGTATGTTTTCATCCTCGAGAGCTAATTGTTTTTTGATACCATTCAATTAAGTTATAAAAATTTAATAAATTTAATTATTTAATTTTTTTGATTATAAAAATATTTTTTAAAGTACAATGCCATTTACTTCATTTCAATACGTCAATTATTTAGCGTGATATAATTTTTTTATTTGTGCTGTGGGTGTCCGAAGCTGCGACATTATGTTCAACAGAGTGGGACGTCCAAATATGGGACGTTTAGTCCAAAAAGGATGTTTGGTAACTGGACTGCCAAAATAAAACGTCAAGTATAAAATCTTATTTTAAGCATAAAACAAAGAGTAACTTTTTTCAAGATCGGGCCTCGTTTAGGAAATATTTCCAAAAATGTAAAACTAAGGCTGCTATGAAAAAATATTTTTTTTTTGTGTTCTTTGTAACTGGATAGCCAAAATCGAAAGTCATATATAAAATCGAATTATGAGCATAAAAGAGAGAATAACTTTTTTCAAGATTAGGGCTGGTTCACGAAATATGTCCAAAAATGTAGAACTAAGGCTGCTGAAAAAATATATTTTTTGGTAACTGGACAGTCAAAATCGAACGCCATGTATAAAATCGTATTTCAAGCATAAAAGAGAGAATAACTTTTTTCAAGATCGAGCATCGTTTAGAAAAATTTTACAAAAATGTAAAACTAAGACTGCTGAGAAAAAATATATTTTTTAGTAACTGGACAGCCAAAATCGAACGCCATGTATAAAACCGTATTTTAAGCATAAAAGAGAGAATAACTATTTTCAAGATCGGGTCTCGTTTAGGAATTATTGCCAAAATTGTTGTTCAGTTACAAAGCATTTTTTTGCTCTGCCTTGGGTTATCGCGGCTAAACTCTGTCATATCTGTAATCGAGGCTTGGGGACCTATTTTCAGTCATATCTGCAATCGAGGCTCGGGCCTATACTCTGACATATCTGTAATCGAGGCTTAGGGCCTTAACTCTCTCATATCTGTAATCGAGGCTTAGGGCCTAAACTGTGTTATATCTGTAATCGAGGCTTAGGGCCTAAACTCTCTCATATCTGTAATCGAGGCTTAGGGCCTAAACTGTGTTATATCTGTAATCGAGGCTTAGGGCCTAAACTCTCTCATATCTGTAATCGAGGCTTAGGGCCTAAACTCTGTCATATCTGTAATCGAGGCTTGGGGCCTATTATACTTGTATCCACCAAATTTGGTGCTCTTTTGATAAAATGTTTTATTTACACGATGGCCGTTAACAATATTTTATGAAACTTGTGCTAAAAAGAGTGCTTCGAGTATACTTCATATTTGTGAACTCCCCCAGTAGACTCTGTCCCGGTTGATCACATACTGAAGAGAGTCCTAAGTGTATTCCAGATAATCTCCTGTGTTTCTCAGTATGATTATGACATGTATGATTATCACTTTGGAGACATGGCAGGCCGGGGACGTGCCAAAGTCAGGATGGCCGAATGTTGGGTGCCTATCGTCAGAAGTCGATTAGGATCGTTCCTGGCGATCATTCAGGCGCGGCCTGTTTTAATGAACTTTAAAAATCTATTGTAAGGTCATCTCAAGTGCCAAGAATCATTGATGAGAAAAACAAATTAAAAAAAAACTCTTTACGGGCTCATTAAATGATTCAGATTCAAACTTCATGGAATGTATGATTTATTTATTAAAGAAAAACAATATTTGATAATAATTATTTACAAAAAACAGAAGCAAGTAACCTATCAAAAATTTTCTGAGCCTGAACATGTTCAATTGGCCATTTTCTGCAAAAAATTTATTTGAACTGTTTAATAATTTGAATCTATTAATTTAAATGTGAACATAAACAGAAATCGTTCAGACAAATAGGTAAACAATATTTTATATAAAAAATAGCACAATATAAAACAAAGAAGTAGAAACATCAAATGAGGTAGAATAAGAACGTCATTGAAGAGTACTGTCAGAGTATTCTACTGGCTTTCCATTTATAACACACTCAGCGGGTCAAATGGCTCTGCATCGTCGGGTTCAGCCCTTGGTGCTATTCTGTCGTCGCCAGATTCAGGAGTTACTAATTTTCCGTGGAATAAAATTAACGAGTCGTCATCCTTGTGAATTTTCAATAAAACGATGAACGGATGGTTAGCATAAAACTTTTTCTTGAAAGAAACACGGCCTGATCTTATAAAGTCTACCACTAAACCTGCAATTTTAAATTTATGAATAGACTGTCAAATAATTTTATAGCTAAATTTTTATATGACAAACAATCCTATACACTAAGTGATACCCAGACAAAAAAAAAACAGATGTAATAAAAAATATTTTGAGGAATGATATATTTTTTAAGCCATAATGAAACGTGTCTTGTTCTATCATGCGAGTGTATCGTTCTATCTTGCGAGTGTATTGTTCTATCGTGCGAGTGTATTGTTCTATCGTGCGAGTAAAAAAGGAAATATAGTTTAGGTAAGCTTTCGAAAAAAAACAATCTCTGAGATTGTTTTTTACAATCTCTGTGAGACTGTAAAATGAACGATTTCTTATGGTTTACAATTTTACATATTCAATCTCAGACATGATTTTTTTTCCAAAGCCTGCTTGCCTAAATTTCTCAAGCGATCTATCTTTGTCAACATTTGAAGTAAATTTCTAAACAAATTCTTCTTAAACTTTCAAGTTTACCGCACTTTGTAAGGATAATCAGAATGCTGCGTGGAATTCCATTTTGTTTCACCATCATTACACCAAAGTGAGAAAAATGTTTTTCGAAAAAACGTAACTTTCCTGACTTTGGCTGAGAATCAGGTTTCCCATATAGTTTTTTGCTGATTGCCTATAGTGACGGACTAACAAACTAGAAGAGGTTCTTGGAAGCTCAAATTTTACCGAGAAAGTCGTCATTCTCCTACAATTTCAGAAAAAAATGTAAAACAAACCATAGGTGACGGTTGGCATAATTTTTTGAAAAATGTATTCCAGAGTTCATATGTAACTGGAAGTTGCAAGTTTCTGACTATAAAGAGCAGTAAAAACAATGATAAGTGAATAAGAATTGCAACTGTGTTAGTTGAAGAAATGGCTAACATCAGTGGAAGACTTACAGACGCCATTTAAGGGAATTGTATTGTTTTTCTTCGTGATAAGGTTCGACCAAGTGGTACTGGAAAGTGTAATTTTGAGATAATTTTTGCGCAGTTACGTTTCATTAAACCGTTTTAAAGTTCCTCTGGCGCTTAAAACAAAACTAAATTTACACAAAACTAGTGTGACTGGTTTCTTAGACTAGACTAGGATGACCTAGACAAAAATTCCGTATTCTATCTCACCGCTAGTCAAGGCCAGTAAACAATTACGTTGAACTTGACCATATTTCTTTCACATCTCGCACCTCGCTATTGCTGGACAATTTCTGACTAGAATAACTTATTGGCTCATTTGCACGGAGATGCTTTTGTTGAAATTTTATCTATTTTTTCATCCATTAATAATTAAATCTGAAATCAACTTCTTCTACACGCACTGGTCAAAAAGTAGTCTACATAATAAGTTCCATCAGTCTAAGTGGAAGGATAAAATTTTTGACCTCAGTGGCCCTCTGCGTTACAATCTTGAACTATCGCTCTCACTGCCTTTTCAAGCAATTCATTTTTCTACAAAACTATAGAAAAAAGGTAACCAGAACTGGAATATTTGAAGGAAAAAACTTTTATTTCTCCTCCATGTACTCAATAGAACAGAAACTGGTTTTAAGACTCTTCCCTTCCATTTTCCATTGCTATGAAAGAAATTAGCCAACCACTAATATCATTTCATAGGGATTTCCTTTTCAGTGGGTGACCAAAATAGAAACGAGCCAAAAATTTAATCAGTCTGTAGAACTTGCTCGGTATCACATCGATCGTGATAGACAATTATTTATATTTGCACTCATAGTCAGGCTGGCTACAAAAACGTTGAGCTCATACATCAGATCCTGTGGTTCCCGCACATTCAGGAATACCAGGCAACGAGCTGGCAGACCATTTCACGAAACTCTAGTACAAGAGAAAACTTTTGTCGATCGGAGCTTCCACTTGGTCTGACCATAGGTCTTCTAAAAAAGACTATGAAGGAATGGCTCCAATATGGTGTTGAGAAGTATTGGGAGACAACACAAGGCTGCAGACAGGCCAGATTGTTCTTAGCCGGCTAGGACGGAAACAGGCTGACCAACATGATCAAACTGAACCGGAAGGCAGATTAGACACAACAGTCTGAACAATGTGAGTTCTAAGTAACTGTATAAACAGAATCTCTCCGCGATGTACCGTTATCGAGAAAAAATCCTATAGGTGAGACGTTGCAAAAAAAAGTACCTGCGCCAAATTTCATTTTTCTACGATGAAAAAAGACGCTTTTGGGGTGGTAGTTTCCGTATAACTAGCGATCTCGGATGTTAAAAACATTAAAATAAAGCGAAAAACTAGTCAAAATCAACAAAATTTTATTATTTCTCATTAAAACAGAACGGCAATTCATTGTTGTCTTAAATTAGTGGAGTGGAGATGGTTGTTAATTATGGGTAAATAAATAAAGATAAGGCCCATATTCTTCAAAAATGTGAATTTGTGAAGAACAAATGTGAACAATTGTGAAGAAGAAGGGCTCTACTTTTCTTTATTTACCCATAAAGAACGGCGACTATTTTTTTAAGCCAAAATTTGGGAACATGCCGGGATTAACTACTCATCCTGGTCATCAATGACATCGGCTCTTGGTGCTATTTTGTCATCACCAGATTCTGGTTTTGATATTCTTCCTTCAAACAACACTGCTTTTGCACCATCTGCTGAAGTCGCGGTAAGATAAGCGACAAACGGATGATTTCCATAAAATTTGCGTGGTCTAGGAACAGCTGACAAGAATCCAATGGTAATTTCTGAAATTCATTTCGATATCAGAATACTATCGTAAAATGGAAATGAATTTTCGATTAAGAAAAAATTATGAAAGCCAACCACCAATATTCGTTCTTGGGGATTTCAAGTAGGTAGTGAAAATTGCACGATATCACGATTTTTTATAACTTTTTTGGTATTTAGCTTGCTCCAGTGATTCGATGCTCGTACGATTTTTAAAAAACATATAATGAACCAGTGCGAAGTGCTAAGATTTCAGTGATGATTCCTACAAAGTTTCAAGCTATCACCCTACAACGATCCTGACCAAATTACAAGAATCAGATTACGAGTTTATCCCAGTACCCTAAACCTGGGAGTTCTTGTCCTTGCCAGTTTAGGTATGGTATAACATGATCAGGATGGCAAATTTATCTCAATCATACTTGTTGTCATTTTATTGTAAGAACTGTAAGAATTATTCTATTTAAGACAATAGAGAGTTGACAGAGTTGATGATGGATGTATAGTAAATTTCCAAATCAAGAAAAGAGTTTTATTTCTTCATCATGAAAGAACAAAAAAGCTGATTTTTCCATAAAATTAACATTGTCTCGTGATTAAAAATTAGGTAAAAAGCCGGGAGTAACTACTTCGTCTTGGTCATCTATGAGATCGGCTCTTGGTGCTATTTTGTCGTCACCAGATTCTGGTTTTGAGACTCTTCCTTCGAACAATACCGCTTTTGCACCATCTGCTGATGTCGTGGTGAGATAAGCGACGAACGGGTGATGGGCGTAAAATTTGGGACGTGGCTCAACTCGTATAATAGCTGAGTAATGCTTCAAGATCAATCCTGAAATTGGTTTGGATTTCAGAATATTGTTTTATTATAAGATGAGAATACCATTGTAATGAAAATCAATTATAAGCGACCTAATGCATGTGAACAAAGTAGAAATGAAACCGTAGTTGATTCCGGGCTGTTTTGCCTTGGTACGTGGAGATTTGCAGCGAACGTTTCGTCTACAGTTGCGGTAGACATAATCAGTGGTTACATGTGAAATCATTGATGATGTCTACCGCAACTGTAGACGAAACGTTCGCTGCAAATTTCCATTGGACAAAGGCAAAACAGCAAGAAATCAACTATGATATCAATTATTATTGAAGCCACCAGTGTGAAACATTCACCATAGTCGAAATGAAAAATTCCAATTTGACATCGGCGCTTCGCTGCGCTCCTGAACATTTTGGTGAAAGTATATAAATACAAGCAAATACTACCAAATGAGAATCGATCCTAACCTAACCTACCCCAAAACAACTTAATTCCTGGGGATTTGAAGCAGGAAGCAGGTGATCAAGTTTTCTAGAAAACATGTTCATAGCCATTTTTTGGTAAACATTATTTTATGAAAAGCCTTATTTTTTCTGCACAATTTCTGCACAATCAAAATTTATGCTTTATATGTTGAAGAGCTCATAATTAATCTAAAATCAAGTTTTCAATAATAAGAATAACTTTAAAATCAATATCTAAGTTTTATTTCTTCAGCTTGGGTTATAAGTTAAAAGAACAGCAACCATTTATTTTTAGTTCAAATTAGGAAACAACAGGCCGGGATTAACATCATCCTGGTCATCAACGAAATCCGCTCTTGGTGCTATTTTATCATCACCAGATTCCGGCTTTGATATTCTTCCTTCGAACAATACTGCTTTTGCACCATCTGCCGAAGTCGTGGTGAGATAAGCGACGAACGGGTGATTGGCGTAAAATTTGAGACGTGGCTGGAAACTTCCTGAGAATGCTACACCAACAACCAATCCTGAAATTGGTTTCGTTATAAGATGAGAATATTTTCTCACTATGATCGAAATGAAAAAAGTTACCAACCACCAATACTAATAAAGCAGGTGAACGAAGTAGAAATGATTTTTTATTGAAGATGCAGATACACTGTTATAGGGGAATCCCTATGACGCTCATGAGCACATCGATTCACGTTGCAGGTTGTATACCTCAGAAAACAAAGCCCTTTAAATTCTACCCCAATGGCGTTCGATAGCGTTACGTAGGTGAGGTCTCCAGTTGATCTCTGTTTGAAGAAGCCGTACTGGTGGTCGCTGATTATATTAGCTCCTTTAATAGCTCAATAGTTTCTCATAATCTTAGATATTACTGAAAGCAGTACCACTGGTCGATAGTTGTTTGCACAGTTGCTTTTTGGAAAATTCAGTATGGAAAATTAGAAATGAAAAATTAGAAATAACAGCGATTCTTCGCTGCACTCCTCAACATTTTGGTCAAATTACAAGCTGATCTTTATAATTCTTTCATATGTATTCACCAACTATGGTGTATTAAAAAAAAGTAAAAAATGGACGAAAAAGTTTAGGAATCTGGTAGAAGTTTTGGTATTTAATTTCAGCTAGCAAGCCGGTGAAAATTGCATTTTCAAGCAACAAAAAATCAACAACGAGCAAGTCAGATGCCAGCTAGCAGTGCTCGATACTTCGAAAAGGGTTTAAAAAGTTCCCTGTGAAACTGAAACCAGAAGTTTGGAAAAATATAGTCCTCCTTTTTTGATGTCCCAAAACTGCCACAGTAACAAATAAATAATGGTGGGCCCAAATAATCATCATAATACTTGAAACTGGTATATTTTTCAAACTATAATATAATCACTGTTTCATAAAAATATAAATAAATAAATAAATAAACATAATTTAACATAATAATATTAAAAAAAGGGTTGATGAGGTGAAAAAATCACTCTTGAGGAAACATGATAGGCCAATCCGTCTCTACACTCTTAGCTACATTAGGTGCTTTTATTTCATCTTCAAAAGGAGTGCTTTTTAGAACCGATGCTCTTTCATCAGTGAGATCTGGTGCATTTTCGGTCCCACTCTTGATTTCCGTTTCACTCTCGCCTACATACTTCGGCTCTGAAACTCTCCCATGAAAAATAATGTCATGTCGGTTGTTGTCGGAAAAAACATCCAACATAATTAAAAACGGGTGATCAGCGATGAATGTACGTGGACGCCCACCGAGTATTTTGTCGAATATAATCGCTGAAATGCAAATACTTCCATTAGTCGTCATTCTTATCACATTCACATCTAGTCGGAAATTACAAGCGCACCTACATGAAATCTGATTAGTCAATATTAATAATGATAAAAAATTCTAATGTGGTAATTTTACTGAAACCTTACAGGCTCCTTATTTACTGTTAGAGATGATAAACAAAGAGTTTTATCGTATTTTTTTGATACCGTTAATAAGTTAGTACCCTGTGCTTAGGTTACCGTACGTGGTTTGACAGAAAATCGGGGGTGTTAACGAATGGATTCAAACAGGTTTAAAGAAGTAGTGGCTGGGAGAGGGAGGCTTAGGATGCATGGAATTTACTTGGTCTCACCAAACGTCTTTTAAAAGGGGCCATTAAGGAATGGACTCAAAAAATTCTATCAAAATCGAGCAAGGTAAGGTTGCTAAGTCAGGTTATTTCTCGTAGGTAGTCTTTGATGTGTGGTAAATAGATATCAAGTATGTAGAGTTAGTTCTTTATGGTTGATAACGATTACCTTATTATTACTCTCTCAGCTGAAGAGCAGTTCTGAGTTGCGAAGGCGATAGCTGAAGGAAAAAAATTAAATACGTCCCTAGCAATGGCTGACGTCGCGTCTAGAGGTAGCCCAATTACATCTAATCGGCAAGGAAGCATACTAAATGAAATTCTAATGGAATTGTCGTCATTTACGGGGTTTTTGGCTTTCGTTTATCGATTTGTTCACAGTTTTGCCGCGTTCCTGAGTTTCTTTTTGGGGTTTCTTCTCAATTGTAATGATGGAGACTTTGTGATCAAGAATTAGAGAGATATTCACGGTGCAGTATCCTCACCCTGCTGCAGCGATTGGACTAGTGCAATCCCTTCAAAGTTCGAATATTTCAAGATACAGATACAATGGGCGGCCATTTTAAGTAATGGCAAGTTTCGGTTCAATGATTAATTAAGTTTTAGATTCAGGACAGATTCCTTTATTTATATTATTGAAGATTATTAAGCGTATTATGTATTTTTGAAAAAGATATGATTCATACGGTAACATTAGTTTATTCGAGTTGAGAAATTTAGATAAATTAAAAATAAATTTTTTATTTTGTTGAATAAATACTCAAAGGAGACTGTATAGATCCACATAATTTTAAGGATGATTTTTTAAAACTAGTTTGATGGATATTTTTAGGTATTTACATGCTATGTTTCTAAGCGATTAATTTCCTTTGCAAATATTTGGTCACTTGTACGTTGTTGTATCAAAGATCAGATACTTTTTAAACAAACGTATTATTTTTTAAAAGTTGATTTCATTTGAAGTCATTAAGAGCCCGTAATTAAAAAAAAAATACACAACGTAGGGCATGCTAAAGTTTGTGGAAATTTCTAGAAACACTCTTCGATTAAGTACGAAAAATCTATTCGGCAGTTCAGTAGTAGATTTTCTTCATCCCTTTTTCTTCACCATTGTGTTTCGGGTCTAAACAAATTTGAAAAGACGGAACGTGAGAAGGTAGCAGAAATGGTAGGGATCCATTTCCCCCAAAAAAATGGATTTGGTAAGTTGCAAGGTCTCTCATGAAAAGGCCACTATAAAAAGATAGGAAGGTCCTAGGAAACTTGGGGTGCATAACACCTTTCCACCATACCCATGCCCAAACCTATTCCCTACATAATGTATTTATTCAGGATTACGGTAGACTGGAATTAGTACAAACTTTTTTTTAACCATTCGGTATGTTACATCGGACCAGACTATGACCTTGAGGAAGTGGAATTATTGACGTTGAACCATCGGGCTCTCGGTGCCCGAAACCTTGCCCAAAATTTTGCCCAAAAGCTACCAAACTGTATATTCACAAAGCCGTTCAAATAAAAATGGACTTCAAAATAATGGTTGTCGTCTCTTCATTTTTTTTAAAGGGGATATTGGTAAATTTTCAGCAATTTTTGCATTTTTCGTCATTTTCTTTATATCGAAAATCTTTAGATTGAACAGAAGAGATTATTCTATACAGGCAAACCATAGCGGAGTGGGGGGGGGATAGACTCTAGGTACGAATTGAAAAAGAAAGCTTAAGCAAAAATACGTGGTACCTTTAATCAAAATGCACTTGAATAATTCAACAAATCATTTTTGATCTTTTTCTAAAACATATCGTAGTAGCTATTAATTTCGGCATCATCCGGTTCGGCCCTAGGCGCTACGTCACCGTCTCCAGAAACAGGTTTCGAAACTCTTCCATGGAACAGAATGGAAGATTCACCATTTTGAGAATTTCTCAGCAAAGTAACGAAAGGATGGTTTGCATAAAATTTTGAGGGCAGAGACGCTGATTGCACTAGAGATATTACCAATCCTGAAATAAATAATTGTCTTTCAGAAAGGCCTCGAAACGTCGAATCAAACACAGATTACAGAGCAATAAATAAAATTGCACAAAGATCAACAAGAAAAAAATGAGACTTAATCAAAAATATCGCACTATGTACAAAATCTGGAATCTCTATTTCAAATAGTTCCTGAGATATCGTCAATTAACTGAAAAATTTTTTTTTTTTGACACCTTCAAAAACTGTACCTAAATTTGTGACCTATGATGATAAGAACTTTTTTTCTTAGAACAAGACAATAAATCACATCTTTCAATTTGTGGAACATGTTTTTACCAGGTTGTTAATAATAAGGCATAAAGACCGCATGTCACTGAAACGAAATTTTGGGTACTGGCCTCTGGGAAAAAATAAACTTAATGTACGGTGCATACGTACTTAATTAAATTTTTTATTATTATAATCTTAAAAATATGTGTAAAAAAAGAATAAAAAATATTTTAATCAAGATGGTCAGTCATAAACAAAACAGGCATGTTTTAAAGCAAATCAACAAAAAAAAAATTCAAAATCTTTAGATTGAACAGAATGAGATTATTGTATACAGACAAACCACAGGGGGGGGTTAGACTCTAGGTAATAATTGAAAAAGAAAGCGTAAGCAAAAATACATGGTATTTTTTAATCAAAATGCACTTGAATAATTAAAACATATAGTAGCTAGTAATTTCGGCATCATCCGGTTCGGCCCTAGGCGCTATGTCACCGTCTCCAGAAACGGGTTCCGAAACTCTTCCATGGAACAGAATGAAAGATTCACCATTTTGAGAGTTTCTCAGCAAAGTAACGAAAGGATGGTTTGCATAAAATTTTGAGGGCAAAGACGCTGATTCCACTGCTATTACCAATCCTGAAATAAATAAATGTCGTTCAGAAATACCTCGAAAAGTTGTCGAACCAAAAACAGATTACAAAACAATAAAAAAAATTGCGCAAAGATGAACAATAAAAAAGAGGATTTCATCAATACTATCGCATTTCATGAATAATACTTAAAACAATGAGAAGTATACCAAAGAAAATAAAATATTGACAGGGCTTAAGGGAAAATTCGCTATCTTCAGCGGCAATGACTCTCACCACCCAAAACTGGATACAATCACACAACACAAAATTTTAACGAGCTCAGCCGCTCAGACTGAGCCTAGCGCTGTCGGTACATCAGAGAAGAAATTTCGTGCTCAGTCTGGACGAGATTATTTTGGTTATCAGCTCCACTGCCAAGCTTTCGGGAGAATTTTTTTCATAAAAAATAAAACAAGAAAACAAGAATTATTTGTTCTTGTTTTTCCACGTTTTTACAAATAAAATTGAGTGGACCCAAGAAAAATATGTACTTACAAATAATAGAAAAATATAGAAATAATGAGAGTTTATGGAATCCTCGCCCCCATAACAACATTAAAAAAGAAGACTATATGACGTGAAATCGATTACAATTATTGCAGATTACAACATAAACCAAAAGGTATAAAAAAGAGCCGTTTCGTCCGAACAACTGGATCAGTCCAGAGCCGATTGCTCATTCGTGACTCGCTTAAAAACATGAGCACTCCTCATGAGCGGCTCAACTCGTTCATCAGGGAGCTCATTCAGAGCTCGTTCTTAAGCGTGTACGCGTCTTTAGATGACTTTCCTAATAACAGGCATGCAATATTGGTACTTAAAGCAAAAATTTTATCTCAGTTTACGGTTACGTCTGCACGTACCGGTCAGGCTGAAACTTCCCACACCGGAAAATCAAGAAACCCAGCTGCAGCCAGCACTCACCTTCAAACATTACACCGACACGGACTGGCGTGCCAAACAAACTAAACTGGATTTCCCCAAGAATTATTAATAACTTTTATTTTTTTCTGCACTGCAATGAATAAGTTATGTCACTTCTTTTAGTTCTTTTACTTCATTGTACATATACCTATACATATTCGATGTTATGTATTAAAGAAAATTTTGTTGTGTTGTTGGGTTCTTGATTTATTAGTGAATACCTACCTGATTATTATGATTTATAATGAATTATTTGGCTAATTTTAAACATAATCAGTAGCTTTATAAAAAAAAGAATAAAAGAAGTTTAGTCCAGTCGAGGAAGGAGGTGTAGAGTACGTGAGCAGGTAGCTATCAACGCGATTCCTTCAGAAACTTGATCAGGATGCTTAGGGTGTGAACATACCAAACGTATGTCAAGACCAAAAGTCCTGACGTTTAGGTAGCGAGCCGGGGGTGGGGAAGGGGGTAAGGTCCCACTTTTGGGGTTTCCGCTTGTATCGAAGGAGCGTCGAAGGGAAAAATTTCCCTGAAATAAATAAATTCCCATAAAATTATTTTTGAGTTCTTTTTGAGTTACCTATACGCTCCACAAAAGTAGATTTTCTAAAAAAAATCATTTTACTCCATATTTTTCCTCAATCATCCCAGTTTTTGGGTTTCCCAAAAATCTCAGAAACGGTGCGTCGTAGGGAAATTTTTTTCTATAATAAATAGAAGCTCGTAAAATTGTCTGAAGCTTTCATTCTATACATGACTTTCGAATTCCCAACAGGTTTTGAGTTACATCAGCCCCACAAAAAAAGATTTTTTCGAAAAAAAAATTGAACTTTAATTTTTCATCAAACATTCCATACACTTTTGTGGTTTCCGGTTATATCTCAAAACGGTGGGTCGTAGGAAAAAATGTCCTTATAATAAATAAAAGCTCCTAAAATTGTCTGAAATTTTTATTCTACGAATGATTCGAAAATGATTTTTTTCTAAAAATATACTTTTTTGGAGCGTGTAACTCATAAACGGTTGGGAATTCGAAAGTCACTTATAGAATAAAAATTTTAGAAAATCTTACAAGCTTTTATTTATTATTAGGCAATTATCCAAGTGGAACATTTTTCCCTTCCCCGATACACCCTTCCCACCCGCGGTTCTCAATCTAGACGTCAGGACTTTTGCTATATGTTAACACCTTAAACACCTTGAACAAGTTTTTGGAGGAATCGCTTAGGTACCTGCTCACGCACTCTACATGTACCTCCTTCCTTGACTGTACTAAAGAAGAAAATTCATGGGTTCTAGGATTCATGCTCATCACTGATCTCATGCAAGAGACAGAGAAAAACACTGCTAAAGGTGGCCACGGATGGCCCTTTCGCTCTTGTTAGAGCTCATAGGCATGCCATATCAGCAAGTGCAATTAGATCAATGATGAGAATAAGCCCTAGAACCCAAAATAATTTTCTTTTTATTATTCATGTTAATATTTTGCTCGAGAATTTCACGTATAAGAAATAAGAACTCTCGATTTATAGTTTTTGCAGGATATTTCAGGAGCGACTCAAGTTGACTAAAATTTTATTTCAGATTCTTAATGAGCATAAAATTGTGCAACTATCTCTCATTCAATCGACCTCGTACCTCTGCTGTAACCGAAATCGCCATCTACCTAGACCACATCTTATCTCGGACACTTTTTTAACTTTACGTTTCTAATTTTTGATCAGTTCGGTTTTTGACATTAACTTTCTCCAAAGAAATGCTATTTTATTGCTATGCCGTTAAGTCTCAATGATAGGCACTGAATGCGCAACAAGACATAAATAGAAAATGAACTTTCTGCATAAAATATTACTCTTTTTTGCCCTAGTAACAAGTCCATAAAGGGTGGCGGAAAATTAAAGGTGTGATTCTTTTGCCTCATTGCAAGAGAAAAAATACCCATTGACGATATCTCAGGAATTTTTTTAAATACAAAACTCAGCTTTTTGTACACGTGATATCATTTTTTATAATAATTAACTTTTTTTTACTGACTTTGTTCACAACAAAACATGTTTCTACTTTTATGTTTTTCATCATAAAATGCTGTTTTTCTCAAAAACAGCTCAGGTGAAATTTTGCCCACAAGCACCTTTTTTCAAAATGTCAATTTTCCAGGTGTCGTAGAACTTAAGGAAAAAAAAGAAAATATTTTTTTGACTCGAAAACTGTAAATTTGTTGACCATGTTAATAAAGGAACTTTTTTCTTAGAACGAGACAGCAAATCACATCTTTCAATTTGTGGAACATGTTTTGACACACCAGGTAGATAATAATAAGGCATAAAAACCGCATGTTGCTGAAACGAAATTTTGGGTATTGGCCTCTGGGAAAAAACAAACTTGATGTACGGTGCATACGTACTTAATTAAATTTTTAATTATTATAATCTTAAAGCTATGTGTAAAAAAAGGAGAAAAAATATTTTAATCAAGATGGTCAATTATAAACAAAACAGGCATGTTTTATAGCAAATCAACAAAAAAAAAAAAATCGAACCCAAACAAGCGGATTGATTGGCCTAGTTATACCTATACTTTATAAGTGCTGGTAAAAAATAGACAATAGCTTTAAAAGGCCGCCTGTTTCATTTCTACCGACCCCCGTAGGTATATTCAAACATTAAAATTATTAAGCATTACCCTTCCTCTTAATCATCATCTACTTCCTAATACAGTTTTTCTTCAATAATTATTAACATTATTAAAATTCCCCATAGTGAAATTGGAAGGATAATAGTTATCAGGATCGATAAACACTATTCTGTCTTCATAAATAGTGGATCCGAAGGATAAAACGTGTTTTTTCGGATTAACGACTCTGCCCTGGAATAAAATATTATCCGGGGCAATATTCTCGGGATCATTATATGATTCTGTGCGCAATAGCAAGAAGATAAAAGGATGATCAACGATGAATTCTGGTTTGTGAGGTGGCGGTTTTTGTAAAGTAACGACTACCCCCGTACCTGCAATAAGAGATGGACTATTAGGTATTAGGTATACACTACGCAAATGGTACCAAGCTAATACCTCCCAAGTGCCAACACTATACTACCAAAATATTAGTATTTAATAAAATGGATTATAAATAATATTAAATATAATAGCAGGGTGTCTTTGATTTTTTTGAGATCAAAAGAGGCCATTGTGATCAATTTTAACTATACCTACCAGATTAATTTTATAATTTATTGTAATATGATTCCGGCGTATTATTTTTAGAAAGGTGTTTTTCTTCAATGATACAAAGAAGACGAATAAAATACGTTAGTAAGATGACAGATGAGAAAAATTTGGCACAATAGCCCTTTTGACCTACCTTGCCATACTTGACAATTGAAAAGTTTCTCTAACTACCTACGACATGAAGTCACCACGAGGCTAATAAGCATTTATGGCAGCAGCTGGATTAGCAAAAGATATCGAGTCTCTTACTCGTGTAATTAGTTATGGGAAACTGGTTAGTTCAGAGAAAACAGCCCTTTTCTTTGTGACAACAGAAAAATTGCAAATACAGCCATGTTGAAGATTAATTGTTAAAATATTGAAACAATTGAAGTTGAACATTTCAGGAGCGTCGAAGCCGACGAGATCCCAGCGTCGGTTTTCATAGTCAACTTTTGTTTTTCTTATTACCGGATCATTTTTTCGTTTGGAAAACCAATTTATGAACAATATTTCCCTATTTTTGGGCCGCTGGGGCCGCATTTGCGAAGGAAAAAACCTGATTTTTGTTAAGAGCGACCTCAAAAAAGACATACCTACTCCCCTAATTTGGTCTTTCGATGAGGGTTTTTTTGGTCTCGATCGTTTTGGGTGTGGGCATTCCGAAATCCGCAACGGTTCTCGAAAAAAAAAAACATTTCTGGGCAATATTTCCCGATTTTTGGGATATATTTCTTTGTTTTGGGCTACTGGGGACTCACTTGCGAATGAAAAACCTGTTTTTGGAAAAAAAAACGACCTCAAAAAGATACATACTGCCTTAGCCCCGATTTTTGGATGTTTCCCTATTTTTGGCACAATTATCCTATTTTCTGGACATTTTTGGACCACATATCCTATTTTTGGGCTACTTGGGCCGCAATTGCGAATGAAAAAAACTGTTTTTTTAAATAAAGATCTTAAAAAGATATACTCCCCATTCGACGAGGTTTTTAGGTCTAAATAGTTCCGGGTGTGAAACCGCATTTCGAAATCCGAACGATTTTCGCAAAAACTAATTTTTGGGCAATATTTCCCTATTTTTGGACCATACTTCCTTATTTTTAGGCTACTTGGCCGCATTTCCTCTACTTCGATCTTTTCACGAGGTTTTTTTGGTCTCGATCGTTTCGGGTCGTGTGAAATCGCATTACAAAATCAGCAACTGATTTCGCAAAAACCGATTTTTGGGCAATATTTCCCTATTTTTGGGCCATAGTTCCCAATTTGATCTCACTTTCCTTATTTCTGTTTTTTGACGAGATTTTTTTGGCTTCGATCGTTCCGGATATGAAACGTCATGACGAAATCTGTAACCGATTTCGTAAAAAGTAAAAACCGAAATTTGGGCACTATTTCCCTATTTTTGGTACAATTCTCAATTTTTGGAACATATTTCCCCATTGTTGAGCCGTTTTTGGCCTACTTAGGCCGCAATTGCGAACGAAAAAATGTTCTTTTTTTGAAAAGAAAGACCTTAAAAAAATACTCCCCTATTTTGCATTTGAAGAGTTTTTGGTCTCAATCGCTCCAAATGTGGAACCGCATTCCCAAATTCGCAATTGAGTTTGTAAAAATCGATTTTTGGGAAATATTTCCATATTATTGGGCCATAGTTCCCTTTTTAGGCAACTTGGCTGCACTTTCCCTATTTCGGCCTTTTGACGAGTTTTTTTTGGTTTCGATTGTGTCTCGATCGTTCCGTGTGTGGAACCGCATTACGAAATCCGCAACTGATTTCGCAAAAACCGATTTTTGGGCCATACATCCCTATTTTTGAGCTACTTGATGCGCAATTGCGAAGGAAAAACTTAATACTTTGAAAAAAAAAACTTAAAAAGGTACTCCCTATTTTGGCTTTTGACGAGGTTTCTTTTTTGGTTTGATTGTTCCGGGTGTGGAACCGCATTGCGAAATCCGCAACGGTCTTCGTAAAAACCCATTTTCGGGCAATATTTCCCTATTTTTGGACCATAGTTCCCTACTTTTAGGTTACTTGACGAGTCTTTTGACGAGGTTTGTAAATGACTGAGTTTGTGAAAACCGATATTTGGGCAATATTTCCCTATTTTTGGGACAATTTCCCTAATTTTGGGACATAATATATCTCTATTTTTGTGCCATATTTCCCAACTTTCAATGTAAATTATTACAGCCTCTTTTGATTCCAGATAATTATCATGAATATATATAACTCCATAAAATATTTAAAAAAATTAAATGTTTAACTCAAATTTCTGAACAACAAAACAACCTGTATAATATTAAGCATGGCAGTTTTCCGTTAATAACAACACTAATAGACTAAGAGCCCGCGACTTCCAGACCTTCGTCATTTTATAGAAGCTGAAAATTTCTCTGAGCATGTCCCCAACACAGGTAGGAACAATGCAGCGAGTATCAAGTTTGGATCATCGTGGCTTTGGCAAGTAACAGCCCAAGATCTTTGAAGTATAAAGTTTATTAATTTTTTTCAACTTGAAGGACATGTAGGAAATGCAAAAATAGACGAATAATTTCCTGTATATAGACATGGGTCGTTAGAGTTTTAGATTTCGAGATACAGGCAGTTGCTGTTGAAACTAGAAATTGTTACAATTGTTGTACTAATTGTTGTTCACTGTTCCTACACGCCTTTTACGTTAAAAAATTTTTGTACCTCAAAGATCTTGAGGAGTGATTTTATACACCTCTTCAGCTGTTACCTACAAAGCCACGATTATCCAAACTTCATAGTCATTGCATTGTTCCTACCTGTGTTGGAGACATGCGCACAGAAACATCAGCTTTTATAAAATGACAAAGGTCTGGCAATCGCAGGCTCTTGCTCTATAACGAAAAGTAGTAGGAAAAAATAATAATTAATCCTTTTTTTAGAAGTTAAAAATGATAAAAAATAAACTAATAAATGTTATAAAACAGTACGCCTTCAATAACATAACAAATGGGTAAGTACTTTAGGTATTTACCTAAAAAGTTTGAATAGAAAAATCAGGTAATTCCAATGATATAACATTCAAAAATGTTCACAATAAAATCTACAGCCTCTACAGCAATAAATAAAAAGTTAAACACTCTCAATTATTATTATTATTATGTAACCATCAGCAATAATAATAATTTCTACTGTATCAACATAAAAAAAACTGCACTTACTTACCTATTATGCATTATATGCTTACCTTTGTAAAAAATTGTACCTAATCGACAAAATCAAAAGAAATTCCAAAAATTTGCTATTCCTATTTCAAAGTAATTAATTTATTATTACCCATTTTTCAGGAAGTAATAATAAAACGGTTTTTCATGATTTATATTATTATTAACTACCTACGTATTCAAGTGTATATTTAGATTTGGAATTTCTCGTGGGTTTTCTGTAGATACAAGAAAACTGGTAAATAATCGAACTGCAATCGATATAGCCTTCACAAAAACAACAACTAAAATAAATTATTTATTTCAATAGCAATAACTTGATATAAAAAATATTCGAATATAACATTTAAAAAATACTGATTCGATATCATTGGTATTATGGTAATCAAAAACCGCAATTGTTTAGGAATCGGAATAAAAAATTTCGGGTAAATATTTTACTCCAGAAGCGGTACCGGGTGCAAAATTCGTCCGGAAAATAGCACGCTGTTGTTGTTGCCTTCTCCTCTTTTTAAAACGCCTTCTTCTCTTTTTAAGACAAAGAAAAGAAAAGGATGATCAGCTTCGAACTGTTTTTGGAATAAATGTCGGAAACCAGGATCGGATCTACTATTCAACACCAAACCTGATGAATACAAATTGAAATTAGCTTTCTAACTTGTAGAACAACACCACTTTATGCACGTAGTTATTTTCCCACTTATGACACTTATTAAACTAAGAAAATGACTGATGATTAAGCGTTCAAATGAAAACATTAGTCAAAATATAATTATTATATAATACAACCTGAACGGAAATACCTGAATTTTAATTCATAATTAATTATTAAAATAATGGAACCAACGCAGTTAATTCAATCAAGAATTGACTGGGTATCTTCTATACATAATATAATGATAATAACAATAATAATTATTATAGTCATGGTGTAGAAGGTCTTTTTTTCTTTAACCTAAAAATGACTCCCCTCAACGATTTGAATAGAGCTTTTAGAGAGATTCCAGAAAAAGCTTTTTGTCTTTCGTAAGTACCGGTTAGTGGACCCAAAAATGGAAAATAATGACCAAAAATGGAAAAATATAGCATAAAAAAGGGTTTTTGCGAAATATCACAAAAACGTTGCAGATTTATTAGGGGTAAGTGTTGTTGAATTTTTAGAAGTTGCTAAATGTAATATTGGAATTAAGATTTTCGGGATTCAAGGTACTGTTAGGTAATGTTAGAAATAAACATAAAAAATTATGAAAAATGCACGAATGTTTTAAGCGGATGATTCAAAAATAAAAATAGAAACAAATTTTCAAGCTGTTTCAATATTTGTACAGAGTGATTTCTTAGTTCACCATCAAAATGTGCCAAATGAAAGGAGGTAGTTTAAAAATGAAAATTTCATATAATCATAAATGTCATATTTTAATTACTTAAAGAGTTGGTTTTATTTATTTACCTTTATTTTATTGAACCTGGTTTTACCTGTTAAAAAAAAGTAAAAAAAGTAAACTTTTAGCTCCTTAAATAATAAAAATCGGACATAAATGATAATATGAAATTTTCATTTTTAAACTATCTCACGTTTCATTTGGCACATTTTGATGGCGAGTTAATAAATCACCCTGTATAATATTCGTGAGGTGAAAATAAAGAAAACTGAACTTTAGGGAGGGGGTGGTTTTTTAAAGTGAGGAAAGCGTTACAATTAGACATTTTTTCTTCATTATTATAGAGTGACCGCCAAAAAATCATATGGGAATCCAAGAAAAACTTTGAGAACAAAAAAATCTCTGCTTGTTTGAAAATGTATTTTTAGTCCGTAACCAGATATACAGAGTGATTTTTACTTATCGAGATGGAGCTTTTTTTTCAAAATGGTGAAAATCATCAAAAGTGATATTTTTCGAAAATTAAGCAAGATTTCGATTTGATTTTTGTACAAAATGTCAATTTCAGCCTACTTGATAGCCCCTTGATCCAAAAACATATCACTTTCCCATAATTTTTTCCAAAAAAAACATTTCCAAATATGACTTATTTCCAAATTTGATAATATTAAAAAAAAATTGGAAATGTTTTTTTGAAAAAAATATTCTAAAGTGTTTTTTTTTATCATTATAGACTATCAAGTAGGCTGAAATTGACATTTTGTACACAAATCAAATCGAAACCTGGCTTAGTTTTCGAAAAATATCACTTTTATGACTTTCGTCATTTCGAAAAAAGCTATCTTCTCGATAAGTAAAAATCACTCTGTATATCTGATTACGGTAAAACAAGTTTCCAAGCAAACACAATTTTTTTTGTTCTCAAAGTAATACGATGCAAACTTTTTGGCAAAATGTGGTCATTTTTGTGCTAGAAATCGAGTTTTCGTGCGTTCTATTATAGGGGAAGAAAATAAAAGAAGACAGGGAAACGAAAATTCGTATTTTTCGCACAAAACTATTTTTATATACCGATGGATGCTCGTTCGGATACCGCAAAACGTATTCCGAAATTCGCAATTTTTTGGAAAACCAATTTTTGGGTCATATTTCTCTATTTTGGGCCCCATTTTTAGATCACTTGGCCGCACTTGCAAAAGACAAAAAACTTTTTTTCTTAAGAGCGACCTCAAAAACATCTCCGCTTCCTATTTTGTTCTTTCAGTGAGTTTCTTGGACTCTCGATCGTTCCACATCTGGGCTACCTACTACTATCATATTTTAGGAATTTTATATGACAGGCTGTCTCGGCAGAGATGAGTAACATAAATGATACAGCAGGAGATACCCTGAACTAAAATAAGCCAAAAACCGCCAATAATTATAGGTCCTTAAATGAATAGTTGTCAAGATACAGGGTGTCAAACTTTAATAAAAAAAATCATTTGTTTAGTATTTTGAAAACTGTTAGATAAATTTTGATGCCGTTTTTGGTATCCATTTTGGTACCTATAGATACATGTTAGGTTGATATACAGTATGCGAAAAATTCAGCGACTGTAACTCCTACCGGGGCGAAGATCCTGGAGGGTTGACCCCTTCTACCCTCTCATATTTTACAGGGTGTCCCAATATTCCATGGACATGGAGCAACCACAGATTACTGAGGTAAAAAAAAGTCGTTCGGACCAAACTTATCTCTATACCAAAGTGCTTCGTTTGTCCGTTAGAGGGCTTCAAAGTCTTTTGAAAATTTTAGTTTTTTTGAAATAGCTCAAAGTCGGCTGATTCCAATTCGATGAAATTTGGTAGGTAAATTTTTTATTAAAAGTACTAACTTCTGATGTACATGATAATTTGACGGAAACCCGGGAAGGGGTTAAACTACCCCTACCCTCCATTAAAATTGATCGTAATTGTTGATAGGGTAGCAGGAACGCTGTTCATGTTTTTTTGTTTGAAAGATATATTGTTTTAGCCCATTTTTGGTCTCTTACAAAAATCTGTATCTCTCCGAGGTGCCATGTGATAAAATAAATTAATCGATGACACCTAACCAAAATTTTATTTCATTCTTTTAATTTGAAATCAAATTTTCAATTGTCAGGTGATTATTTGATCTAATCTCATAAAAGATGTTTCGTATGGTTCGGTGTTTTTTTTCAGGTGTTTGCAAACGGGTTTTTTCAAACGCAGTAAACAGTTTGTAAAACGACGAGGTTCCAAGAAAAGTTAAAATCATTTTTTTGCGCAGGATGGAACTTTCTAGGGTCCAAACCGGCGCCTACATCGAGCATCTTTTATGAGATTAGATAAAATAATCACCTGACAATTGAAAATTTGATTTCAAATTAAAAGAATGAAATAAAAATTTAGTTATCATCGACTAATTTATTTTATCACATAGCACCTCAAACAGATACAGATTTTTGTAGGAGACCAAAAATGGGCTAAAACGATGTATCTTTCAAACAAAAAAACATGAACAGCGTTCCTGCTACCCTATCAACAATTACGATCAATTTTAATGGAGGGGAGGGGTAGTTTAACCCCTTCCCGGGTTTCCGTCAAATTATCATGTACATCAGAAGTTAGTACTTTTAATAAGAAATTTACCTACCAAATTTCATCGAATTGGAATCAGCCGACTTTGAGCTATTTCAAAAAAACTAAAATTTTCAAAAGACTTTGAAGCCCTCTAACGGACAAACGAAGCACTTTGGTATAGAGATAAGTTTGGTCCGAGCGACTTTTTTTTACCTCAGTAATCTGTAGTTGCTCCATGTCCATGGAATATTGGGACACCCTGTATTATGTCGCTGTAAATTTTTCTAATTTCAAAAAAATTCAATTCTACGTTCAGTTTAGGGAGTTACTCCTGCAAAATTTTGATTAGAGGCTACTTTTTTGAGATATTGGGGTTAATAAAGGTTGAGATATTTTTCATTTTTTGAGCCTACTTAGATGCGAAAATAAAAAATAAAAATTCCCCATCCCCCCCCTTCATCCATGTCTTCGCCCCTGGTAGACATTTCAGGCTCTGAATTTTCTGCTTACTGTATCTAACATGTGCCTATAATACCAAACGGTTTACAAAATACAAAAAAAATCTTTTTTACACCCATAAAAGTTTGACACCCATCAGTATCTTGAAAACGATACATTTTAGCATGCCCAGCATGGATGTGCATTTTGGCACATTAATAGGAGTTTTTGACTTTCTTTATTAATCCAGGAATCTCCTGTATAATTTATGATACTCATCTCTGAGACACCCTGTATATAAAAAATAGATCAACTCGACATTAAAAAATTGAATTTGCAATCTTGGAAATGTAGATACTGGGAACAACCGATCTTGAAACGTGGACAGGATTGTATCACCGTTTTTGGTAATATGGGGTAATTCTGTATCTTCAACAATATATTCATTTTTCAAGTGTTATCAAGGGTTGGAATGTGTAAAAATGTCCCAAAGAGTGAGGACGTCACAAAGACTGTTAAGTATAAAAATGTGAGGGAGTTACAAATTTAAATTGAAGACTCCCTGACACTGTTGAGCCATTTTATTGAATTTATTCCCACCTGTAAGTACCTATTTCCTATTAATACTACACCTGTTGAATAAGTTTGATTAATTGGGTACATAAAATTGAAATCATTTTTCTTATAAACTTATACTTACATGAGAAATTTTTATGCTTGACCAAAAGGTAACACTTTGATCACACGGAAACTCCAACACGAACCAACTTTTTATGAATTTTTACACGTTAAGAATACGTTTTCATATTATATTCAAGAATTTTAACTATAGGTAGGGTAAGAAGTATATTCACAAAAAGGCAAAAATGTCAACCAGGCCAAAACTTAAGATTTAAAAAGCGATTTAAATACGTCCTGCATTTGTTCATTGGCGGAGGAAGGGTTTCTTTCCCATTTACTACTAATGAGAAGTAAATAATGTTATATACCTCCTTTTCTTTCCACAGCCAATGCCTGCACTATTATACAGAATGTAAGTAGTACTATAATAGTAATATGAATTTCAATCAACTCTGCATACAAAAGCCATGCAATAAGAATGGATTAATTCCTGCAACCTGCTTCACCACAACATAGCTCGTCAAAATAGTTACTAGAAGAAGAACCGGACCTTTTTCCGGGGAGAGATCTTTCTTACGATTGCAGTGAAGCATTTTGCTGGCTCAGTTGAACTCAAAAATAACTTACCGGTGGCAGCAGCTGCTTCAGCACCTTCCTCATTAACTTCAATGAAAGCTTTCTGAATAGCTTTGCTGACAACTAATTTTTCATCGTTGTCAATCATTTCAGAAAGATCACATTTGTCTTCGTCAAAGATCTCACCCAAACCCAACTGAAAACGTCAACAATAATTAGGAAACAACATCACAAAACGCCCAAAAAAAACTTACCTCAGTAAGGGTGTCTTTGAGGTCGATTTCGGTTTCGATCTTAAATTTAGGCAAAGCTACAATAACTTCCGTTTCGTACATTCCATCGGTGATTTTATTCAAATCATAATCAGCCAATTTGGCTTCCAAATCAGCAATACCGTCCTTCTTATTGGGCAAAATAACGACCATACTGAAGGCACTGTTCTTGTATTTCATTTCTAAAACTTTAGCGTCCAGAGCTTGGTCCTGTTTGTACAAGAAATCTTTAGTGATGTGCATCATCTGGGCATCAATTTTATTTTCAGCGTCTACGTAGAAAGGCTCAGTTCTGGTGGCCTCCTTGGAGAACTGCACTTCCCAGTTACCCTTGAAGTAAATAGCGTTAACCAAGACGACCCTGGTATCAGAACTGAACGCATCAGGCTCGAATAGTTTCGGGATTTTCTCCCTGGTCTTCTCGTTAACCCAACCGTTTATGGCAGCAGCAGACTCATCTTTTTTAGAGAAATCCAGACTATCAACTTCGGAATGGAATTTCTTCACCACGGAATCCTCAAAAGATTTCTTTAGAGGAATTCCATCCATGACATAGACTTTATTGGCTATGGCGAGAGTGATGTTTTGCACGTTATTCAAGCTCTGCATGATGCTGTCATAGCCTTCGGCAGCCGAGGCTTGATCTTGCACATGGAGGGAATTAGTGAAGGCCTCTTTTGTGGTGCCGGCAGCTCCCTGGTAAGCCATGGCCAGTACGGCATGGGCACTCAATGGAGAAAAGAAGACATTGCCCTCTTTTTTAGAGAGGGATTTGTACATGGCATTGGAGAATTGAGTGTTGGCGTTCAACACTTGCGCTTCTGCGGTTTGCGCCATGTCGGCGGGTGGTGCTGCTAAGGCAGTCGCTGCTAAGACGAGGAGAAGTAACCCGTAGGTAGCTGCAAAAAAATTCCAAAATTAGAGTCAATTCGATAATAAGATGTTATACTTAGGAGTATTTTAAAGATCTGAGATGACTGAGAAGGTTTTATTCCTGTACCCTTCAAATATTTATACAGGATGACAAGTTAAAATTTTTCAATTAGCGATACATTTAAAAGTAAAAGAGGTATAAAAAGTAGCACACTTTTTTTGGATAACGTGAAGGCAGAGGGGGAACAAAAATTACGTAGTAAGTGGTTTAACCCCAACATTTAAACACTTTTTTCCAATTATCTAGTTTTTAATAGCAACCCCCTACTTAGTTAACATCTTTGGAGAAAATCTTTTTAAAATGAATATTTTCTGCTTAATTTCATACTTTTTTCGGGTATAAAGAAAGGAAAACTAAAAATTTTATTACACAGATTTGGGTATATGATCTTCCTTCTTTCACATGTATAATCGTAAATTCAAGAAAGATACAAGTTGTCATCGAGCATGTAAGTACTTTTTGAATTTATTTGTGAAATTTTGGAGAAATATACTTCTTAGGAAGACCTTCGAAATGATCCATAAATAGCATGATACCCCTCAATTCAAATTTTTCTTCTTTTTTTCCTTTCCAAGTTTGATCAGTGAAGGGTTGCTAAATTTTTAATTTAAAAATTGGGGTTGGTGGAGCTTTTAGGAGTTGGACTTACGAGGTCATGATAATTCCCCCTTAGACAGAGAACAATAAACATAATATTATTAGGTATATCAGGATTTTGAAAATATAGGAGTAAACTCCCCAAAAAATCAATTTCCAAAATCATTTACAAATTATAAAAGATACAGAGCTTAGTGAAGTGAGCCGGAAAAACTCGGGAAAACAGATTGCTATAGCGCATTCGATTGACCATGGTTTGACCACGTCCAGAAAAAAAGATACATATGATTTTTTTTAATTTCTCATCCGGCTAGCTTCACAATTCTTCAATTTCTCTTTGAAGCTAAATGGTTCGTTTGCGAGGTTCGAAACACTCCCGTGAAGTTGGCCCCCGAATTACATGAAACCACTACATTTTTCCGAGTTCTGAGTAGAACTATAAGTTCTAGATTCTACAATTCTGAATATAAATTTTAAATAGTTACGTGGAACAAAGCCCTTTTAAGCCCAAAGCAAAAATTCGTTTTGGGGACTCTTTTTACACGGGACCCCCACTTTTCTCGGAAAATGAGTTCTGATGTGATAAGTACATAGCAAAACTTGGAGTTCTAGAATTCCTTTATATTTTCGCAAATGATGCTGCGAACTTTTTTTGCAAAATTTTGAAAACTGAAAGGCGACAATGAGTTTTGATTAGAGTTCTAGGTAACTCCCGAAGAGTTATAATGAAAAAAACCGAGTGAGCATGTTTCAACTCCCGAAAACAAACCGTTTAGCTTCCACAGAGAATTGTAGAATTGTGAAGTTAGCCCGAACGGAAATTTAAAAAAATCATATCTTTTTTCTGGACGTGGTCAAACCAAATTTTGGGTGGTCAAACGATGGTCAATCGAATGCGCAATAGCAATTCGTTTTTCCACAGTTTTTCCGGCTCACTTCACGAAGCTAGGATACAACCATGGATACAGCCACTTTGTTTGTTTTAAAGACCAAGAAAATCGAAGCGAAAACAGAAAATTCAAAATTCTCCATTAAAATCGAATAACGACACATTGAGTCGTTGGGAACCCAGAATTAGAAATTTTGAAAATGAAAAAGTACCAAAAATATTATGAGCCAGTTCCACCAATAATTATTATACATAATAAAAAAATTGTAGTCTATTAAGAAAACTTATGATTCCCAAATTCATGAATTTTTATATTTTTTTCCAAATACAACAGTCCCTGCGATGCCGGATTAGATTAAGAAAAAATCCAATTATACAGGGTGAGTCTGTGTTAAACCACGATACGCAAACCATAGATAGGAAATTTGTACTTGCTGAAATTTATACATATCAACATGTACTCAAAAATGCTTTCTATGAACACTACTACACCGTTGAAGGCTTTACCAAAAATTTTGAATATAAAAATGGTGATAAAAAAAGTTTCGACAACAGGCTTTAGTAGGAAAAAAAGAGAAAACTGGAAAAATAGAAACGAGAATAGAGAATAGAAAAAAAAGCACCCAATTTTGCAAAAAAATCCAAGAATTTCTCAAAATTGCCGCCAATTGTGGCATTTTATTTCATAGAATTTGTCTGCGATATTTGGGAAATTAAAAATTAGAAACTTTAGAAAAAAGGATTTCCTAGGATTAGCGTCTTTCCTTTAATAAACCTTATTGTTTCAGGATTTTTTGTAAGTATACAAAAAAATTAAAAATTTAAAACAGTGGGAAATGCACGGGGATCTCGGGCACTGTGGGAGATACAAGGCCGGTTAAATGGGGGAAAACTTGGCCAACCGGAATGACAACGTAAACGCAAAAAGAGATTTCAAAATTTATTTTTTATTCTAGAATTACTTTGAAAAAAAAAACTAAATTTTCAATTATCGTTTTTCTTATTTTAATGACGTTATTATTGAAGATTTTGAAAAACTGAAACCACATTTTCATTGCAGTTTTTAACCAGCTTCCGCGATGTAAGTTTTTTTTAACTGACGATTCATATTTTCAGGACCGGACTGAAATTATAGATTTTTTATAATAAGAGTATGTATCTTAAAAAGATACAGACCTGGATTTTTTATACCAAAAAAGAGCAAATATATTCTGTATTTTTAATTCTGAATTTAATAATCTGCCATATACAGTGGTTTAAACGCGATCTATTGGCATGATCAGTTTAATTTCGCCTCAATATAGATCTGTGCTCTTTTTTTTGTTAAAAAAGAGGGAGCATCTCAACTGTGTAGGTGCGACATAGTCGCTCCACTCTAATAATTTGGCTTCGAGAACGAACTCATACAGCAATAGACACATTCGTAGAGAAATAAATAGTGTTATAAAGGAATAAAAACAACCAAGCCGAGCTGGGATTCGAACCACAAACGGTGGCAGCGTCGACGGTTTCAGTGAGCGACCTACAGCATCCACATTTTTTCGAAATCTTCAATAATAACGTCAATAAATAAG
Source organism: Malachius bipustulatus (assembly GCA_910589415.1). Classification (NCBI taxonomy): domain Eukaryota; kingdom Metazoa; phylum Arthropoda; class Insecta; order Coleoptera; family Melyridae; genus Malachius; species Malachius bipustulatus. Next base: position 10,163,666 of record OU342631.1, on the reverse strand, counting down.
AAAAATTAAAATTGATAATTTTTTTTTTTTCAAAATAATTCGAAAATCAAAAATTGAAATCTCTTTCTCTCATTGCCTTGCCCTTCCGGTTGTGTCTAATTATGTGTCCAATAGTTTATAATATAACGCTGTCATTTAATTTTTTAATGGCTGTATAAAAGTATCTATGGGGCTAGAAAGTCATTTATAATTTTTTTTTTTATAAAATAACAAATTTTATATTGGTGGCATGGTGACACTGGCACAACCTTAGATAAGGAAAGAGAGTTCCTTGTCTAAGGGCACAACATATACAGATTTATTAGGAAGTCTGGCAACTATGCAGGATGAAGATTAGAAATGACACTAAACGTTAAAAAGTATACGTCAATATAATCATTTTATTCGAGAGAAGAGTTTGTAAAAAAATTATATGAATCCACACAGCAGTGATGCGCCGTATGTGTTCCCTCTATTCTTTACGCGATTCTTTACAGGTATAGAAGGTAAAGAATGTAAACAAACAATAAACAATGCAAAGTTATGCTAGTGCAGTTATTACTAATTATTAATAAATAACGTATGCCTCATTTTTTATTAATTGAATGAGGATTATTATTATTCCTATATGTTATTTATTATCCTATAATATGTTATCCTATATGTTAGTTTATTTATTTTGAACATTATTGTAATTATCTGGGAGTCTGGACTAGAATTAATGTTAGGTTGAGTAAGGAACGAAAAACGCAGTTTTTTTTAATAAACTCGGTTCATTTTTTAAAAGATAATACTCAATACATGTAGGTAATAGTTTTTGTATGAACAAGTTGAAAAAACTCGTTCGTTTGAACGGAAAAACTGGCAATTTAATCGATGTTCCAGAATACAATAGGCTGTAATAATTTTTTTTGTAACGTTAAATTTTCGATGAAGTAAGTGATGTAGGCTTATTAAGGCCGCAACATCCAAATTATAAAAAATTCATGTCCGTTTGTGTTTCTTAAAATTGCACACCACTGTCTTTATAGTAAAAAGAATGAAGGTAGAATCCTGTCAATGCATATACAAGGTGTTTCTAAATGGAGTACCATAAATTGGAGGACTTGTAGATAAAGTTAAAAAAATACGAAAATGTAGGAAATTTTTTTTTCGAAAAGGCTTTATTGATGAGATACAGGGTGTTAAAGAGTCGACCGACAGACCACTCTTTTGTTAATATTTGTTGAAACAATAACCCAACTGAGACAATTTTTTGTGTGTAACAACAAGTTATAAAGAGCAATAGTCAGACAAATTTTCGGTTTATTTCAATAAGCCAGTGGCGTAGAAACAGGGGTCGTTTGACACTTTTCACTCTTTAAAAAAGTAAGGGCTAGGTTTTTTGATGTCTTATTACTTTTTTCTGAATCAACGGTCTTTTTACAATAAAAAAGCCATACTTGTTTAATTTGCCCAGAGGCGTCCGTTTTTGAGATATTTGCAATTTTGTGTCAAAAAAAAAAAAAAAATGCATTTGAACGATTATCAAATCAACCAAAAATAATGTTTTCGTTGGAGCAGCGTTTAAATGCATGTGTACGTGCAATAACGGAGGACACTTCGAGCAATATTAGATAATCATTAGGTAATTTTATGTTAGGTATGTTTTGTTCAATTACTTATGTTTTGTTATGTGTTGAATAGTTTTCTTGACAATAAATATTATTTAATTTTCACTTCGGATATGAAATGTCAAACTGACAAGTAAGTCCAAAAATTAGTTTATTTTAATTTCAAAGCTACCTTCACAATTTTAATAAATGAAATTTTTTTATTGCAAAAAAAAACAATTGCAAATATCTCAAAAACGGACGCCTCTGGGCAAATTAAACAAGTATGGCTTTTTTATTGTAAAAAGACCGTTGATTCAGAAAAAAGTAATAAGACATCAAAAAACCTAGCCCTTACTTTTTTAAAGAGTGAAAAGTGTCAAACGACCCGAAATAAACCGAAAATTTGTCTGACTATTGCTCTTTATAACTTGTTGTTACACACAAAAAATTGTCTCAGTTGGGTTATTGTTTCAACAAATATTAACAAAAGAGTGGTCTGTCGGTCGACTCTTTAACACCCTGTATCTCATCAATAAAGCCTTTTCGAAAAAAAAATTTCCTACATTTTCGTATTTTTTTAACTTTATCTACAAGTCCTCCAATTTATGGTACTCCATTTAGAAACACCTTGATATTTTACGCCATTGTTTTTCTGTGTTCAAGTCTAGGATTTAAATTTCAAAATTCCAGTGGAAATTTCAGATGAAACCATAAATGGGTAGCCTCAAAAACTACCGTTTTTGAATTAGGTAACTGGATATAGTAAACTGGAGCTCAGAATTGTATACACTTATTCCTGAGTTTTGACTTCTGTCAACCATCCTAATCTATTGTGTAGGGTGATGGGAGTCCATAAACATTAACAATAATTAATAACATGAACAATTATTATTATCAAAACAAACATAAAATATAACCCTGTTTCTATAGTTTACATTCTTTACCTATTCTTTACGTCAAACGTAGAGAATGAATGCACATCACTGCCAAGAATCGAGGTCGAATCCGAGCGCAACAATTCTGATCCGAATCCGATTCATCCCATTATTAACCGATTAACCAACCGAATCCGAATCGTTTGGCAAGTTCGCATAATAATTGTTGATTGGTGGTTTGGCCTAGAAACAATAATCACCACAACAACAAAACTGCCCAGACAGAGATGGAGATATACTATTACGAGAAGCGAAATGTTTACATGGTACCGGTACGTCACTGATTACATCAACCTGTCAGATGTTGGAGGTTTACGTTATGTTTGTTGTTATTAAACAATTTATTATTTATATTTACAAAGCGTTGTCTGATTCTACGAAATTCCCCATAATTAATTTTATTATTTCTTGCTCGAAACATGTAATATGCGATTATGAGAATCACCAAATACATTTTAGTTAAAATATTACCTTTGCCTAGTAAAGATCTCAGGTCTAAAGGTTGACACTAAAATCACTGGCACTGGACACACGCGGAAAACACCTCGACGACCACGAAATACGCTCAGGCTAAAGCGCGGCGCTACGAAAACCTCGACCTCTCGACGAGAACTGAAATTACGAACGACAAAACCGAAATACGACACGAAATATGTTCAGTTAATAGAACATTTTTATGCGTGATAGCGGAACCTTGAACGAAAATTGAGGAAAATGAATACGATTTATCTGATTGTCTGTCCCCTGTCCCTAATCAACCCTCTTATCAAATCGCTATCAGTTAAGTTCTGGCGAGAAACTGAGATAAAAATGAGGGGAAAAAATAGATGGTATTGCCAGGTAGAAAGTTTCATCAATCGATGTTATTATTCTTTGAGTGACCTCGGCCTTAACGATATAAATAGAACGGAATGAATCATCTGAACGGAATTGAAGGATGCTATTATAATTGAGATTACATCCCAATTTAATTCGATTGGGCTATTCAATACCCACCCACCTACCTAAAATTACCCTATTACTGTTCCTAATGGAGAGTATGAACCTGGACCAAGAATTCATAAACCTTTTTTGTCAATCATTATACAGGGCTATGAAATTTTCATGGGGCCAGTATTGGGGGTAGAAATACAGACTCGATTAAATTGAAAAAAAGTTGTGCTTTTTAGAAGACATTCTCCATAGGTATATATTCAGATTTTTTTTTCGTTAATGACCCTAATAACAGCTACAATTCTAAAATTTTGAATTTAGCTAGCCCATTCCACATACAGGGTGAGTCCCTTAAGATGGAAAGCTCGATTACACCTACACCCTTAAAGATATCGAAATGAACCAAATAGTGCTCTAAATGGGAGGGTAAAGTGCAGTTTGTAAAATTATTTTTATTTACACAGGCGGTGGCCCAATATCGCTGTACGCCATACAACAGCTTTATTTTAAATAGGACATCGCTCTAGATACATCTTCAGATTACTTGAGATAAGTCAAAGAGAATGGTTTGTAAACTTGAAGTTTGTAATGAGCAATTTATGAATTATAAACAAATGGAATTCACGATTTTCCATTTTCAAAGCAGCTTATTTTAAAAGCAGCTCAAGATTTTCTTGAAATTTCAGGGAAAAAATACCTAACCGGACCAAAGATCTGACTTAGTGGAGGGGAGCTAGTGGACGGGAACTCAGGTCCCTATACTACAAATTAACCCAATATTGACATGTAGGTGCTGACTATATGTCAAAAAACTTTATGATCAATCTATGAAACAAAAAAAAACCAAGGCAATCTAGATTTGGCATGGAAAATTTGGTTTTTCTTTTTCTTATGAGCGTCATACTGGAATTTTTCGTCGTTCAATAGATAAAAAAAGCAAATAATTGATGTAAATTTTGGGAAAACCTAAAAAAAAAATTCGAAAGGGCGCTTTCGAACGGGTTTTTCGAACTTATGTCTCGAAAAAGGGGGAGCATTTACAAAGTTAATTTTATCTTGAGTGGCATTTTATTTTAATACATTTGTATAATTTGTTTGATATTTTGATTTTTTTTCAATTTGAATTTTTTTATTTTGGCAATTTAAAAAAAAATCAAAAGTGTGATACATCAATTGCTTGCATTTTTTCACTACTGAACACTACTATCGCCATGATAAATTGAGATTGCCTTGATTTTTTTTGACATAATCAGTAAATGTCAACTATATGGAATGGGCGGCAATGGTTTAATTGAAAATTTAAAAACTGTTTTAAATTTGTTGTGTAATTAAACGGTTAGTTTTATTGTAATAAATAGTTATTATCAAATTTATAGAGCATGCGATTTCCGACAAAAAAAGTTTCTCACATTATTTCTGCTGCAAACGATCGTTCACATGTTTTTGTGAGTTTTCGCATTTCGACAACAGTTTTTTTGACAATAAAATTTTTTCACATTTTTTAGCAGTTCAACACACGCGACTTTATCATTAAGTACATTAGGTGAGTAACACAAAAAAAAATTAACAATCCTTTATAATAATACTTAAAATTACACCATTAATAGGTGGAAGGTGTAAGGTGTAGGTGAGAAATGTTGCAGGTGCCCATTATTTATTTAACACCACGTTTAAAATTTTAGGAATCGTTAGATGTTTATTAGATGTCAACCGTTAAAAAAATAGTTTAAATATTTAGGGATTTATTTTCATCCGATATCAAGTTTGTTCTGCCTAGCTGGCTTAGATTCTTGGATTACAGATTATCCTCAGAAAACACCGAGGAAAACACTAATAATTTAGAATTCGCGTTTTTTTGTATCGTTAAAAAAACTGGCATCACGCAATAATGATGAAGTCAATATTGTGTTTTTCTTTTTCTATCTCTTTTATCTCGGAAAATATCATTGTTCCACGACTCTGTAATAACAGCTGAGGACTGCGGTTTAGAGTTTTAGTTATAAATGCCAGTATCATTTATTATGCCAATTATGTCCCATATGTCCCATTCGATTTGGTGAAATAAAATCATTATCTTATCTACTGCAATTATTGTTGTAAAAGAGTTTTTCGCGCCACCATCCCCATATCAGTAATAATTATTATCTAGTCCATCAATTCCATGCAGATGTTCTGTTGACAAAAGTATCAGATTACGACGTTATTTAAGGCCTTTCAGGCTGTTACCATATTGTATAATTAGATCAGTTTTAGATTTATTTATTTATTTATTATTCATTAATTAGATTCAGCAGGTAAACAATAAAAAATATAGTTTAAGAAAATTTGAGAAATCAATAATTACAAAAAATGCATAACAACGATCTGGCTAAATAGCTTGGTAAAAGTTGAAGGCCTTAAACTCTAAAGAAGAAGAATAAGAGAACGACAAAATGACAAGCCTATAAGTTTTATCGAGAATTTTCGTCGACTATCTACCACGATAATATGATTGTTGGTATGATTTTGATACTTTTTGGAAGCTCTTTGAAATCAGTGTGATATTGTTATAAGATTAAAATTGTAATTTTTAAATCATATTATACACAGTGGAAGAACAATCTGGAAACGCCTAATTTTTCTGTCAAACTCGGGGGTGATCAGATATAATTAAATACAGGGTGTCGCTGAAATGTACCACGCAGTGATGTGCCTTTATGTCTAAAGAATTCATTATGTTTCGGATAAGTCGAAAATGGCTTAGCTGAGAAGCTTCAAGATTTTATCGCCTACTACAAATTGTTAAAACCAATGAAGATCATATTTTTAGAAACATTGACATACGACATTGACATAAGTTTCTGATTTTGATGACACGTCTTTTTTAATGTCCTTTAAACTTTTTGGCCTTTTATAAAAGTTTCATATCTTGCATTGTTTCCCACGTAATTATTTTTTTTTATGGACGTATTATATAGGACTACTGAAAACGTATTTTTGTAAAATTCTATTTTTAATGTAAATAATCATTCCAACAACAATAACGTTCCACCACAGTTTCTTGGGTTAAAAATATGCCAATTTAACCGAAATTATTCATGTCTAAAATTTCCCTTTTTCAAGATATATGCCCTTTGAACTGAATACCTACACATTTTCCAAAATAAGTTAAGAATTAATTAAATGAGAAACTTTCGTTTCTCCGCTTAGCTTACTACGATTATTCTCAAGATCGATTAATGTGAATAAAGTCGTTTCTGTGAAATAAAAAGTTTTTTTTTTTAATCAAAATAAGATTTCAACAAATTACGTTTTTGTGGCGGAAGTCCATCAATAAATTTATTTATCGGAAAACCATGCAAGATACAAAACTTTTATAAGAGGCCAAAAAGTTTGGCAATACTTACGTTTTTGGATAAGAAATACAGAATCTATCAGTGGCGCGTATGGATAAAAAAGTTCCAGGGTAAAAAGTGAGATATGACATCAAAAAAAAGAACACCCTATATGTCAATGTTTACATGACTATATGCCAGTTTACTGCTCTTATACTTAACAATAGTAGTAGGCGGTGAAGTTTGAAGTTCCTCAGTTAATCCATTTTTGACTTATTCTGGAAAACGTATATTTGGTTGACCCCCTGCTTTTAAGGGCTGAAAAGGATCGATTTTTGGGCATAATTAATTTTGGTTGAATCGTCATATTTTTTACTCGGGAATCTGTGGTAGAGCGTTGGTGGTACCTTTTAGCGACACCCTGTATACAAAACTTGGGATTAGCTATTTTAGTATATGAACATTTCAAATCTTGTGTGAGCAATGTTGCCAAATTGTACGTTTTTCTTATATTATTAAGTCACTATGGTTTTTTTTTAAATATAACCAAACCTGGGGTTTTCCATAGAGTGAAAAACAAAATGGTGAAATTGCGATTTTTATGGCAACAAAAATTTCTTTACAAGTTGATCTTTAGAATTTTTCTTATAAGCGCAAGCTGTACCTATCGTAAATTAATTTATTTTTCGTCAATTAATTGATGACCAGAATTTTTTCTCTAATGGCACATAGCTGCACTGGCTGCACAAACAGAGCGCATTAACGGCACAATTTGAATTTTTTTAAATGAAAAATCCAAAATGGGCAGTGATAACTCTTATACACATGAAGATTGCTTATTCGATCTCTTCTCTGTACGATTCGTCAATAATAATAATCCTATAATTAATTTTATGGAGATTCATCAATGAAGTTTATAAGGAAACTAACTATTCATCACATTTGTGACAATAATGTCATTTTGAGAGAAAAAAACAATTTAGTCGTTACTCATAATAATAATTATTATGCCAAGTAAAGACATTTTAAGAGCAGCTCAGACAAACATTTTCAAAATATTTCCCTCTCGTGACTGATAAAAAGAGACTTATGAGTCCCTTTTTGAGTTTATATTGTTCTCTAAATGAGGCTCTTGGTAAAAAAATATATCCTGAAAGAACTGTGTACCTAAAAGTATTAAGTAAACAAAAAGCTCCCACATTTCAGAGACCACAATAATAGAGAGAAAAATGTAAATAATTTGTTATTAAGACGTTATCAAACATAATTTGTTTTAAACTTAGTTTGCAATAATAAAAATTTTAATCATTAAATTAAATAATGAGAGTTAATTCTTTTAAAATGTCATCAAAGAGAGAAGTGACCCTATTTTTTATCTCATTCATTAGGTCACCGGTAACATTGTTACTCAACATTTTTGGGATTAACCAGCTCGATAATAATACAATAATATCCACGCAATATGCGATAAGTATATGAAAAATCAATAAGTATCAACAAATTCTTATTAATTAAATTTTTAGTCCAATAAAATAAGTAGTATTATCCTCACTTATTAGCATGGAAACATCTTCTTTGACCTTTTCTAATCCCCCCTCTTAGACGAGTCTTTACATTATAATAGAGAACGGAAAATTTACGAACTATCTTATTATTGATCTGTTTACTTCATAGAAAATAGACGACTGAAATGAGCATGTGCTATTATAGTTCAACCTTCTCCACAATATTAAACTTATTCCTATTAAAATCAAAATTGATCTCCTAACGACGAGTATTATGAAATTATTCAGTTATTTTAATTAAAAACACAAATTAAACTATTTGATTTAATTATTGATAATTTAACTTTATTAAAATTGAAAATAATTGAAATAAATCTACTTTTTGCTGCTGTACTGAACACATTTGACAAAATATATGTACAGGACAGGGTGTTCCAGTTTCCTTTATGAAGTTTTGCTCCAAATCGTTTTATTTTCGAGATACAGGGAGTTAAACTTGAAAGAAATTTTTTTTATTGAATATCTTCTAAACTATTGAAGCTATTTTTCCCAAATTTGGCGTGGGTTAATAATGATGGAGGGGTAAAACTTTGCACTTTTGTTTTCAGACCAAACCAGTGGTGTAGTTATAAGAATTTTTTATTCTAAGCCCCCAAACTTCAACGCCGCTGGAGAAAATCAATTTTTTGAACTTATTTTGAAAGTTTATGTTATTTGAAAAAAAGATACTCTTGAGAAATATCTCCGAGGGGCTTAGTTATTGAGTAATTTTTTTTTATAATTGAGATTACATCATAAACTGGAAAATTTATTTTCAATTTTTATATTTTACAATTTTTGTTAAGAAAACGATGATGCTCTGGTTTAAAAAAATGGAAATTTATTGTGAATACTTATTATCATTTTTCATAAAATAGATCAAAATATCTCAAAAATAGTAAGCCTTCCAGAGACCTTTATTAAGAGTAACTTTTTTTCTATATTAGAGTAACTATTAGTAGCAGAAGTTTGGCAATTGCAAATGAAAAAGAACTCCCATAACGCCACTGGTTTCGTCTGGAAAGTTTATTGTACTTCAAATAAGTTATACCCGTCCATTAATATTTCCCTAATTTGTTTGAACCACCAAATTTGAGAAAAATATCTTCAATAGTTTCGAAGATGTTCAATAGAATTGATTTTTTCTTCCAAGTTGAATATCTCAAAACCTCTGCTGTATCTCAAAAATAAAACGTTTTGGAATAATTTTTTTAGAAACAACCACGATCCTTCTTATGTGTTCTTTCCTTTGTTCTTTCCTTCACCGGAGTTATGAATATACAAACTGAAACACCCTGTATCATTAAAAAAAAATCAATTTTGTTGCCTAAACAGTGATGATGCTTATCTTCTCTCCCTCTTTAAATTCTCGAATGAGATAAGTACAATAATTATTTACTACTTTTTGAAGCATACTTGTTGTCAAATGTCAAAGATGGCATTGCAGACGTTACTATAAACTATTATTGCCCGTATTCACAAACGATAATTTCCTAAATAATTACGTAATCAATTATCCCCATCTCATTCTATTGCGAAAAAACTGCATATCTCCATCTCACTCATTTAATTAATTACGTAATTATTTAGGAAATTATCGTTTGTGAATACGGGCATATATGTAGAATAAAATAGACTGTCAAAATTAAAAAAAACACACGACCCTCCATTCGTTCTAAATTTTTTGATTTGATACTCCCATTGAAAAATTATTGAATCCAGTGGCGGAGATCTGGGTGTGCCGTTCCTTTTCTATTAAATAATTTCTACGCCTCTGATTTCAATGCAAGTTTGGTATTTCTGTATGCAAGTTTCTTATAATGAAACACCCTTCAATAACGAACACAAAAATGATTATTTTTTTCTAGGAATACTCATTATCAATGATTTTTATCAAGCAAAAATGTCATATTTGCATTAAAGTCATCAGTGACGTGGAAATTATTTAAAAAAGAAGATAACGACATACCTACCCAGACCTCCACCTCTGAATTGAATAATTTTTCTCTGGCAGCATCAAATCACGTACTTCAGTAACATTACCGCAGCTACTGTGAAAAATTTTGAGAAATTCCATTGAGCTAATTTTGAGATATTAAAAAGATATATTTCTTTCAGAAAACTCAACTCGAAAACGTATCTCAAGAACTAAGAACTTTTTGATGAGTATACCTATTGCATAAAAGTTTCTCCCTTAAAAAATGCTGAAGTTACGCCAGTGGCGGCTCGTGGATTCAAAAATTAGTAAAGTGAAGATTCTACATCTACACAACACAAGACACAAGACTCAAGCTCGAAAATTTGATTTTTTCAAAGTTAGTTAGCTCGATTTTATTTTTTTACCTAAGCCCAGCTAGACAAAGTCTGGTCAGCTCGAAAATTCGATTTTTGCAAAATCCGGTTAGCTCAATTTTTGTGTTTTTTTTTATTTGTAATGTTCAGTTTGACATGATCCTGTCAGTTCGAAAATGACATTTTTTCAAAGTCCGGTCGGCTCTAAAATTCTATTTTTCAACGTCTGGTTAGTTCGATTTTTTTTGTTCGCAAAGTCATGAAATTCGACCGTTTCTGTTGAGTCTGTCAAACCGGACATTGCAAAAAAATGAGCTGACCTGGCTTTGTTAAAAAAAAATCTTGTCAAACCAGATCGTACAAAAAAACAACTAAAACAAAAAAAAAAAACAGACTTCACGCTTCATTTTAAAATTTTCTTTAAAAAAAATAATGATTACTATAAAAAAAATTAGAAAAAATTAGAACGAGATTCTTCCTATTTAAAAGTGGGTGCGTTTTTTATTTAGAAACACAATTAGTGGCACTTCACTCACGGCAAATGAAAAACCGTCACTGAGTTACTCTACTATAACCTGGGACACCTGTAGATAGAACATTTGAACAAAAACTCAATTCAAGAGCTTGAATGTTACTATACTATTTGGAGTAATTGTCATCTTTCAAACCTCAAATATAACCGGATTCTCATTCGAGTCAGAATTTAAGGGGGGGGGGGGGGGGGGGGACTAGTTAAGTCCTCACCGCATTAGCTTTGGGTATTGACAACTGACACTACGATTTAACTATACATTTATACAGTGTGGAACGCACTTATGGAATTCAGAGAATAAACGTTTTTGAAAAAAAAGCTCACACACCTCAACTTCAAATTTTTATTTGGCATTTTTCAAGCCTCAATTTGAATTTTTACCCCCACCGTTCTCGCCCCCACCATTGTGGTCATATATTTTATAAATAGGACACCCTGTATATTTTTGTATTTTCCTATTTCCTGAGAAAATCCAGTAAGAACGGTTTTTACAGTTACAGTTTAAATTGAGTAGGTTACCAGTTATAAATAAACAAAAGAAAATCGCAGTTTTTCAAAAACTATTCTTACTTGATTTTCTCCGACAATGTGAAAATATAAAAATATACAGGGTGTCCTATTAAAAAAAAATATGACCACAATGGTGGGGGTGGTAAACATTCAAATTGAGGCTTGAAAAATGAAGCTTTAAAACAAAATTCTCTGAATAATGAAATTTATTCCATTTCCACACTGTATGTGTGATAAACATTTATTACCCACGATGGGCTTACAAAGTTACTAGTTTAACAGACATTTCTTATTAAAAACAAAAACTGGTTGAACCACTTTTATTATTATAAGGTTAAATTAATGGATAGGTAAACATTAAAAGACTCAAGACTCGTTGAAAAAATAAATACCTACACGTCATTAATTTCTTATAATCTAATTTTTGGAAGAGGTTTAATTTTTCTAAAATTTTCTGCAGCCATATCTTTTAATCTGGTAAGAAGTCGCGAGATAAACTCCAAATAACCGGTATACATATAAAAAATTCAACCATGATGAAGTTTACATAACCTATTGCAGATAAAAACTACAGAGGTCATTAGAAATCAAATAATATATCAAATAATAATAATCGTGACATGAATATTTTGAATTGAATGAAAAAATGTATTGGTATGCTTATGGTAACCTGAAGCAAAACAAGAAATTTTTAGGTAATGATTGGGATTTCCCCTCGGATTTACCTCATACCAAGGTAGATGATGCATTTGTCAACTGTAATTTTAGATCACTTTATTACGTATCAAAAAAGTGCATCTATGAATATAATTCTAGCTATAATTGCACAATTAGGATGAATATTATTTAAAATATGCGCTGCAAGTCTTTGTTTTTTCAAGCAGTTAAAACCCACTTAATTTATTAAAACTGCCTACCTACTTCAAATTGCAATAAGTACATATTACGAGGTCTCATTTATAACAATAATTTTCAGTAAGTAATCATTTAATTCGCTTTTCCTCTTTCACTTGGAAATGTGTTGTATATAATATAGTAGAACGAGCACGACATGATGACAGAACATTTTAGCCGATTCAGCTTAGCAAGCGCATTTTGAATCCATCAAATCGAAACTAATTATTTTTTTAAACTATTGCGGCAACAAAACAATTATTATTATTATTACTAATAATAACACTAACGACTTTAAAATCACCTTGATTTCAGCTATTATTATTATTACCTACCTACATAGATTTAATAATAAAATAAAGATGGGAAATAAAGAAACTTACTCATGTTTGTTGAGGTGGTTCTTTCTTGTTGTTGTTCAGGTCCAATATTAGTGGTCGGTAGCAGTTAATCGGTTGATGCCAACACTAAGAATGATGATAATCACCTTGGTAGTCTTCATTATATATGCCTAATCGCAGTAGTTGTTATCAACGGTGCTCAATGGAAAACATGTTTTTAGTGTTGATCTTCTCCGCTGGCCGATTCCAGAGACAAAGAACGTCAAGCAAGAGTTCGCCAAGCTGAGAATTCCCGCAGTTTGATTCTAGGTACTGGAAATATTTAATACCGTAATGTTGTATTTTTTCAAACGAAATTATCGCTGCGATTAGGTAATTATTTTTTGTTTAAAGCGAAAATCCATAGTTCCTGTATCTGTACCCATTCTATGTCCTAATTAAGATGAAATTTGAGTCCTTTACGTTCCGCATTAAATAATTGTTCAATCTCTGCTGTTTTTAATAACCAAAATTCGAGTGGCAATGATAAACACGAAGAGGAACAAAAAAACTACTTACACGCTGTTGAACAATTGAATTGGACGCTTATTTTTATTTTTTCTACACAAAAATTAGGATATTTAACATCAAAAATACGGAAAACTTATAAAAGCTCCAAAAGTGGCGAAGTTTTGAGAATTTACAAATTCCGATTTCGTTAAACCAAACAGAGAGAATTTCTCCAACTGTTTTTTTTTTCGAAGAGGAACAAACTCGAAGAGGAACAAAAAACTACTTACACGCTGCTGAACAATTGAATTAGATGCTTCTTTTTATTTTTTCTACACAACAATAAGAAAATTTAAATAAAATTACCGAAATCTTATAAAAGCTCGAAAAGTGGCGAAGTTTTGAGAATTTACAAATTCTGATTTCGTTAAACCAAACAAAGAGAATTTTTCCAATTGTTTTTTTTCTTTTGATTAGGCTGCATTAACCACTGAGGGTTATTAGCGGCAGCCAGATCAATAGCCTTATATCAGGTTATAGAAGCCGACCTCTTTGAAGAAGCCGACTATTTTGTAGGGTAGCGTGAGAGAAAAATAACTGTGTGGCCCTCAATTTTGAAAAGATACTGACACTTCGAAATAGAGAAATTCAATTGGGGGCCAGATTATTCTACACCATTGTGAAACTCTCTCCCCACTTTAGTTTAAATCGACTAAGCCTCTGCTTTCCAGAATTTCAATAAAAATAATTGAAAATATTTTATTTAAAAAACGTGAACTACGAAAACACTTTTCACTTCAATTATTTCGCATTAATTGCAGACAACTCGAGACTCGTAAATCAGATATTTCAGATCTTCAACATCAGATGTTGATTTCGCTCTTTCTACTATAAAAGTTCTTCCGGAATCAAAGGAAACTTTACTTACCGTTGGAGTTGTTGGGAGTACGTTCTTTAGTAACTCCCTTATTAAATCGACCAAAACCAAGATTATAGTTGATTGTACAGCCTAAAGTTGATTGTTAGTTGTTTTTATTTTACTTGTAAAAGACAAAACGAATGAAGTGAGGTAGCATTACTGGAACGAAGATATGCGGATCTTGAGAAATTTAAGTCACGGCGTTCGGTATTGAGGTAGGTTCTGTCCGGAAATCTAATAAGGCCATTAAAGAGAATTATTTGCCGGAAACTCTATTATTTAATCACGCTTTGTGGCAAAATTACTCACTGTCCGTGGAGAGAATCAACAAATGGCCAGGCAGTTAAATGTCGTTAGGTTTAAACGTAGTTTCTTGAAAATGACCAGAAACACTCGTTGTTTTTGGATTCAAAAATCTAATTACGTTAAGATAAAATGTTAGAAGCACTTCTACTTCTTTCTCTCAAAAGACGCTTTCTTCCAGATGAGCATCGTAAGTCACGCGTTCTCCTGGACCAATCCTGAGGACTTATCGTCGATATCGCCAAATAAGAAGTTCCACGTCAACCTCTGGGTTCCACGTAGACATTTCTCGTGCACGCGGTGCACCTCTCAGGTGTTGCCCATTTTACACCGAGCCGAGGGTCCGTGAATTTACACGCGATGTTTTTAGGAAGAAGGTCGCTAGGAATTTTAGCTCGAGAAAACAAATCTATTTTCGGTGTAAGGTACGCGGAAATGAACTTTAACGCCATAAATACGTTACAAGGTTGTTGATGAAACAAGAGTCTGAGGAGGATATCACTAGCACTAGCACTAGAGGCAACAATGTGGTGTTTGGAGCGAATTGCTTGAAAAGTGGGACATGAGAAAATGATGTGGGGGATGGTAACTGGTGACTCTTGTAGTGCAGGAGGAGTAGATAGGGAGAGGTTGTCTGGAGAGAAGGACTGCGTTGGTTAGTTTGGTGTGTCCTAGTTGACTCTATCGAGTTTGGCCTGGTGTCTATTGGATGGGAGGGCTAGACAACCAGTGACGAATGGTTTTAGTGTTTCTGATAGCCAAATTTCTAACCAAAAAAAGATCTGGGTAACGTTAATTGTCTCCCAATATGAAATTTTGACTCATCTGTACGCAAACAGTTGCGCCAATCATTGAGAGTCCACGGTAGGTGATCATTCGCCATTCCCCCAAAAGCCTTATTCGAGCTGCCCGATGCTGCCATTGTCCCTAGTCAAAGGTGAGCAGGACTTCAGGTATTCAAATTTTTCTAGTGCTACCTTCTTGAAACAGTTTTTTTCCGAAATCGCACCTCGTATTGCCCTTCCCTTCACTTCGAAAGGTGGATTTCATTTGAGAAACAGTTGGATGTCGGATATCTTCTAGCGACCAAAATCGTATGAATCGATCGTTGCAAGGGTTGTTATTCTTTCTCGACCTACACCAAGACAAAAATACCTGAACCAGATTCTCTAATTAATCTGTTTATGACGTGACTAGCCACCCTTTGGGATACTTGCTGCTTATTAGCTACTTCCTGGTGGGCCAAATTACCAATTTCAATCCAAATGATTCGATTCAACTGTGCTCTGTCACCAAAATTCTTTGAGTTGGGTTATGTACCATGTTGAGAGTTTGTTTTTCGCATGTGGGAGGATGTTCTGCAGCCATTAGGTAGCCGTATGTCAATCAGGTGTATCTAATTCCAAGTCTTCTTATGTGATTTGGTCCTTTCTATTGAAGGGAAGAATGTTGATCAAGGTTTTATCTTGACAGGTTGATGTGACTATTTGTTTGAAGGTGTGTTTGAAATCTTCCATGAGATAGAATGGTAAAATTGTAAAATAAATATAAAATTTTGCGCGATATAGTCAAGACAATAATAATTGAGGTACGTACCTTTCAGTGTCGGCTCGTGGATTGCAAAGTCAGTGAAGTGTTAGATTCTCCACAGTTTTTTTTTTTTGCAATGTCCGATTAGGCAAAGTTGGGTCAGCTCGAAAATTCGATTCTTGCAAAGTCCGGTTAGCTCGATTTTTTATTTTGCAAAGTCCGGTCAGCTCGTTATTTTTGCCAGTTTGACAAGGTTCGAAAAGAAATACAAATTTTCGACCTGACCGGACTTTGTCAAAGAATACCAATCTTGAATAAAAAAAATTTAGGTGCGGTGTGACATTGCTCGAAAAAAGCTGAAGTGTTCGAGCTGACCTAGTTTAATAAAAAAAAATCAAGCTGGCAGGACCTTTCAAACCTGACGTTGCAAAAAAACAAAATAAAAATTCCGAAGTCACCGGATTTTGTCAAACCTGGATTGCAGAATAAATCTTTCGAGCTACCTTGTCAAAACGAACTTTGTCTTAAGAACAACTGACCTAACCTGTCAAAAAATCTTTTTTGGAGCTGATTGAACTTGAAACAAAATCTGAATTCTTCACATGAAAAGCCGCCACTGGTACCCTTGTCAGCGAGCGAATGGCATTCTTCGTGAATCTATTCTGTGAGTAAATGTCAATTATTTTCGTACTGAAGATGTAGAGGATATAGGGTCCGTGTATATTTCTGAAGGTGTATATTTCTACGTTCGGTCAAAGTGTGTTGAGTCGAAGGTAGTCTATCAACTCCTTGAAAGAAAGTTTGAAGAGTGAGGTATCCATTTTGGTTGCACAGATTTAATATATTGAAAGGTAAGCTTCTTGATACTAGGACTGGGAGGAGTGTTTGAGGAAAATTGGAGATCAATAGGTATTTTCTTGGACGGATGGAACTGAATCATGGTCTTGGTATCAGGTTCCTGGTAATTGTGTGTTGGTGTGGAAGCAGTTCTTCTCCTCCCCTCTTTCTAGCTGGGGCCTAGAAATCGCCATCAAAAAACGTACTCAACTGTAATAGTAGACATCAATAAAATGTCATTGTACTCATATTCCCAAGCTTTAATAAAGAAGCAATAACTCATTCACTGAATCTATGAATGAGGTTTATGAATTATTACTGAACAATGCTTGTAATATATTTTTAATTATACATATCACAAGATAGTTAATAATGCATTAGGTGCATTGTAGTAATAATTGCTTCTTAATTTAAATACTTACACAGTTTTTTTCATTTATATGCGTAATAGTGTGGTCGGAATTTACAAAACAGATCAGATCTGAAGTTGTCTAAATGGCAAAAAAAAAAATTTTGGTTCATTGTACCGAAACAAAGCAAGTTAGTAAGTATCTAAGTAAGAAGTGACCTTCCTTTTTTTAGTGTATTTTTTTAACAAAAAAATACACTATTGAGGACGACATCACTTTTCGAAAATCACCCAAACTCATCAAATGTCCACCGATCATGACCCCCAGATCACGAAAAAGTGGTTTTCCAAAATTCACCTGCCCACGATATATATATATATATATATATTTATATATATATATATTTATATATATATTTATTTATTTCTCCAAAATCACGATTTTTCGAGTTTCAAAACGCTCCTGTAGCTTTATCTTTCAAGATTAGTGAACGAAATTTTGGATTCTTATAAAGCTGAGGAATGACTTTGTATTTTCGTTGAAAAAGTTTCCAAAAGTCACGTTACTTCTACAGGGTGTCCTTTCAAAGTTCCCCAAATCCGTACTTTGAGGCACGGTTTCTGGCCGCAGTTTTCAATCTAGGGGGCTGAAATTTTTGTGAGAGTAAGATGTCCACAAGGAGTGGTCTGGTATTGCACTTGAGCAAAATCGGCCGAGCCATTTCAAAATGGCGGCTATTTGAATTTGCGGAAAATTTACTATTTTTTGAATCCCTGTATGAGCAAGATGACAAAAAAACTTTCACATCAAGTTAACAGGATTGAAAGAAAATTAATTGAAATTTGAGTTAATGCAAAAAAATTTGAATTTTTTCCATTAATAAGCCAGTGGCGTGGGTAGAAAAAGAGTGAAAATGGCTTAATTTCTATAACAGTTTTTGAGCACATTTTTGAAGCAATTGAACTAAAATTTTTACAGTAGACAACTATACTAATACTCTTTAATCTTCAAAAATTTCAAGGATCAAATAAAAAAAATGGCGGAGATATTTAAATTTATTTTACATGATGTAAATATCTCTAAAATTTTAAAAACGCTCTAGTAGCTTCATCTTTCAAGATTAGTGGAAGAAATTTTTTACTCTTGTGAAACTTTGGGATGACGTTAAATTTTCGTTGAAAAATTTTTCAAAAGTCGCGTTACTTCTACAGGGTGTCCTTTAAAATTTTGAAACATCCGGTCCTGTGGCACGGTTTTCTGGTAGCAGTTTTCAATCTAGGAGGCTGAAATTTTTATGGGAGGAAGATATTATCCACAAGTAGTGGTCTGGTATTGCATTTTTGAGCAAAATCGATCGAGCCGTTTCAAAATGGCGGCTTTTTGAATTTTAGGGAAAAAGGCTATTTTTTAGTCCCTGTATAAGCAATATAGAAAGAAAACTTTTCACAACAAAATAATGAGGATGACAAAGGCTTGTTTAACGATTGAATGTAATATTCAGACCCGGGACTGCTTGATTTAAAACCAGCACCAGCACCAGACCAGCGGTTTTCATCGCGCTCGGCTCGGGCGGGAGCACCCATGCAGATATGACTGCTCCTGCCAACCCCAATTGCAGAAAATAAAAACTCCTACAAACCTGTATTAACAAGATTGGATTAAAATGATTTGAAATTTGAGTTAATGCAATAAAATTTTTATTATTTTCATTAGTAAGCTAGTGACGTGGGTAAGAAAATGGTAAAAATGGCTAAATTTCTTTAATTGATTATGAGCACATTTTTGAGGGAATTTATTTGAAATTTTCGGAGTAGACAACTACACTAATAGCTTGTAACTCTCCAAAATTTAAAGAAGCAAATAAGAGAAATGACGGAGTTTTTCGAATTTTTTTACATGATGTTTATTTCTCTAAAATTTCAAATGTTCGGTTTTCAGAACTCGCCTGTAACTTTTTAAAGTTAGTCAGTGGCGGGTATATAGGACAAGAGACGAAATTGTTAAATTTTGCCAATTTTTTTTTGGTTTATTATACAGGGTGTCCCAAGATTTCTTTATCAATGGATATCCGCGTTATTTCAAAAAATAAACAAGTGAAATTCGGGAAATTTCAACCATACCCCTAAGGCTTTGCAGCTGCACCCTCAATGCCCCTTTACGCTTTTCCTCCCCTAAGTAATCATCCCCTACTCATTTTTTTCAAATGACACCCCCATATTTTTTTTACTCGACAGGATGTTTTACTTCTTTCTGAATACAATGTCATACGATTTTTTCAAATCGAGACATATCTAGCACGCCGAAAACAATATAATATCATAACAAACGAGGGTTGTCAAGGAGTTGTAATTGCTTGTTTTTTGTGTTAATGTTTGCTCCAACCACCTTAACTAGTAATACCGGTGTTACTGGTATAGGCGTTAATAATAATAATTGCTTCTGTGATTTTAATGTCATATTAAATGTTAATTGCAACTCCTTGACAACCCTCGTTTGTTTTGATATTATATTGTTTTCGGCGTGCTAGATATGTCTCGATTTAAAAAAATCGTATGACATTGTATTCAGAAAGAAGCAAAAAATCCTGTCGAGTAAAAAAAATATGGGGGTGTCATTTGAAAAAAATTAGTAGGGGATGATTACTTAGGGGAGGAAAAGCGTAAAGGGGCATTGAGGGTGCAGCTGCAAAGCCTTAGGGATATGATTGAAATTTCCCGAATGTCATTTGTTTATTTTTTGAAATAACGCGGATATCCGTTGATAAAGAAATCTTGGGACACCCTGTATGTAAAAATCTATTTTATGGCACGCTTTCAAACGAAATGAAATGAAATTTTCACAGTAAACCACTACGTAAATTCGACCTGACTATTGAAAAATTCAGAAAGCCAATTTAAAAGGCGGCAAAAATTTTCATAGTTAAATCGCATAAAAATACACTGTTTCTGCGATTGATGCGCAAGAAGGTTTTTTTAATTCCTTTAAAAATGCGCTCTTAAATGGAAATGGGAAATTAGCAATTTTGAATGCTTTTATACCTACGCCACTGGTGGATTAATAACTTAATAAAAAGCAAACAAGTTAGGCACTGTTTTGCGTATATATGTGTTGAAAAAATATCAGTTTTCACAAAAGTTAAAATGGCGGCCATTGTGAAACGACTTGACCGATTTCGCTCAGATGTAATACCAGACAACTCCCTCCAGAGGTCTGACTATCACAAAAATTACAGCTCCCTAGATTGAAAACTACGACCTTTAAATGAGTGACAAAAACGGTTTTTGGGAAATTTGAAGGGACACTATGTATGTACAAATAACGTTTTTTTAGAAAACTTTCCTAAAAAAAATCCATTGTCCTCCATAGGTTTTGCAAGAATTTCAGATGGCGACCTTAACTGCATGGCGAAAATCAAGGGGTAGGACACAGTGGAAACTGTACACGGCTTTGGAAATGTTTGAGATTATTTAGCAATATTTGGAAATATTTAGGAATGTTTGGAAAGGGAAGTGTTTGGAATATTTGGGGAATAGTTGGAAATATTTTGGCAATGTTTGGAAATATTCAGCATGCTTTGGGCCAGTCGCATGCCTCTCTTTTTCCCGAAATATTGCCATTAAATCCTCAAATATTTTCAAATATTTCCAAATATTTACAAACATTTCCAAATATTTCCATATATTTCCAAACATTTCAATGTTTAGGTCATATGAAAAATGTGATATAAATCATTTTGAAGAGTATTTGATAAAAATACATGATGTGATTCATGGACAAGCCAATTTTCTACTCAAAACCTTTATTTTTATTTTTTATTGAAAATGCACATGCACTGCAGGGAAATCCCTATGACGCTCTGGGAGCGGTGCATGAGCGGAGATATCGATTCACGTTGGCCTTGAATCTCTGTAAGTTGTATACTTCGGGAAACACGCCCTTTGGAATGCTATTCCAAAGTGATGCGGTTCTGTACACAAAAGAAGTCTGAAATAGGGTGGTACGAGGTGTAACGAGCTGAACCTGATACGGATGAGCGTCTGCGGCTCGACGTGTATATCTGCCCGGTCTTGTTCTTGGTGGGATCAAGCGGGCCACGTCTTTTGAACACCTTCCATTAAAATATCTGTAAAACAGACTCAGGTCAGCTACTCTTCTTCGATGTTCGAGAGTGTCTAAATTTTTTGTCAAATCTATGTCAATAATCTGCACCATAAAAAATATTTGGAAATATTTGACAATGTTTTGGAAATATTTGGAAATATTTGGCAATTTTTGGCAATGTTTGGCAGTGTTGTACACATTAATTGTCAGTCAGTCATCCCTCGGCCAAAATGTTAGCTGAAACAGCTCTTTCCTTTTCTAAAACGTCATTTCTTATTAGGGTGGGAGATGGGAGGGGGATGAAAATGAGTGGGGTTTTCGCTCATTTCTAGATTTCCCTCGCTTCTAGATACCCCAGATCCAGAATTATTTCTTTAAATGGTCCAAATTTTCTGGTAGAACAGGTATGTGAAAATGGTAAGTGAAGAATAAATCTTGCGGGAGGCAATTACTAAAGTAACTCTTTAATTTCAGTTTATTTATATACTAGAATGCTTCAAGGCTACAAATTAATAATATTTAATCAAATGAAGGAGGCAAAAAACAATAAATAACCATCCCATACTATAATATGAATAAATAAGAACAATAGCTATAATTACAAGAAAAAACTTATCACTTTAAACAGGATTTGCTTTGTTCGATTTTAATTCTACTGATGCACACCACTAGAGGCTTCTTAGGTACTCTTATAGGCAGGTACCTAACATAATAATTAATTAACTATCAACTAATATGAATTATATTTTATGAAAAATGCTTAATACATAGAAGGCTAAGTTATCAACAGTAATGCATATCAACAAATCAACTTTTTGGTTGTTTATAGCGAAAAATCGTTTTTTTCTGGAAAAATATTTACGTTTCAAAGTTGTTTGACTCTACCAAAAATAAGTTGATTCGTTTTATGATTTCCGTCAGTATGTACAAGCATTGCAATAAAAGGATGATCGGCTATGAAAAATATTTCTTCCTGTTCATCCGGGACCCATTTGGAGTACTTCCTTCTGATCAGAAAACCTAAAGAAATAAAAATAAACGATTTAGAAAATAATTAAAAAATAACAATACAACACAAATTAACAATAACAAAAAATTTAAACTAGAAACACGAAAAAACACAATTAAATTTCTTATACATTAAAATTAAATAGATATCATTGCTATGTTTTTGCTAATACAGTTCTACACGGGGGCTTTAAAATCAGCAAACATAAACAAATTATTCATTCAATTTGGGAGTTGAAAGTTTTCCTATGAACAATGTAGCATCATTTTTATAGCTGTTACGTAAAACTTGCGTGACGCATATTATAAAGGGATGGTCAGCTGTGAAATCTTCATACAATATTGTACATTTTTTTCTCATACAAATGTCTGAAAAAAAGAAAAACAGGTATAAATAATTTCGATGGTTCCACTCGCATTTTACACTAAACACCAAACCAATAAAGCGAGATTGTTTCAAAACAAAAATAACATGAACGGTTGGTTCGGCTTGCGCCATAGGATACACCCCAGACGCAATCAAAACGTATGCCAATAACTGAGTTCAGTGCCCCCCGGTGATTTTAGAAGAACTCTGACAAACCTCTTGTCTTGATCTACAACTCAGGGTCCATGCTTATTTGAAGATCTGAATTGGTTTTATTAAGTTATGTCTTCATATTTAGATTCGCTGACCATAATGCCATGACCTCTGCCTACTTTGAAGTCCGTGTCTAAATTCACTATTTAACAAAGTCATTTTTTCAAACTAAGAAGAGGTAATGCAGCTTTATCATTGTCATAACAGTAGTCAGAAAAATGATAATAATCGACCAGGATCCCCACCCAAATTTTAGAAACACCCAGTCATCACCAACTTCAATTTATGACTACTAAAAAGTATGGGGCTTAATTTTCTTATTGATTAGTGCAAACCCATGGACTTCTATACTCTTTTTCCAGCAGCCACTTGAAGAAGTCCACTAGAGGTTGACAGTATTCTGGTACTAGTTCATCCAGTTTCCGTAGATGATGTGGAGTCAAAAGCGATCATTTAGGGTGTGCCATGTCTCGGACATCTCGCACGTCTCCATGTCGTTCTAATTCATAAGCTGTTCATCTCCATGTCATTTGTTTATTTTGATTTTTTTGACCTCAGCTTATTCCTTATAATTTCTTCAAAAATTTCTGTCTCTCCAAAAATGTCAATCTGCATTTGCTGAAGTCTTCTTCGTCGTGCTTCTTCAACAATGGTAAAACGTATTGTTGCGGTAAACTTTTTCCTGCATGGTTCAACGAGTTTGTGTTTTTCCCTCGATGTTTATCAAAAGTGTCATAATATACAACACTCGCATTTTCAATTTTCCACTCTGCATGAATTTTTCTCTCATTCTCGTGGCATTTTGAGCTCTTCTTCTTCCAAGACCACCATTCTTATTTCTGGCCCGTAAATGTAGAAGGCCGCTTCGATCTGAAATTCTCGTTTATGAGCTCCTCTGCTAGAAGATGAAGATATAATGTACTGAAAGAAATATTTCGCGAAATTTTGGTGTAAGTACCTCAAACTGTTGACAAAATTATAGGCAGGTGGCTGCTAAGTAGCTAATAGCTTGACCATTTGGCTGCCAAACCGGGAGGATTATAAGTCTGGTTGGAACTCTCAGAATTTGGTATCCCCAAAATGAAGTAAGTTGAAGTCTTCATTTTTCCCACCGATTGTGCAAATCGTTCCTTAGTCTCTTCATTTTCGTATTTTTCATCTCCCAGTTTCTCTACTTCCGCTCTTGTGGTTTCATCTTCATTCTCCACCTTCTCCTTTATCATGCCAACTTTAGATTTTACTTTTTCAACCTGAGGCATACTTTAACCATCTCAAATATTCCCTCTAGTTTCCCTACGTGGTGTATTACCTTTATATCTGGTATTCCACTATTAATTGTATGTTAACCTTTACCTTGTCAACTTGGAATTTTAAGGAGGAGTTGACCTGTATGCACAAAAGGGTGTGCAAAAACAAGAGAAGAAGAAGAGATCAGTTGGCACAGAGAATTAAACTCTTCTGTCTCTTCTTTCTGCTTTATTGTTATCTTATTACATTATGCTATGTAATATGTAGCTTATTGTAATAAATATGATGTACAATCAGTGATTGTCTCTTCGGAGCACTTGCTTTTGCTAGCCAATGTCACTGAAAAGGGTGAAAAATCGGTTTCTGCCCAGAGCTTCACGGCTGGGCTTGAGCTTTGAAGAGGCTTCAAGCCCTTTTATGAATTTCAACTCCATTCCAAGAGCGTGAAGCTCTTTTTAAAACGACGGTCTGTGACTTTGGGCTTGAACAGAATTGTGAATGAAAAAGGGCTTTAATTCCTTTGAGGGCTTCATAAGCCCTGAAGAGCTTTGAAAGCCCTCAAAAGGAATTAAGCTCTTTTTTACATTCACAATAATTCCAAAGCTCTTTTATAAAGGAAGACAGAAGGAGCTCTTTAAAAGAAAATGTGTGAATATTCTTCCGAGTTATTGCAACTTGCAATTCCCATCCTGTTGCTGAGAAGACGGAAGATGGTCTTGTATTATAGGGATGTGCGATTTAAATCGATTCTCAAAAGAATCGATCTTTTGAGCGGCCATTCTCAATTTTTTGAATTGATCTTTTGCCCCGCAATTTTTTTTTGAATTGATTTTGAGTGGCAAGAAATTTGGGAAAAAATAAATTAACACAGGCTTTCAGGCTACTTTCAAGGGCTCGAGGCTCTTTTGCAGAAGTTTTTTTTAGTTTTTTGGGGTTTCAAATCCTTTACAAAAGGACTTGTGGCTTTTGCTGCAATTTTTTTCAAGTGAATTTGGAATTGCAAAATTCTTTGTTTAAAAAGGAATTGTTGCTTTGAGCGTTCAACTCCTTCTTAACACAAGACTTGGGACTTGTGGCTTCCAGCTCTTTTGTTAGTGACAGACCAAGTGTCATTTTGTCAAAAGTATTGGGTGTATTCAACTAGGTACAAGGAGGTTAAAAATCGGTATACCATTTTGTGGGAATGACCTTTTTCTGGTCATTAGACAGAGTGGCCACAAAATATGTGCTAGTGAAACGCTATGGAACATTAGTAATAACAGTTTGTCCATTTTTATATAAAAATTATTAACGTTAGTATCGTTCATGAGTCATCGAGATTTATTTCCTATCAAAACAAAAAAAAACATCAGTGAAAGGAGTTCTTCAAAAAATAAAACAGTCAGTTTCCTTTTTAATTATTTATATTTTATTCGTCCATAATTATTATTATATTGTACATAATCTTAACATAAAAAAATCCATATGTGTATAAAAAATATCAGACAACAACAATTATTTATTTATAATGTACACACACAATATACAACACAAAAATAGAGAATCTTTTAGAATCTTGACGGGAATAAGAGTAAAAATGGGCACTATTCGATAGGCAGTGTTCTGAGACAAGTATACTCAATTAAATATGAAAAGTTATTCAACAAAAAAATTATTTAGTAATTTTATTAATTCCTAATATAACCTTCATGTCATTAGTATTATTTTAAAAGTAGCTACTTCTCAGAAAAGCGGAATTGTTTTACCTATAGCAGCAAACTAATAACATTTTATCAATTATGATAATAATACTGCTTTTATTAATGAAGCCGATCACTCATCTGACGAACGGCTGCATTCGCGCGCATTGCCAGAAAAATTTTCTTCAAATAGTGAGAGCTCGGTATCGACACGTGACAAAATTTATCCGACAACGCGAACGAATGCAAACGTTCGTCAGATGAGTGACCTGCTTCTTGTTTTGCATAAATAAAACCAATTTCAAAGTTTTCCAGCTATATAATAATGTTGTTTGTGATTTGTTCCTAGTGAATTAATAATAATAATTATAGATTGTCAACTTTGGTAATTCTTCCAGAAAAAAGAACAGACAGAGGAGAATCATTTTTTACGATGGAGTAAAAAAAAGGATGATCGGCTACGAATTCTTCAGGTGGGGGGATGTACTCGACAGCACATCTCGCCATTCTCATAACACAGCCTGAAAAATAAAACAATAATTATTACAATAAGCCATAACTAATTTGAATAATATTTGAAAAGAATAGTACATATTCCCAAAACACAAAAATAATTGAATAAATTGGAAGGAGATATGAGGTTTATATGAATGTAATAACACGAGAAGGAGATTGTTGATTTTAATTGTATAGGTGTTAATAATAGACCAATGAGAAACAGCGGGAGAAAGAACGGGAGCGATCAAAGCGCGGGGGTGTAATAAATTGTTCAGCGGGAAATGCATGAAAACAAATTGATGCGTGTCAATTCATGCATTTATCTCGCGATCCCGCTGTCTTCTAATTTAGTACGTCTATTTCTGAGCCTTTATGTAGACGCAGGTGCAATAAACATTCAGTTATTTATTATTATTTTTATTCTACTTATTGTTTTTTAATTCAGGAAATTTAAGGTTTACTAAAATCAAAACAACATTGAAAAAGCACAAGATTTATTAATCAAAATTGGTTCTTAGTCAAAGTTAGTAATATAAAAAATATAAAAAAATTACAAAATATAAAAAATAAACAGACATACTTAATTATAAAACAATACATCGACAGCTAGCACCATATACCATGCATGACTTTAATAAGGAAAGTTTTTAAGATTGGAAGTCTTTTGTCTACTGTTAAAAACGTTTTATAGGTGACATAATTAAAATGTCATAAAATAAACAATAAGCGGTTAGTAAAATATTAGAGTAATATTTTTTTAACTAGCCCGGTTAGCTCGGAAGATTTTTTATTGAAAGCTCTGGTTAGTTCAATTTTTTGCAAGCTCGAGTTAGTTCGATTTTTTGCAATCTCCGGTTAATTTTTTTTTTTTTTTTTTGACAAGCTCCTGTTAGCACGGAGGATTTTTTGTTGCAAGTTTCGGTTGGTTCAACTTTTTTACAAGCTCCAGGTAGATCACATTTTTTGCAAGCTCCATTTTCCTCAGCACTGATTAGCTGGGAAAATTCTTATTCCACCTCGAATTTGTTGCGAGCTCCAGTTAGGTTGATTTTTTTTGTAAGCTCTGGTAAGCTCGATTTTTTTGCAAGTTTCAGGAAGCTTGGATGATTTTTTGTTGCAAGCTCCGGTTAGTTCAACTTTTTGCAAGCTCCGGTTAAATTTTTTTTTTACTAGCTCCTGTTAGCACGGAGGATTTTTTGTTGCAAGCTCCGGTTGGTTCAATTTTTTTACAAGCTCCATTTTTCTCAGCACTGATGATTAGCTGGAAAATTCTTATTGCAAGCTCCGGTGAGCTCGAATTTGTTGCAAGCTCCAATTACGTGGAATTGTTTTTGTAAGCTCTGGTTAGTTCGATTTTTGCATGCTTCAGTGAGCTCGGATGATTTTTGTTGCATGTACTGATTAACTGGGAAGATATCTTGTTGCAAGCTCCGGTGAGTTCGAATTTGTTGCAAGCTTCAATTAGATTCAATGTTTTTTGCAAGCTCCCGTTAGATTAATTTTTTTTGCAAGCTCTGGTTAGCTTGGAAGTTTTTTTGCAAGCTCCGGTTAGCTTGGAAGGTTTTTTGCAAGCTCCGGTTAGATCGGATATTTTTTGCAAGCATGGTTAGCTCGGAAAAGTTTTTCTTGCAAGCTCTGGTTAGATGGAAATTTCTGAGCTCGAAGCCACAATAAAATTGGATTTTTCCAATTGGATTTTTTATAGTGACAACATCGCAAAATTTCCAAAAATTGAGGCTAAAATTAGAATGAGATCAAGCAGGACGATCTATTTGTAATATATTTGATAAAACTAATCGATGACTGTGAAGTTTAAACGCTCATAATACTTTTCACAATTTTTTGATAATAATTAGGGATCGAAAAAAACTGACTTCGTAGATTTTATAGGAAAGTATTAGGTTCGAGGTTTGAATTTCATGTTTGAGTTTAACAACACAGGAAGTAGTTACCGATACACTTAAATTAATTAACATTTAAAATTTTCTTTTGAAAGAGCTTTTGGATTTTTGAATGCACCCATAAAGATGAGGGAAGAAGAGACCCCCTCAGTTGTGCTAGTGCTAGTGATTACATAAAAGAAGGGGTGGTCTGCTTTGAATATCTTAGGACGAGGTTGGATTGGTCTTGCGGAACCGAATGAATGCATCCCTATAATTCCTGCAACAAAATGAATTAATAGAAAAATTCTCTAATTTTATAACTAGAGCTACCTATAAAGATATACAGGGTGAGTTTTTTTAACTTGAAACTTTCAGATATCTAGTAATAAGTACCTATAGTCTATATAGAAAAGAAGTTTATTCATTCCGCGGGGGAAATAAATTTGTTTTAAACTTAGTAATTCCCCCTTCTCATTGTAGGATGGGCGGTGGGGACACTACATTTGACATTTTAGGTAATAACCCTTATTTTTATAGCAGATTCGGATTTTATGGTTAAAAGTATGTGAAAATTGACTATAAAATGTTTTTACTCATGATAGATGGCGTTGTAACCACCGAAATTCTTTTTTTTCGATTTTTTGTATCACTGACTTTAAAATTACCCTCCCCCCATTTAGAAGAAAAAGGAAGGGGAGAAATTTCACAAGTATTTTCAGTCGTAAAATCAGAATTTTCAATAAAATATAAGGGTAGGTACATATTTGAGGATCAAGTTACCCCTCGCCAAACCTACAAGAAGGAGAGAGGGAAGATAATTTTAAAATAGATTTATTTCCCCTGCAGGCATAATTTTTCAACCTGAATTTATTTTCGTATTAGTGTTTTTTACTCGAGATATTCGAAAGTTTCAAGGTAAAAAACTCGTCCTGTATAAAGGGTGTATCTTTAATATTGCGAAAACATTTATGCGATATTTTGGGGTTGCGTCAAGTTTTTTTGTTCCTAATATCTACTTACGACATTAGGCAAATTAACATTTTAAAAGCACTTTTTTAACGGCCAATATTTTCTAAATAAAATAGATTAGCAGCCATTTCTGAAGAAAAACTCGCTTTGGATGTTTCAAGACAAGTGTCGGAAATTGGGGGCAAAAAAATTTCGTTCAATTATAGATTTTCGAAAATGTCACATGGAAAAAATGAATTGGTATTACAAAAGGTGAGTTCGATATCTCAAACGGTTCCCCATGCAGATATCTTCAAAAAAATGGAAAAATAATTTTTTTGTCTCAAAAAATCTCAGTAATCTCTCATTTTCCGGACACACACACGTTAATGGGAAACGTTTTATTTATTTCTGACCATATTATTTTGCAATATTTAAGATTAAGATTAAGATATAAAAAAATAAATTGACACAAACAGAAAAAAATATTTTAAATACATTGAGGAATTTATTGATGATATGAATTTACCTTGCAAAAATTCTAATAAACGAGAACTGAAATGTTTCCTCTATTGATAAATTCTCCAAACCACAAGCAGCTACTTACACATACACACATTATTAATATTGTCAAAGTATGCATTCACGTAACTTTTTGCAATAACGCCGAAGTGATGCACATAATTTATTAGAGATTTAAAATACAGAAAACTGAATTATTTATTTTCGAGGAAACATGGGAACATTAAAAAATATATATTTATTTATTTTGCTTTAATAATTTTATACATTAGGTATACATAATTTACAATAATTACAATAATAACACCGTGCGAGTGCTGATTTTTTATACCTAGACGAATTGCAATTAATAGTTGCTCTAGTAAATTATTGTTACAATGGTATTGTTTGTAACAATGCCAACAATAATTAAGTATATATCTCTGAAGGTATAGGTAACTCATTGAAATTGACTTAATAACAATTATTTCCCTATGTATAAAAACTCAGTATTTGCACGGTGTTAAAAAAAATGTTTTTCAAAATCGTTAGTAAAGAATTGGTTTTATGCACTTTCAGAACGCAACTTCTTGGCCATTTAGTAGGAAAAACCCTCTTTCAGTTGAACTAAGCCCAAGTGTTTTAAAAAACTAGATTTGGATATAAAAGAGTACATGCAAATTTGATGAAAATGTAGACAATTTTGTAAGTTTTCATTCGCACCTTTCAGATTTTCAAAATTCCTATAAATGAAAAAGTTATAGCGATTTTTAGTTTTTTCTAAATATTTAGGTGCCGCTATTTTTTTTTCAAGATAAGTATCAACTAAATAATTGTAGTAAAATTACCGGTTCATGCAAAAATTGCAAAAAAAATACACCAGCCCTGAACTGTATAATAATTATTAGTGATCAAAAATCCCCAAATGAATTAATTATCCCAAAATCAATTTAAACGAAAGAAATGTGTTACTCAAAAGGTTGATTCTGATTGTTTTCGTTAATTATTATTACTTATTATTATATTGGTAACTTTGTATGGCCGTGACAAAGGGCTGCAAAAACAGACCAAAAGCCATAGAAAATATTAAAATCAATTTGACAACCGAGCTTCAAGACAATATAGTCGCCAGGTGTCCCTGCATTTATTATTTTTTATTCTCTGGATTCTTCAATGATCCCATAAAAAGAACGGAAGAAAATTTTTGGTTCGTTGTTTTAGTCAAAATATAACAGAAGGGGTGATCTGCTTGGAATATCTCAAAAGGCTTTGGAGCAAATGGCATTGAACAGCATCTCATCATTGTAATATCTGTAATAAAAGAAACCAAAATAATTAATAAAGAACTGATTTCAAAACCACAATTTTATTGATACTATTACTAAATTATTATTTCATCAGAATTAGTAAAAGAGCAAAGTAATACATACAGTTAGGAATAGTTTATTAGAGATAACCTTTATTATAGAGATATCAATAATTTACCTTTTAAACATTCTAACGGTGAAATATACAGCATTAACTTAATGTTGATCGAAAACTTCAATACACAATAAATACAGCTAAATAACGAATCATTTATAACAAGTCGATTTTATTTTTTTAAATCCCACTTCTGACGTGTTTCATATTATTATGATTTTTTAATAGCAACATCCCTATTTGGGAGACACGGTTGCAAAAGTTACATTAAAATGGAATATTTTGGCCAAATTAATTTTTTCACGAGATAAAAGAGAAAAACCATTTATTAGTTGCGTTATGATATAGGTAGAAAGGCACATCTCTCGAAAGTTTCACTTTTATATTCGTAAACACAAAAAAATATGTGTTTTTTAAATTTACAACAATTTTTCAAATTATTGTGGTGCACAACTGAAAGTTTGACATGTCATAATATTTTTGAACGTCGAATAAAAATGTGAGACTTTCTGAAATTGTTGTCCTTAGAAAAATCTTCAAAATGGTATACCTTCCCACATCTATAAGAAGTGTAGGTGTTTACCATTTTTTTTAAATACAATTTTCTCCTTTTTTCGCAAAAAAAAGAACTTTGCAAGTATAAATCTTAAGTAGTGGGTTGCCATAGAAAAAAATTATATTGACGTCATTGATCGTAAACCAATGAACCAATGTGTTACATGTCAGAAGATGGCATTTTTTTTAATCCACCTGTCAACGCGATTTCCATAGAAACAGCGGAATTATAAATAATTATTTTCCAAAGTTTATACATTTTATTGTATTTATACAAAATTTATACTTATGATCAGAACCGAGAACACCGTTATTGTGATTTAATTCAGCCATAAAAAAATTGTATTTTCTAGAAAAATATGTCAACCTGATTTAATCCCTTGCATAAATAATCATAATTCGGTCAATAGAAAGGAAAATGAATTTTACCAAAGTTCAAATAATTACCAAAGTTTCAAATTCACAAAGGTTCATATTTTCTAGACAGAATTAGGGGCTTTAACTCCCTAGAGAGGTTCCTATAGAAGTACCCAAGGAACAGGGAGAGATCACCCACCGGGTTTTCTCTGGATAGAATTGAGGGCTTCAGAGTCCTCAAGACAAGATTCACTAACAGTTAGTCCAAAAGGATGGTTAAGAAGAACTGTGCTATATGGTATACCCGGGTATGATGACAGCTGGTCCATGTAACCAATGCCTTTTAGAGAATATGCACATAACACTAATTTTCAGAAGAGGATTTTGGACATTGGGCCGCACTCAGCAATAATTGACACGTGAAGTGTAGCCGTTCAAAAACAGCTCTAGACGGAATTGGAGGTTCTAGCTGCCTAGAGCGGTTCGAGCGGTTCCTGTGGAAGTACCCATGGAACAGGGAGAGATCACCCACCAACCGAGTCTCACCTATAATGCGAATTGCTTTTCTCTGGATCGAATTGAGGTGATCGAAATACTTTTTTGGCAGCTGCTTCCCAAGAGCTGGACATGAGTCCTCAAGACAAAATTTCA
The DNA here is from genome assembly GCA_910589415.1 of Malachius bipustulatus. Lineage (NCBI taxonomy): Eukaryota > Metazoa > Arthropoda > Insecta > Coleoptera > Melyridae > Malachius > Malachius bipustulatus. Next base: position 10,130,938 of record OU342631.1, on the reverse strand, counting down.
CTAACTGTCGGTTTAAAAAGATGGATAAAAAAGAACTGTGATTTGTGGTGTACCCGGGTATAGTGACAGCTGGTCCAGGTAACCAAATGCGTTTTAGAGAATACACTCAGAACACTAATAATACTTTTCAGAAGAAGAGAATTTTGACAATACCAACTGAACATTGGGACGCACTCAACGCATAACACGTGAAGTTTAACCGTTCAAACACAGCTCTAGACGGAATTTGGGGCTTTAGCTCCCTAGAGCGGTTCCTATGGAAGTACCCCATGGAACAGGAAGAGATCACTCACCAACTGAGTCTCACCTATGATGCGAATTGCTCTTCTCTGGATAGATTTGAGGAGCTTCAGGGTGATTGAAATACTTTTTTGGCAGCTGCTCCCCAAGAGCTTTGATATGAGTCCTCAAGATAAAATTCCAGTAACAGTCGGTCCAAAAAGTTCAAAACTATTAAAACATTTATTTTATTGTTTGGACAACAGTAGAAGAGCTTCGATATTACCTATGATTTTGCAGGAAATAAATAATTAAAACATGCTGCTTTAAGCTTCAATATTTTAATTTCTCTCTTCATAACATTGACAATTTTTTATTTTTAATGGTTTATCAATACGTTAGTCTTAGTTGAAGCAATTTTACATCAATAAGCATCAATATAAACTTTTTATTTGTTCCAAGTGTTCACTTAAGGTTTGCTTAAGCGCCCCATAAACAATACTGACTGTTCAAGTTGCTCGGCTTGAATGCTTAGAATACAGATAAATGGACGATCAGCGTGGAAAATAACAGGATCTACGTTTCGGACCATACATCTTTTCTTTCGAATCACCACTCCTAAGAAGGGATCCTTATTATGACATTCAATGTTGGGCGATAAAAAATAACAAATTGATTCTTTTTCGTATAAAATTATGTGATGAAAATATTAACTAGGTACCATCATTAAACAAATGCAAAAAACGAAACTTACCAGTAGCTGCTGCTGCTTCCGATCCTTGTTCGTTTACCTCCAAAAACGCTTTCTGTACAACTTTACTAACGACCAGCGGCTCCACGTTTTCATTTTCGTCAACCATCATCCCTGTGAAATTGGCTCTACCATCCTCGAACATTTCCCCAAGTCCCAACTAAAAAATAATGCACCCATAAAAACAGCTGTTAAATGGTCGGTGATTTCAATTACCAACCTGTCCTAAAACTTGTTCAAGATTCATCGTCTGTTCGATTTTAAATTTTGGCAAAGAAACTTTCACCAGATTAGTGGTCAAACCTTCAGTAATTTTGCTGAGATCTCTCTTAGCAAGCTGGGCTTCAAGATTGGCGATCCCGTTCTTCTCTCTGGGTAAAATAATCACCATGCTGTAGTCGTGATTTTCGTATCGCATTTGCAGGATCTGCGCCTTTAACTCCTCGTCCAACTTGTAAAGGAAACTTTTAGGCGAAAGATGCATCATCTTACAATCAACTTTATTCACTTCGTCTAAATAAAAGGGCTCCGTTGAAGTGATAGAAGCTTGGAACTTATGTTCCCAGTTTCCTTTGAAGTAGATCGCATTCACCAGAACTAGTCTTGTGTCCTGATTGCAATCGCCATGATTGAAGAGGTTTTGGATTTTCTCTTTGGTCTTCTTGCTAACCCACTCGTTGATGTTATCCACTGCTTCGACATTTTTATCGAAATCCACAGTTTCTACCTCTGATTGGAACTTTTTTGTGACGGCTGTTTGAAAATCTGGGTGCATGTTGTACTTTTTCTGGACGTAAACTTTATTAGCAATTGAAAGAGTAACTTTTTCGGCGTTATTTAGCTTATCCATAACGACTGAGTAGCCTTCGGCTGCAGTTTCCGGATTGGAAAGGTTCAAACACTTTGTCATAGCATCTTTGGTTGTTCCTCGAGCTCCCTGATACACCATTGATAAGGCAGCGTGGGCACTGAGCGGTGAAAAAATCACGTTACCTTCTTTTTTTGAAAGCAAGTTGTACATGTCAGTGGCAAATTTTCCATTTGCTGCTAACACCTGGAATTCTGCAGTATCTCCCATTTTTCCTGAGATTCAGTTCAGTATATGATTCAAAATTATCTGAAACAAATTTTGAAGTTGGCTAATTGAAATAAAACAAATCTATTATCTACAGAATAGGTTAAAAGGTGAAGATGAGTTCCGTATAAGTCAGACTAATTGTTAATTGAAAATGATCTGACTCATAGAAATGAATCTAACTTGACTGACCCAATTTTTACACATAAGGTTGTTCCTAAATTACCTCTGTCGTGTAATTTAATTGGAAAAAGTTCTTCATTACGACAATAACCGCATAAGATGTGTATTATTTTCAGGAAGAATGGAGTGAATCAATTTTCACGTGAATCAATTCACGCAACTCAATTTATCTACTTTAATTTACGCGAAATATAATTATTTATTACCTTCTAATAACGTGTATCTGCATACAAAAAAAAGGCATTTTGATGATGAAAATAAATAAAAAGCACGCCAGAATCTCCAGCTCTGTCAGAAAGCTCTGAAAATTAACAACGTTAAACGCGAGTAATTTACCTAATAAACCTAAGGAAGTTACTTATGTATGATTAGTACATGTCGTTTATGTATTATTCAGATTAGTAGGTAGCATTTGCTTCAACCGAAAAGGTTTCAGGTTCACCAGTTGCAAGAAAACATCAGTTAGAACGCTATTAATAAAATGTGGTTTGCATTAGTGTCTCTATCATGTTTCGTGACCGTCTGCTTTGGATACTTCAACACACCTGGATACTATTGTGACGAAACTCATCCACAGGAACGCATAAAAATCAACCATGTAAGTAGCCTCATTTTTATTATCAAAAAAAGACTAATTTAACAAAACTCCTAAAGTTAAAGGGGATGTGGTACGCAATAGAAATAATATACCACCAAAGAGAAGACAACGGCTACATTCCAAAGATACCATCTTGTCCGGTAGTTTACATATCAGAAGACAGAGTAACAACAACGCAGCCTCCCCAAATAGGAAATTACAAATCGGGAGAGTTCAGTTACAGGACCTCCCCAGGTAGAATTAATAACAATAACGAATATAGCAGTGTAGCTTATGAAAACGATAACACAAAGAGGCAATATGAAATTTACGGAACCGTCCAAGAGCACACCAACAAGGGAGTCAGTACCCCCAAACATATCTATGGAGGGCAGGAATTCAACACAGACGTTGAAGAGGAAGTAGGACATCCGGACGGATTTAAGAGATTGAAGATTATCTGGGACGAAAATGGAAATTCGACCACTTTTCACGTTAGATATAACAGAACTAAACCTGGATTTTGGATCAGCTCTGGACCAGAAACTAGTAAGTCTCGGTTTTAATTATCTCAATTGATATCAATTAGGACCATAATTTGAATTTTTCCCTAAGACCAGTACTTTTCTGGAAATTCGTGGAAAATTTATGGCTAGCTAGAGCTAGGAAAGACTCGGTAATATTAATTTTTGTACCTAGTAATAAAACGAAACATGGAAAGTTCGAGCTTTTCACGAGCTTTCAGATAATCGTTTCGTGTTTTACTGCTCTGTTACAACTCTTTTACAACAACTTACTTAACAGATAAAAATGTGAAATCCGCATGCTCATAAATAATGGACTATCTCAGAATTGCAAGTATTTTACGAGCTTCTCAACGGTGGTTTTATTTTCTTTTTTGCACGCATAGTTTTCGAGAAAATCGCAGAAAGCTCGTCCGGTCAGCTCGATTTTTAGGTAAAACGTAAAAAATTCGAGCGTTTTATCTTCTCAACGGTGTTTTAATTTTTATTCTAGCTCGCATAGTTTCTCTAAAAATCGTGGAAAAGTAGTTCAGCTCTTCTTTTAGATGAAAATGTAAAAAATTTACGTGTTTTACGAGCTTCTCAACGGTGTTCTTATTTTATTTTTTGCATGCATAGTTTTCCGGGAATTCGCGGAAAACTCGTTTTGTTTGCTCACTTTTTAGATGAAAATGTGAAAAATTAACGTGTTTCAGGGCTTGGCAACGGTTTTTTTATTTTCTTTCTTGCGTGCACGCATAGTTTTCGAATAAATCGCAGAAAGCTCGTCCGGCCAGCCCGATTTTTAGGTGAAAACATGACAAATTAGAGCGTTTTATCTTCTCAAAGGTGTTTTAGCTCTTTTTCTTTCTAGCTCACATAGTTTTTCAAAAAACCGTGGAAAACTCGTTAAGCTCTTCTTTTAGATGAAAATGTGAAAAATTCACGTGTTTTACGAGCTTCTCAACGGTGTTCTTGTTTTCTTTCTTGCTCGTATAGTTTTCCGAGTAATCGCAGAAAAATCGTTCTGTTTGCTCACTTTTTAGATGAGAATGTGAAAAATTCACATGTTTCAGGGCTTCTCAATGGTGTTTTTATTTTCTTTCTTCCTTGCACGCATAGTTTTCGAGAAATAAATAATTCGAGCGTTTTATCTTCTCAACGGTGTTTTAATTTTTATTCTAGCTCGCATAGTTTCTCTAAAAATCGTGAAAGTAGTTCAGCTCTTCTTTTAGATGAAAATGTAAAAAATTCACGTGTTTTACGAGCTTCTCAACGGTGTTCTTATTTTATTTTTTGCATGCATAGTTTTCCGGGAATTCGCGGAAAACTCGTTTTGTTTGCTCACTTTTTAGATGAAAATGTGAAAAATTAACGTGTTTCAGGGCTTGGCAACGGTTTTTTTATTTTCTTTCTTGCGTGCACGCATAGTTTTCGAATAAATCGCAGAAAGCTCGTCCGGCCAGCCCGATTTTTAGGTGAAAACATGACAAATTAGAGCGTTTTATCTTCTCAAAGGTGTTTTAGCTCTTTTTCTTTCTAGCTCACATAGTTTTTCAAAAAATCGCGGAAAACTCGTTAAGCTCTTCTTTTAGATGAAAATGTGAAAAATTCACGTGTTTTACGAGCTTCTCAACGGTGTTCTTGTTTTCTTTCTTGCTCGTATAGTTTTCCGAGTAATTGCAGAAAACTCGTTCTGTTTGCTCACTTTTTAGATGAAAATGTAAAAAATGCACATGTTTCAGGGCTTCTCAACGGTGTTTTTATTTTCTTTCTTCCTTGCACGCATAGTTTTCGAGAAATAAATAATTCTAGCGGTTTATCTTCTCAACGGTGCTTTTTAATTTTCTTTCTAGCCCACAAAGTTTTTTGAAAAATCGTGGAAAACTCTTTCGTTCAGCTCTTTTTTTTTTAGCTGAAAATATGAAAAATTCACGTGTTTCACGAGGTTCTCAACGGTGTTTTTATTTTATTTCTTGCACGCATAGTTTTCCGGGAAATCGCGGAAAACTCGTCAGGTCAGCTCACTTTTTAGGTGAACTGCGACTTCGCGATCTCGAGATACAGCGGTTGTTTGAAAAAATGGCAATTATTTTTTGCTGTTCAAAATTTTTGAATTCGTTTTGTGAGAAAACTGAAGGCTTCATGGTCTAACTGAACTATTCAATCGACTTGTATGACAGTCGATTTCAAGAAAATTTCAAGCTAAAGGTTCAAATTTTTCTCGAAAAAATTTTTTCTCTTTTCTCTTTAATAAAAATTCACCCCTCCCGGCAGACAATAATAGAAAGTGTGAGAATTTTAGAACTGTAAGCGGTTCTTCTGTAGCTCTCCCAGTTTTCTAGATACAGCAGAAAGATCATTTTCCGGGTGAGAATTTTGGAGTTGTCAATTTATTCAAAACGGTCTTTGATAAGCCCAACAACTTGAAAATTTGCCAAAGGACGTGCCAGACGATGGAAATTCCGAAACTGAAAGCCGTTTTATCCTGCGAATTCGCGTTCTCGAGATAAGGTCGTTTAAATTTGAAAAATTGTCCTTTTTTGACTTTTGAATTTGGAAATGTTGACAAACGGAACCCTCGTCCTTGTTTGGTACTTACGAAACATTCTTCAGGTAATCCTTTCCCTGATTCAAAACCTCCACTCCAAATTATCAGTCTTTTATTAATAAACAAAAACAACATGACAAAGAAATAATTTTTTCAGACAGTCGCACGCTGGAACCCAGATTTAGTTACTTCGCCGGAACCATCCAAGTGATCAAAGCAGTGGACGACCACATGGTGCTGACCTTCTGTCACAGCGTACCTCGCAACGAACGCTATTCGGTTATCCTCTCAAGAGAGACGACGCTCAACAAGACCTCTATCTACGGGGTGCATAGTCTGCTCAAGAGGAAAAGGTTCAGCATAGAAGATATCGTGAAGAAAGGGTGCGAAAATGGAGCCCAGGATACTGGGTTCTCGAGGATGATTATCCCCGCGTTTGTCATAAGCTGGGTTTGGGGGTATTCTAGGTATAGTTAGAAATTAAGGCTAAAAACTATGCTGTATGGATTTAAAAATAAATGTTTGTTTTTATAGCAGGAGTTATAATTTATGACTTTTCAATGATAAAAAGTTGCCAGATTTACGAGTATTTTATGGAATATCTTAATAAATCAATCCCTTAGAATTATTTGATATAATATACGAGTGGTCCATTAAAACGAAACAGGGCTAATAACTGAAGATGTACTCGAAAAAAGCAGAAACAGGTCAATTTTATTATTGAGGGGGCTTGATGGGTTACATGGGGACAAATTTAACTATCCAAGGTCTGTATCTTTCACAAATTCTTTAACATTTCTATTTTTTATACATTATAACTTCTACTGATAAGCTGATAATTTTGAAAAAGAAAAAGGTATACTTACAGTATAAAACTTAAAAAGATAGTTGTAGCGCAGCTGCCCCCCCCCCCCCAAAAAAAAATACTCATGGGAGATGAATCTTCCAAGAAGATTCAAGACACAGCAGGTCTCCACGAAACTTTACTAATACAATTTCAAAAGGAAGCTAAGATATCAGCGAAGACGGCAGCAGGTGTTGAGGGGCAGAATTCGCAGAAATGGAAATTACTTCGGGATGTAGAAAAATATCTTCAAGAAACTGCAATTTTCTATTCTTCACGTTAAAAGGGATGAAATTTTTGAGATAATTTCTGACAATTGCACAAAACTTTGCAGACCGCATGGACCAGGAATAGGCTAAATTAAATCTACAGGCTGTATTTTTAATATTGCGAAAAAATTATAAGCGAAATTTTTTTTGAGTTTTTTTTTTGTTTGGTAAAAATTCAACAAAAAATTTCCTCTTAACGTGTGTGTCCGGAAATGCACCATTTTTAAGATACAGGTGTCAAAAAATATTACTTTTCCAGTTTTTTGAAGATATCTCAAGAACCGTTTGAAGTACAGAAATCAGTTTTTTGTACATGTACTTACAATTTTTTTCAAATGTCAGTTGCGAAGATTTTAGGGTTCCCCGAGTTTCTTTGCCCCTAATATCTATGCGCATTCTATGCGCATTTTAAACCACCTATGCTTTCTACACAAAAAAGGTAGTTGTGGTCAAACGTGGACCGTTTTCGAGAAAAACGGCCATTTACGATGCAAAACTCGCTTTGCATGTTTCAAAACAAGGGTAGGAAAACGAAGGACAAAAAACTTCTCTCATTGCTGAAATCTCCACAAACGGTACATGAAAAAAAACTGAATTGGTATTAAAAAGGTAGCTAGTACCAATAATGACAAGACATGTATACAAAAGCTGACTTCTGTGTCTCAATAAACAGTTCTTGAGATATCTTTAAAAAATTGAAAAAATTATATTTTCTTATCTATCAAATTTCGCTTTAAAATTTTTCGCAATATTAAAGATACACCCTGTATACGACAGATAATTTTGATAAATTTAATAAGAATCATTGTTGAGATATGTCTAAAAAAAAACTAGAACAATAAAAGGAATGGAATAGGACCTTTGAATTATTAATAAGAAAAATAATCGTCTTACCCAGGTTTATTAAACTGGTTGTCGAGGAAAGGGAATAAGATTTCTCGCATATAAAAGGCTCTTTTCTGCAGGATAAAATGAATCTTGAGTAGATAGACTTCTATGTCATATCACATCATACACTAGAATTCACTGTAACACTGCGGATACATTATCCGCAGTGATTGATCAAAAAATATTCAAATGGATTGTACTAAAATTTAGTTTCTAGTTTTTTGGTCAATCATTTTAACCCCGTGTTACTTTTTCTGTTGAGCTATCTTAGAGCCAAGAGCCAAGGTATCCTCCCTGAACTTTGCGGGTGTCTTAAGGAGGCAATAGCTCAGAAAATGGTGTATAAAAAAAAATCTATTTACTTGTTTTGCTTTTAATTATCCTTTTATTTGGGAAACCCTGTATTCTAGGACGAACGTATTAACAGATATAAATTTGCGATTTATTAAAATCTGTAACATCATCGTAAATGGTAACGTTATAGGGTGAGGAAACTGATAAAATCAAATGCAAAAGAATCAAAAATTACCTTTTCTCAACGTTTTTTTGATAAAATATTTCACACTTTATTACTGAATCATTCAATTAATTTTAATTTAATTTTAATCCAGTTAGAATTATTGTTAAATTGTTACTAATAACGCCATTTATAAGAAATTGTTACCACATCGCTCTCATACTTCCGACAAGTGACACATTCAAACTACATAAAATGTAGTGAATCACTTAATTGGAGAACCAAAACAAGGAACTTATCTCCTGAATGCATAGCAAGAATAAGTTATCCCGGTGATATACATCTAGATAGGGACCCAACTTAGTCATATGTACCTAATAATTAATCACTTATTGCACACAATTAAGCAAATTTCACAACCGACGTGGGTGTTCGATTCCGACAAAATTAATGTCACTTTTCGAGCAAAGATCAGCCTCTATTACTGGTCATTTAATCAGGTTAACAGGCTCGAGGAAGTCATCACCGTGAACACACGGTCATCTAAAATAATCATAACTATATGTATAGGTAGTGCACCTAAATAAGCCGCAGTTAATCAGATCGCAGCGCGGAGTTTAGTGGGTTAAAAGTGTTAAAATGTGGTTGTTTTGGGCCTTGTCGGCCTGTTCTTTCTGTTCATCCCTGGCGTTTATGACCAACCCTAATTCAATTTGTAGTGACCTTAATCCTCAGGATAATATCAACATTAACCAGGTAAGTTTATTGGGTAGCTTACAAAAATATATTTCAAAATATTTTATGTAACTATTCCGCAGATATTAGGCATGTGGTTCGCCATAGAAATAATATCACATCAACCAGATGACAACATGTACACCTCAGTGCTGCCATCATGTCCAGTGATCCAGATCACTGATGGTTCTCAAGGTCCTGATGCTTACACTACACCTTTACACCGTGATTTCAACTACAATTACAATTACGCTCCAGGTAGGCTTGACGGATTTAGATTTTCTGCATGAAATGAGACAAACATTTTTGTACAAATCTACAATTATTATTATTAATGTTTAAAGCGAGAGGTGCGGTTTTTATTATTTTTGAGAATCAAATTCTATCGAACGAGTAAAAATAAATTCTGCAGCTTGACTTACTGTGATGGAAAAGCAGGCGAATGTATGGGTTATTAATAAATAAATTTCACGATACATTGCTCATACTCTCATGGCAGCTTTTTGTATTTATTAAATACTGTACGCTTGTACAACAACCACTTCGTCTTTCTACAAAGCACGCGTTTTTATAAAATATTCCCCTTGTGTGCTTTCTCATAATTTTTGGAACTAACCAGGGTTGCTAAAAATTAATTTTTAAGCTGCTAAAGCTCAAGTTTTTTAGCTAGCCTGAACTCTAGACAACAAAATTTTTGGAGCGAACCGGATCTGTTGAAAATAATTTCGTATGAACTAACTGGACCCGATAGAAAATTGATTTTTGGAGCTAACCAGGGTTGCTAAAATCGATGTTTGGAGCTAACCAGGGTTGCTAAAAATCAATTTTTGGAGCTAACCAAAGACCCGCTAAAACTCAATTTTCTGGACTAACTTGACCCTCTCTGAAGCAATTTTCAAGCTAACCAGGCCTGCTAAAGCTCAACTTTCTTAGCTAACCTGAACTCTAGAAACTCAATTTTTTGACCGAACCGGATTTGTTGAAAACAATTTTGTGAGCTAACTGGAGCCGATAGAAAATTAATTTTTGGAGCTAACCAGGGTTGCTAAATATCAATTTTTGGAGCTAACGAGGGTTGCTAAAAATCAATTTTTGGAGCTAACCAGGGTTGCTAAAAATAAATTTTTGGAGCTAACCGGACCCTCTCAAAATCAATTTTTAGCTAACCAGGCCTGCTAAAGCTCAACTTTCTCAGCTAACCTGAACTCTAGAAACTCAATTTTTCGAGCGAACCGGATCTGTTGAGAACAATTTTGTAAGCTAACTGGACCCGATAGAAAATGGATTTTTGGAACTAACCAGGGTTGCTAAAAATCTGTTTTTGGATCTACCATAGACCTGCTAAAACCAAATTTTCTGGGCTAACTGAACGCTTTCAAAATCAATTTTTGGAGCTAACCAGAGACCTGAAGCTCAACTTTCTCAACTAACCTGAACTCTAAAAAGTCCATTTTTGGAGCGAATCGAATCTTTTGAAAACAATTCCGTTAAAAAATTAATTTTTGGAGCTAACCAGGGTTGCTAAAAATCAGTTTTTAAATCTAACCAAAGACCTGCTAAAATTCAATTTTCTGGAATAATCGGACCCTCTCAAAATCAATTTTTTAGCTAACCAGACCTGCTAAATCATGCACGAACGCGTGCTCCATCATGCATGAATCCTATTTGATCGATCAATCTTCTAGTAATGCGAAAAGAATATTCTGCAAGAAGTCAATAAGATACCCACAACCACGACAATGTCATGCTATGAAAGATCTTAATAATCGATATCTCCTATAATTCCTCCCCCTACATTATTAGAAAATTTACACTGAAAACTGCATGAAAATGGAAAATTAACAATGCAGGTCTAAAGGGCGAATTTAAAAATAAATGTGAAGAAAAAAACAGTAACGATGATCATACTTTTAAACTCTTAACTTTAACTCTAACTCCCTAAAATCCAGGTCACGACTACAACTTCAACCACCGCACCAGCCAAGGCAGAGCAGGCTTATACGGCCAGTACAACCAGTACCACAGCAGTACGCCCGGGTACGACATGAATATCAACAGAGTCGTAGGAGACGACAACACCTACTACAACGGTAGAAACCAGTTCAACATCCAAGGGGGAAGTACCACCTTCGGATACGGGGGTTTGTCGGGTTACAGCTCCCCCAGACACGTGTACGGCTTGGGTGGGGCGCAAGGGATAGCTCCCGGTCTGGGAGGCATGACGGGATTGGAAGAAGGGAGGCACTTGAGGTTGTGGTGGGACGAGAACGGGAGATCGACCGAGTATCAAATACAGTACGACAGGAGAAGACCCGGGTTCTGGTTTACTAAAGGACCGGATGCGGGTGAGTTAACATACCTTTTTTTTCAATTAATAAATCTCTTGTATTTGTTTGCCGATACGATGAGATAATAGGACACGACGCTATGGAGATATGATTTTTAGCGAGGAGTTAGCGAGGGTTAGTGAGGACCTCTATGATCGAAAAGACAAAGCTAGACGTTGCAATATTTAAAAGACTAAGTCCGATGAGAAATTGATAGTAGCATTTTGTACAAGCAAGGGGGAGAAAAAGGTGTTAAAATTTACTTTTTTATATAAATAATTGACGTCATGAACATCACGTATAAATCTGAAAAATGGCAACAATATCACGTGATTTTTTTTGTAATATGGCGTCGGGGACCAAAAATGACGTCATTATAACGTGACTCTGCTGCTTGGGATTAACCTTTATTGTTCACAGGTTTCACCTCCCTTTCGCCCCAGTTTGGAGGCGCATTCGACAGCACAATTCAAGTCCTGAAGGCGGTGGGAGAGAACCTGGTCTTGAACTTCTGCATTGTAACCCCCGGCCGAAATCAGCATTACTCGGTACTGTTAGCCAGAGAGAATATTCCTGATCGGCCTGCCATCTACGGCACGCACGAGCTGCTCAAGCTGAAAGGACTCAGCACGAGGGACGTAAGAAGGGTCTGCGGTGGCGGAGGGAAAGCGTCTCTATCCGCGGTTCTTGCATTGCTTGTTATGGGGATGCAACTCTTTAAATGGTATTGATGGAGATTGTTGATTGGTTTTTCAACGATCGAAAAATAATTAAGTATTTTGTTTTGTTTTTTTGTCCACGAATTTATCAAATTCAATTGCCTTTTCCGAGTCTTAGAATAACACAACTAAGACTACAGAAAATTGCAAAAAAGACTTTACAGGAAGTTAATAGATGTATTACGTTTAAGAGCTGCTTTATTTTTAGATGTTAAAAGTATTTTGTAGTTTTTGTGATATGTGCATTTAGGAAAAATTAATGTCAACTGAAAAAAACAATCAACTGTAGAAAAACTAAAGTAAGTACTGTGGACAAAAAAAGTGAACGGTGATTCCTTTGCAAATTTTCAAGTTTTATGGTTGTTGTCGAAATAAAGAAGCAAAAATACTTATTTGCAAAATTTCCGAGATATTCAAGTCAATTAATCTCGACTTGAAACGATTACTTCGTATCGCCGATTAAAAGAAGAAGACTATTTAAACCCGCTAATACCCGTATTCCCAAAACTTCATGACTCAGTTATAAGATAACTCGAAAATGATTAAATCAATGACATACTGATGGAGATATAGAAGTTAAAAGCTAATAAAATTGTCGAGTTTATTTCTGATGAATGCGTAAAACATTTACATGATCTGTCTGTGGTGATCAATTTTTACTAATCAAAAAATCAATTAGGTAACATACCAAAAATTTTTATTTCAGTGATTTTTCTGTGTATAAGTCTAGGAAACAAATTTAACTTTATAAAAATAATTGAAAAATGTTTCAGGGATAATTTATTGTATTTTTTCTGTTAATTTTATGTACCTACTTTATATATAACGAAACGAAAGATAAATTAATATATTTTTATAACTGTAAAATAAAATTTATTTTTTGAACATACTATACCTACTTTTATTTCATTTTTGGGTTTCACATATTAGGTAATATTAAATTCTGTTACAATACAATCTGAAGATTATTAAAAACTTTCTATAAAGAGAAAGACACGTTTGCCAAAAAAATCTCCCCCCCCCCAATCACGTCAACCGTTCGCACTATGACCACAACCCCTAAAACAACAAACTGAACAACAATGTCATAAATCGACAATTGTTTTCAACATGTTTTGAGAAAAACATTTTCAAAAAAGTGACCTTCAAGAGGTCAATAAAAATTCCGTTCAGGAACTTTGATAACTTTTCATAGAACGCCAGAAAAATCACATTATTGATAAGCAGAGGTGGATGGGCCAGGGAGAACTTTGAACCACTTTTCTAATCTCCCATGCCGGTTTAGATCACTCCATTCACCCCTGTTGATGAGAGTATTCAGAAGGATGGTTAAAAGATAATGATTAAGCAGATCTACGTCGTGTGTCCTTGTATTATTATTAGGTATGCTTTATTTAAGAATGGTAAATGATAATTTTTTGAGTAAATCTCGACTTGTGATGCAATTTTTCGAAAACTTCCGATCAAATAATTAAAAGACAAACATCGTTATCAATGTCATTGAACAAGCTTCAAATTGGGGTAACATTCTACCCCCTTTTCTATTGAGATTTTCGGGGATAAGTCTACCCTCGTTAAGGGTGGTTGACCAACGGACGAGGTAAATTATTTACCTCATAGAGCTATCCTCTTGGGTAGAAATATCCATATTTCGTGCAAAAGGAGATGAGATTTTAAGATCTATTATACCAGGTACCTAAATGTACCAGGAGTGTAGTAAAAACTCCAGTTTCATTGAAAAGACCTCCTTGAAAGGCAACTCAAAAGTAATCTACACATTTTTTTGTATTCAAAATTACACATTATAATCCGAGTAATTGCCTCTTTGCAAGGGACCCAAGGTTCGAGGACGATGTTGATACATCGTGACTTTAAGGTAGCCCACCCCCCAAAATAAATTAAAAATCTCTCGAGTCTAAATCGGGAAAACGTGGGGAAAAATTGGGTGTTATTTTCTGAAAAAATCGCTTTTTTTTTTTTTTTTTTGAAAATTCCTCAACAACGAACGCTATACTGAGATGAACTATGCTTCCAGTAAATAAGCCGGAAAATGTGAAAAAGTAGTGGTGGAACATCATCGATTTTTTAAATTCAAAGTTTCCTGCATGGATTCCTTAGACCTTCAGGAACATTCATCACCACTAATCTCCGTATTAGCTCTAAAATGAAAAAATTGAGGTAATTAATTTCCTCCGTCCTAAAGTACCCCAAATAGTAACAGTGATGAAAAAATTTGGAAAATTAAAAATTTCACCTATAAAGTGGACGTTCAGGGGTTTTCCGGGTAGCTGATTCCGAATCCGAGATTCAAAAGCAAGTGAAGGTGGTTTCAACTCCTCAAAACCACCCCAAGAAGTGACAGTGCTGCAACAAAATTAATATTTTGCCCTGGGAATTGTTTCACGGGGGTTTTGGAATTGCTAATCACGAATCCAAGGTCCAATTAAAAAAATTTGAACACCCAATGCGATGTGCGACATAATCTCGATAAAAATTGTCATTTTTCCGTTTTCGAATTAATTGTTTGTAATACTGCCATTTCTTGGAGAAGTTTTGAGGGGTCCAGGCTTACATGCGATTGGACCTCGGATTCGTGATCACACCGACCCCAAAAATCCCAGAGAGACTATTTCAAAGAAGAAATATTAATTTTGTTGTATCACTGCCATTTCTTAGGGTGGTGTTGAAGGGTTGGAACTACCCTCACTGGATTTGGACCTCGGATTTGTGATCAGCGAGCCCGAAAACCCCTGAGGGTTGATATTTCCGAGGCGACATATTAATTTTTTGTAACACTACCATTTCTTGGGAAGGTTTTGAGGGTTTCGAAACACCCTCACTTTTTATGAACCTCGGATTCGTGATCAGCGATCCCAAAAACTTCCTAGAAACGATTTTAAAGGCGAAAATTTGAATTTTCATTACTTTTTCTATCACCTTTTGGGGTGCTTTGGGAGGGAGGAAATTACCCTAATTTTCTCATTTTTCGATGCAATGCAGGAGTTAGTGATGATGAATGTTATATAAATAATGGATGAAGTTTTCTTTTTAGCGCTCACATATGTGTATATCGTAAAAGCTAAGAGATACAGGGTTGATTAAATTACAGAAAAGATGCGCTTTTTGTGGCCATCTCGAATCTTTGAAGACATATCTACAAGATATCTGTGACTGTTTCTGAAATATCCTGAAAAAACTGAAAAACTCATTTTTTTATTTTCTCAATAGCTCGTTTATTATTTGAAGTTTCCATTTGAAAGTTTATCTTTCAAATGGATTTTGAATGATCAAGCAAATTTTATTTTTCTTTGAAAAAGTAAGTACAAAAAATTATTCTGTGTACAATGGTGCAGCTAATTATCATTTTTTCAAATAATGATTGGATAGAAAACATGACAAAAAATAAGTGTCCGATGTGACGTCACCACAATAATTGAAATCCAAAATTTCTCCATACTGTACCTGTCATTGAAATGCAACTGTTTCAAACAAAAAATTATTTTTGTCGCCTTTACCGTAACAAATTATATAAAAAAATGATAATCAGTTGTAAGTGGGTATATCAGTTGTACACAGGAAAATCTTAGAAAAATCCAATAAGGCGTCCAAAAGAAAAACAAAAGATGACAATCATTATCCTCGAAACTAATAGCTGGGCGTAAAAACAATCAAGTGACGTCGATAAATGCAGAATGTCAAGAAATGTGAATACATCCACTTTCAAAATGAAACTTCAAATAATAAGGCAGCTATTGAAATAATAAACAATAATTGTAGTTTTTCAGTGTTTTTTTTTTCAGGAAAGGTCACAGACTTGTATGTCTTCACGGATTAGCTGATGGCCTCAAAATAGCATCTCTTAACGTTTACAAGACACCCACAATAGTGAGCTCTAAAAAAAGGGACACCTGTATATAAAAAATGTTGTCTTGATAGTGATATTTAGAAGTTGATTTCAACTTTCTCTAAAAAGATTAATTTTTCAGGAAGAAGCTTATTTTAGTTTTACATATCATAGTCCTGAAAATACACGACAATAAAGCAAAAAAATTTGTCTCTAATCGGAGAAAATATAATTAAATTTAAAGAAAATTTGTAACTTTTAGAAAAATTATTGCATAATCTTAGGTAGCGATAGGTAGATATAAGTACTTACTGCGAATGCAATGCAATGCAATAATTATTCAATGTTCAACGCCGACTATGTGGCATATTTCGCACCCGATAAAACTGTCAATTCGCAACAAACTGGCAATGGAACCGCGTCCTATTTTTAGTTTATGATTTTCCTATGCTTAAAGAAAATCGATCGGAAACGTGAAAAGTTCTATAAACAAGAATCACCCCCTCGCTCTCGAAAGCGAACGATCTCCATGCGCCCGGTTAATAAACCAAACTGTGAATCAAACAAACTTTCCCCTTCGTAATTCCGACGGCGAGGCGTCGTTGACGTCGCGACGCCGAACAGTCAAAGCACTCTGTATTTTTAACGTAAACGTAACGAGAGAGCGTTTTGTTCACGGCAAATGGCGCAACCGAGAATTAGATCTTCAATGTAAAATTGTGAGAATCTCGATTTATAATTATTATTACGAATTTGGCGAAAATGCGGTTTCTGAAGAGATACAAAGTAGCGGTTTCGATCGAGAGCTCCTGTAGTTAGTAGTAATCGTCTTCTGAAAATGAGTCTTATGTGGAACGGTACCTGCTATTTGAAATGATTCTAAAAATAATAGATTATATTAGCTAGCAGAAGAGTATGTGTGTTGCGGTGTTGGTGTTGGTGGTACAAAAGTTATATCCCATAAAATTATTGGATTAATTCACAAATCAAATAAGGTAAGAATAATATTTGATATTCGATAGGATGTGCAATAATACTATGCGTTCCTGGTAACGTAATAGAGTATCCGTTACTTTAAAATGCAGGAACCTAATACCTATACCTTGCTTGCTTGCTATTGCTATTCGTAATCGTTTAATCGTATCGGAACTGCTCTCTTTGAGGTTAGTTCACCGATCATTGACTCGAATTATTAAAAAAAATATATTAAGATGACTAATTGGATATTTACTTAATTTCATTCCTGCCAAAAAAAAAAAATTAAAATAAAATTATAATAAATAAATAACAATAAACTTTGAAACGTGTAACTGTTTTAAAATTCCAATACAGCTTCCCATGCTTCTTCCCTGATAAGTTTTATATTGAAGATATCCTTAAGTACCTAATATCTAGGGAGACTCGCGTAGCCTAGTGGTTCAGTCCGCTGCCTACCGAGCCTAAGGTCGCGAGTTCGGGACTCACCGGCTCGTGTTATTTTTCGGATGCATTTTCGAATGTATGTGAAAAATACAACAAGCGACCGAACGTTTAAATTTATAAAAGGCATACTTGAGGCTGGGTGAATGAGTAAGATACTCGAAATCCCGTGTTACGGGAGTGGAGCGACTTTGTCTTACCTACATAGTTAAGACCGATGCTCCCTCCTTTTAAAAAAAAAAAAAAAAAAAAAAAAAAAAATATACCTAATATCTACCTATAAAATAATGATCGTTTAGAACAACTATACCTAGGTACCCACTTAATGGTGCCATAGAGGGATGGGAACCTCTGTCTGTATTTTTAAATTACCTACCTACTCAATTTTTAAAATTACCTTAATTTTAATAGGTAGGTACCTATGTAACTATTTACATAGATACACTCACAATTTAGACTAAATTTTACTTTAAACCTTCTTTGGTATTAATTAACAATATTATTGAATGTTAGCTTTAGAGGTGTGAGAAATAACAACCGAATGTAAGGTGCGTCATATATCCACCTAGTACCCCTACCTAGGTTCTTCTAATAGAAAACTAAATATATGTAAAGCGTAGCTAGGTACCTAACCAATGAATAATATAAAGGCTGGTACTAATAACAATGTTATTTTTAAATTAGGATAATAATTAATTAGTAGGTTATAACAATAATTATTACATACCAACAACTGTTTATGAGCTTTACTTGTGATGCAGTTCTATTTATAACTGATACAACTAGGTAGGGACCACCTCTGATATAATGTTTTTGATTACTTTTGAAGTTTTGAATAAACAAAATGACTGGATAGTAGTGGTACCGCGGTACCAAGTTTAGGAACTGCTATTGACATTGACTGATGAGCAATAATTCTTGGGTGGGAGGAGAGATACCGGTTGGGTACAATTATTTTGTACAATTTGTTTACCTACTTACCTAATAATAATAATTGTTGCATTTGTTGCAATATTCCAACATGCGAGTAGATAGGTACCTTATCTTCTATCTAAGTACCTGATAAAATAGTCATTACAGGAACTCGAATTAAGTAGGTATTAATATTTATTCTCAGCCGCTTTTTAAGCATTTTTAATGGTTAATTTCACGAATTTGCAAGCATAAAATATACTTACTCTGGATAGGTATAGGTATTCATACGTGGATTGCAAAATAAAAATAAATACCTAGTTAAGAACATAAAATATATTTATAGGTGCCAAAATTTTTGATTTCTGAGAAACTATACCATTTTTTAAATATACGCAACCAAAACATGATATTACTTTCATGAATTAAAACAGATGAATGTAGGTATTTTAAATGATTAATAAAATTGCAACTATTGATCTAATAACTAAAAAAGAAAACTACCAGGAACTAGAATAAACTATTAGGAATGAGTTGTTTCAAATTTTTCTTTAAGGATTTGTTAAGTAAGTTTAAGCTTTAAGAACTCAAGTACCTATTAAAAAGCAACCTCCAGGTTGCTGACCTCAGAAAAGTTTAAGCCTTTATTGTCATTGCCTGAAAATTGGTGCCTAAATAGTTAGAGGGGTTGCCAAAAGTCCCTTCTTGGCGGCTGAAATTATTTTATCAAAAATAACCCCGGGAATCGATAAAGGAACTAATTCTAAGCAAAATTCTACAAAGTTTTTTTTTTGATAAGGCAATATTTTGTGAGTTATTATTAATGATTGAAAATGTTGATTTTTCATGAAAAAATGCATGTTTTGAAATGATTTGTTTAGTCCAGCCCCGTTTTGGCCAGAAATTCTATAGAATACTTCAGAAAATTATAAAAAATTAAATTCAGGTAGTCCATACCCACTACAACTTCAAAGTCTCCCCAATGCCGTTGGTTGCTTTAACCGAGGGGGTGAAAACCACCCCTTTCGGGGGTGTAAAATTCGTTGTTAAAAATTACTGTAGAAATCAATATACCTATCTACTAATTTTAAGTCATTTTTCTTCTATAAAGTTTTTTCCTACAGCCAATACTTTTTGAGTTATCTGCGATTGAAATTTAGATTTTTTACCACATTTTTGAACGGCTTTTCACGAATATCTCAAAAAGTTTGAGCTTTATCGGTAAGACCGTAATAAACAAAGTTGTAGCCAGTAAAAAAACAAAGAGAATGGTTTTGTTTATGGTTGCTTCAAACCTATTATTAACTGAGTAATGGCTTATTAAAAGCTAACTTTTGCTTTTGGAGTAAAAATCTAAACTTTCAATCTCAAATTATAAAAAAATCTATGATTTTTTTTTATAAAAACTGATGGAAAGTTTTTGATAGTGCTTAAAAATACCTTCATTTTTATTTTTTATGAAAGGTCCTAGCATAAAAACTGACCGAGCTATGACGAAAATAAGATAGAGGCCGAGTTTTTTCGTAGAAAAAACGGTCAAACAACCCCTTCAAAACCACCCCAATTGAAAATATTCGTAAGAAAAGATAACAATTTAAAGAAAGAATTTTTTTGAATTTCTATAAAAAAAAGTTCGTTTTTTCAATATAAGTTAAAAAAATAAGGCAGATGTGTACAAATTACAAGATCCAAAAAGTTTCATTTTTCTCTGAAAATTTTCATTTGAGGTTTTTTTCGTTAAGTGTAAAATTGAGAGAGATATGGCTCTCAAAAGTTGTGGCTATAGTGGTTGACTAGTACCATTTTCGAATCCTTCAAGCCTTGCCACTTTCCATAATAAGGGCGGAAAAAAAATCAATCTTACATGAATTTGTAGGTCTTGCATTTACGTTTAAAATGCTTTTTGGAAAAAAAAATAGCATCAAAATTGAGGAAGTTCTAGTCAAAAAACCATTGAATTGTTTTTTGTAGTTTTTAAAAGTTTAAATAAAGTTCAATAAAAAAAATTAAATGCTTATTTTAACATTTATATCTAATAGGGGTGGTTTATGGTATGGGTTGGTGGTGGTGGAGGTTCTAGCTCACGAAAAATATTAAATAACATCAAGTTATCTTCACTGAAATTATTACAACAAAAATTATTGCAACAAATAAAAGTTTGAATCTTGTTTATAATATTTTTATCGTAGCAGGGGGTAGTTTTTACCCCTGAAGATATTCAACAATAAACGAAATAGCATTAAATAACATAAAGTAACCTTTACTTAACTTATTTAAACAAAATCCAAACATTTTCATGCTTTAACGTAATTTTTTATTATTTTTCTCTCTATCGGGGGTGGTTTTCACCCCTAAAAATAATAAGCAGCCAACGGCGTTGGGGAGACTTTTAAGTTTAGGTCGAGCGCAACCTGAATCAAAATTTTCATGCAAATCGGAAGTGTTCGGAAGTTTTTCCAGGTTTCGTCGTTTTTGACCGCTTTGTACTGGACTATAGTTATGAATAACTCCAAAACTATACGTTTTTCGAAAAAAAATTGTTCTGGCCAAAATGAAAGCTAATAAAAAAGCAAAGAGATTGGTTTTTTTATTAACATTTTAAGTTGAATTCAAATCGACTTATAGCTAGTTAAAGGTATTTTTTGTTTTTTGAATACTCGAACGGAATTATTTGAGGTTAAATAACGGAAAACCGATACCTTTTTCGGAAAATACCAATAGAAAACTTTTCGAAGTACTTAGAAAGACCTTTCAAATAAGCCCTGGATGAAGTAGGTTGCATTAATACTAATACTAAGCGAGTTATGATGAAAATAAGATTGGACTCTTGATTTTTTTTTAAGAAAAAGTAAAAAATAAAATTTAGGTACGCCATTTCCATAAAAAATTGAAATTTATATTAAAGTAGGTTTTACTTTATTTTTAAAAAATAATAAGTTCAAAAACCTTGACCGGTTTAGAATGCTTTTTTCTCGTTTTTTTAACAAAAAGTACGATTTAAATTAAACAAAATTTTTCAAATTTCTCTGAGAGAATGTCTCTTTTTTTCATAATAACTCTAACAGCCAATATTATAAAGGCTCATTAGGCTAACGGGCAGATTCTGTGCTCGATTTTCAAGCTAATATCGACGTCAAATGATTTTTATTAACATTTTTTGTAATAACTTTCATGTCAAGAATAGATAAATTCAAAAATTTTCCACTTAGACTCGATACCTTCTTCAGAAATTGCCACAGAAATCTGCCCGTAAATGAGCCTTTATAATACCCGCTGTAAAACTTCTGAATATCCGTAAAAATGGTAGAGAACATAAAGTTAGGTTTTTTCTTGACAATATTTTGAGTTTTCCTTTATTTCTGTCTGATACAAAAACAACCGAGATAGGTATCAACGTTATTAGAAGTTTCCATTTTGTTTTGAAGGATCATCTGACCCGAGCCCTTTAACCCTTTAACTTTTTAATGAAGGGGTTTGAAAAGTGGATATATGTATGATCTTATAGCCCTTAAAATTATCTTCAAAATGATTTTTGAATGGACCCAATTACATAAAAAATAACGGAGTTTAGTGGATTCTGTGAGTCGGACGAATGTGCTCGGATTTCAGAGTCTAACGAGACTAGCCCTCCTCCCCGTTTTCGAGGATGCTGAATACGATGGTGGTGGTTTAAAACTCTTCTAGAGTTGACCGCACCCCCTAAAACGGCTAAAAACCACCCCTATGAAGGGTAAATCACGGAACTTCTTTCTCTTGGCGGGCAAACTTGTGTCACCCCCCGTTTTCGAGGTCGCTGAACGCGATGCTGACGTAGAGGTCGGTTCTCGACGCCCGCCAACCCCTCTACGCGGACAAGAACAACCCCCGGAAGGGGTGAAACGGGAACTTGCCGCGTGAAATCGACGAAAATTTGTCCCCGCCCGTTTTCGACGATGCTAAACGCGATGCTGACGTCGAGGTCGGTCCTTGACGCCCGCCAACCCCTCTACGCGGCCAACAACCCCCGTAAGGGGTGAAACGGGCACTCGCCTCGTTAAATCGACGAAAACGATTCACCGCCCGTTTTCGAGGATGCTGAACGAATGAGAACTAAAAAGTTCTAATGTTAATTTTTCACCCCTTACGGGGGTTGTTCTTGGCCGCGTAGAGGGGTTGGCGGGCGCCGAGGACCGACCTCGACGTCAGCATCGCGTTCAGCGACCTCGAAAACGGGAGGTGACATAAGTTTGGCCACCCAGAGAAAGAAGTTCCGTGATTTACCCTTCATAGGGGTGGTTTTTGGCCGTTTTAGGGGGTGCGGTCAACTCGAGAAGAGTTTAAACCACCACCATCGTATTCAGCATCCTCGAAAACGGGAAGAGAGCTAATCTCGTTAGACTCTGAAATCCGAGCACTTTTAGGTTTTTTTTTCCGACTCACAGAATTCACTATTATTGTAAAAAAACCAATCGCATTTTTCTAGAGAAATTTTAGGATCATACATTTTGTAGGTACTAGGTAGGTACCGACCTATCTGTAATATTTCCCTTACTCAAAAAATATAAACAAATTTTTTAAGTAATAAGGGAGACAAAACAATTTTTTCATGATTGTCAAGGAATGGTCTCTATTATAAAGGTTGAAAAATTGATCAGAAATAGTAAAGACTGGCATTTCAGAAAATGAAGGATTTAGATATTTCTTTAATAGCGGGCTTTTGAAAACTGATGATGTGAGCTAATATTGCCAAGCCAATAAGTGAAAAAAGTTAAATACAATAACACCCTGTATGTTACTAAATTTTCGAATTCTCCGTAAAATTCCACGCTATAAAACATCTTGAAACTTTTTCTAAATATTAATGTAGCTGTAGCGAATAGATAAATGTAGCGAAAAGATAAACAGAAGTTCGTCGGAATAGTTGAATCAGTCAATTCTTAGAATTGTGTCAGCGATGAGGATTATTCTTAGGAGCCATAAGGAGAAAAAGGTTCGGGATCGGTAAATAATCGGCGCTACACTGTATGGAAATCTAACCATGGAAAAAAAATGAGGAGAGCATAATCTCATTTTGAAACAACCTCAAGATGTGTTTTTTACTCCTTGGCAACGCTCATAGTTTATTATTGTTTTTGGAAAGTTGAGATTTTCAAAAATCGCATGTGATTGTACTCAGAATCAAAGTCGCAGAGTAATCCTGCCAAGCAAAAGAAAAAAAACTATAGGGGTGTAATTTGAAAAAAAAAACCAGTAGATGATTATTTTGGAGGTTGAAAGATGGAATATTGTATTGAGGGTGTAGCTGAAAAGATTTTAAGAAAATAAAGTGAACCCATTCTCTAAATTGGGTATTAATGAAGTTACAAGGTGTTCAATGTTCCAAAAAAAAACATTTTTTTGTATCTCACTCCAAAACGGCTGAATATTTTTTCATGAAATTTTTTGCGTTGTTTTTCTATTAATTAATCTTATAACAGCGATAATTACGTGTGTATAATTTGAACCAGGGATGTACTTACGGTAGATAAGGGTCCACCCCGCAATTTTGTATTTTTACATATTTTTCCAAAAACCTGATAGACATTTCTGGTTCAAAAAGGGCATAAGGTTTGGTATTCTCAACATGTTTTGCAATATGCACAATTGAATAGGTGAAAAATCAGTAAAATTTTCAAATACAAATAAAATTTAAAAAATCCCCCAACCCTGCTCCACCCCCAAGGCCGGAAAGCAAGAAGAACAAGCGATTTTCAAATTTCAAAAGCTGTTTCAAAAACATAGGTACAAAAGGGCTTGCACGTCCCTATCTCAACCATTTAACTAACATCATATAATAGATAGTTGAAATATTTATACAGGGTGATGAAAAATCTTAATTTTATATAGCGCAGGGGTGTCATTTATTTGTTTTAAGAATAAAATAATTTCTAGCATTATGGCGCTGGTCATGCTACCCAGTGACCTTCCCTGGTGGGATGCAGTGAAGAAGCATTTGAAAAATCTAGCCGAAACGAAAAATACAATAGAATTAGCCGATGGAATGCAACGAATTCATGAACTCTGCAAGTATGTTTAACTTATAGTTTTCTCTCTATTACAAAAAAATTCGTGTCGTAATTAATTATTTGTTCCAGTGTAAGTTTGGACCCTGATGAGGACACCACAGACCCTGAGCAATTTATCGGCCTTATGAATTTTCTGGATAACGACTTCACTAGTGAGGAAAGGGCTAATTTTTTTAATAAAACGCTTCCAAATATAGTGAAGCAAGCTTTAAAAGTTAAGGAACTTAGACCTAAAGGTGGCCTCCACTTCAGTTTACAACAACAGGGTAATTTTTTACATTGCGTATTAAACGAGAGATGTGCAATTTTTTTTTCTTTTGTAGCTGATTGCACCGAACTGGAGTATTCTTTTGTTTCGTCACTTATTGCAAACGCCTTCTTTTCAACATTTCCAAAAAGAACTGAAAGGAGCCATCCAACTCTACAAAATTTTAATTTTAGTAATTTTTTCAAACACTTAAATAGCAATCTACAAAAAGCAAAATTGAGGAGTATCTTTCATTATTTTGACTGGTTAGATAATAGTGAAAATACTGCAGGAAAACTTCTAATCAGCCGTCAGGTAAGCATTAAATGAATAATTTCGAAAATCACTATTATCGTAAAATTGTAGGTGATGTCAAGTAAAGAATGGTTGACGATCGAAGACTGGTTAGAATGTAATTTACCCTTATGTTCTCTCTTAATTAGACATGAGGGAAGACTAGAGAGATCAGAACCAGATCACCTCCAAGTTTGCTTTGCAAGTCCTAAAATAGGAGGAAATGTTCTAATCGACGGTGGTTCTCAGGTAAATTTCCTGATGTTCAAAAAATGAACAATACTTCTATATAAATTACAGGAATGCGTAAATCTGGTCACTTTGCCAGAGTTATTAATTACGCTATTAAACACGGAAGCCTTAGAAGATAACGAAGTTTTACTGGTTGATAGGGTCAGACCTATTTCTAGGATAAACGATCCAAAAAATAGGGCTACTTTAGAGAAACTTGAAAACGGCCAAAAAGTAAGATTTAATTATTTTCCCTATATTTCTATTAACGTACCATATTTCTTTTAGGTAACAGTTTGTTGTATAGATGCAGACAATTACACCAAACTACCCATCGGTCAATACGAAGAAGACAACATTCTAAGGGAACTGAACAAATGCCTTTTAGCTTTTCAGCAAAAACACCACCAAGAGCCTAATTCTACCATCCAAACTGCTGCTGCGCCTTCTCGTCTTCGACGACTCTCACCCATTGGTGAATCCACTCATTCCGACACATCAAATATTCCACTGATAACCCAACATTCGTGCAGCACCAACAGGAGCAGTTCTCCAGGAAGTGATAACAACAACATCAACACCGACAGGCTCATGGTGAAGTTAGAAGCTGAGAGAAGCATTTACAAACGAAACAGTTCCGACAACGAAGTCTTGAACAATAGACGGGGACGATTTATAGTCTTGGGGTCCTCCGGCGAATGCCTTCCGGTCAAAAGGCATCCACTGGAGCAGACGAAAAGTGTTTATTCGAGCTGCGATTCTAGCGAGGAAGAATTTCACAGCGCAAGAACGAGTTTAGATGAGGGTAGCGAGGATGAAAATTTCCAGAAGCGTTACAGCATCGATTTGGAAACCGCCGAGCGTAGGCAAAATTTTGCTCAAAGACTGAGAGATTTCCTTAGAAGAGACACGAGTGAGAGTATGAGTACGAATGAGTCGAGCTATGCAGTTGGAATCTCTGTAGCTGGTTCGCATGTACGAGATGGTGATATTAAGTAAGAGTGTTCTAATTTTGAAAAAATTGCTTTACTAAATCGGGTCTCTCTGTAGAGTTCGTAGGGGAGGGTCCACCGGTTTTGCACTTCATGAAGATTCCCTTGATGAGAGCTTCTTGAAAGATTCACTGCAGCAAGAACGACAGTGGATTGACAAGTTCAAAACCAAACAGTCAGGTTTGAGTAGAAAAGATTCAAATAAATCTTCAGAATACAGTTTCAGTACAGATTACAGGTAAGTTACCCTGTAACAATCATTTATTGTACGATTTTAATCGGATCTTTTTTTAAATGGGAGAGCTGGATGAACTGTATTTTCGGAGCAAAAAGTGCCTCATTACTACAAAACCCAAGGCGCCTCTAGGTCAGTGTTTTCATCAGTAGTATGTAGTACATTTCAAGAATTAACAGTAGCAAATTTTTTAGGAAAAATCTGGGCACGCCACTGGATTCTGGATTTCTTGAAATTTCAAATTGGTTATGAAATCTTCATACTTTAGGGTTTTGATAAAATTTAGTATAGTGCCGTTTTGAGAGATGGTGAATCCAGTGGCGTGCAGACATTTTTCATAAAAAAATCGATAATTTAAATTTTTGAAATTTTACAGGTTGGGTTTTGTGGGAATGAGGCCCTTTTTTCTACATAAATATCAAGCTTTATTAAAAAAAATGTAGTAAAAGATTCAATTTTTCATATTGTAGTTCTGAGTTAGAAGAAGTTTATGAACAGTTTTCGAGGTGGCTAGACCATCCGATAATAGAAACAGATAAGGGCACTAAAAGAGAACTGGACACTAGGGAGTTGGCAGTAGTGCAGTTTGCCGGGTCATTGCTCAAAAGAACGCTCAGCGAATCGTTTGCCGGCATACAAGTTCCACTGACTGAAAGTTGCGATTCAACGACTGACTGCAATATCAACACTTTCAGTAGTTCAAATAAGAAAAACAAGCTCGTCTTAAACGCCAAATCTCTCAGTCTGGAGTTAGCGAGGCACAAACACAAACTTGCAGCTCAATTGGTAAGTTTTTTTCCCAATTACATCTGATTTTTTTTGTATATATGTATATTCTGATGCAAGATAAGTTTTTTATTTATTTTTAAATGAAAGATGTAGAAACTAACTCGGTTATTCTGAGTGTTTTATTTCGATTAACAGCAGCTGAAGAAAAAGGATACAAGCAAATGTAATTCTCCCTTTTCAATAAATGAAGTAGTTAGCAAAACGAACGGAATATTGAAAGAAAATTCAAAGCAGCGTAGCTTAACAAATAAAAAACGTAAAGTTTGGTTTATAACGTGTCCTAAAGAGCCTGTAGTGCAAACGTTAGAAGATGTAACTTATAAAGTATCCTTACCTAAAAATGAACAGGTAATTCGACTAAAACTATTAACCGAGCTTCCCCTAGATCATTTGTTCTTAAGGGAGGAGTATGTTTTTGAAATAATACGCTTTTCAACCCGTTAAATTCCAATTACCTATCTACTAAACACTTAAAACACTAACGAAATCTGACCTTTTATACAGGAAGATCAATATTAATTAATTAGTAGATTCTTTCATTGTCAACTCTAGGTAAAGAATTAATTCGTCTTCCAAAAAAGCCAAGTGTGTCAAAATTAAAATCTCGTTACCCTCAAGCAATGAAATTTTCCCCTAACAATAATTTTTAATTATAAAAAAGAGAAAAGCAAATTATTTATAATCTAACGAACGTATTTTTTAGCTCTCACAAATATCACAAAAACCAAAGAGTAAATTGAAGACGATATCAACAGGAAATTGGGGTTGTGGATCGTCCAGAAAAGGAGATGTACAATTGAAAGTAGTTATACAATGGTTGGCTGCCAGTGTAGCCGGTGTACCGGCTTTAGTGCATTACACTTGTGGACACCAGCAGCTCACTAAACTCGACACCGTGTATCGATTGCTTGTGGACCGAAAATGGACTGTAAAAGATCTTGCTCAAGCTGCTCTGCGATATTCTAATCACGTACTTCATGGTCGAGAGCTCAGTGGAACGTTATTTGAAGAACTGATTGGTGTTGAAAGAACTATACAATAGGTTTGAAATATCTAATCGCAATATTTGTTTTTAAGCTTGGATATTTCATGGTTTTTTAAGAATTTTTGATTGCCTTATTTATACTGGATTTATATTGCATTCAAGAATTGATTAAGTTTATAGGTATTGAAAGACTATTATACAAAACAAAGGTACATTATTTACTCATTCAATGGTTTAAAGACCGAAAGCCATTTTTTTTATTTAGAGAGACAGTTGTTAAGTTGGTGGCCTTTGTAAACTTAAAACAGTAACTTTGGTGTTTCCAAATGGTTGCCTTTTTTCTGACCATGACAAAAAAGTTAATCTAAAATGTCAAGTTTACAAAGTTTTAATTTATTCAAGTAATCAATGAATACCTGAAGTAACTACCTACAATAACTAATTTTTGTTACCAATCGTTCCCCTAGAATTTTTGGCTTGAAAAAGTCTCTCTAAATAAAAAAATAGACTTCAACTTTAGGTTTATGTCATTTTATTAAACAAATGATTTTACATCAAGGAATCAATTCAAAATTGCATTACTTAAATAAATTATGAGCCCAAATCTTTTACAAAAAGCAGTAAACCTATTACTAAAAATATGGAGGTAGGTCTATGCCTTTAACTGAATGAGTATAAAGTTCTTTGGTATTATTAAAACTATTTTGTAATAATTGGCATTATAGAGCTCTGGTAACATAAGAAAGTGGTGATTTTTACCAAAAATTAAAAGCAATTGTATCAATAATGAACAATTTGATATGTTTTTCCTTAGCTTATCTAATTACTCTTAAGATCGTAAATAAATACAACATAATATATACATACAAAAGTGATTATAAACGACCGCTTTTTTGAATTTAAGAATGATATTGATTGAGTCTTCCTGACAATATTTTAATGTGTACATAATAAAAGTAATACAAGTTTTTTAAACAAATTTTTCATAAGTACAAGAATATATTATACAATAAAAGACAATGTATTAAAGGATTGTTTATTATAAATATTAATATAAATAAACGACTTAATTTCTACCTTGCCTTAAAAGAATATCGCCCTCATCTTCCTTCCCAATCCCGGTCTATCATACAATATATTGAATTTATTCACAAACTGGTTCAGATCGTTACAGCCCTTTGTTAAAGTTCCAAGGTACGTCATTAAACCAACATCGTTGCATTGCTGAAAATAACAAACATCAATCCATTGAATCCAAAAAGAACCTCATTAGTCATTAGTGTCATTAGTCACTAGTAACACCCTTACATTGTAAAAATCTTGCCTGAACCTGGCGCTCTGAATCACAGGCAATCTATGACACAGGGAATACGCTTCTCTCAATATTTCGTGGTTTTTGGGTAACTGACCGCTCTGCACAGCTTTCATGTACTCCAGCACTAGCTGCACTCGAGAGTGCAACATCTTGATGGCGCTATGCTGAGCTGTTAAATGCTCGGCAACGAGAGAGCTTTCACCGGAATCAGCAGACGACATTCTGGCAACGTGGTCAACGCCGATTCTTTCAGCTTCCTCGGTCGCTAATGTATATGTCAGAGGGACAAATAACATCGTGGCTTCACCGTTGACCAAATCTATCACCGATTCAAATAACATCACCGGTAATTGCTGAAAAACGAATCATCAGTTTTCAGTCAGACAGTTTGGGAGACAATACTCACATCTAAATTTTTATCGTAAGGATTTAATTTTAGAAGGATCGGAGATTCGTTAATTTCACATATTTGTTTATGAACGTTAATATCGGAAGTACTTGGAACATCGCCGGTAGTGTACCAACCAATAAAATCCATATCACTGAATACCTGTTTAACTGAAACAATTGTTCACATTAGTACCTACACATGTTTAGACTGGTATTACTAAAAAGTAAAACTTACATTGTTCTTCTTTCATACTATAGTAGTCTCGATCGACAACAATATCACCTCCGATCACACTGAAGACCAGCTCAAAAGAGTTCATTATTTCAATATTTCTGCCCTTTTGCTTGCCGATAAGGGCTCCAATGACTGAAAATAAACAAAATTAGATGTTACTTTTGAATGTCTTTGAAAGAAATTTGAGCAGAAATACAGGCTGTTGAAACTCCTGGAAAAAAAAGTAAAGGTGCTGTATCGCGACGGTTTTACCCCTATGCTGGCCTCCCTCCACTGTCTCTGTTTGCTACGCTCCGACACGTTCTCAGCGTTGCCATATGCAAGCCCTTCTCCTACGTTCTGCGCGCTTCCTGCCCGCTTCCGCACGAGACCGTAATAGTAGCTACCGGTTCCATCAGGTCTTTGGTCAGGTCACGTTTTTTTTTTTTATTTTACGAACATTTGAAGGGGAAAAAACCTACCCTGACTTACTGCAGTTACCAAAAAATTATACTGCAAATTCGCGTTCTCGAGATATGTTATGTGTAACGATTCATTCCCTGTCACGATTTGAAAATTACCATTAAAGTAATAAATTCAAGAATTTAAGCTTACCCTGTTGCACAGCGCCTTCTTGGGCTCGTTCCCTTGTCCAGTGTTCGGAGACATTCATAATAACCAAAGGATGCAAGGAGCAGGTAACTGAGCCAGCGGCACCTCCTGAAGCCATCACGTTCTTCGCCGTGTCAGATGACATTTCCATGCTGGCAGTATCAACTGGGGCCATGACAGAGTCGACTTCCATTTCCATGGATTCTTTTGAATTGCTCGAAGTCATGATTGGATGAAATAACAGTAGACTGATTCGAGAACAATAACCTCACTGTTGATTCCTCGAGAATTTCTATTCAATTAATTCTTTTGATTAATAATTAATTGGTTGTTCCCAACAACACGAAAAATTCAATCATACTAAAGTGCAGGACTTGGATTACTACTAGACTAGTACTAGTACTAGGACTAGGTACTAACTGAACTGGGTACTGGGTTCCAGTCCAAGTTATAAGAATAATTGATGATAGAGCCCAGGTAAAAAATTAAACAAATTATTGTATTAAAGGGTTAAATTAAACACCAATCGGCAATCACTACAAGCACAACAAAGGTTACAAATTACAATGTAATGTAACAATGTAAATGTAAGGTAATGATCGTAATTTGTAATGTAATGCGAATTGCGAATGTATTAAAATTGTAATTTTTTAGAGTTAAAATAAAATAATTAAATAATTGAAAATGACTAATGACAATGACAGAGGAATTCGACTCATTCAAAAACTTTGAATAAAAAACATCAGGAAAGAGCATAACAGTTGCGACGGTCAACAAGAGGAAAAGGTCTTGAAAAATGATATAGCCATATATCCGGATGATGGCCTGCTATCCTGCTATAATGAAATTATTTAAAATAGGTTCCTTCTTACTGATAAAAAGTTATTGACACTACTAGAACTACTATCTGTCAACTGATGAGCGTTGTCCGTTGTCGTCATGCCACACTGATTCTGACTAAACAATTTCATTTAATTCGAGTTGAATCGTACACTTATTTCTAAGTCGAACCAGATGTGGTATCGCAGTTCGTGTCAGTGGCGTGTGTTGAGAAATAATGAATATCCTACAAATATATTATTTCGACAAGTTATTGACGAAGTAGAGCCTTATTGCAACTTTTTGATAACAAATATATATGATGCAAGTAAATAAGAATGATAATAATTATTGTTATCATCATGATAGAAATATCATGTCACCTACCTGCTGGTTGCCGTTTAAAAGAAAGAATAACACCTCCGTTTTCTTATTTGCAAGTAAAATATTCCAGCAATTTAACCACAAGACCACGTACTAGGGAGTTCAATCGTTTCCCAGGCAAAACAAGGAAATATATTTTTAGGCATTCGCGCAATTAATAAGTTACTCATAGTTTATCACACCGTACAATAACACAGGAAATTCTGCTAATTTCGTATTAAAAACGTTTCAAATCACAACACAAACCTTGTTAGTAAATTTAGCGCTGACACTGACACTACTGACAGTAGCGACGACAATCTTATCGTAATATCGTATCAATCTAAGCGTATCAAGACGCGAGTCGGTACTTCCGTCTCACTCTCGCTCATCTTTTTAGAATTGCTGACGATTCAAACGTATTTCTGACAATACGTTCCATTTTAACTCGATTGACTATGCAATGCAATAGAAGGAGTAAGAAACATAACGAGATGATGTACCCTTAGTTATCACAACAGACAAGACAACTCTCAGTGTACAGACTTTAGACACCTAGACACACCACAAGCCATGCCAAAACTAATAAAAAAGATGTTTATTCAAAGAATGCTAGTCTTTCTTTACAAATATCCACTTGTCAGCTGTCAATGTTCAAAGTACCAAAAAAGGAAGTTCTAAAATGACGTTTTTCGTCGCGTTCACCAGCAAGGCGAATTCTGCATTAATATTTCTCCTGATGTTCTTAACTCTGTGTTCGAGGACATATAAATTATTTGTATTTTGACATTGACAGTCTCTGTAGCACATGTACATGTAGTGAGGAGGACGTTTATTAATTAATTATAAGAGTTATTAATTAATAGTAAGAAATCTTGTCACGTCAGTCCTACGTCAAAAAGCACTAAAATTCATAATAATGAGGGCAGTAATGAATAATGATTATCGTCCCGTTCAACATCAGCAGGTGGAGAAAATGATCATCAAAACGGAAGCCTCAGATGAGGATGATCAGTTTATGGAGTCCAAGGACTTCTTGCTACTCAACTCGGCGAAGTTGAAATGTGAAGATAAACCAAAGAACGATGCTGGTTTCGAGCCGTCTTCTAAATTAAATAATATTGAGAACACTTTTGAGGCACCTCTTTCAATAAAACCAGAACTGGAAGACTCATGGATGTCGGCCTTGAAAGAAGAGATCGACATCGAGGACCACAAACCGGGCTGGGAGCAGCTGACCGGGAGTCGTGATAGCCGTGGAATTGTTAAGGGTGGACTCGATCCGTGTGAGTCTGTTCAAGAAAGTGAGGCACTTCAGGCACGATCTACTGAAAGTAATAGCGGAGGAGAGTTGAAGTATAACTGCGCCCATTGCGCGTATAAAACAAATAATAGACGTAATTTTATCATACATTATAAACTTAAACATTCCAAAGATGCTAAAATGTACAAATGTGGAGAATGTTCATATGAGACCGGATTCAAACATAATTTGACTGTACATTATAAAGGTAAACATTCCGAAGATGCTAAAATGTACAAATGTGAAGAATGTTCATATGAGACCAGAATTAAACATAATTTGACTGGACATTATAAACGTAAACATTCCAAAGATTCTAAAATGTACAAATGTGGAGAATGTTCATATGAGACCGGAATTAAATATGATTTGACTAAACATTATAAACGTAAACATTCCAAACATACTAAAATGTACAAATGTGGAGAATGTTCATATGAAACCGGAATTAAATGTGATTTGACTACACATTATAAACATATACATTCCAAACATACTAAAATATACAAATGTGGAGAATGTTCATATGAGACCAGAGTTAAACATAATTTGACTTTACATTATAAATATAAACATTCCGAAGATGCTAAAATGTACAAATGTGGAGAATGTTCATTTGAGACCAGGGATAAATATAATTTGACTATACATTTTAAACGTAAACATTCCGAACATACTAAAATATACAAATGTGAAGAATGTTCATATGAGACCGGAATTAAAAAGAATTTGGCCCAACATCGTACATATAAACATTCCAAAGATGATAAAATGTACAAATGTGGAGAATGTTCATTTGAGACCAGGGTTAAATATAATTTGACTGTACATTTTAAACGTAAACATTCCGAAGATGCTAAAATGTACAAATGTGGAGAATGTTCATTTGAGACCACGGTTAAATATAATTTGACTGTACATTTTAAACGTAAACATTTAGAAGATGCCAAAATGTACAAATGTGGAGAATGTTCATATGAGACCGGAATTAAATGTGATTTTACTGGACATTATAAACGTAAACATTCTGAAGATGGTAAAATGTACAAATGTGGAGAATGTTCATATGAGACCAGAATTAAACATAATTTGACTGGACATTATAAACGTATACATTCCAAACATACTTCGATGTCGATTGAATAGGTATCGAGATTTGAGCTCCCGAAATCAAGTTTAATTTATAAGATATTACGTCTAATAAGAGAGTGAAAACGTTACACAGTGCTTGAGGTGTTGTTTTGTAATACGTTGGTGCACAGAGATCAACTTGATCATGGTTATTACGAGAGAAATCAGGGAAGAAATTGAATTAGCTATAAGCAAGGTTATTAAAAGAAAAGTTAATCGTTTTATCAGTGAAATTGCAAAAAAAAAGTATCAGAGGCAATAATTAATACGATTTGTAAACATTGAAACATCGATGACAAAAATAAAGAAGGATTATGCGAAACATATCGATAAATATGAGGAGAAAACAAGATATTTTCAACACAAAATAACTACCCTGAACGAGGAAAGTAACAAAATGGAATTAAAAATTGAATTGACCAAATGGACCAAGCTACTATAGATATTCTAACTTAAGAATTTTCAATTTGAAGGAGACCTCCAAAGAAAATACAAGAGATGTTTTATTGGATGTTTTAAATAAAAAAATGTCAGTAAATCTCAATCAGGATGATATTCTATTGTGCTACAGGATTGGAAAAAAAAGAAGAAAACAAAAATAAGCAGAGGTATCTTCTTGAAACTACGAGATCCCGAGAAGAAAGAATTGATATATATATATATGTTTCTTTATTTAGAAAACTGTTTAGTTAATAACAATGCTTAAAAACACAGTATAACAAATAGTTTTTTTTTATTAGCAATTTAAGGAAATGAGTAAATTAAATTAAATTAAACTTATAAAATGTATCTATAGGTATCGTATCATGCATAATATTATAACGAACACCGCTCTGGAAAAATTCTAGTAATTGCTTCTTTAACCTTTAACATTCTGGTCCACGAATTTGCTTGTTTGTGTTTGTTTACATTCTTTTTTTATACTGAGTTAGTCAATGACATGTTCGCGACAGTTCCAGTCACATGTCATGTGACACATCGACAGACAGACAATCCATGAATCGACGGCTGGTGCGCCGGTGCGACGTTCGAGAATGTACCTGCTAGAACGGAGTAGAACGTGACTACTGATGTGTCGAGGGAGCTATAAAAGACCATCGCGCGGCTGCGAGTTTTAGTTTAGTTTGGACATTGAGTGAAGTGAAGACAGAGAGCAGAGCAGTAACTATACCCTATTTAATAACTAGAAGGAGTAAATTTAAATAAACCGCCAAAAAAAGATGCTTCTCATTGGTCAATTCATAGGCAAAATTACACCCAGCAAAACTTGTACAGGAAATTGAATCTATGCAACGCTCAACACTACATATACGCTTGTTTTTTTTATTGTTATGTCATTATTGTTTACAATGTCAGCGTCGAATGTGACACATCAGTTTTATAATCAGTTATTTCCAAAACCCTATAAGTTGTTCTAAATAAGTTCTTTAAAAGTTATTTCAAAACCAAATAAGTTCTTTTTGAAGCCCATTCAGTTCTTTTTAGAGAACAGACATCCTTTTCAGAATTTTGAAATTATTTTTGGCTTTCCATTTTCATCCTGCAAACGGTTTCAAGTGCCATTATGGATAATCCTACATTAAGTACAAGTGAGAGGATGTCTCCTCCAAAGAAACGGGAAGAAAAGAGTGTCACCTACAAGATTTTGGAAAAACTACTCTATATGCGTACTTCACCAATAATTGAAGAACATATTCCAATCGAACAAGGTGCGGATTTAGACCAAACAGGGACTGCTGTATGTAATAAAGTTAGTTTCAACAACACACTTTGTATCTGGTCCTACAAAAATTGAAAAATGCTGTTTATAATACCGTTTGAAAAAATTGACTTATCCACAAATTATATATTATTAAATGTAAAATAAAAACTTTATCTACGATGTTATGTGTCATATAATACATACATAAAATATATTATTTATATGTTACATTAAATTTGTCACATAAGTATTGCCTAAAATAAAGTACTTTCAATCAATTTAATATGAACGTTAATAATTATTATCCTTAATATTCTTCGAAATATCTATAAATTATTCAATTTCGTTCTATTTATATTCAGAAAATCATTCAGCACTATAATACTGTTATGCAAATCACATAATGATTTGTGATACTGCTGTAGAGTCTCTCCTGAAAAGTAGATTTCCTACACCGAAAACAAGTCCTATCTTCCTTATTAATAATTATTATTGTTTCAATTCAAATTTGCCGCCAAAAAAAATCTGGTGATTTAATCTGGTGACTTTTAGTGGTGTAAATGATACTTTGCAGTTTACTCCTCCTAGTTATTAAATGAGATTATAGTGGAAGCTGAACAGAGCAGTAGTGAAGTGAAGTGTGAAGTAAGGGAGCCAGTAGTGACAGTATAGCGAATTATAAAGAGAACAGCTGTGTTTAGTGTGTTTGATTATTTAGAATTAGAATTAGAGGTTATAATTTGGATTAGTGAATAAAGTAATTTGTAAGACTTTTTTGGTGGTGATTTATTTATTGTGAGACCCGTAACAACTGGTGTCAGAAGCGGGATACGGATTCCAGCAAGAAGATTAATTAGTTAATGGGTAAATTAAGAAGTGGAAAAGAAACTGGAAGCGACAAAATGTCTGAGAAAATGTTGGCGGATATGATGTTACTGCTCAAAAACGGCCAGGAAGAGCAGAAAAACATCATGAAGAAACTGGAAGACAGTCTGCAACAACAGAAAGAGAGTGAAGAGAAGTTGTTAAAAGTGATTCAACAACAAAAGGACGATTATGTGGGCGAACTGAATAAAGTAAAGCAAGAAGTTCGTGATGAAGTCAACAGTGTTCGTGATGAAGTCGGTGGTGTTCGTGATGAAGTCAACGGTGTTCGCAACGAAGTCGGTGGTGTTCGCAACGAAGTGAAGCTGGTGGAACACAAAACAAAACTGCTGGTAGAAGAAATGAAGAACGACTTCGAGACAAAACTCAGAACTCTGGAAAGTTCTGAGGTGAAGCATTCTCCGTGTGGCGCACCATCTACCAGTTTTGGCGCGAAAGTGAAACCACCAGCGTACGACGGAACAACTCCCTGGACTGCGTACAAGATGCAGTTTCAGGCTGCATGCATGGCCAACGGGTGAAACGACACAGAGAAGGCAACGGCACTGGTTCTTGCTCTTCGGGGGCAAGCTGTGAACATGCTGCACACACTGCCAGTAGAACTGCACTCGAATTACAACCAATTGAGTGCAGCATTAGAACTTCGATTCGGCAATCGCCATATGGAGCAGGTGTTCCAAAATCAGTTGATGAGCAGAGTGCAGAAGCCGAACGAGTCGCTACAAGAGTTCGAAGCAGATGTCAACAGGATTGTCCATCAAGCCTACCCAGACTCGCCGCAGAACTTCAAGGAACAACTAGCCTCGCAAACATTTGTCAACGGAATACGAGACACTGAAATACAGAAGATCCTGCGCATGTCACATTTGACAAAGTCCAGCGAAGCGTTAGTTAGAGCGCTTGAGATAGACGCAGCAATAAAGGCGTCCAATGGTAGGAACTTCTCCAAGGTATGAGCAGTGACAATCAATGAAGAAAAAGAAGAGGACGTAACTACCATATTGGAAAGGCTGAGTAAAATGATGGTGGATAAGCTCTCTGAGCAGTTTAATAATGGGAAAAGAGGTTGGACTCCGAGGAGGGACGAAAACAGGAAACAGTGCTACCGTTGCGGATCCAGTTCACATTTTATTCGTGACTGTAAAGTTACCGAGACTCCGAGACGTGGTGGATCCCTGGAACGAAGACCAGGCAGGGACAGGAGCGGAAGCAGAGATAGAAGTGTCTCTCGAGAACGGGAAGCTCCTCGTTCGCAGCAGGAAAACTAATTTCAGCCAGTGTGGAGGGGCGAATACTGGCTGACGACATCAAGGCCCCTAAGTTCGGTTCCACCAGAACACCGCAGTGCCATGTGGACAGCCAAGACATCAGAGGGCGACAAGATGTTTTCAAGACATCTGGTTCGTGGCGAGACAGAAACGGGAGCGAAAGGCCCAGCTTCCGAGTGGAGAGCAAAGGTTTCTCGAGGAGTGAGCGAGACTTCAGACGGGGCGGTGGCTGCTGGCGGTTTGGTGATGATAATGGTCATGGTCGCAACCATGAGCGGAACTGGAACGGAGAAAGAAGCCCGTTCAGGCGATTCGAGCACCGGAGTGACAGTCAGGGCAGTTTCATCAGAAACCCGCCACCGGCAAATGATGAGCAGGAGAGCAGGTCATTGGAGCATCGTCAGAGGCCCAAGCTGATGTTGGCGCCTCGTATTAAACCGATTGAGGACAGCCGGAAGGAAGAATGCGTTAAAAGGATCGTGATCAATGAAGATACAGGATGGACGATAGAAGCATGCAGGAAAGAGCAAGAAAAAGACGAAGACATCGGAGACATTTTAAAACGTAAAGAAGAGAATGGACCGAGACCAACGTGGGCAGAGGTTTCTCCACGTAGCCCAGAATATAAAGCTCTATGGTCACAATGGGAGTCGCTGCAAATCGAAAATGGTCTGCTAAAGAGAGCCTGGGAGAGTGCCGACGGAAAGAAGATCGTCATGCAGTTGGTGGTTCCAAGGAGTAAAGTTCCGAAGATTCTCGAAGTGATCCATGGAGGTACATCAGGAGCTCACTTCGGAGTGAACAAAACACTAGCGAAAGTTCGAGAGAGGTTCTACTGGGTGAACTGCAAGGACGATGTCGAAGCCTGGTGCCGTAAGTGCGAGAAATGTGCTGCAAGCAAGGGCCCAAGCAGAAGACTGACAGGCGCTATGAAGCAGTACAACGTCGGAGCCCCATTCGAGAGGATAGCCATAGACGTAGCAGGTACTTTTCCAATCAGCGACAGCGGCAATCGCTTTATCCTGGTTGCCATGGATTATTTCAGCAAGTGGCCTGAAGCATACGCCATACCGAACCAAGAAGCTGCTACAGTTGCGAGAGTCTTGGTGGATAATTTAATTAGCAGATTTGGCGTACCTTTAGAGTTGCATTCAGATCAAGGACGAAACTTTGAATCCCAAGTTTTCGCAGAAATGTGTAAACTGCTCGGGATAAACAAGACAAGGACTACACCTCTCCATCCACAATCTGACGGTATGGTAGAACGGTTTAATCGAACAATGGAGGAACATCTGTCGAAGGTGGTGAGCAACAATCAGCGAGACTGGGACCAGTACCTGCCTTTGTTGCTGATGTCGTACAGGGCAGCCATCCATGAGACTACAGGGCAGACACCAGCCAAAGTTGTATTCGGCAAGGAGATTCGGCTACCCTGTGATTTGGTGTACGGTTCACCAAGCAGTCCACCATCGGAGATCAGAAATTATGTCGACGAATTAAGAAACTCCATGGCAGAAGTGCATTCCCTAGTCAGGAGGAAGATCAAGTTGGCCAGCGACCGAATGAAGGCGAGGTACGACTTGAAGGCAAACTCCGGCGGCTTCACAGAAGGAGACAAAGTGTGGTTTTATAATCCAACTAGGAAGAAGGGTTTGTCGCCTAAGTTTATGCCATCCTGGGAAGGGCCTTACACAATTATTAAAAGGATAAACGACGTGGTGTATAGGATACAGCGGAGCGGAGCCCCCAAGTGCAAGATGAAGGTAGTCCACCTGAATCGTCTGGCACCCTACTGTGGAGACAGCGAATAAGTCTGTTCGAGCGGGACGCTCGAAAATAGAAAGGGGGCAGTATAACGAACACCGCTCTGGAAAAATTCTAGTAATTGCTTCTTTAACCTTTAACATTCTGGTCCACGAATTTGCTTGTTTGTTTACATTTTTTTTTTATACTGAGTTAGTCAATGACATGTTCGCGACAGTTCCAGTCACATGTCATGTGACACATCGACAGACAGACAATCCATGAATCGACGGCTGGTGCGCCGGTGCGACGTTCGAGAATGTACCTGCTAGAACGGAGTAGAACGTGACTACTGATGTGTCGAGGGAGCTATAAAAGACCATCGCGCGGCTGCGAGTTTTAGTTTAGTTTGGACATTGAGTGAAGTGAAGACAGAGAGCAGAGCAGTAACTAGTGGAAGCTGAACAGAGCAGTAGTGAAGTGAAGTGTGAAGTAAGGGAGCCAGTAGTGACAGTATAGCGAATTATAAAGAGAACAGCTGTGTTTAGTGTGTTTGATTATTTAGAATTAGAGGTTATAATTTGGATTAGTGAATAAAGTAATTTGTAAGACTTTTTGGTGGTGATTTATTATTGAGAAACCCGTAACAATATGTTTGTTTCTGTGATTTTTAAGTCTTTCAAGCTCCAACAACCTACTGGTTTCCAAACTAAAACGTATTTCATCTGAAACTGCACCAGAAATAGTAAATAGTTGGATTGGAAACCATTTTCTCGCACGAACCGCACGCATTCAGTTAGGACACACTCAAAATTTCTCGTGCGATTTTGCGTTGCGTGCGTTCCCCACATCGCACCTGTGCATCGCACGCAACGCACTACCCGGATGCAGCTAGGACACGGCGTCAAACTACTGTGAATTCGATCAGATTATCAAACAGGATAGGTATTATAGCGTTTACTAGATCTGACCAAACAAAAGTGTTTCGTGGCCCAGCGGGGATTCGAACCCCGGACCTCCTGATTACGCGTCAGGTGTGCTTTCCACTACACCACCCAGGTCACTTGCAATTGTCTTGGTCAGATCGGCTATTATATGTGTTGTTGTTGTTGTTTCTCTCTCTTGTGGGAGCGAGTGGTCGCCACAGTATCTACATACTTCAATTTACTGTCAATAGGTACTGTCAATTTCCACTGTCCATTTCCACAGAGTGTCCACTAGTATTCGAATCTGAGAAAAAAATCGATTCAACGAAAATTGACATAAAAAGATCGATATTCGAAAGTTAGATTTTTTCAATTTTGACGCATGCGCAGTGCTTACCTTGGTACATCTGTCATAAAATGTATACCATATAAATGGTATAGTTCATTAAATGATAGAATAAATTCAATATTTCAGTAATTGTGCATACCTTGAAAAAATTCAGCAACAAATTTAATCTCTTAAGTTAACCCCTTTCAAGTGACAGTTGCGACATCTAAATTTTTAAAAGTAGGGGCGTGACACCTCATTTGAAAAGTCTACATATTTATTTTCCATACAAAAATGATACTTATTGTTTATAAATTTATTGCAAGCAAAAATTGATAATAACGACTTTGTATATGGCTCGTTCATGGAAAACCTGACGTTTTTTAAGTTGAATTTGACATTCCCAACTTTTTTCCCCACTTTTTCTACTACCAACCTTGAATGCGGTAGCCAAGTAGGCGTCAGTGTCGGTAATACAGATACCCTACTGATTACGTATTGCTTCATCCCAGAGCACGGAACAGAGCGTTCGTTAGCTCTGTTCCGTGCCCAGAGTTCAGAATCAGACAGAAAATCAGAATACCTACACAATGAAGAATGAAGAGCTTGTTCTTCTGCTTCTGAGCTTCTGTGACCCTGTCCTGTGACCTCTACCTCAAATAAAGTTCATAACTTTTTTATAAGAAATATGAAAATATTGAAAATAAAATATTGGTGATTGTTTACATTAGCGCGGCATGGGTATATTATTTATTATAATGAACCAACAAACTCAACCAACAACCAACACAGTTCACTATCACTACTGAGGTCTGAGTTATCAGCCATTGAGATTATATGAGATTATTAATTTATGAAAACTCCATAATAATTGTACCCACTTATCATTGTACCTACTTACCTAAAAGTTGCAAGTAACCTTTTTTTTAATCTTGAAAATGAAAACATTAATAAGACTGCCACGCCGTATGTGGATAGACGGCCAAACCTTCTTCATAAATCCACTATCGGAAAAATACAAAATTAATAAATCATGGCGAGACAATAAACCATCACCATCGGGGCGAAAAAATGGTTAGTAGTCAGAGTCACCTACTAGTAAGTAAGAACAATAATTTAAACTTGTCCCATGGGTAATTATGGAGATGAGCGGCATGGATATAGGGCGAAATGGCTTATACTATCGGATAGCTTGTGTCTCTAGGAGTATCAAGGTACCATTGAATTTTTGCGCCGGCAAGTAATAGTCGAGAAATAAGGCCTTAAAGTGTCATTACGTGTGTTTGTACATATACGCTCGACGGGAAGCACGTACTCAGAGTCGTGTGTCCGACGGAGTGCGGCTTCCTGTTCGAGCGTATTATGTACGAATATACGCGTATTAGGGCAAGGATGAAACTTTGAGGCCTTATTTCTCGACTATTACTTGCCGGCACAAAAATTCAATGGTACCTTGATACTCCTAGAGACACAAGCTATCCGATAGTATAAGCCAAATCGCCCTATACCAATGCCGCTCATCTCCATAATGACCGTCCCATGTTCATACGGGAAAGGGTGTCACGACTGTCACGTAAACATGCCGAATGTGAGCTACACACTGTATGTAATTTTACTTACTTGCAGACAGCAGGAAAAACTCAAATCTTCAAAGGAAATCTGAAACAGCAGGGGTACCGTCACAAACACAGAACAAACCTGAAACAGAAGAACCTTCACTAACAGACACCTGTATGTGTGGGGATCTCAATAAAACTCCAGAAAATTGCTGTTATAGCATATCTCCTAAAGATGATGGAAAACTTTTCACCCAGTTTCATTTGCCATCGTAAGTTGAAAAGAGACCGACGCCAAAAATATTTTTTGGAATCCGTTGTATAAAAAGTTCGTGACAGAACGACAGAAGCACGAAGCAATGCCTTATACTTAGGTATCTATATCTACTCAGAAAAAGATTACATGAAAAAAATGGATTTATGGCCTTTTTTCAAATTACTTTTTTAGATATTTTTGACACAAGAATATCTACAAATAATTTCCTAATAACTATACCATAATTTTGAATTTCGAAATAATTTGAAAAAAACTGAAAGGGGGTGCAGTTTTCACCTCTATCTCCAATTTCCACCCTTCAATTTAATATCACTCCCCGTTTCTTCATCTTTAATGAACATTTGAAGGACGTGTGCAATAGAAAACCCTCTCTTTTGATAGTTTTTTTGTTTTATAGTAACGACAGTGGGTCATAAAAAATTTATTCTTTCTGTTACAGACTTTATTATGTCAAACTACATAATTCTCCTTTGGATCTTCTTGAAGCAGCGACCAACACTAAAATTGAGCTTCCGAAGCGTGGACAAGAAGGAAATATTTCAATTACAGGCACCAAGAACCACGAAATTTGCAAAGCAAGAACAGAACTACATGCTATGATTGCGGATATAAGAGATAGTTTAAGGGCGCTTCAGTTCATATCGCTTCCTATATTGAATGAAGACATCAGAGCTAAATTTGAAAAATTGAAGGTAGGTATTATTTTTTATCATTTTATAGTAATTGTTTCTTAATCTAGAGGTGTACTCACTTAGCTGTACCTACCCTAGACTTTTAAATTGCATATTTATTTTATTAGTGTGTTAATTTTGGCAAGTTAATCTTTAAAAAGGTATCCTTAAGCATGAATCTTTAAAGGGATCTTCTTTTAGGCAGATATTTTATCAGAAGAAACAATTCCAGGTGTTCACGAATCAATTTTTATAAGTCCTCTTAAGCTTCACTTGACTGTGGACGTTTTCGTTTTGCTGGATGAGACTGAAAAAGCTGAAGCGATAAAAACTTTGGAGGAATATAAACGTGACATATTAAGGTGGGTAACTCAATTCTAAATATTATTTTGATACATCAACATCCCAATTTGAAGTTATTTCGATTTAAAAATTGTGATCGTCATTGTAATTCTACTTCAAGTTGATCATGTTCCTATTCTAGTCACTTGCATTTATACATTTATTTTATTTTAGCCCTTTCCTGGAAAGCTTTGGACCACTTCAGTTGAAAATCGCTGGTCTGGAGTGTATGGAGGATAACTTAAAAAAAGTGAACGTTTTATACGCAAAAGCTAAACTATTGAATGAAACTGAAGAAAATAATTTGCAGAAACTCGTAAATGACATTTCAAAGTGTTTCTATAATAAAGGTAAAGACAAAGGTAAAAAATACCCACACTACTGTACTAAAATGTACCCATTTAAGGTTTTGTGTTAAGATACCAGGAAAATGTCAAATTACATATGACCTTAATGAACACAAAATACAGGAATACTTCTGGATCACAGCAGGGAACTCCAAAGAAACGGTGGGTTAAACGAGAACCTTTTGATGCTACCAAGATTATGGAGAAATACAGGGATTATGAATTCGGAGTTTCGAACTTGGAATCCATTCACATATCCATGATATCTACAGTAGGCGATGATGGTTTTTATAAGCCACTTTCGACCATCTACGTACCTTAATTTAACTTAATTTAGTTGAAAAAATAACATTTTCTAATATTTTTTTTATGTAATTTAACTTATAGCTTAAATAAACAACTTCAATGTGACCTG
The DNA here is from genome assembly GCA_910589415.1 of Malachius bipustulatus. Lineage (NCBI taxonomy): Eukaryota > Metazoa > Arthropoda > Insecta > Coleoptera > Melyridae > Malachius > Malachius bipustulatus. The sequence goes on along the minus strand of OU342631.1, from coordinate 10,086,241 downwards.
AGAAGACAAGCATAAAAATGAAATTTTTTTCTCAACTACGTTGTTGACATCTTGAAGCTTTATGGGCTGTAGTTGCTTGAATAAAATCATTTGACAGTTCGATTTTGGCATCCCTACACAGTTCTGTTCGAATAAATCTGCGACAACTTTTTTATTGCGTTGTGTTTGTGGCTTTCAGCTTGTTGTAACTTGATTTCATTAAATATTTTAGTAATAATATACTCAAAAAAAAGGAAATTTATCATAATTTATTGCAATAACAAAAGGCAATTTAATATTAATCATAGAGAATAAACTTATATTTTTATTTTTTGGTTTTAATTTATTGGCAAAGAAAAATTGACTTGTCATTTTTGCTGACAGCATGGAAACCATTGTAACATTTTAAATTTAAAAGCCACATTTATATTTGAACAATAAGACGTGATTTTGAAGAAAATGCAGAGATGTTTATCTCTGACAAATGGAATTTGGCTTTTCCAGGTTTCCATTATTTAATTGTTATTTTAGTAATCATTGTAAAATTATGTAGTTTATAGCGGCTTCAACATTTTTATAACGAGACACGGAACATGCGCATATACCATCTCAAAAACAGTATTATTTGTTGACTGACCATATTGTATTTCAAGCCAGGCCAACTAATTTACCTAAAGTAGATAAAAAAAGAAGAAGCAAAAACTCGATATAACCTAAAATTAAAAATATTGAGAAATGAGAATTTTGAGGTTTAGCTTAGCTTAGCTCCTATAAAATTATTAGGATATTATTAATTTGGAGCTACTTAACATTAACAAGTAGTAGTGTTCAGTTACTTGAAGGAGAATACCAAAATAATCAGGAAAGTAGAAAAGCTGAGGACTGTAATTATTTATATAATCTTGGAATAAAGTTGTAATTTGTAATTATTATAATAAGTACCTACATGGCCACTTTCCCAGATTATTTTTATTCAAAAAACCCTCTACGGACCAGAGTGGAATCTCTGGATTATGGTGATGGTTTCTTACGTTGGATAAACATTGTAGAAGGAGAAGGCTCAGAGGATTCCCGCAGCGGTCGACCATCTAACAATGTCGTCAATGCTCTAGCACCAGAGACATTAGCCCCCTATCAAGACAATGATGGTAAATATTTTGGAGCATCTATAACCTTATCGACTTATTGTTGAATAATATACGAGATGATGTGCCCTTTGCTTCATTGCTAATTGCCACCCTCAAGTCTGAATGAACCATATTATCATACTAGGATTATTTATTATTACTATATTCAGGGTTGCCAACCCACCAGGTTTGACTCGGAGTCCCTGGGACTGGGATAAAATAACAAACAAGTCTCCATTCTTGCGTCTTAGACATTCGGCCCCCAGCAACATGATTAAGAAAAAACTCGTGTCTACTTTCTACTCCCTCCGTATGAATAAATAAGCCGTAATGATTGTGTTGATTGGAGATTTCAAGAAAAATATTTGGCGAGCTGGTAACAAAAACTTATATACGAAAAATTCCCTGGAAAAACAATAAAATACCCCCCAGACCCTCCTTTAAATTTATGGAACCTGAAATCATTCTCCTCTGTCTAAATCTCCGGGTTAAGCTCCTGCTAACATTGGCAACCCTGATTTTATTCCCCTTACAAAAAGGCAATATGTACTTGAATAGTTTGTTTCTCTTTTTCCAGAGGGCCTTGTGGATTGCTGTGATCTTGAAGAAAATTACGATATAACGTGTACAAAGTCTGGAAAGTTTATTACATCCTTTTATGTCCCATCGTGAGTTGTTTTATTTTTATTCTATTATGTTTTTTTGACGAGAATCTGATTTTTTAGTGTATTTCATTCCATTATAATTGGATATCGAGGTAAGCAGTTACGACAATTTCAAGATAATACCGGGACAGTAATAAAAGTACCAAAACTCAACGAACAAGGAGACGTGAAAATTAGCGGTCCAAATGAAAGAAGTGTAGCGTCTGCGCGAAGTCAGATATCAATGTTGATATTAAACAAGCGAGAAAAAATGGCTGTCAGTCATTTTGTCTCTGTACCGGTTGTATCTGATTTGATATCAGATAACTTCAAAATATTTAAAGTACGTGTGTATAAATAATAACGTCCTTTGATGTTTTAGAAATTACAGAAATTGCTGACTTCACTATGCAGTATTCGTGTTGCATTCTACAGTTTTTAAGATTTTTACTTTGCAGAGTGAAATTCTGAATGGTCCACCAACCAGAGGCATTGAAGAGTCAATTTTCCAGCGACCTGAAAAGTTCCATTTAACTATATCAACTCTCAATCTTGTTGACGAAAGTGAAATCCAAGAGGCAAAGAAAGTTATTCAAAATTGTTACGAAAGTGTGATACAGTGGGTACTTCTATTTTCTATAATCTTTTTTTTTATTATTGTATTGAGTTATTTCACATTACTAATATTTTTAGGCCGTTATTTCCAAGGAGTAAAAAATATAGGATTACTTTAAAAGGTGTAGAAATAATGAACGACGATCCCAGCGAGGTGGATGTTCTTTACGGTAAAGTCAAGCTAGACAGTGAAGAAGAAACAACCGCATTCCAAAAAATGGCAAATGAACTTGTTAATTATTTATCCAATAAAGGTAATTAATTATCGAATATACAATGAAACCTTTTACTCAAACTGCAATTCTAGTTTTTGTCAAACAATGATTTTTCTATTTCTTACAATAAAGTTGATTCTAAATTTATATTTATATTACTACAACAAGCAATAAATCGTTTAATTTTGTAGCAAAATTTATAATTAATCCTAAAATTTTTAAAGCTGATGCTTATTTAATTAAGAAATAGGAACAAGGACTGATTTCTCTTTCCATTTTGATATCATTAATTTTTATTTTTGTAATTTCAATTTTTCTACTTTGAAGTTATTTAAAATTGGAAACATGTCTCCATCAATATAGAACAACGTACATAGAAACTGTAACTAAACTCCTGAAGCATACAAAAGATGGTTGTGCAGTTTGAGTAACAACACAGCTGCATTTAATTTTTTGTTTTACAGGACTCGTGAGAAAACAGTATGAAAATGTGAAGCTCCATGTGACTTTAATGAATTCACTGTTTAGAAAAAAACTGGATAACTACGAGAAACCTGATGGGAATAAGAGTAAACGCGAGTCTTTTGATGCAACCCACATCGTCAACAATTATTCAAAGTTTTATTTCGGAGTATGCATATTTGAAAATGTGCAATTATCTATTAGGTTTTCTTCAAACGACCAGGGATACTATCAGTCGGCTTTGACAATTCCTATTTCTAATACGTGATAAAAGTTATTTATTGTCTGGTAATATAGTTTATTTGAATCTTACCCTGGGTGTTATTTTAAAGTAAGAAAGGCCACTTTTAAATCTCTCAGCAGAATCGCCGCCTCCATCTCAAGAAACGTTTTTTTTTTCAATATTGCTAATTATCAGGGAATTCAAAAGTGGAATTCTTAAGACCATTAAGTCATTTGCCAGACCTCAGGACCATGGCAAACAATATATTTGTAAAAGCAATGACACCCCTTGGTCTGGGTTCTTTGTTTATTATTAATTTATAATGTGCATTATTATTGAACCACATGAATTGGATTAATTTGAAAGTTATTGGGATTTAGAGTCTAATTTAAACTGCCACTATATGGTTCTTTGTAAAAAAAATTTTTCTAATTAGCAGAAATACTTCACCACAGCATGTGAAGTGAGAACTGAAGGCATCTGTGACTACTAAAAAAAACACATTCGGCTTTAAAAATGTTTATTAGCGCAAATGTTAATAGCTATACAGATATTAAATATTGTACCTACATAAGTTCAAGTTATCTCACTTCAACAGCTTTTCTGTTCCCAGATAGACTCGAGTGGTACAATAATTACAATCCATGAGCATTTTTTCTTTTCTACTGTACCAATTATTGATCTTGATATAAAATGACCTGACCCAGTGAGGCTGTCAAAATTTTAATTCTTCAATTCCAAAGTGGTAAAGTATCAATACAATAGCAGTTTTTTAGATATAGATTAAATTTACTTCCCTTAAATATCTGATCAAGACAATTTTCTCAACCTACTGCATCATTTGGTAAAACTGGGAGGACTGAGTAGCAAAGAAACCGCTTACTCTCTTACTGATAAAACAAATACACACAACTTTTAATGGGAAAACATGCAGCTGGTCATTAAGACAAGTAGTAAGTTGATTATTGCCACTTATAATAGATAGATTAAAAATATTTTAGAGACTTATTTTCTGTTAACATATTCACATCATTTATGTTTTACCAGCTATAATGTAATTTATTAATTAATCAAATCAACTAAACATATAAACGGGAATTTAATCATTACAAATGCTAGGGTTAGGTGAATTTCTGTCTTTTTTCTTCTTATTCCTGGACCTGTCACGTTTCTTTGCCGAATTACTGGAATGACTACTAGAAACAGACTCCGCAGGTGAAGAACTGTTGGAGTGATCTTGTAATAAGTCTCGAAGGCCGCTCAAGTCGTCATCGTCCCCTTCTATATCTACAGTCAACTGATCGCTGATGCTGTCACCTTTTTTTGTAGGAGTACCTGTAAAATGATTTAATATTCAAGGTACAATGGCCACTAGTAAGTGTAAAAAGAGTTACCTTTCTGCTTCTTCTTCCCATTTCTTTCCTTCTTTTTCTTGCGCTTATCTCTAGGATTCCAATCATCCTCATCACTAGCCGTGTCGATATAATTAATGTTGTTATCTTTCTCTTTATTGTTACTAGTCGTGACACTTCTCCTGGCGATTCTAAGTCTGCTCTTACCCATGCCCATACACACTTCTAAATGTGGAGCAAATCTGCTTGCACCTACCGATTTATCACATATCGGGCACACACAATCCTGAGTTTTCTTCACGTTGGGGCTCGTCAGTGTTTCAACGCTGAATGTTTCACCTGACGTGCAGTTTTTTGCGTCCAAGTCTATCGCTCTTGTCTTGTATTTCCTGTGGTAGTCGAATATTACCCCGAGTGTGAATTCGTCCACCAAGTTGTTGAGAAACTTGTCGCACGCATTTCTCAGGGCAGATTTGTTGGTGACCAGCTCGTGGAGCTCTTTTGCCAAGCCGGAAAACACTTGGTTCGAATCAGTTTTTTGTCGCTTCGACATTCTTTAAGCTGTTCGAAATATTTAATTAAATCAGAGTTGAAAAGCATTAAAAGCATACATTTATTTGTATATTATGGGAACTGATTAGGAACAGATTCAATTATTATGGCCTACAAACACGAACTACGTAGAGAAGGAAACCTTGTTCTCACACGCAAATTGTAACTGTTGTTCTATTTCTTGAGGATTTATTAATGAATTAAATTAATATTAATTATAATTTTTTATTAATGAAACAAATTTGAGTTAATTTAACTGACTTATATTATTTATAATATAAATAAATAAATGGAAAATGTACAAAATTTGAGAAGATACTAAAGTCAAGTACTGTTATCACTTGTCGTTGTCAATTGTCATTTTTAGTCTCTACCTTATAGCGAATTCGAGTTGGCTGCACTTGCTCGGAGCGAGATCGATCTGTCTCTGAATCAGTTCTGCCCAGAATTCTGCTCCAGTCCGGAGCAGAACTTTCGCATTTCGACTCTGTATGGAACCGAACTGTGTCAGGGCAGGACAGAACCAGAGCCAGAGCCAGAGCGCCATGCACCGGTGCAGTGCAGTGTGCAATCCAGTTTCCCTCGCAGTCTGCATTTTCATTATAGCCTTCTACCTATCCCTATCCTATACCTATCACGGTTGTTTGTTGTTATGATGTTATTCTTATTATAACAGAGTCGTGGAACTACAAGGCGTGATCCATTTTAATTATTGTAATAAGTTGTAATTCATACAATACGTAAAATGTACTTATCCACAAATTTTTGGTTTAAGGAATTACTAGGAATCAGTAAGGAATCAGTATTTAATTTTCCCGCTATTTCTAACCTCTAAATTTACGGGAGTGCACCGTTGCACCGTCAAATTTGACGGTGCAGTTTATTTTGCTCCGGGACAGTTTCGCCATACGACTCGAACATATTTTCCTATGCACTGCCAGAGAGCAAGTGTAACTCGAACACAATTACGATATGCACCGCTAGAGTTCACTTTAACTCGAATACGATTACGAAAAGCACTGGAACGGAGTGCTACAAATCGAACACGAGATTCCGTCTCGGTGCGCACCCGGAGCAGAAAAGTGCAGTAACTCGAATTCGCTATTAGAAAGAAAAACCATCCAGAATTGATAATTAATAATTTTTAGCATTATCTGTCAAAAGCAAAGCAACCTTGAAAAACTACGAAAAACCATTAAGTTTTTCCTGATTTTCTCCAAAACAGACGACCGAAATGAAAATGCAATTATAGCATAAGAAGTTTTATCGGGTGATCCACAAAATTTTTCATCAACTAGTGCCTTGGAAAAGAGAGATGGCTATTGCATTCATGTCTGAGCTCATTTTACTAAAATAATTCTGAAATAACTTTTGTAGTTCAAATTCTCATGTCATATTTAATTTCAATTCCTGTCAATTTCATTAAAATATTAAAGATATTGCGAAAAACAATAATACATGACTATAATTAACATGATGAAATTACTGGTCTGTTACTAAAGACCTACCTTGATGGTCACTTTTTTACTTTTGTATGATTCACGACATTTTTGACCACAATTCTTCATAAGTTTTGTTATTTTTTGTGCTTTGGAAGTGAAATTTTAAAATTGTAAATGATAATAATTGGAACATTCAAAAACCTAAACTCGAACGGAAACGTCAAATTGAAATATTGTTTTATCCTCATTCAGAAAGACAGAATATTCTGAGTTTCTGAGATAACAACGATTTAGGGTACCTGTATTACCGACAATAAGGCTAGTAAGGGTCAGTGTCGGTAATACAACGGCTCGAGTTGTTCATCCTCCTTGAAATACAACCAATGCAAACTGTAATTAGTAAGAAACTCAGCACCACACATACTCAGCAGAAATCGTTACTGTTCCAGGTTAGTTTCTTTACTCTAACAAAGTTCATTATGCAAGTAAATATTGTTTATTGTTCTATGATTTGTAGATCATTGATTGGAGTAGTTAGTAGTTCACTTACACACCTACCAATTGTTTGTGTTTTATCTGGCAGACATGCTTCATTTTATTCAAGACAATATAGTTGATGAAAAATTTTGTGGATCACACAATACATTTGACATTTTACTTATTATGATGTTTTGATTTTGAAGTTTTGTTATTTGAATAATAAATTTTTAATATTATTTAACGTTTATGGAAATTGGAATCCTACCACCCCATCAGTAACTGCATACCATAAGCATAAACATAAAAACCATTTTGCTTTATTTGCATTCTTTACAATTTTTACCTAAAAAAGGTCCATGTGAAGAATGAATGTGTACCGGTAAATCATCGCTTGAGGAATAGAGGCAAATTACCTATACTGTACATCACTCATCAGTTCATCACTGCTCTACTGTTCATAAGTTGCCGATGACAACGGTCTGTGTCGAAGAAACGCCGATCTACAAACCAGAGCTGTGCCTTATTTATATGTTCATGTTATTTAAATTTCTGTCTTATTTAATTGGGAATCGGGTTTTTGGGAATGAAATTAGTATTTATAAAAAAGATTTTTATAAAAAACGAAACGCTTCAGGGCCGAGGTCCCTTATTGTTCACTCGTAATGTAAAAAACATGTAAAAAAACTTAAAATACTTTAAAAAAACTACAATTAATATAATAAAATGGTCGTAAAATGGTGTTTTTATGAAATTTTTAAAATTTTAGGAAACGTTTCGTTATTTATAAAAATATTTTTATAAATACTAATTTCATTCCCAAGAACCCGATTCCCAATTAAATAAGACAGAAATTCAACTTTACAAGAAGGTTCAAGAAAAATTATCAAATCATGTTATTTAATGTTTATGGTAATTGGAATCCCACACACGCGATAGATTATGGTTGGCAGAAGTCAAAACTTTGCATTGTCTATACATTCTTTACGTCATTCTTTACCTTAAAAATGGTCTATGTAAAGAATGAATTCTTTATCGGTAAAGAATCATGTAAACAATGCAGGTAAATTATACGAACATAATCACTTGCTTTAGAATGTTTGAACGCATTTGCTGTATTTATTTTGTCTTGGCAAGAACAGCTCAGTATACTTGCTAAATTCAAATGTTTTTCATACAGACCGAATTGGAAAGTGACAGTTATAGTTCCGCGTACGTCATAAAACGTAGCGCGTGCAGTCGCACTCGCACACGGAACTTATCCTGCGAGTTTACTTAGTCTAAGATGTTCGTGTTATTATTATTATTAAATAATAAAAAAAAAAAAATGGTAGGAAGAGTAAGGCAAACTGGCAAAGAAACTGTTAGATTCATTGATAAAAGATGAAGATAGAAACTGTTTTAATTATATTAAGTGCAACCAATTAAACTGTTATAAGTGCCTACCACAGTTTATTAAATATTTTCAAATTGGTTAGTAAAATAAGCAAAAACCAGAGTTGTATCAAATTTCTAAAATTCCCATTTTGGATTTCAGGTCAAGTATCTGGTAAGATTTGCAATGTGTGCCGAAGTAGCTCTATCAGAAGAGCAGAGAAAGTTCTTGGAAGAGTGCAATTATGAATTTAGCGATAGGTACACCGATCGAGATCTGGAGTACAAGAAAGTTTACGATGAAGGCATTCCTGATCCCCCGATATTAGACCCTTACTACCCTGCTCGTGGAAGGTACAATAATCACAGAGACAGGCAGTTTGAGAATAGCCGCTACCAAGATCACGGTGGTCGAAACCGTGGCTACAAAAGGAAATATGACGATGAAAGTAGAGACGACTCGCATCATAATAGCAGAAATGAGCAGCATGATGAACGAAATAGAGATTATGATAGACACCGGAGGCCGGATTATAGCCACAGCCGTAAACGCAAGTATGATGACAAGGATGATTATTCATCGTCGTCATCATACAGTAGATATGGTGATCGGGATAACGATACTAAAGAAACGACATAAAACTGTTGAAAATTTAGTTTTATAAGTATTTTTTGTAAAGTGTTGAGTACCTATCAATAGAAATTAAATTTATTTTAGCTACAAAGTGTAAAATATTAGATTTCTTATACTACACGACATCATCAATATTTATTAATAAATAAGTTGGTTATCTTCTAGGAACTATTCATTGTACCTGTGCTACTTATGAACGTCCTATAATAGATAAATTACATATTACTGATGATAAATAATGGGAGGAAATAGAAAACTGAACCACTTTTCCCCACAAAATAATAAAAAAAAATTCACACAAGTTAAATTTGTAGCAGGTAACCGAATCAATAAAAGTTTTGACCTTGGTGAAGTCAAATTGTTTGAAATAGAAAAAAGGGGTAGCTGGATTGTTACTAAATGTGTTGTCTCTGGAATGTCCAAAAGGCGAAATACCAAATTGGTGAATCAAAACCTGCAGTCGATATTATTCCATCTTCAAAAAGTTTTGGAATTAATATCGATTCCTCTTGGTCAATGGAAAAGGGGTAATTGAGAACCCTGCTGCAAGAAGGTGGCAAGTCCATTTTTCCATAAATTAAGTTTGGCAACTTACAGGCCTTATTTTTCACAGCTGCATCGAATGCTGCAAAAAAACAGCATGCCCAATGTAAGTTGTCTTTTGTCATGTAACAGCAAGACAAAAAAGATGCAAGTCTAGCAGTTTTTCTCATTTAACTCAAAATGGACTTGCCCCCTTCTTGCAGCAAGGTCTTTAATTAGAAGCGAAGAATTCAAAGCTGAAATTTTTCAACACTGTCCCAGGCTGAACTCTCTGTAAGTCATTCCCAAAAAGACGAAGGCAAACTACCAAAAACAAACTTTGCTGTATTTTGACCTTGAAAAGTGATTTCTAACCAAAAACCACCCATAAGAATTGTTTGTCAGAGACAAAAAATGAAAATGTGCATAATTGAGAGTGGGGTGGGGGGATCTCATAGTTAATCCGGGATGCTTGCAGGATAGAACCCTCGACGACATGTTTTTTCAATGTAATGCTTACATAGGAAACAACAGAGAAACAATAATATTCTTTAATAATTGTAAATTTTACACAAAAAAATCAACCAAACAGATTAAGGTGACTTTGATTTTCTTGACGATCTGGAACTACCATGCCTGTGACGATCATGGTATGTTTTATTTTTTGTACTGTTTTCTGACCGATTCGAACTGTTTTGGTGTGGTGATCTAGAGGAATCTCTTTCTTCCCGAGATCGATCACTTCTCAAGGAAGACCTTGATCTACTCCTATGCTTTGATTTCGAGTGATGTCTCTTCTCTGAATACGACGACTTGCGGTGGGATGTACTTTTTCGCTTCGATTGGTGATGTTGACTGTGCGGCTCTGACTTTTCTTTGTACAATGCCGTATCTTCCCAGTTTACTGAAGTCCGGTCGGATTCAGGAGACTCGGACCATCTCCAATTTCTTTTTTCTCTTCTATCGGTTCCTCTAATCGTGGATGAATCGGAGAAGAGATTGTATGGATTTATAAATACATGTAAAAAGTTACAAGAAGTACCTTTGGGGCAATTCTTACTGAATGAAAGTCCTGAAATCAATAATTCAATGTGTTATGCAATAGTCGTTATTATTTTAGGCAACTATTCCATGGCTGTGACTCTTTTTGAGAAACATCAATAATTTATGCAGCAAAAAGAATCATAACCATTTGTGTATTATACAGCTTACCACAAATAGCAGCTCTCCAAGAATCTATTGTACAAAATTCGACCTGTAACTGTTTACCAGCGTAATAACGACCATTAAATAATCGGAAACTTTTAATCGCTTCTCTTGTTTGACTGTATTCAACATAAACGTTACCCCTCAGATGAGGACTATGATTACAACATACTTTGAAAGTAATTATCCTTCCACATTTCTCCATTTCAGGTACGACATCGTTAAAAAATTCTTTGAAATTCTTGTATGTATCGCGGTTTTCGAACTCTAAACTTGAGTCGCTCCCATGCTCATTTTCTGTTTGCTCCAAGCTAATGTGGCTGTAAAAATTTTGAATCAGGATGATTCTACTAACAGCCGGTTTCACGTGATTTCTGGAACACGTATTTCCGAATCGGCACGAGAAAGTCTTCTTGAAGAAAGGACAAATCTCCTTATTCGGATTAGACTCTGAAAACGTTTGCAAGTGTGGCGGAGTTTCTCCGCCGTTTTCTATGAAATCCTCTACTGTATCTTGGAGTTTCTCCTGCTCCAAACGTCTTTGTTCAATTTCACGCTCTTTTTCTTCTTTGAGCTTTTTCAGCCTTTTTTGTTCTCGTTCCCATTCTTCCTTTATTTTCGTGATTTGTTTTTGCCTCTCTTCCCAGGCCACTGCCAGTTTCTTCTGTAGTTCTCTCCATTGCTGTTGAGCTTCTCGCTCTCTCTGCAACCACCTTTCATTTTCTTCAATAGAAATCCTTTTCTCTTCTTCAGCCTGAAATTCATCTGCTTTGTGTTGCTCTTCCAAAAGTTTTTGGTAAGTCGGAGATGCCTCCTTTCGTTTTCGTTCTGAAAGCATTATTACTAATGAAGCAAACCAGCACATAATGATAATGGGCGATTAATAAGTGATAGAGTTTGAGAATTTTAACAGAGTAGGGATTAGGGGAGAGGGTTAAATGAAAGTAGGAAATCTTAATTTTTAGGGTTCTGATGAATGTCAGCAAAGACCAAGAATAAAAGTGTAGTGGGGGTAATGGAGGGGAACTCCCAAGGCGAGAACGCAGGTATACCCAATGGAGAGGGGGTGTCTAGGCCCCCAACTATAAAAACTGCTCACCTTTTTCTTCAACTTCATTTCTAATTTTTGCTTTGGCCTGTCTTTTAAGTTTTCTTCTGGCTTTCTTGGCTAATTTTCTCCATTCAGCATGTCTAAATCAATATTAAGAAAACATAACCAGGACACATTATTATACTTACTTTTTCAATCAGTTTAATGTAAATTAGGTTAAATTATTTCTAAATAAAACTATAACAATAAACAAGTCAACTGCAAAAAGGATACCTACTTCCCCATCATCGAATTTCTTAAAATCTAGGCAATAATCACAATAAAGTGTTGGTTTATTTTTTTAAAGAAACCATAAAATATAAAGATCCAACTTTCAGCTCAATTTCCAAAATCCAAATACATACGCCAAATATTATCATTTTAATTTTTAATTTATAATTTCGTATCAGATAATAATTTCATAAACAATTTGTCTGTTCTTCTATGTTCAAAATCATAATTTTCATATTTTTAATTTTTATAAGGTTATGAGCATAGATGACATATAAGTTATCTGTCATATGTATATTGTGAAATGACAAAGACAGATAAAAAAATCACTGGCCACGTTTAGCGATGCTCATCTGGGTCGGTTTTCTGATTTACTATTACTGCGTTCGGCTATTACATCTATTAGGGAACCTGCATTACCGACACTAACGCTTATTAAAGCGTCAGTGTCGGCAATACAGGTACCCTAATCAAATATTAGCTCTGTAGCATTCTTTTATTTAAAGCAGACCTATGGGTGACACTATAAGGTATATTTGGTTACACTTAGCGAAAGTTTTAAGTATTAACACTGGAAACAAAACTATTATTATAGCAAGTTTGATTTGATGGATGACACAGTTCACGGTATGTTTATCAACCATACACCTATTGCCACATGAGGTCGCTGTAAAACTTGTCGTTCGATTCAAGGGAGAGTGTTCGGTTTTGTTAGTTTAGCACGTTTGGCGGGGATTTCCCCTGTTGCAGTACATGTGTATGGCCTTTGTGAAATAAACAAAAAAAATCTTAAAGAAAATACGTGCTGTTGAGAATGAAATTTTGAAATCTTCAAAAGCATCCTGCATTTTTTTGAGTAGGTATAATATAATAACACAATAAAAAGAAAATAAATTTTTAATATTTTCAAACACTTATTAATATTAGGTAAGGTGTACTAAATCATTTTGCTACAACTGGGTATTATAAATATACTGACTTGTAGGTACATAATAAAAAATAACTTATGGAATAATTTATTTACAAATATTATTATTTTTGTGGACGTAAACTCCAAAATCCCTCAGTTTTCTATACAGGGAAATATACTTTCCGGCTGCTGTAGTTCTTGGTACGATGAACTTTTCACAAAACGTCGTTCTACTCGTAGCTGCTAAGCTCAGATTGCCATAATTTAAAGTCTTTAAAAATGTTAGGACGAAAGTATAGCAGTTATGTTTGTCCTCGTTGTATGCCTTGGAAGACCAAATCTTCTGCTTGCAAACCTGGAAAATGTGAAAAATTATTGAAAAAACTGGAATTGGACGCAGATTTGTTACTTATTTTAATTGACCACCTCTACGGGTAGCTTTTAACCGTTTCTGAAAATTTCACCGAAATCCATAGAGGAATAACGGAGTTATCTCAGTTTCAATGGGACCGTGTTCCGGCTCTGACCGGTGAATAGCGGCTGAAGAGATTGACGTGCACGACTTGATTCGGAGCGAGGTAACTCCGTTATTCCTCTATGGATTTGGATGAAATGATCAGAAACTGTTCACAAAAGGATGTAGTTACTATTAAAAGATGACCAAAATTCACCCAAAAAAAATTTGAAAAATTTTAGAACTTTTTGATTTGAACAATCGATCAAAGGTTAAAAAATTATATTACTGATCACTCTTTTTCTTACTTGAAGTAAAGTATTATCCCAATGTTCAACCCAAGAGGAAGGCGCCTGGTCTAGGAGAAGGCACTGGCCCCACTGGTCACTGCGATGTCTTCTCAAACCGTTCCTGTCAAATTCTACTATGGTCCCCGTGGAAGTAGTAACTCCTATGTGCAGATCCATAGAATTATAATAATCACTGAAACAATTCAAGCGTTGTTTATAATAATTATTATTATCATTAATCAATACCTATAAAGATTTATGTACGTAATAATAACACTTACTGAAGAAAATCACCAGTTGTTGGTTTTATGACAACTGCACAAGAATATTGTGAAGCTCTAATGAAAGGGTAAGGAACTCTGAAAGAATAAAAATATAACCAAATTTGACCGACTAATTTCAGATTATTTAATTATTTAAATAATTACCTAAATGGCAACAGTGAAAACCGAGCGTCGTCTGACAGATTTTCGCCGCAAACTGGACATTTTTCAGGCAGAACGAAACAGAAAATCTTCGGTCCGCAATGTTGGAAGCAAACGATGCCCGGGTCCATGTTTTGTACCCGCATTTTGTAGCTCTCTGAAAGAATAATTTAAGACAGATAGGTAGGTATTATGATGGGAACGCGTTAATTAGCGTGTAACTGTGAATTGGTGTTTATGCCTTATAGAATTCAATAATGGGCTTTCAAAACGGTTCCCGCGCTAGGTGTAGGCAGCTATAACAAACAGCCGGGCATATCTAGGCTATTAGTTGTTCCAAGTTCAATTATTTATGATTTCTATTTCTGCTATAACAATCTAAAAGACCCCACACTACGTAGGTACTTTCAAAGTAATTTACGGTTTGAAGATTCACATTCTAATTTTTATCTCGCATAAATTATATTCATCATAAATATCAAAATGAAAGTCCCTATAGTAATTATTGGGACTTTATTATAAACCTGAAATGGGACTTGAGACTTGAGTGATAAAATGTCACTAGGAAAAAAATTGGGATATTTTTTCAATCTTCATATTCAAAGAAAATATTTCAATAGTTTCAATAGGATGGAGCGCCTCCCCACTATCTGGTTATTAGAGTATACTCGGTTTCTTAGATTTTCATGGAAAAATGGAAAGACAGGGAAGACAATGGAAAGACAGGAAATATTCCATCGAATGACCAACTAGGTCCGATTTAATATCTTTGTACTTCTTCTTGTGGGGCCTCTTGAAGTCCAACGGTTATTCCATACCACCTGAATCTCTTCAAGTGCTTCAAGAAAGAATCGTCGGCCCTTTAATCGCTCCGGAAATGTTGCAAAACGTTGGAAGAGCTTTTGAAAATCGCTTATTTGAAAAAATGGTGGTTCAGAGGAAAATTTTGCTCTGGGGAGGAAAATTGTTTTGATTTTCTCTCACCCCCCGGTTTTTGTTTTTTTTTGGCACTTTTTGCCCAAATTTTGGCATTTTGACACTTTATTCAGTTTTTGGCCTATCTCAGAAAGACAGCGTTTTTTCCAGAAGCCCATTCAATACAAACTTAAAAGAGACAAAATTTCCTATACCTATTTATCAAAAAAACTTTTTTTATTAAGACGAACCGTTTCGCCGGTATAGCGCGCAAAAAAAAAACATATTCCAATATCTAGCAAAATTTACCGTTTTTGAGCTTGGTTGGCACTTGCTTGGATAAGACATCGACATTTTGGTCTACTTAAGGGTTTTGGGAACGAGAAAACGTAGGTATTCTTCCTGAAACCGAGAAAGGGAAACGATTCCTTCAACCTCCTCCAACTCTCCTGTGCGCATCACGCTTTGCAAAACAAAACCATCAAAGAGCACATCATGTTTCCTCACCTCGGAGTAAGTGTGATACGATTCAGCACCTTATAGCAAAGAGTTTGAAAGTTTGAAAGTACATACCAAGAAGGGCAAGAAGTAAAAAAAAAAACAAAAGCCAAATTTTTTCCCGGCCATAAGCGGCCAAAAAACCTACTGGGTGAGAAATTAAAAACTATAGAAAACTTTCCTCTGAGAATTCTAATATTCCTAGCCTAACTCCAGCTATCCATCTTGTGTATTTTTTCAAAAATAGGGGAGCATTATTTTTACCAGCCCAAGGGCGCAAAATATTTAAAGACGGACCTGTGGACACGAAACTTTGAGGACTCGTGTACCTATAATACATAATAGATATAGGACCATAGAATGACGTAATCAGTTTATTTAATTTTATTTCGCTCGGATACCAACGATAAAAAAAATTAAATTGGTGATAATAAAGTGGCGAAGAAAATCGATTTTTCTTCCATATAATATCGGTTGAATGAAATAGACTAATACAATATTATAATTGCTGAAAAGGAATATAAAAAAACTACACTTACAAAGTTTTAATCTAATCAAATAATGTGTTATAGATATTATAAAAATGATCGGTAGAATGATTGATAGGTGATAAAGTGACCAATAATCTAAAGAGGGTAGATAGCAAAAATATACTTAAGCAACCTAAGCACGGTGTACCTAAGTAAACAGTGAGAAGAATCCCCAATCTTATTCGAGCAGTTCAATGTCATATGTCTCTCATTCGTCGTATCAGGTTCAGCTCGTTACACCTCGTACCACCCTATTTCAGACTTCCTTTATGTATAGAACCGCATCACTTTGGAATAGCATTCCAAAGGGCGTGTTTCCCGAAGTATACAACCTGCAGCGATTCAAGGCCAACGTGAATCGACATCTCCGCTCATGCACCGCTCCCAGAGCGTCATAGGGATTTCCCTGCAGTGCATGTGCATTTTCAATAAAAAAAATGTCGAATAACAATAATAATTATTGTTGAGATGAATTGTTTTTTCATAATCACTTTTGCTTTCTCTCACAGTAAACTAGGTGGTGCGAAAAACTGAAGTACTACAAAAAAAACCAAGATAAAACTGGGTCCCGCGTTCAAGTTAAAAAAGAGCTATAGGCTTCTCTTCAGGCTGGTGTTTAAAAATTACCAGCCTCCGAATTTATAGAAGTGTGATATGAAGATGAAAAACCCGAAACAGGTCAATTTTATAATTTGATTTACTTTCTACTGATGTAAAAAACTATACAGAGGGTGTTCCTTTTGGCTCAGTAATTACGACATTGTTTATTTTTTTAAATAGGACACCTCTGTATATTATTACATTTTGAGATTTTCTGAGAAAATTCAGTCAGAATGGTTTTTACAGTTGCAGCTTAAATCGAGTATAGTTTTAGGAGTTATAAACAAATGAAAATCGACTTTATTAAGCATTATACTTATAAATATCTTTAAATATCGGAAAACGGCTTATTACATGTCCCCATTTTAATTTTTATGATGTAGATGCAATTTTTATACAGGGTGATTGTAGCCATTTTTCGATATTTAGAGATATTTACTATGTACATACAATCATACAGTGCTTTCAACTGAGATTTTCATTTGTTTATAACTCATAATATACTCAAGTTAAACTGCAACTGTGAAAACCATTCTCACTAGATTTTCAATATATTAATATACAGGTGTCCTATTAAAAAAAAAAAAAACAATTTCGTCATTACTGAGCCAAGGGACAGCCTATATAAATTTTTCTTACAACAAAAGAAAGTAAATCAAATTATAAAATTGACCTGTTTCTAGTCTTTCGCATCTTCAGATCACATTTCTTTCAATTGGGGGGTGGCAAGTTTTTACACAATCACCTGGGTATAATGCATAATTAAATAAATAAAAATTTATGCACATTTATAAATTAATGCGTATTTCCGGAAATGTTACGTAAAATGTAAAGTATTAGAGAATATTTCCAAGATAACTAAAACCTGTCAACCCAACATCCATATTTACACCAAGTGATGATACAAAAAATGATGCCACTTCCTTAATTTTGATTTCTTTTTTTCGTATATAATATGATGCAAAGAATGCAAAAGATGCAAATAGAAGCTATAAATAAGTTATATCTACTTAGAATAGATAAATGTTTTAATCGAAATATAATTATTGCAATATTTTACATATTTTAGCTTTCACTTACTTTTAATTATTCTGATATTTTGCAAAATATTTTATTAAAAAAATGTAAGTAACGGTTATTAATGAGAATTTTTTTGATTAATTATCACAAAAGATATAATTATTGATCACCCACGAGCACTAGTTAGAGCCGTAAACATTAGCAGTTCATAAAATCCATTTAGTTGTAAGTGGTTATCTCTACCATAAAGCCATAAATCTTGAATTTATAATACGGCACTGTCTAGTTTTATCATCACACAAAGGGCAGGCTTGAACAATAATATTTACTAATTTTATTGCACCACTTGAGTTTTATGGACTACTTATTTGGATGTCATAAATCAACCATCAGTTTTGATTTTTATTTACTTTATTTAATTCCTGATATGTAATTTTGTTGATATCTTTTTTGCGATTTTTATAATTAATACACACATTTGTTATGAAAAAATCCCTACAGTACCTACCGTATAAAAAATAAATTAACCGATTATACGCAGAATTTATAGCCCCTTATTAAATTAACTGCATGGGTATTTTCCCCCTTATTAACTACACGAGAAAAAGCTTAAGTTTTTAACACATTTTCACTTTTACCCCTTTTTGGAAACCCAAGTCAAGTTAGCCACGCTTCGGCCAGCCACACTTTCGGCCAGGAAGAGGGACTTGGAATAATTTTCAACAAATTTTTATTTTCGTTATTCACGGCTTCAGTGGAAAATATTTTGGTTTGTTCACCCAAAAAACCACCATAAACTGAAAAAAAGGATATTATTGAAACGTCACGGGCAGCCACGCTTTCGGCCACGACTTAATAAACTGAAAAAAAAACATGTTTGGTGAAGTTTTGTTCATAAAAGTTCGACTTTTTATAATTTAACTTTTGAACTTTACAAACTGAAAAATTCATTTTTGCTGCAATTTTGATGAGAAAATTCTGAAATTTTATAATGATGATCAGCACCGCTTTCAGCATCAACCTTGAACCTTATAAATTGAGAAATTCATTTATGCTGAAAACTTACTGAAAAAGACTGAAATTTTATAATAATGGCCAGCCACGCTTTCAGCTCTGAGCTTTAAACTGAGAAAATCATTTTTGCTGAAAGTTTTGCTGAAAAAGTCCGAAATTATATACTTAGGTAATAATGGCCAGCCACGCTTTCGGCCATGCACGAACTCAATGAACTGAGAAAATAATTTTTACTGAAAATTTTAATTTTCATTATAAATTTATTGTAACATCATGGAAAAAGCTTTCGAAAAAACCCAAGTCAAGTTAGCCACGCTTCGGCCAGCCATACTTTCGGCCACGGGCTTAATAAACGAAAAAAAAAAATGGCTGGAAATGAATCTAAGCCCTCTCCCTGGCCGAAAGCGTGGCTGGCCGAAGCGTGGCTAACTTGACTTGGGTTTTTTCGAAACCTTTTTCCATGATGTTACAATAAATTTACACCCTGCTAATATTGAGTTTTTTTTTTACATAGGTAGTCGAATTGCTTTCTACGATTATGCTGAATAGTGAACGTTTATACACTGGGAAATTGTTAGGTTCTATTTCAATGATGATGAGTAACTCGTACCATAGATATATCTACTTAATTATTGTTGATATTGTTACAAACAATCCCATCAAATAAAGCAGTTAGCTATTATAGCATAGCATAGCAACTATTAATAATTGCTATTCGCCCATGTAAATTAGGACTCGCACACGGTATACCGTCGGTGGTATTGTAAATTATGACACGCCCAAGTGTTTTTTTTTTTGTAAAAATACCTTCTAATAATAATTACATAGAGTTCTGAATTAATTCCATCCTAAAGATGAACTCTGTATGTCTCGAAATGTGGGTATATGGTATAATATTTTTGAGCACTCCCACCCACGTCGTTGATATTACAGTTTAAATTAACAGTAGAGTAGAACATTGACCGAGAGCGATAGTTTGTTCTTCTCGAGAGTTCTTGCTCTCATTTATTTTACACATAATGCTCTTGCCTTATTTTCGGTCTCGTTTAGAAATGAGAGCGACAACACGAACGAGAAATTGTCATTCTTGAGGAGTGAAGGTTTCCTATTTTTTTATAAATTATTATAATTAATTACTTTCTCATGAATTATTACGATTTTTTTAATTGTATTTCTTTTTATTATTATTTTATGTGAAACGAGTGGTGAAACGTTGCTCACTGTTACTATTTTTTGATAAGCAAAAAAAAAAAAGCAAAATTGGTATAAGCAAAAAATAAATAAATATAGGGCGGACTGGTATTGCATTTGAGCAAAATCGGTCTAGTTGTTTCAAAATGGCAACCATTTTCAATTTTGGTATTATTGGAATTTTTTGTACATGTATAGGTAGAAGGTGTTTCTAAAATAATTTAAATTTAAGCCTGGGCTGACAAAAAAAGCGAAAAAAAGATCAAATTCGGAGCTAGTCTGGGCTGGCAAAATGATAAATTTAGGACCTAACCTGGGCTGACAAAAAAAATCGAAAAAAATTTAATTTCGAAGCTAACTTGGGCGGGCAAAATGATAAATTTGGCAACCTGGATTGGCAAAAAGATAAACCCAGAAAATTTAACTTTCTTTTCTAGAAAATGGTTTTTGACCGTTTTGATCGAGAT
Organism: Malachius bipustulatus; assembly: GCA_910589415.1. Lineage (NCBI taxonomy): Eukaryota > Metazoa > Arthropoda > Insecta > Coleoptera > Melyridae > Malachius > Malachius bipustulatus. Next base: position 10,065,782 of record OU342631.1, on the reverse strand, counting down.
ACAAGAAAGATGTTGTAAAAGTATTAATTTATGAAATAAATTTTTATTGTATCTTTCTATACAGAGTGGAACAATAATTCTGCATTTTTGTACCTACATATACAGGTTTTCTATTTAATAACCAGTACCTAATTGGAAAAATTGTGTGTATAGCCGAAGCACCCAGTGACGTAGAATCCGAGGTCAAAGGACATCGTAAAAAAATCTGAACTATTTAAAAAAATTATTGTTTTTTCGGAATGTCAGATTATAGTCTAAGATACGTTGGTATCATAAATTGAAAGGCTTGCAGATGAAGCTAAAATATGAAGCAAGTGCTATTAATTTTTTTTTTCGAAAATAGTTTAAAAATGAAAAAAATAGTTCAGAATTTTTTTACGAGACAAAAGGTGTTCTTGAACCCCGGATTCTACCTCTAATAACGCCACTGGGTGCTTCTGTTATACTCATAATCTTTACAAATACTTAAGGATTATTAAATAGAAAACCTGCATACAAAAATTCAGGATTATTGTTTCACTCTGTAGAAAGATACAATAAAAACCAGTTTCGTAAATCGACATTTAAACACCCTGTATCTCCGTTAAAAAAACATTTTCAGAAAAAACTTTATTTGATTTTTTTTAATATTTATAAGCTTCATCTACCAACTTCTGGTACTTTATTTAGAAACACCTTGTACCTATATTATATGCAAAATTGAACAAATAAAAAAAAATTAAAACAACAGGATGGGGGAAACTTTTTCTGAACTTTACAAGAGAAAAAAATCCTTTTTATCTAATAATAAGTTAGTGGCGTGGATAGAAAAAGGATAATAAATTTTTAGCGCATCGTCTCTGAAAGACGATTTTTCAGTAGCATACAAAATATTCCAGCCCGCAACGAACGTTTTTTCTGGCCCTTGGGCGGACAGATTTAGTCGTTACTATAGATACGATAGTTGTTATCAGTTAGTGATTACGCGGCAGGTGAGAGCTCGGCAGCGAAATTCAAACACAAAGCTGACAACTACCGAGACCACGATACGCGCATATTTCAATCAAGTCTAAACGAGCTGGAAATCTAATTATAACAGGTACCTACCTGTTATTATTAGATTTCCAGGGTACCTATCTAATTATAACGATTAACGGGGGCTACTAGTTTCTGAGGTTTCGTCAATAAAGCAACAAAATTAACGCTAGACAGGAAAATGACACTGACAGTGAATTAATTTGTACGCCACCACATATTCGCCAACAAGCTAACAAGCCAAAGTATTCAGTGTTCTAACGCGATGTGCTAAAAAATAGCGTCTATATCTCGGCCGGACCCGAAGTCCATTTAAACTCGTATTCAATCGACCCTCGCTCCGCTACGCTCCGCTCGGCCCGATAACTTCATACTCGCCGAAATGAACTTCTTTCCGCCCTTGATATAGAACATACTCGTACTATTTTATAACCATTTATGAGCATTTTTAAAGGAATTGGATTTATTTTTTTACAGTAGACGACTATACTAATAACCTTTCTCCTTAAAAAATTTCAAAAAGAAAATAAAAAAATGGCGGAGATATTCGAATTTTTTTACCTTATGTTTATTTTTCTTAAAATGCTCCCGTAGCTTCATTTTTCAAGAGTAGTGAACGAAATTCTTTATTCTTGTAAAATTTAGGGATTCGTTTCCTTTTTTGTTAAAAAATTTCCTTAAAGTCGCGTTACCTCTACAGGCTAACCCTTCAAATTTCGAAAATAACCGTCCATGAGGCACGGTTTCTGGTCGCAGTTTTCAATCTAGGGGGTTGAAGTTTTTATGGGAGTAAGATATCCACAACGAGTGGTCTATTTGAGCAAAATAAGTGGAGCTGTTTCAAAATGGCGGCCTTTTGAATTTTCGGAAAAATTGAAATTTGAGTTAAAGCAATAAAATTTGCATTATTTTTATTAATAAGCCAGTGGCGTGGGTAGGAAAAAGGTGAAAATGCCTAAATTTCTCTAACAATTTATGAGCACATTTTTGAAGGAATTGAACTCAAATTTATACAGTAGACAACTACATAATACATAAATAACCATTAACTCTCAAAAATCTTTCAAAAAGAAGCAATAAATAAGAGAATTTTTATATTATTTCTCCAAAATTTCAAAATTTCCATTTCCAAACCGATTTTTTTTTGGGACATTAAAACATTTTTAAACCCTTTGTAGGACTGTTGATTTCAAAAACATCTTTTGTATAGGATGTCCGTTCAAATTTCGCAAAAATCCTCGTTCTTTTGATTCGGTTTACAGGTCGTCGTAGTTATCAGTGAACTGTTTATCAGTGAAGTAGTAGATGTCTGGAGGGACTTGTCTGGTATTGCATTTAGGAAACATCGGTCAAATTGTTTCAAAATGGTCGCCTTTTAAAAAAGTGGCTTTTAATTTCAAATGCTAGTATAGACAACGAAACATACCTACGCTCAATACACCCGTCTTTTGTGTAGAGATCCCGCAGATTTTTTAGGTTTGGCAAATCAACACGGAGGCCTATTTTTGAACATCTGTAGGTATATGCAATACAAAATGGAGTTGTTCCATCAAAATAACAGAATAAGAAGAACGTATCCCAAAGTTATGGACTTATTGTGCCAAAAATTGGCGTTTTGGTCATTATTTAATTTTGTAACTCCATAACACCAGTGACGTAGGTAGAAAATGTGTAAAAATTTCTATAACTATTCTATTGTAGTGGACGTTTTAAAAAAAATTGAATTGGAATTTTGACAGTAAAACAACTATATTAAGATAATATGATAATGACCATGAATATTTTCAGAAAACAGATTCCAAAAATTGCGAAAATATGCATAATTACGTTCCAAATTTTGATCCGCAAAAAATATGCGTCCAAACAGATTATTTCAATTTTACGCTTTTTACGTTCTGGTTTTCATTTTACCTATTTAAACCTCAAAAAATAAACTTACTAAAGGTAAAGGTACATACAGTGTGATCCATTTGTTCTTGAAACACCCTGTAGAATCTTAATTTATGGTGCGATTAAAAAAAATTCTTTTAAATCATAGAGCTTGATAAACTATATTTTGGGAGCAAAAAGCGTCCCATTCCTACAAAATCCAAGGCCTACTAGATCAGTGTTTACTTGTAAAATCTCAATTCATATTAGCGATTGTTTAAAAAAAAACTGGGCACGCCACGGGATTCACCAGCCCTCAACACGGTACTGTACTAAATTTTATTGAAAATGTCAGAGTAAAAAGGATCTTGTAGTTATTTTAGAAATTCATAATAATACTCCGAATTTTCATAAATTAATTTGAAAAAGGTCAAAAGCTATCATAAGTGAAAATTAAAATTAAAAAAAGTAAAAAAAAGTAAAAAAAAGTAAAAAAAAAATAAATAAAAAAAAATAAAAAAAAATAAATAAATAAATAAAAAATTATAATTAAAAAATTAAAGTACCTACATTATCACCAACTAGACGTACAATTTCTATTTTGTCTCTCTTGACCTTTTCGAATAAATTCATGAAAATTCGGAGTCCTATTATGAATTTCTAAAATAACTGCAAGATCCTTTTTACTCTGACATTTCCAATAAAATTTAGTACAGTACCGTTTTGAGGGCTGGTGAATCCAGTAGCGTGCACAGTTTTTTTCTAAAAAAATCGCTAATATGAATTTTTTAGATTTTACAAGTAAACACTGATCTAGTAGGCCTTGGATTTTGTAGGAATGAGACGCTTTTTGCTCCCAAAATATAGTTTATCGAGCTCTATGATTTAAAAGAAATTTCTTTAAAATCGCACCATAAATTAAGATTCTACAGGGTGTTTCAAGAACAAATGGGTCATACTGTATATAACTTGAACAACTACCTACAATAAGTATATTTTTCTATCTCACCTGGTATATATAGGTAATGTTGCGTATGTAGACAGAAACAAAATGAAAATAACAGTTGTTACACAATACAAATATTATTTATGTTAAATACCTAAAGAAGATAAAGATAATATAATTTCATTTCATTTATCATAATATTAATATTGCTTAAGGCCTCTTAAAATAAGTCATGTGTATAAAATATCAACATTACCTTGATGAATGATCACGAAAACCCAATCAAGTGTTCACAACCTCTCTTCATTAAGCCACTTTCATGCAAACCAGAATTCATAACAACTGCAGTTAAGCTCAATGGATGGTCGATTATGAATTAACACGAGGAAGTATTTGCTAATTTTCTTAAGACACTTCTTCTGAATTCTGCTAGTAAGCAGCAGAGCAGATTATGAATCACAGCACGCATTCCTCTTACTTTACGTCGATTCAGTCTACTGCGTGAAACTGCTGTTCAGTGTTTGTAAAGGTGAAACCGTGGTTGCGGTCAGGTAACTTTGTACCTACCTACCTACCTATCTACCTGTTTCACCTATTCTATTCACCGTATTATGTTTACAGCCGTTTCCATGACTACGACGTTTAGGTTCACTTCCTGCTGAAACAGCGGTTTCAGGAACGGTTTCCTTGCAGTCGTTCGTTCTGGTCTGGTTCAAGCCCTCCGAGTGGATAATTCGGTAAGTTTTGGTGTGCAGCTTGGAGCTTAAAGTGTGTTATACAAACAAACAAAAAAAAAACACTCTGAGGAGTGTTTTTTTATATTGTTCTTTTTTTTTCACTCCCTCTCCGTTTGATAAGAATTGAGTTTCGTTCCTTCCGGTTCCGGAAGTTCTGAAGTCGTTACCTATGATGTGTGTTAGCGATATGAGGGAGTTGGAGGAATCGATACTTAGAGATGACACTGGCATTCCACGTGCTGTTAAATTGATCTGATTGCATCAGTCACGCAAATGAAATTATCTTTGCACTTGCACTTATCATTTTAGAAGTTGCACCAGTTTCGAGCTTTCAGCCAGCACTTAAATCTTAAGTACGTGAATAGTGATATTAGGAGAATTTTTTCGAAGACTTATTTTTAATGAGAATTGCACAGTTTTAAATAACTTTCCACTGATGAAACAGAAGAAAAAATAATTTAATTGGAAATATGTTGCCTTCAGCTTGTAGGTATAGGTATTCTAATTATTGTAACTATTATCTCATAAGATGAGACTTCCGCAAGAAAATTCATATTAATAATGAATGACACATATCTAGATTTAGACCACATGCAAGAAGTGGTTACCTATTCTGAAGCAGTTTACCTCCACTAAGAATTAAACCAGTTAATTGAATTAAACTGCACTAGGTCTCAACTACTTTAGTAAATGGCAACCCTGATCACTTTCACAAACTTAACTTTGTGAAAGGAAAACTTTGTGAAAGGAGACCTTTGTGCTTAAGGAGAACTTTGCATGTGCTTAGGGAGAATTTAGAATATAATGGAGACTTGGCAGTTGCTCTAATTCATTATAATTCATTTTTCTGTTGAGTTTCTGGGTAAAGATGGTTGTCAAATGTTGTTGAAGATTGAAATTCACTGAAGGAATGGTAAGGTGCCTATTTAATTGCTGTAAGTTGGCCCTGGATCTTCATATACCTACCTCCTATCTAGTATAACATGAAAAACAGCCGCCTTGATAAAAATATCGATAGAAGGGATCAAAATTTATATCGAAAGAAATTTTTTAATGTAATTTTGAATTATTGAAAATGGTAGTATAAAATTTCCTTAAATTTCTAATTTTGTTTGAAACTCAGCAGTGCTTTGCCAACATTCAAGACTCCAAATTTATGACTATAACGAATCGGCCCCCACTGTTGCCACAACCACATGTTACTGTTAATATCTTAACTGGTTAGGCCAGTCAAAATCGAGAATAAATCAACAAAACATGATGTATCTCTGAAAAACTTTTTTCAGTTCTCTTTATACTTCCCAAACAATGCATTTTTCGACGAAAACCATAATATAATGTTCTTAAGAAGAATTAAATGTGTGACAATTTGGGCCCACCGGGTGCTCTTTAGGTCAATTAGTTACCGAATTACGGCACTTTAAAAATAGCTCATTTTTTCAAAAAGTGAAAATTTTGGTTTTAGGCCTTCTTTAAACCAAAATTACTGCCAAACCATTGATCCTACAAGTAGAATGCATAGAATATAAGTTGTAGATTTTTAATTATCTTCAAAATAAGTGTACAGCTCAAAATAAGTGCACAGCGGTGTCTGTATAGGCCTTCTAGTTCTCTCAAAATAACAAAAAACCTATATAAGGTAAAATAGTTTTTTTCCAGAAATATTCCAAAACATTTCTATGTTTTGTTTTTTTGTTTGGTGTGTTGCTGTCGAACTTGTTAGTCTATCGCATCTTTATGGAGGAAAAATCTTGCTTGGTCCACTAGGCTTCTATCTGAAATGTTCCCATATTTTCATCTTCCCCTGCCAGAAGGGGGAAGAGAATATGGTGTCGCAGCCAGTAAATGCGTGGAAGACCAGTTCAAATCCAGAGATGGTACCTCCACTTCCCTTTAATTGAACGAGCTGCTGGAGAACTGTATGCAACCCCTCTCACCTCTGCCACTCTTCGGGAAGTAGACTTTCGTTTTAGTAGATCCTAGACCGCAGTAAATCAACATCCTCTCCAACGATGATAACGTGGTCATTGGAGGTACTTTTTTGCAGGCCAGTCACGACGATATCGCGGTCTGCGTCTTCTTTTGCTGTTTTTGACAATTTCCTTGAGAGCAAAAGAGCAGAGATGCTCAATGAGACCAACCTTGTTTTTGTCATTCAAGAGCATCTCCTCTTGGAGGAGTGTGACGATGGTCAATGCTTTAAAGACAATTACCGCTGATGCTTCATAATATATCGTTCTAATCGCTCTGCAAATTTGGTGTTCTTTAGGCGCAATCCTCAGGATACCCACCAAAAACTACACATACATTTCTCTTAAAGTGTTTAAATAGGTATGTAGCTTATATAGCTTGCTGTAAATAAAGGCACAGTGATTATTTCTGTGGCTAGAGTGAAGGCAGCGTAAGTGAGCTCGTAAGTTAAGTGGGCCTTCAACTGTTTTATTCGAGCCGTTTTGACCAGGTTGAACTCTTCAAGGTGCCAGGTTAAGCGACTATTAACGAATTTTGAAGTAAACAGTAGTTTACACATTGCGCATGTCAGAGAAATTGGCCTTGAGAAGCGCGATAATATGAGATACAGACCAGGCACCGGGGAATTTTTGTTTTTGCCATATCCTGTTAAAAATGCTTAGAAGGATTCTCTCGGCTTTATAAGGTAAATGCTTAAGGAAGCAATAAGGAATATGTTCTGGTCCGGGTGGACTTGTCTTTGGCGGAAGTGAGAGCCTCCAAGAGTTCCCCTACTAGGGTCAGCGGTAAATTTAAGAGGTAAAAGTTAATTTTTACTGTACCCACCTGAGATCATATACCCGAGTAGGTATAATAAAAAGTTATTCCGCTATTTAGCAATTATTGTTAACATAATAATATAAAATACATTGCAAAAATAAAATATTAATAACTACAAGGATGAAATTTGAAATTTCGAGGGTAGCTGCTATATGTAGACACGATTACGAGGAATACGCTTAAAACCTTACCTCATACCAGTCATTCATTATCTACCTAATGGTGTTAGTTGTTAGTTGTTACGAAATACAAGCTTGCATATAATTATTTTTAATGGATGCTCGGTGGTGTGTTAAATTTCTTGGAGGCGTGTATTATTATTTCGAGCTCTTCTTCTCTTCAGTTTACATATGACGAAATTTGAAAGTAAAATTATAACAAAAAATCGAATAAGATTCGAAGAAAGGAAACAAGAACTGCAAGACCGGAGGAAATCCGACCCAGATTGCAACGCTATTGCAATTATTGTCGGTTTTTCTCAAGATCTTCGCATTTAATGAAAGTCTTAAACCTGAATTTATTGTTTTATTTGTCTTTATTTATAGCGAAGCGAAATCTGCACTCGATTCTAGGACAACACGCATCATTACACCTTATATCGAAAACGAATGCGTTCTCCTTTATAGAAAACGTACTTAAACCTTTTTTAATTGATGTCTATCAAGCAAATCATTCGATTCTGTGAAAATTTCACATTTAATTGAAAAAATAATCATTCCTTTCTTACATAAAATGACGTGCTCCCGCGTGAAGGTAAAACAATAATAATTATATTTAATTTTAATTAAAATTTAAAGATATTAATACCCTTTATGATCATTCTATACAAGCATGTCCCACAAGTCACGGATCAACCGAAACCCATTGATAGAAGAGGTCATTTGCAACAAAAAAATGCCCATAAGCAGTGGCCCGATTAATTACAGTTTCCGAATTATTCGATAATTCACGGTTTTACTCACGATAACGATAAGAAACAAATTCTTCATATTGCAGAAATATGAAACACAAAATGAGATCAAAACCTGCGAAAAGGACAGTCATCGATAAAAATTTAGTTTGAAATAAAGCTCGGGCTTACGGACGTAACTTCATCGTTCAAAGATTATAATTATGACATTACATGAAAAAAATCGTTTACAGTCCAGATAAAAATATAAATAAACAGTGGGAAAAAATAACACGCCTTGGTGCTGTCCTCCTATCACGTTTGGCACAGCGACGTTCAAATTGAGAAGAGTAAAATAGGCTACAGACACTATTAATGAAATCAATTGAACCGTCACCAATAAGGTGAGCCAAATAATTGTTCATTCGTTTACAGTTGCAAACAACTTACCCCAGCGTTAACTCATCGTTATAAATCGTTAATTGCCGACATGCCCATGTACCTGTGCATGACATGAATCACAAATAAAGCAGATGTGTTATTATTTAAAACTAGAATGCAATTACATAATGATTGATTTATGTCCCAACGTAAAGTGAATTTTAACCTCTTTTGTACCATCAATATCGTTTTATAACATATGACAGTGACAAAATATTGACGTTTCTAGCGTTAGAAGCTTGCCCGATGGCAAATGAACACATAAGGGTCGTTTTTATATAGTTTTGACTCTAAGGTTTCGATTTTACCACGCGCAGTTGGTTCTCTTAAAATTTATATTTAAAGTTGTCATTTTACATTGTCAATTCCATTTTACTGTTTTTCAAAATTTTTTGAGTGACCATAAATAAAATTCACGTTCACTATAAATTACCTTTTTAATAATAATAATAATAATAACAGAATTTATTTCCAACAGGTACAGGAATACCTAATAACAGGAAACATTCACACAATCAAAAACTAAAATAAGCAAATAAGTCAGTTTGTATGCCTAGATACATTAACAAATCACCCAGAAAACTTAAAGATAAACTAAATATACAATACAAAGTAGACAATGAGGGAGCAGAGCACGAGCTATACCAATAATGAATGCGAGCAATTTGCCCTCATATGCATACTATTCCTCCCCATCTTTAATCAGTATTTTGACCAGATTTTAAGTATTTAAATCAGATTTTTGACACAACAAAAAGCATACTCTTTACATTATTATACATGATCTTAACACCTGTCACATCAATTGATTTCACAGATTCATAAACACCAGACAGATCTATTCCACTCACAATATAGTCACCTTGGACCGCCAATAGCACCCCGCCTCCACGCGAGCAATCCAGAGAAATTCAACCATGTTCCAGTTGAAATCCAATAATGCGTAATGCCAGCCCAAGAAATCTCCAAACCCTTAAGCAACGCTCTCATTAAGCTAACCCTAGTACTACTGTTACAAGTCCACGGGGTACGCAACGGTTTTGCTTGCTTGAGTAATCCCTGCGTTCATGGAGTCTGCCTGGATGACCTGGACTCGAGCTATTCCTGCTACTGCATCGACGGATACACGGGGATCCAGTGCCAGACCAACTGGGACGAGTGCTGGTCCTCCCCTTGTCAGAATGGAGGAATTTGCATCGATGGTATCGCCATGTTCAACTGCTCCTGTCCTCCAGGATTTGTCGGTAAGTGGTGCTTTGGAAGTTGAAATTAAATAAAATTTTACCACATAATTCCTAAATTATCAGACTCCTCTAGTTAGACTATAGGCGTATACATAGTTTGAAATTTTTGAAACCTGAAGCGTCAGGCGCCAGGAGAACAAACAATAAACGAGGCTGGGCTGTCAACAAGAGCGAGTTCGTGGACAGACGGCAGCAAGCCTCACCTGTATATTATCTGAATTTTTATCTATTACCTTTATCTTACCTATTATCTTCATTACTAGAAGTTAAATCGCTCCTACAAAATTATCTTAACCACATTCGAGCCCGAGACCGAAGGGCCAACGAGTGTTTATCTCCGTTACGAGAATTGACGTTTCTAGCAAAATATTCGCAATTGGCTGTCATATTGTTAATTTTGAAACGCAGTAACTAAATTTTCCTAAAATTGTATCATAAGCACGAATAAACAAAAGTGTTCTCACAGAAACAGAAACTTTTATTTATAGTTGTAATCATTTAAAAAGGTTCTAGTACCTAATCTCTATTACAGCACAAATGAAATACGAATAATTTTACAGGTGAACTGTGCGAAGAAGATTACAATGAATGTGAAAGTAACCCCTGTTTGAATAATGGCACTTGCATAGATGCCACAAATGGGTATTTATGCAATTGTTTGCCAGGTTATAAGGGAATCCACTGCGAAATGGACGTGGCCGTGTGCAACTTAACGAACGAAACGAGATGCTCGAATGGTGGAAAATGTGAAGAAGGACCAGGCGATTCGTTTAGCTGCAAATGTCAACCAGGTTCGTTTGAATTACAATTTCCTGAATTGTCATGAGTTATAATGCGACTAAAGCGAATTTTCTTTGGCAGGTTGGGCAGGATTTTTTTGCGAAATGGAAATCAACGAATGTATGTCGGCTCCTTGTCAAAACGGAGCTGTTTGCATTGACCTCCATGCAGACTACATTTGCGCTTGTATTTTTGGTAAGAATTGAACCCCCTGTAACTTCCCTGAAATTTATGTTTTCCCTGAAACATATTCCCTATATTGGGTGCTTTTATAATTAAATTAAGCAGGAGCGTACATGATGATGAGATAAACGAGATTTCCATGCAGTAGCGTGCTGTTTTGGTCGTAGATTTATGATAAACCAAACAAACCCAAAGACATAAACATCCATAATCCAGAGATATCGCAAAGTTCCCCGTTTAATGTCATTAATCATATCAGTCCCCCTTTTGAACTATTTATTGACTATTATTTATTGCTTAGGTTTCACGGGGAAAAATTGTGAAGAACGCATAGAAATGTGCAGGGAAAGCCAATGCCAAAATGGAGCTCTTTGTCTATTAGAAGATAATCATTCGGTTTGTTATTGCGTGCCAGATTATCACGGAGAATTCTGTCAGTATCAATACGACGAATGCCAATTGGGACCAAGGTATGTATTTCCGGAAATACCGTTAATAATGCAATAATACCGACCGGTGATTTTCCAGGTGCATGAACGGTGGAACATGCATAGATGGAGTAGACAATTTTACGTGTTCATGCCCACCAAATCTCACAGGTGTCCTTTGTGAGTGCCTTATCCTCGGAAATAATTCACAAGATTGCTCATATGTTAGTCCCGCGCCGACAACCTACTCAATAATCGAATTTACAACGAAACCCGCGGAAACAACTGTGCCAAAATTGTACCCAAACACGACTATCACTTTAGAAATGACCACTACTGAAACTACGACTCTCGGAACTACCTGGGACACAACTATAACGCCGTACATCACTGAGACAACTGATGAGATCTCGACAACTTTGGAACAAGTATCTTCTTTTCCACCCACCACTACAGATTTAACAACAGCTATTACATCTACAACGGAAAAGATTGATACAACTACTATGGTAACAACTGAAACAACTATTGATGGTAAGACTACTACTACTACAACAACAACAACAACAACGGATGAGGGTACTTCAAGTGTTGCTACTACTACAGTTGCTACGACTACAACTGAAGTCACAACGATGATGATTCCTGAAGAAACAACAACTGAAAAAAATATTTCCATAACTATTCCTTCAATTTCTTTCAGCACCATTATTGCAAATGAAACAACAACAACTGAAACATATACAACAGAAGGATATCACGATGCTACGAGCAAAGTTTCAATGAGTACACCTTTTACAACGAGTAAATTTCCGTCTACTGAAATTACAAGTACAGAAATGACCACTCAACTTATTACTAAAACAATAGAGAATCAAACTTCAATAACAAGTTTTCCGTTAACTTCTGTTGCTACCTCAACTTCAGAGAAAATACAAACAACAACAGAAGAAATATCAACAACAATTGCAACAACAACCAATACCGAAATAACAACAACAAAAATTTATTTAGATTGTACAAAAATCGATTCTCATTGCTTGAATGGGGGGACTTGTGTCTTTTCAGAGGGAGAGTATAAGGTGAGATTATTTATGCAACTTAACTGAATTAATTAACTTGATTGAATTAATTTCAGTGCATGTGTCCTTTTGATACCGAAGGACTTCTTTGTGAAGTTCATCTAGGGATTAGAAACGCGGCTTTCGCTGGAGATTCACACCTTTCTCATCGCCTAATTAATACAAACAACGTCAATCTGGAGTTCAAGGCGAAAACTTATTCTTCTAACGGACTAATATTCTATTCAGAATTGGGCGATTCGTACATGGCCCTTTACATAATAAACGGGTACTTGAAATTTAAATTTTCATGCGGATACCAAACAATGCTGCTCAGCGAGTTGAAAGTACCAGTGAATGACGGAAATGAGATGTCGATCAGAGCTGAGTATGTCGATCAAAATGTCCAGTGATCAAATTTACATTTTTGTTTTTTTTTTAGATTGGAGTTTAGCAAGGATAAAAAACATTGCGATGCTTCCATTAAAGTTAACAATACTTTATCAATGACTGGCGATCAAATAGCCATCATTAATAAATACACAAAAAGTACTGCATGGCTACATTTGGGAGGACTACCTCAAGAATACATCGATGACGATTTCCCCGCTACAGGATTCGTGGGCTGCATGAACGACTTGATGGTTCTAACAATTTATATTACATATAGCTTTACAATAATAATACGCCTGTTTGCAGATATCTGGTAAAAAGGTCCACATTTTCAAAGACGCCGAAGACGGTTTCGAAGTAACCGAATGTTCCTCTTTCGCCTGTTTATCCTCCCCATGCGCTAATGGTGCCACATGCTCCTCTTCCAACGGTAGCTGGTTTTGCAGTTGTAAAGACGGGTAAATTAATCAAATAACTCTTCCATTCTTTTCCATTTATTTTATTACAGGTACACAGGAAAGATGTGCGAGAAATCCTTCTGCGACAATAACCCGTGTTTATTTGGAGGTACTTGCATCCCATTTTCCGGCACGGGCTACATATGTCTTTGCCCTTATGGCAAGCACGGGCATTTCTGTGAAAACGGTGATATTTAGGTACATTTTATAATTTTTAATTACCGCTAACGTTTACAGATTTAAAGATCACCGAACCAAGTTTTTCCTCCAGCATAAGAGGTTTGTCTTCTTATGTCGCATATCCCGTCCCGAATGGAATATCCGAATCAATGGAGCTATCATTTAAATTCATTCCGACCACAATGGAACAAATATCGATCTTAATGTTCATCGGACAAAAAGGTCAACATGATTCCCATTCCGACCATATAGTTGTTAGTTTCGTTAAGGGGTACATTATGCTTACTTGGAATTTAGGGTCAGGTAAATTTAATGTTTTTTTTTTTTGAGGTAGGTACCTACCTGGAGTGTGCTAAGTTTAAAATTGCAGGACCTAGACGAATATTCACAAACCAACCTATTGAAGCGGGCCAAACTGATTACACCGTTAGAATTGGTCGGCTTGGTAAAAGAGCTTGGCTCTACGTTGATCTTTTGGGGAATATAACTGGAAGATCGCCGGGAAATCAAGCTACTTTAGATGTAGTACCGTTATTATACATGGGTAATGGAGATAAAAATAAATTATTTAAATTATAAGGTTCAGGGTATTTTTGCAGGTGGTCATGACGCTTCGAATTTTTCCACTCTTCCACATGACCTACCACTGCACACAGGTTTTTCTGGTTGTATTTTTGATGTTAAATTAAAGTCTGGTAGCATTTTGATACCTCTTCAGGGTTCTAGAGAAGTATTGGGACGCTCGGTAGGTCAGTGTGGTACCACTGAATGTTACCAAAAAAGATGCCAAAACGGCGGTGCCTGTCTTCACCATGGGAGCACTTTTATGTAAGATATTGTTTGGTTTTATTGCTCCTGGATTAATAGATACTTGCAGGTGTTTGTGTCAAGATAAATGGTATGGACCTTTATGTATGTCCGCGGTGAATCCATGCGATTCTAATAATCATAAATGTGCTTTCGGGTCCACCTGTGTACCTCTACTAATGGGATATGAATGTGATTGTCCTTTTGGGTTAACTGGGAAGTACTGTGAAAAATGTACGATACCTCTTTTTGATTATTGTTATTATTATTGATAGTAATTAATATATTTTTAGATGAAAATATTACAGATATAAGCCTTACAGGTAAAAGGTCATACATTTCTGTAGAAAATTTAGACTTCGATCCAAATAATTTCAACATCGAGCTAGAATTAAGGATACTAAGCAGCGATGGATTAATTTTCTTCTTAGGGAAATCAGATTTTTGTTTCATATCTCTCTCATTACTGAGTGGATTACTTGAATTGAGAATTGTTGCAAGTACATCAAAGACTCAAACCACTGCACCGTTGGTTATAAGAAACAACCAGTTATTGGTCTTGGGAGACTGGCATCAAATTGTGGTGGGAATTTTTGGCAAAAAAGTTTATCTATCAGTGGACCATACGATCAGCACTGGAACTCTACCGGCTACCAGTGCTTTGAGTATATCACAAGATACTATTTTTATAGGTCAGTTTAATATAGATACTACTAATAACTTTTATTAAAATAATTCTTCCAGGAGGTCTCCCAGATTTATCTCTTCTTCCAAATTCAGCAATGCCTGGTCTTCCTTTAGCGTACACAGGGTGCGTTCGTAAATTCTCCCTCGATTCCAAGCATATACCTCTCACAAGAGATAACAGAATTGATGGTCGTAACGTGGTAGATTGTGATGGAACGCCTTGTGGTGGAGATGCATGCGAAAATGGAGGAACTTGTTGGTTGGATTCCTCTATGATTGCGCACTGTGTTTGCGTGCAGCCGTATTCGGGAGAAAGATGTGAGAAAATACCGAGTTGTGAGAAGAGTGGCTGTAAAAATTTTGGCAAATGTGAAAATTCCAAGTGCACTTGTAAAATGGGATGGTCTGGCATCTTCTGTGAGAATTCTATCAAAATAAAAACCCCCCGGTTCAAAGGAACGAGCTATTTGGTAGTTGAAAGAATTAACGACAAAAAAAGAAACACAAGAGGATATGAAGCTAGCGGGCTGTTTATGAATTTTACCACAGCCAAATTGAACGGACTTTTGCTCTGGTCAAAAAAGGTAACTTGATAGTTTTTTCTGTAAGTACCAATTATTAATTATTATTGTATTTTAGGGGAAAAATTTCCTAGGAATGGGAATAGATAACGGATTTTTGAAACTAGCATTTTCAGTCGGAAGACTCAATAAGACCTTCGTGGATATGTCTTCTTTTGAATATGTTTCAGATGGTTTATGGCATGGGATTGAGATGAGATTTCAGCCTTTCAGCGTAAAATTAGACAAGAAATTAACTGATGTTACACTCAAAGCGGAAAAGAGTACAAATCTTTCAACCTTTTTTACAAATGAGATTTTTTATCTGGGTAATATACCGACCAATGACTCCTTATTCACGGAAACCAATGGGATGTTTTCCTACACATTCGAGGGATGCATTGAAGCATTTGGCACGAGTGAAGACAACGTAGTTAGGGATTTTCACAATTTCGAAGGAGCAGACGTAGATATCTGTGATGTTTGATGCATGATAGAAGAACGTCTACTATGGGGATGAAATATCTTATATATACAGGGTGATATAAAATAATAAACTAACTAAATAAAAGGCAGCTTCATGGGAAGTAGATACCATTAAAAGCTAACAGGTACCTGCATATTCTGCACAAACTTCAACTGATGTAAAAACAACTCAAGCGAAATATAAGTACAGGCGGTATAACATTTGCGAAAACTAATGACTCACCCTGTGTATCAAATTCCCATCTCAATAAGCAATCATCCTGTATATTTAGTATGATGTCGGTGGTCTAATTAGAGATATCTTCATTCCGATTTCAATTAAATTCCAAAACTTTATTAGAATTATGTATCATCGTTGTCTAAACTGCAGTTTCAATTGGGAAGATACCTTATCAGAGCTAAAATTTCATCTCTATACTGGTGTCTTCTTATTAATTAAACATTGGCAACTAAAAATGAGAAATGTGATTACATTGTCAGAGACAAGGACTTTAGCTTCGTGTCTTTCGCTTTGAAAATTTCATAACGCGTAATTGCCTTCTTGTTTGCTTCTTTTTATGTTCCAAGTTTCAAGTGATGTACGGTAGTATTATTACATAATTCTGTAAGTACAGGATAATAGTTTCAACCAATAGCTTATCTAAGTGTCTTTTTTCGTTGATTAAATGGAGTTCTTAGGAAACTCTAGTGCGTCACTAGCGAAAA
Organism: Malachius bipustulatus; assembly: GCA_910589415.1. Lineage (NCBI taxonomy): Eukaryota > Metazoa > Arthropoda > Insecta > Coleoptera > Melyridae > Malachius > Malachius bipustulatus. The sequence goes on along the minus strand of OU342631.1, from coordinate 10,049,124 downwards.
AACGCCACGTTCTAACACAAGAAGAGCGTGTAATGGTGAATAATGTGGATAAGGGTCTTTTAAGGATGGAAACCTGGATATGTTAATGAAAGAGGTAGTCATTTTGTGTTCTAGTTTAACTAATGTTGCTATTTATACAGTTTTTCCCACTTTAAAAAAATTTTAACAGAGTTGCACAAATCGCATATTGTTACGTTTATTCCCTGCAGCTCTCTAGACGGCAAAACTGATAAGGTATCTTCCCATGCACTGAACTATAGACTTTTTCATCATTTTCATAGGTGTTATAAACATTTAAGACATATACATATAGGTAAATTATGTATATAAAGCCATTTTTTCTAGTCATTATTAATTAATAACGAATTAGATCTTGTATTTTCGATATTGATAAATCTTTGGTGAAAGTATTCAAGCTATTTGAATGCTCATACATACGGTTAATAGGTAATTTGTTCATTTTAATAAAATTAATTCTTCTTTACATTGTATTTTATTACTTTTTACATTCGTCTAGTTGACCATTATGCCAAAATGTCAACAGTACCACTAACTACTACCACTACCCGATCAGTCCGCCTCGACAGTTCTGGGAAGAATGGATTCCTCGTTTCGGTACCCCACAGGTAATTGCCACTGATCAAGGAAGAAATAACTTCAAATAATGACTAAAGAATGTGGTAAATGCCCTCACACCAGAGGCGGTAATTTAATTAAATGCAATTCCTGCTCTCTCCAGTATCACCCTTCGTGCCTCAACCTTGAAAGCCAGGATGTTGTATTCATAGAGAAGAATCCTAACTCATGGTCGTGCGACCAGTGTGTCCAGGGAACTAGAAGACTCCGCAGTACATCAGTTAACTCTGCGACTTTTAAGATGCCTCAACCCAAAGAACAGCAGAATGAACCTAAGACCTTGAATCTGCACCACTTCGATCAACTAATGTCATCCATCGAGAAGCTTTCCAAAGATTTCAAAGATTCCCTTAAGAATATAGCCGGTGACGTCGCTGAAATTAAAAAGACGCAGATCATTATACAAAACGATCTAGCCCAATGTAAATCTACTCTAGCTGGGCATGAATCGGCAATGCAGGCGAACACCTCTGCCGTTGCTCGCTGTCGTGAGTCGGTTCAGGAAATTTCATCTGCCCACGGGGAAATAAAGCGGAAGACGGAAATTATGTCTGCTAGAATAGAGGCCCTGGAAGGTTCGCACTTGGGCGCCTCTCGGGCGGATATTGGCAGCGACTCTGCGACGCTTCTTGATAGCGCGGTAAGTCAAGCTACCGAAAAAATGCTGAAGTCACATAACATAATAATAAAAAAACTTCCAATGGCAACGACGAGGAGAGTGTGAAGACCATCCTACAAGCTTTTTTTTAAGGACCATTTTTCGTCTGTTGTGAGCATCCAGCGAATCGGATCGGCCAACCTTGCCATTAGACCTGTTAGAGTTGTATTCAATAATCCACAGGTTCCGAGGTTGGTACTCAGAAACAAAACGGCTGTCTCCAGTAGTGCTTTCCGCGACGTTATTATCACTGATGACAAGACATTCGCTGAGTTGCGAACCTTGAGCCGGCTAAGGGAGGAGCTTAAGAGAAGATCCACTAGTGGTGAGGAAGGACTCACTATCAGATATGTAAAAGGTAAGCCAACCATTACCAGCTCAGCTTCAAAAAACTAATAACCAAATTCACGGTCTGGCCTCTTCTATACACTAATACCTGCTCTCTGCTCTCCAAGTTCAATGAGTTGCTCTGTTACGTTACACTTCACAGGCCCAGGATCGTCGCCGTCGCTGAGACGTGGCTGAGAAGTTCGATTCCAGACAGCCTATGCGAGCTCCCCAATTATCATCTTTACATCAGGTCTGACAGTCCGGACGACAGGGGTTACGGTGGTGTCTGTCTGTACGTGCACAGCGATCTACTGAGCACTTTTAAGATCGCAGATTTTACTCTTAATCTTTCCCTTATTAATACTTTATTTTTATCCTTCAAATCGGCACAACTTTCGTTCACTGTCGGCTGTATACCGGGTGTCCCAGACTTAATTGACCAGGCCATATCTCATATACAGGTTGAGATAATCGAGCCGAATAAAAGGCATATTATTATAATTTTTCAAGCTGTATAACATGACAGCATGAAAACAACCCCCACTCCAACATCCCCTAAGTTGCAGCCCCCACCCTTCAAAAAATGAATAGCACCCTGTATATATTTTTGTATATTCAAAACCAGTATTCGATTCTCTATTCAGATGATTTTTCAGATTCAAAATTGGTTTAGAAATAACCAAGAAAAAGCTCATCAAGGTGGTCATGACTTTTTATCTTGACTTTCTCTGGATGACTTTTGCTGTCAAAATTTATCAATATTTAGTCATAGTTTTTAACAGGCAGGTGATAGTTATTATTATAATTAAAGTCCAAACAATTTATTTGATAATTCTGATTTGTTGGGAAATTTTTAAAAATAAAACAAGAGATAAAGCCCTTTATCATGAACCTTAATGATTACTGTGACCTGCTAATTAAAAACTATGACCAAAATATTGATAAATTTTGACAGCTAAAGTCATTCAGATAAAGTTAAGATAAAAAGTCATGACCACCTTGATGAACTTTTTCTTGGTTATTTCTGAACCAATTTTGAATCTGAAAAATCATCTGAATAGGGAATCGAATACTGGTTTTGAATATACAAAAATTTATACAGAGTGCTATTCATTTTTTTAAGGATGGGGGCTGTAACTTAGGGGATGTTGGAGTGGGGGTTGTTTTCATGCTGTCATGTTATATGGCTTGAAAAATTATAATAATATGCCTTTTATTCGGCTCGATTATCTCAACCTGTATATGAGATATGGCCTGGTCAATTAAGTCTGGGACACCCGGTATAGAGGCCGCGGGCTTCGGACAGCGACCCAGAACTCTTACTCCAACTCCAACGTCTAGCTAAGCACCAAAAAAATTTAGTCATTACTGGCGACTTTAATTTGCCCGATCTTAGCTGGCCCTTGTCTGTCGCACCCGGCGGCACCAGTTTCCACTCACAATTCGCTCGGATGTTGTTTGATTGCGGTTTAACTCAGCTCATTACCGAGCCCACCCGTTATCGATCGGGGCAGGAACCGTCTACTTTGGACCTATTATTATGTAATGATCCCGAACTGATCCTAAATGTCTCATACGACCCCCCTCTAGGCAAATCTGACCATGTATGCTTGTTGGCAAATATACAACTCTCTCTCACTGTTTCACCGAGACATGTGTCCAAGTCCATTAAGATTATTAATTATGAGGGTCTGAGGGAATCTCTCTCAATAGTGAAATGAAACGAGTGTTTGAACGGTGATACTGTGAATTCAATGTGGTCTTCTTTTGTTGGAATCCTTGAGCAGTTAAGATCGACACACACGACCTACAAGACGGTTAAGATGAGTCCCAGTAAGCCCTGGATTTCTTCAGTCCTTATGTCGCGTATACGAAGAAAAAGGGCACTCTGGCAGAGATTCAAGAGAACGCGCTCTGAGGCAGATTATCGCGACCACAGACGTTATTCCAACTTGCTCTCAACTGATATTCAGGAGGCCAAGCGGGTCTACGAGGAAAACATAGCTAATTCAAATTCCAGCCTTAGATTTTATAAACACGTTCGCTCTACGCTCGGCTCTAGGGTGTCATTGCCTCTCTTGAGGAAGCCCTCAGGAGAGCTGACTGATTCGTATCTTGAATCGGCGGAGATATTGGCGGACAAATTTTGTTCCGTATTTTCCCTTGAGCCATCTGGTTCCTGCCCGACTGAAGGCTCCAAGAAAGCCACCACTCCTTTCGGATATTACGGTTTCAGTGGACGAAATTGAATCACTAATCTCCAGGCTGCCTGTTAACTCATCTCCCGGAGATGACGGAATAACCACTCTCATTCTTAAGAAGTGCTCCACTTCTATTTCGGCTCCCCTGTGTTCCGTGTTTCAGAGATCCTTTGATGATGGCAGGATCCCGACACCGTGGCGACATTCTATAGTAACCCCAATATTCAAGAAGGGCGACAAGGGAGACCCTGACAATTACAGGCCAATTAGCCTTGTCTCCGTAGTAGCCAAGTTGGCTGAAAGGGTCTTCGTATCCAGACTTCTTTCAATTGTAACTGACAACAACTTGATATCTTCCGAGCAACATGGTTTCATGCCTGGTCGATCGGTTCTTACCAACCTGATGACATGCGTGAACGACTGGACTCGTGCCATCGATGACAGGCAACCCGTCGATGTCCTATACCTAGACTTTTCAAAATCCTTCGATAGGGTGCCAGTGCGTAGACTTGATCACAAGCTGGACCATTTCGGTGTGCGCGGTTTATCACTGAAATGGCTGGAGGATTTCTTAACATCCAGAACTTTTTATGTAAGGGTTGGATCTGATCTTTCCTCCATCAGACAGTCGGTTAGCGGGGTTCCGCAGGGCTCTGTCCTGGGACCAATTCTCTTTATTTTGTATATTTCTGACCTGTCAACCTCTATTAGGTCTAAACATGCTTTTTTTGCAGATGATTTGAAGTTGTACGGCAATCCTCTTTCGGACACGCAAATTATTGTTAATGATTTGACTATGATCTCCGACTGGTGTCGCAAATAGCTTCTGCTTCTGAACCTCCAGAAATGCTGCGTGCTGCATATTGGACCTGACAATCCTCTAAGCGACTACACAGTCAGTGGCCGTTTATTCACCAGTGTTACTGTTCATAACGATCTCGGTCTCCTGGTGTCTAACAATCTGTCTTGGTCTCAACATATTTTATCCGTTTCCCGAAGATGTAACAGACTGCTTTATTTGATGGGCAAAGCGTTCCACGGCTGCTCCCCCAAAACTTTCGTTACCCTTTATAAAACATATGTTCGACCCATTTTGGAGCACGCCGGCCAGGTATGGTATCCCCAACTTGTCAGGGACGGGGAACTGCTGGAGTCAACTCAGAGACTGGTTACTAGAATTCCTTTTGGATGCATACGTCCTGGCTACCCCGAACGTCTGGCGATCCTGGGTCTTCCTTCTTTTGCTGACCGGAGGACTCGTGGAGATCTAATTACGACTTTCAGGGCGATTCGCGGACTCTTCGGTGTAGACCTCTCGTTTATGTTCCCCCTCAGCGAAACGGGGCTTCGGGGGCATCAATTTAAGCTTGCTAAGGAGAGTTTTAGATCCCGACTCAGACAATTTCTTGCCAAACCGAGTTTTTGAAATTTGGAATCGACTACCTCCGGAGGTTGTCGGCGCTCCAAGCGTCGGTACCTTTAAGCGTCGCTTGGACGACTTTGGCCTATCATCTGGATAGGAGCTGTGTTGCGTGGTTGGCTGCCTTCGGTTAGATTGGGTAATTCATGTTCAACTTTACTTTTTCCCTCTTTTTTGCTCTGTATATTTTTGTGCATTTTACTTGTGTGAAAAACATTGTTAGGTATATATATGTGGTATTTTCTTTTGTTTTTCATTGAGTCACATAGAATTGTTTCTTGACTCTTTTCAAATTGTAATAATAATAATAATAATAAATGTTGAGTCAAAATTATTTCCTGACATCGCTCACCTTTTAGGCAGTAAAGTAAAGTGCAGCACATCCCAGCGTATCACCCCCATAGTAATGGTATGATTGAAAGATGGCAACTTCGTTAACAGGGGGTCGAAAATCCCCCTGCCGTGCTTTTGGGTTTCCGCCCTATTCTGAAAGCTGACAAAAATGCCGGTCCCGCTGAGCTCTATTCCTCACAAGTGAACCAGCCCCTATAACACGAGTATACGCTGAACGACTGTCAAAAATCGTTCAAGTCAATAAACCAACCGCACCTAGCTGGCACATTTCAGAAGAAAAGATATTATACTCCAATCCGGCACTGAGAAATTAGCTGTACAAATTAGCTCATTAAAAAAATTAACGACAATCAAATTAAATAAATTCAATAAAACATGTCTCAGGAGCTCCCTCTCACAGATGCATTAACAGTAATTAATTGATTCAAAACCACGTGTATTATTGTATTATTTTAAAATGTGGCAAGTCTCAATTACTGCATGTCGATTAGTTCATTCCCAAAATAATAATAAATCGATTCTCTTCAATACCTTTATCCCAAACCCTATACCTACTCCTATAAGAACGTGGTATTAATAAATAGGAATCTGCTAATTAATTTAGAACACGTGAAGGAGTATAATAATAAATAAAAACAATTTATTAATGCCAAAACTTACAATAATTAATTCACTTAATACTGGTTTTATTTTATTATTTAAATTTAATAATACTAGGTACTTAATTAGGTAGGTAATAATTATGTAGGTACCTTAATTAGAGGCGATTTCAACTGATTGAAAAATCTCCACTACATTTTTTTGAAAAATTTACAAGAGAGACACAAAAAAGATACCTACAGTTTTACTTAAATCATTTAAAACATCAAAACAAATTTGCTTTCGTCGCCATGGTTAACAACAATTAATAGGGCCTTCGGAAGACTCCCATGAAGAGGATCGACTTCTCGATGTTGTCATATATCAAATAAACAAAGGGATGGTTGCAGACGAAATCGGCGGGTTCCGCGGCTCTCGATCTGAACGTGAAATGAACTGTCGCCGCCGCCGCTTTGGTTCCCATTTCATTGACTTCTATCTTGGCTTTGTGAATCGATTCCCCCAAGTCTACCCTCGAGTTTGTCAGCGTGGACAGATCTGATTGGGGAGTGAATAAATCACCGACACCCAATTTCTGCAAAATCTGGAATAAAAATTATGAATTACGAAAATGCAAAAAAAAACCGCATTTAATGGAGATAGCTTGATATACCAGGACCTGCCTTCATTCATAGTATCAAGGGAAACCCCCCCAAATGGCGTTTTTTCAAAAATTCGTAACGTCGGCATTTTTTGAGATGTAGTGCAGACTATTTGCGTGATAGTGGATAATGGTAAGTATCTCCTGTGTGCAAGAACCAGACGCTGTGGGATAATTAGTTTTCACGTAATTGCAATCAGAAGTTCTAGTTCTTCATATAATATTTTACAGCGATGCTGGATGTTCTAGAGGTCGTTCGATTCGATTTTATTGAACAGATTTGGAAAGTAGAAGTATTCAGCTATAAAACTTCGTCAATCTCCGTTTTATATTTAAATGCTAAAAAATGGGGAAAATTGCCTGCAAACATGAGCGAAAACGGCCGTGCGCGCTACAATAGTTGTGGAGTGGGGGTCGAACAGCAGATATGCGGGGAAGCCGCATAAACATAGTAGATAATAAAAATAACATAGTAATTCATATAGCTTAACTAGTTGCTAGCTGAGATAATCAAATTTGAAGATTAATTACTTATGCACCTTCTCCTCATTTGTTGTTTTAGCCCCCCTCCACGATCATTATAGCGCGCTCGGCCGTTTTCGCTCATGTTTGCGCACACGTTTTTATCTATTTTTCAGCATTTAGAAGGAAAAAGAACTTCTAATTGTAATTACACGAAAACTAATTATCCGGCAGCGTCTGGGTTTTGCATCCAGGAATTTCCTATCAATATCGACTACCTCGCAAAGAGCTTGCACTACAACTTAAAAATTGGCAACGTTACAAATTAAAAAAAAGCTATTTTTTAGTTTTTTTTTCTCACTTAATAATGAACCGATCTGGTTATTTCGGGTCTCCTTTTCTTCGTATTTTAATTCTCTACAATAAGTATATTAAGATCATTTAGATTGATCTATCAGTTCTTCTTTCATAATAAAAAATGCGATTTTTTGCAATAAATGGTCAATAAGAATAGAAGAAAAAGGTAAACTCGAGTTAGGATCTAGGAGATATGAGTGTGATGGTACCGCGGTGGCGGTATTCCGTTACTCTTTTTGTCAGATTCTAGTGATTTTAGAGCTGTTGCTTGGCGTATTATTGAAGATAAGATGGTTTTTGCACACATTGATTCAAACCCTCAACTAATGTCGCTGGTTCTTTTATCGATGAAGCGAATTTCTCAAGAAAAGTTGCCAGTAATTTCCACAATGACCGTATGGGGGAGGGAGAGAATACACTTTCAATATCAATTTCCGTTGAACGTTTGGTTTGGAATTGTGGCTGACTGCCTAATTGGACCAGTATTTCCGTCAGCAGAAAGACTTAACGGCGAGGTGTAGTAGGTATCGAAACTTTCTGGAACAATCGTTAACTCAGTTTCCATTGGTACTAGAAATTCAATGTAGCCTATGCACGATATTGCCCCAGAGTATTTTAGTGTGATTGCTTATTGTGAGTTTTAAACAGTAACATATTGAAGATCGATGGATTGGGCGAGGTGAACCTCACTTATTTGTGGCGTGCTCGATATCCGGACACAGCCCCCCTGGATTATTTTCCATGGGGGCATAAAAAGTAATGCGTTTACCCCCCGGCGATTTTTTTAAATATTTTTATAAAAAGATAATATTCAATAATTAAGAGGTGGTTGGAACCCCGGAAAGACCGACATGGTCCTCTTCACAAGGAAAAGGTAAAAAAAGAGGATTTAAACCACCCAAGCTGCTCGGCAAACTCTTAACTCTTAGTGAGGAGGCCAAATACTTTGGAATGGTACTAGACGAAAAGCTGACCTGGAGGCCACAGATTGACAGAATAGTCACAAAAACTGTGTCATCTCTATGGCAGCTAAGAGGGACAATAGGCAAGGTGTGGGGGCTAAAACTGAAGATAATGCACTGGTTATACACGGCCATCATCAGACCGAGAATCAGCTATGGTTCGGTGGTCTCGTGGAAAACAACTACAAGCAATACCGTTACAAACAGGCTAGCTAAACTCCAACGGCTCGCCAGTTTGTTAATAACAAGTGCAATGAGAACCACCCCGTCAGCAGCCCTGAATGTCATTCTGGAGCTGCCACCGCTTCCCATTTGGATAAAAGGGGAGGCCATGGCGGCCCACTTAAGAATGCGTGATTCGGGACTATGGAAAGGCGGAGGATACAAAGGACACACAGAGATAGCCAAGGTTGCCGAGATGGAGATACCAATCTCAAACCTTATGTCTACCTCAAAAACAAGAAACAACAGAGAAAACAAGAAATTTACCCTGCAAATTCCTGAAAAGGAAAAGTGGGAAAAAAGGGAGGTAGCCTTCGAACCAGGAGGACTAGCTTGTTTCACAGACGGCTCCAGGAACAAAAATGGCTACATAGGAGCGGGGCTCTACCTGGCTGGACGGAAACTGGGAAGAGCCTTTCCTCTTGGGTCTACCGCAACCGTCTTCCAGGCGGAGATTTATGCTATCCTGCAAGCAGCTAGATTGGAGCAGATAACAGAAGCCAGGGAACGGACGATATACATATGCACGGATAGTCAGGCCGCCGCGAAAGCGCTGGGCACACACGGAACCAGCTCCCCACTGGTCCAGGAGTGTGTCGAGGCGCTGAACAGACTGGCGGACAGAAAATCAGTGCATATCGTGTGGGTTCCTGCACACTCAGGTGTACCAGGCAATGAGCTAGCAGATCACTACGCAAAGCTCGGGACCAGGGAAACCTTTTGTGGGCCGGAGCCCGTCCTGGGTCTGACCAAAAATCTTCTCAAAGAATCTATAAAAGAATGGACTCGTAAGGGTTTAGAGAACCACTGGGAAACAGCACCAGGCTGCAGACAGGCCAGGCTATTTTTGGCCGGTCCGATCGAAAACAGATGGACCAGCATGTCCAGAATGAGCCGGAAGGAACTCAGACTACTAGTCGGGGTTCTCACCGGTCACAGCAGTCTGAACAGGCACCTGCAAGTGATGGGGGTCACTCGGGACCCGGTCTGCCCTAAATGCGGAATGGATGACGAGGACTCACCATTATGTGGGCGTATGCGAGGTATACAGCAACCTCAGGCTCAACATCTTTGGGTCTGAGGAACTACAAGAGGAAGAAATGAAACTCCTCTCATAAAACAACCTCCTGGCCTTTATTAAAAGGTCGGGGAGGTTCGAGTAGGAGTTTCACCATGGTTCGGGTACGGCGAAAAGGGCCCTCGGTGGCCTAGTCGCTTGGGGTGTACCACCCCAACCCACCATAAGACTACTAAGAGGTGGTTGGGAGGGAGGGGGTCATAAGCCGAATTTTCATGATTAATTTTAAAGTGACTTCAATTCTCTTATGAAATCGGCCCTTTAATTTTAAAGGATGATAGAAATTTATTTGGAGTTATAATTAATTTTTTGTAATTACATTATTATAATTCGATCTTTATAGTAGGTTTTCCTATGTTCATTTTCATGTATTTCTAAGCAGGTAATTGGCCAATTTTAAGGAATTATCTGCCCTTTTGTTGGTGTAATTTTAATTTTAAACATACTCTATTTGGTAGATTACTACTTTCAGAAAAAGTAGTAATCGTAGACCACGAAAAATGGGTTTACCAAATTCTTCTGCTCATTTACGACGTATTATTTTCCGTCATAGTCTAATTTTTACATTAAGTTACTTTCATACTATTATTATATAAAAATTAACCTTCATAATTGGTAAAATTAGGTACTGTTTTTGTATATTTTCTTTAAAGTGAATCACTTCGGGTTGTTTATCCAAGAGATGTACGTGCCACCATAGCAAAAAACTGATTTTCAACTCCCCCAACTTAATAGGTAGGAGAGGTAGGTACTTAATATCTGTGTAGGGGTGCCTTGGGGTACCTACTCTGCTGGATCATCTACTCTTTATTATACAGTGTGTTCAAGATAAGAATTAACAGCATGGGGATCTCGGAAACCGTAGGAGATACACAGGGTCTGTTAAATGGGGAAAAAGTTGGGCACCCAGAAAGGCAATGCAATCTCAGAAAGAGATTTCAATTTTTGATTTTATGCAATTTGATTTTTGAACTTTTTTAAACACCGTCCTGGATTTTTTATTGCAAAAATTGAAGGATATTTTAATTCTGAATTTAATGATATGTCATACAGGCTGGTCAAACGTTTTTCTTGTATCTTGGACACAGTGTATAAATCATATCATAAATCACAAAAAAGAAGTTAGACAAATGTAATAATTTAAAGAATTTATTATGACGAAATAGTAACTAAGTATTCTAAAAAAACTTAAAAATAAACCATAATAAAGCATAAGTTCACTTCCTCTCACGTACGTATAACATATCTTATATTACTATAATATCACAACAAAAATTAAATAATCATTCAACTTAGGTAGGTATAAGTGCAAACTGCAAACAATATAAAATTGATCGTTCAGATGAGCTTCCTATCGACTATACATAGGATTATTACTGTGGTTGATTTAAAATGCCATTAAAAAGTATAGTGTGCGTTTCTTTGTTATATAAAAGGAAAATGAAGGGGCTATTACAGGTAAATGATACAATGTCGCTGTAGTCGTCATCGTCCATTCTGAAATCGAAGAAAGCTGTCGCCGCCGCTGCCTGGGCGCCTTTTTCGTTGATATCGATTCTCGCTTTATGCACCCCAGCACCGACAGTAAGCCTTCTTGGTGATAAGGTGGAAAAATCTGCTGCGGTTGTGAATAGGTCGCCAACACCAAGGGACTCAAGGATCTAGGGAAAACACACAGTTGTTAGCAAAGGTGCATTGCAGACAAACATATTATCACATACACTATACACTAACACTAACACTAACACTAACACTACTAATACCTTCCACCTTGCAGATTAATTTTTTTTACATGATAATTGGGGTTTTATCTACATTTATGAAACATATAAAATACCACTTTATTCACTAGTAGAATAATGAAATTACTTTAATCGTCTATAGTGGAACAATGAATAATGATCATGATTGCTGATGAAACATTGTATTGTATTCGTGTTTAAACGCTTTATCCACTTAAGAAAATTAAGCCCTTTTTAAACTGGGTTTAAACTTTCTTAAGTAGTTCTTTTTAGACATTTTAGTTTTTAAATTTTTTGATGGCGTTTTATCCACGTAAAAAAAGCTTAAAAGAAAGCTTAACAGAAAGCTTGAAAGAAAGCTTCAAAGGAAGCTTGTAAGAAAGCTTGAAAGAAAGATTAAAAGAAAGCTTGAAAGAAAGCGTGAAATAAAGCTAAAAGAAAGCTTAAACGAAAGTTTAAAAGAAAGCTTAAAAGAAAGTTTAAGCTAAGAAAGTTTAAATTCTTACGTGGGTGAAATGCTGCGTGTAAAAGTTTAAAATGTCTAAAAAGTCCCACTTAAGAAAGTTTACACCCAAGAGTGAAGCTTGAGGGTTAAATTTTTTTAATGAAACACTGCGTCTAAACATGAACGCAATAAAAAGTTTTATACGAAATCGAGGTCATTTAGAATCAGATTTCATAAAAAAAAAACATTTGACATTATGATTGTATTTTTTGTTATTCCACTAGTGAATAAAGTGGTACTTTATGTTTTTTAAGTGGGTGAAAACTCCCTTTGTCTAAAAAAACTGTCTAAAACTTTTAAGTGTTTTAGACAGCGTTTTATCCACGCAGGAAAGCTTATTAAACCCACAAGCTTCGCTCTCGGGTTTGTTTTTCTTAAGTGGATTGTCTGTCTAAACACGAATGCAATACAACGTTTTACCCACAATCACGCGGTCATTTGGACTCAATTTCATAAAAAAAATATATGACGTTTCGCTCTGACAGTTGAAGTTAATTAAAAAAAAAATTGTCGGGTGTTTAATCCACGATTGCTAATTAGTTTCAATTGTGTCGATGTTGTTTATGGTTGTATTCTCCATTATTCCACTAGTGAATAAAGTGGCACTTTATGTTTTTTAATTGTGGATAAAACTCCAAGAAGTGTTTTCTCATCGTTTTATGCACCCAGAAAAGCTTATTAAACCCTCGAGCTTCGCTCTCTGGTTTATTTTTTCAAGTGGATAAAACACTGTTTAAAGACGAGTACAATACAACGTTTTATCCACAATCACAGTCATTTAGAAAATTATTATAAAAAAATATTTGACATGTCGTTCTGACCGTTGAAATTAATGAAAAAAATTGTCGGGTGGTGCCACTGTTGCTAATTCATTTATTGTTTGTCGATGTTGTCTATGATCGCGTTTTTTCATTATTCCACTAGTGAATAAAATGGTACTTTATATTTTTTTACTGTGGATAAACTCCAAAAAGTGCTTTAGTCGGCATTTTATCCACGCAGAAAATCTTATTAAGCCCACCAGCTTCGCTCTAGGATTTATTTTTCTCAAGTGGATAAAACACTCTTTAAACACGAATGCAATACAACAGATTTCATAAAAAAGTATTTTAAATTTCGCTCTGACAGTTGAAGTTAATAGAAAAAAATTGTCGGGTGTTTAATTCACGGTTGCTAATTAGTTTCGACGGTTAATCGATGTTGTCTATGATCGTATTTTCCATTATTCCACTAGTGAATAAAGTGGTACTTTATGTGTTTTAAGTGTTGATAAAACTCAAAGAAGTGTTTCAGGCATCGTTTTATCCACGCAGAAAAGCTTAATTTAACCTTGAACTTCGCTCTCGGGTTTATTTTTCTAAAGTGTAATAAAACACTGTCTAAACACGAATGCAATACAACATATTTCATAAAAAAGTATTTGAAATTTCGCTCTGACAGGTATTTAATTAAAAAAAGAATGGCGGGTGTTTAATCCACGGTTGCTAATTAGCTTCGATTGTTTGTCGATGTTGTTTATGATCGTATTTTTAATTATTCCACTAGTGAATAAAGTAATTTAATAATTCCACTAGTGGATACATTGGCACTTTAAAATATGTTTAATAAAAGTAGGCTATGAAACTTTTTTCCATTAGTGGATAAAGTGGTACTTTATATGTTTCATAAGTGTAGATAAAACTCCAATTATTATAATGTAATTGTGGATAAAAGTAGATTTACTTGACAGATAATAAAAATTTATTAATTAAGTAGAACGGATATTTTTTCTCTTATATTAGTTTGGGAGGAATCGTGAAATTATACTGAAAGAATTGAATTCATTCAACATTTAGGTATTGAATAAATAAGTGATTCTTAGATATTATGTAAATTTGCATTTCCAATAATAAAACGTCAATGTGGTTTTTTTGTAATTTCCGCATATTGTTTTTAACTAAGTACCCAATATTTAACTGGCAATTTTCCAAGTAACAATAGGTAATTTTTTAATACTCAAATGATGATAAATCAGGATACATTTTTAAGCAAAAAATATCTAACAACAAGAAAATTTTAACCTTTAAAGTTTATAAAAATATTATTCTTGTTTTTTTTTATTTCTTTCAAATGAATGAGTGGGTTGTTTATCCCAGAGATGTACGTGCCACCAAAGATTAGAAAGCACCATTCTAAACAGTTCAAAATAATACTATAAAAAATTAATCTAAAAACTTTACTTTCAACCCTCAACTTCAAGAAGTACATAATATCTTTGAAGGGGTGGCTAGAGGGGGGGGGGGTTGCAGCTATTTTTCAAATTACCTGTACAAAATCCACCCCCCAAACAGGGAAGATTGACCAAATATTATGAGACAACCTGTATAATTTGCATTTAAACTAATATCAGCAACTAAAAATAGCAAAATTTGATTAATTTCCTCAAAATATATTTCGTATCAGAAAATGTATAATGTTTACGATTTATTGTATGTTTAAATTTTAATTTCGTGATAATACAGGTCAAATAATTAACATAAATATCAAATCGGAGTTAAAATTTCATAATAAGGGAGATAATAATGAATTTTTAAATTTTCTTACACTAAAACATATAAGTAAATACTTCTAGATGATGTTATCATAATTATTATTATATAATAAAGAAAACTTCTCTCTACTTATGGATTAGCGCCATTTGTATCTATACATATATGTTGAGTATTTTGAGAAAAAGGATTAGTACCTACCTACCAATTACAAATTAATTGGGAATTTTATGCATTTTCTAATAAAACCAATATCATAAAAAAAGTTTTTAAAAAAACTAGGAAAAAAAAACTAATGCAGGTGTTCTTCGAGATTTATGAAGGGGTGGAGTTGAGAATTGAAATTTTTAATTTGCATTTTCCCTTAATGAAGTTTTAACTTCATTAACAACTTTAATTTGTTTTTTCATTTGTTTTTTTTTTTGTGTACCTCCGTAATATTTTGTTTGTACTTACAGTAGAATCAGATATAAAATTTACAGTCTCATGTATTTTTATACTCGTTACTAAAAGTATTGCCGCAACTCTGACAGGATAACAACAAATACAACAATAAAGAATAACTCGTTTACACATGACCGATAAAAGCACAATAAGACTAAATTGGTGATGTTGTATGCAATCCAATTAAAATGACAGCATAATTATAGGTGTTAATGAAAAGTATTGCCAGTTAAACATTTACCGATATAGAAAGCTAAAACTATTTCCCTATTAATACCTACATAAATGTACAGGATGGAAACTTATAAGTGGGTCATAGGAATTCAACACGCAAATTTAGTTTTATACAAATAATTTCTTCAGGTTTATTTTTAGAATAAAATGGCATTGAAGGTAACTGTAACTTCTGGCAATGGCTAAAATGTACCTACTTAATTATGACAACAATCCACATTGTCAATAAAACCGGCAAATGAGTGCAAGTTTGAAATTTAATTAGAATTTTCTTTTGGATATTTCTACGTTATTAGTGAATCGTTTTAACTGAAAATAAACTCTTTGAACAGACAAATCGTCATTGTCTAAAAATTATTTCCTCCATAATTTTTTCTAAATCTAAACCTCGAGATGCTTGCACAAAATTGAATTTGCATTTAAATTCCTATGACCCACTTACCAGTTTCTAGACTATGTAAAATTCTAGTATAGGATTAGGATTAAAAAAAAATTAAACATAAGACAACAGGATGTTGAAAATGTAGAATGGAAAATATTAATTTTTCAGATTTCGTTAATTTATCTACTAATCAACAACGATCCAAAATTGACATTTGTCCGGTTAAAGTAAATTAGTGCAAGTGCAATAGGTAATTATTATAGCAGCGAGGAAAGGTAATGTTACAAGGTATAAAATGTTAGTTCTACACTTCATGCGATTTTTGGGAATTTCTCAAGATTTGAAAAAATAATCCACTAATTAAATTCATATTTTTTCATTATAAATTGACAATTAAATAATATCAATTGCTTTTCTCAATAATAATTAACGTAATGATGCAAAAAAAAATCAATAAAACAGTCAAAATATTTTTAGATATCTCAAGATTTTTATTTTTTTTAAAGACGAGTTTAAATTATGAAAAAATATTATTTTCGAGCATCAGTTCATAAAGGCTAAATGAAACACATGTCTCGATTTAGGTAATTTAATATTCAATCATTAATTGATAGAAAATTATAAAAATTATAAATTAAATAAATTATCAAAAAATATATTTTATGGCCACTTTTAACATGTCTTAAAAATAATAGTACTTAGTTACAAAGAGAGATACAAAATAATAAAACAACTGTAAGTACTGTCTATACCATTTCCAAAGTAAAAGTATGATTAATATTAAAACAAACCAATTTTGAATTTATTCATATAAATTAACAACAAATTCAAAATAATCAGAATTCTTAAGGTGTGTCCTCATTGATGCACCGCCTGATCGAATATTAACTTTTTGTCGGTGCGTGGACAAGATACTGCGCATCAACGCGCAGAAACGCGCATGAACGAACACGATTCATAAGGTCAACGCAACTTTCGTGCGCATTTTCCTGTCCCCACCAACAAAAATTCAATGTTTGATCAGACGCGGCACAGTCAATGAGGACGCACCTTTATTAAAGTAACAGAGGCAGGTTTATAAATAATTTGACAGGACAAAAAATTGGCATCTATTTGATGAGATTCTCGAAACCTCCACAATTATTAAGACACGATTAAAAACTGATTTCTCGAATTGTTTAAAGAGTTGTTAAATAAGAATTTGTAAACTAAAATGTAATTACGCTTGTATTTCACGGTTGACTTTAAATAAAATAATAAGTGATTCCGGGCTGTCTGGCCGCGGTCCATGGAGATTTGCTTCAAACGTTTCGTCCACAACTACGGTGTAGACGTGCATCAAGAGCGGTTAGGAGTGCGCAAATAAGAGTGTATATTTTCTGCCTCCATCGACATAATTGACGATGTTTTATTGTTATAATGACATAATTGAATCTGACAGTTTGACAACGATAAGATCAGACATGACTTTCTGGTCATAGAAGGGTTAATGGACTATAGGCGCCAATGAAAAGGGGTTTTACGTTTCACTTTTCAAAAGCACTAGCAACATTCTTTTTTTCCGGAGACATTCTTTGCCTAATAAGATAATTGATCGGAATCGACGGGGACGTCTTGTTTTCGGACGTGCTGCATTCGGTTTTCGGAGTTGTAACGAAATCACATCTCCCGCTTGGAGGTCCTCTCCCCGAGAATACGCACGTAAGCTCTCAGTTTTATCTTGGTTGGTGATATTCCGGTGTGAGGGGGGGGGGGGGGGAGCAGCAAAGAAATCAACAATCTTCTGAAAGTGACAGGGGCTTATGCAAAGTTTTTTTGTGACAAAACTATGCTGATTATACATAGGAAATCCATAAAAAAGAAAATTGGAACCGTTTAATGAGATGCTTTTGAAAGCTCAATTCGCACAAAGAGGACGTCTATATTACGTAATACGATTTGGTGACTTGGAGAAATCAAAATTTCATTATATGCTCAACAAGAAAACAGAAAACATTGGGGTATAACCTTACAAGACTTAATTTTACACGGTACGTGTGGGCAAGCCATGCTTTCATTCTTCATGTTCACCGACAACTGGCTGGGCGACTAGAAGAGCGGACCTATTTATAAACTGATGGACCGACGACGTCATATCCCCTCCTCTAGTTACCCCCACATTCTTGTCTATGAAGAATTGATACCTAAATTATAATGGAAGTGGGGGAGAATATGAATCAGCAGGAGCGGTTCTAAGATGCCATTGAGGTTTTGAGAATGACCTGGAGTCTGACCAAACGAACCATCACCTCCAAGCATGTACAACGGCGGCGGCGAGGTAACCCCTAAACCTCCCACGACTGGAATATCACCAGCTAAGATACGGGGAGTTTACGTGCACATTTTCGAGTACACGAGAACCGAATGCACGTTCGCAAAAAAGACGTTCTCATCGATTCAGCTCTTCGACTACACTGGCAATTGTCTTGAGGTTGAGGTCAATAGAGCTTGATGGAGGTGTGTCTTGTGTCACCATGGTTGAACCATACATAACTTTATAGGGGAGGATCAACTGTGCTAGTCAACATGATCAAAAATTATTAAATTATCAAAGATAACTAGTGGAGGGGTGTGACGTCATCAGATCGTCAGTTTATAAATAGAAGCGCTCCTCCAGCTAACTTGTCAGTTCAAGTCAGAGAAAGTGTTGTCAGTGGAAGCATCGCTTGTACACACGTTACCACTGAAGATGTCTACCCGATGTGGAAAAAAGAAACGTTATCAGAGCAAATCTTCAAGGACCTTTTTTTTAACAACCAGAACGTCTCGATCCAAATATTGGAAATGGTATATTATTACTAGTACTTGATATAGTAGTGAGGCATAAATTGGAAATTATTCTGTTGTATAAGTAGGGCTTTGCAGCACTCCAGCGAATAGTAAAACCTGAGTTCCCTTATCGTATAGGAAGTAAATAAACGGCCTGTCACAGTTGAAACTAGTGACGTCCTCGTCTTCGATCTCGTTAAATCGGTTGTTTAAGACGACGGTACTGGCTGCGGCCTCTGTTCCTTTCTCGTTAACCGAAATTCTCGCCTTATGAACACCAGAACTGATGCTAACGGTTTCGTTAGATAAAGTGGACAAGTCAGCGTCACTTGTGAACAAGTCGCCAACACCGACTGTCTCAAGGATCTATTGATGTTAAGAAGACAAAGCGTTAGTATTTGGCACACACATACTGTTAAAAATATTAATTATTAAAGACATAGGTAATAGGTGGGTGAGGAACTAACATTTATATAGGTGTAAAAGCTTTATTAGTGCTAAAAGTGTGTTTGTGCGTGAATTAATTAAGCTAAAACGTTATCTTAGTGGCATTTTAAAACATCCTTATTTAAAGAAAGAAATTCGCGATAAAAACAGCGCGATTGCTTTGCTTTAATATTAAAGTTTGCGTTAACTGTTAAATTCATATTATTTAATCATTCAAATTTCTTTGTGTAACGGTTCCAAATCAGTTTCTGCCATCAGAGCTCAAAGAATGTAAAAGTAAAAAATGACTAAACTCTTTAATTTAAAGAAAAAAAGCAAGGGCTTTAATATTAAAGCAAATCAATGGAAATCGCCCTGAATATTTGCGCATTTTCCTGTCACTACTCACTAGCAAAGAAACCATTTTTTTTAATATAGAAAAGAGTGTATTATAGAATTGAGTTTATTTTCAGATACTTTGCAATGAAGTATATTTTGTTAATATTTTTTATTTGGGGGGGGGGGGAGGTCCCCACTCTCCCTAAAACACCCCTTTGTTGGAAAAATTTTATTTCGTTATTAACTCATTACTCGTTCAAAAGCCTTCACATTTATAAATGCCCAAAATTCGGGTGATGATTCTTGAGACCATTTTGAGAAAAAACTACAAAAGGTCGAACAAATTTCCAAAAATGAAAATATAAACATCTTAAGGGGAATAATTATTTTGATCGATGCTTTTGAATTATTTATCATAAACGGCGTTTTTGACAGCTATTATAGGTAGTTAGGTGTCAACGATAATAAAATTAGGATAAAAAAAATAGTACTTACAGGAACCATTTCGATCGTTTGTTCAAGACTGAATTTTGGTAATGCAACTTTCACGGTTTTTGTTATCAGATTGCCAGATTCTATAATATTCTTAAACTCTTCTATAGTCAGTCTTTTGAGTGTCTCCTGGATGGCATCTTCTTTGGTAAAAGGAGGCAAGAATATGTACATGCTTATCTGGTTACCTTCGTACGGTAATTCCAAGATGTGTGCTCCTAATACCTCGGAAACATCTGAAAAGAGACAAAAGTACTTCATATGGTAACAAAACAAAGGGTTTTATTATACAGAGTGATCCATTTCAATCGTTTTTTGACCTTAAATAGGAACCTCCATTTTTATCGCGGATTATGATTTTTCATGAAAAAAAGATAATACAATAATACAATAAAAAATAATCCAGGGGAAATTGCAAAAGGCGAAAGTTGTTTGTTTTGGGAAAAGCCATCAGTTGGACATAAAAACCACCTCCACCCCAATAAAAATTTCAAAGTCACTTCTAAAGATTGGGCCTGGGGGGTAGTTTTTATGTGAAACCTATGGCCCTTTTCTAACTAAATAACTGTTGCCTCTGGCAATTTCCCCCTGGAAACCGTTGTTTGATCACAAAAAAATTAACGGATATCGAAAAATCGGTTTTTGGATTGAATTTTAGGGGATAAAAAATTATAATCAGCAATAAAAATGGGGGTTCCTATTTAAGAAGTCGAATAAGAAGTCGAATTGAATTGAAAAGTCCACCCATAGGAAGGGGCCGGGTTAAGGGTGGGCGGTGGTTTTTGTCTCCAAACGATGTCTCCTCCAAACTGGATAACTGGTCTCTAAAATTTCTTTCCAGAAATGATACCCCTTCCAAATAATTAAAAAAAAAAGATTAAAAGAGATCACCTGTTATATAAAATACGCCTAAAAAAAGATAACGACGTAGGTAGGTAAATTCTTACCGTGTTTGAAAGTTCCTTCAACGTGCATCATATCGACCATGATTTGCTTCGAAGGGTTCACATAGAAGATCTCCTTTCTAGTTTGATTGGTGTTGAACTTGTTTTCCCAGACGCCCTTAAAGTACGCAGCGTTTACCAGAACCAGATTTGTTTCCGGCGAGATGGCTCCAGGTGGCAGAAGATCCTTGATCATGTCATGGGTCTGAGCTTCAACCCAGTGGTTGATCGACTCCCTGGCCCCTTCCGGATTGGTTTGGAAAGCGGCTTTCGATAATTCCTCCAGAAAATAGCTGGACACGCATTCCCGTATCGGTACTTGGTCGGATACGAAGATTTTATTGGCGTTTGTTAAGGAATAAGATGCATTCTGCGTCCTTACCATTGTGGTGAATTTGTCCAATTTGTAAGCGTCATAGACGTCGATTTTTGTCTATAAAGGAAAAATATCGTTTTAGTATCATTTTCCTGGTAGATTCATAATTTGTAATTTATTTTTCATGGAAATGACCTGGAGAATCTGGAATGGTATCATACTCCAGATACTCTTAGACCCATACTACCTCGTAGTGTGTGTAGTATACCTAAGTGTGAGTGGCCCCTCATCTATACAATGACCATAATAACAATATACCTAACTCATTACAGCAAATAGGAAATTCCAAATATCTGTGTAAGTAGATACCTACCTACATAACATGTATTTTGTCATTATTGATGCACAACAATAATTAAAAGTTTGATTAAAATTACATTTCATCGTCAAGGCGTATTAATATAAACAAACTGACGATGGCTGCGGCTGGAATTCCCAGCAATTTAGTATAGAACTTATCACACATTTACAGTTCACTGACAGGTTTATTATAATTATTACTAAATTGCATAATAACGTTATTAACTTAATAGTCGAAAGCAGTAATATGACTTACTTGCGCCTGGTTTAGTCGGAGAGCCTTCTTCAGGTAATTTTCAGTTTGATTTCCTGATATGAAGTACGCTATGAGTAGGGCGTGGTAGGTCGAATAAGGCGAGAAAAACAAATTATCGTTCGGCATGAGCTGATTGATTGCGTTCAGGAGAGCCAGGGAAAATTCTTGTTGACCCGTGTATAATCCCAGTCTTGTATTTTTGTTCGGTAACCGAGTGTCGTTGACACTCAAACATTGCGACGAGGATTCCTCGACGAAGAAGAGGACTGTGAGGAAAGTTGCGAGGAAAATTAGCTTCATCTTGTAAACTGAAACGAAAAATTTTTTTATTATTATTTTATATCTTGCGTATAAAAATATTATTATAATTCACCTCCCCCCCCCCTACTCCCATTTAAAATGGGGTGAGATTATTTCTATAATTGATTAGATTTACATATACCTACGTCCTAGGTAAGGTATGCAGAGATGAGAAAGATGTTTTGAAGATTTTGCACAATCTGTTTCTTCAAATTATGAAAAAAAATGTAATTAACTATAATTGTTTAATTTTCAATTTCTTGGAATTGGAATTATTGTAAAAAATATCATTATACCTGCGCGCAATTAGCTGGAATAACATTTTATAGACAAGAATATTTACATAGCTCAACAACTACTTATTATTATTTTAATCGGTGTGTACCAGATGATTTTGTATCTCACAATTTTAAATTTCCAGTTTTCAGTGAAATTCCCGGAAAAAGCATGTAGGTACATTCCTAAAAAATGAGGTAATTCTTTTTAAAAAATAAGATTTTTTTCCTATAAACTTAAATGCTCAGACAGAAGTACCGTTTTCAAGATACAGTTGGTCAAAGTACACTTTGTGCTCAATACGCCTCTTCTTTTTATTGAAAAAAAGGGTTTGAAAAAAATTGAGTGGTCGAGATTTTGGGTACTCAAGAAGAAGAAGATCTCAACCCTTAACTTCTACGCCACTGGAATATATTAGATTTTGAGAAGCGCTTTTAGGACCAGCTATGTTCCCTACACCAAAAAGCTACTTTTGATCACCAGCTCTAAAGTTTCTGACAAAAAAACGACCATTTACGATGAAAAACTCACCTTGCATGTCGGAAAAAATGAATTAAGGTGCATTAATGTATTAAGAAGGCAGCTTATATCGATGACATAACATTAACAAAAAACTGAGTTGTGTATTTCAAACAGTTCCTGAGATATCGTTAAAAAACAGGGAAAAAATCTTTTTTTGATATCCTGTATCCCAAAAACGGTATGTCAGGGCATACTCGTATAATTTTATAGGAAAAAAAGTTTTATTTTTCATGATGTAGAAACCCTCCCTTTTAGGTACATGGTATTTCCAGGCACCCTGTATAATTCGCAAGATGATAATCACAAGAAAAAAAATTTCTTAAAATTTTGAAAAAAATCGATTTTTTATTAATTACTCAAAAACCTTTCTGCCGATAAAAAAAAATGGTAGGCTTGTTTGTCGTTATAAGGAACTTCCTTTGATGGGAATAACATAAATTTATTAATTCCATTGGCGTCTCTAGCTTCATCAAAGGAATGCCCTTATGACAACAAATAAGCCTATAAAATTTTATTTAAATCGGCTGAGAGGTTTTTGAGAAAGTAATAAAAATCGATTTTTTTTTCAAAATTTTACCCCCTGTATTTAGAAAACAAAGCAAGTTAGCACATACGATTATATGAAAAAAAAACTTCTTATTTTTGGCTGGTAAATACGCCCTTAAAATCCTTGCACTGAATTTTGAATCACCCTGTATAGATACAACGTTTAATTTAACAACAGTAAAACAACAAACAAAAAATTGTGTAAAGTGAATTAAAGAAAACAAATTTAAAGATTAAAAACCTCAAAAGAGATCAAATCAAACTTGCCACAATAAATAGAAGTAGTTTTAAAACTTTCAGGAATATGTTCGGGGAGTTCCCCTCGATAATGTTTAATAAAGTCCCTTCGATTTCCGGCGCCGTGGGGGTGAGGCGGGATTTAAAGACACTTTTACATTATTTTTCAGCGCATATCACAAAAACAGTACGTCGTGTGTATAGACCTTCATTTCCGAGATATGAGCTGAGGAAAGTTTGAAGAAAAAAGGCTCTACAAATTTTTTTGTAAAATTTTTGCAAAATTTTCTCAAATATCGGAAACGGTAATACAAAACATGAAGAGAAATGTGTTTATTACTTAATTGCAGTGAATTTAATAAGCTTTACTTGTGAGAACTGTAATTTTTTCTGTGTGAAGCACCGTTTTCAAGATATGAGCCCAAAATAAATAAAAAAAAATGGCCCCTGAGCCCCCCCTCTCTTCCACAGCGCCTAAAGTCGATGGCACTTATTTGAGGTTATTTAGGGGACCTCCCCCTAGATTTTACTGAAATTTTTGGGGTTTAAATGATTATGGCATAGATATGTTATGACTTATGATTCTTTATGATGAGCTATGAGGAATAAAAACTTAACGATAATTATTTATAATTGTCTGCTATAAAATTTACTGATCATCCTGTATACAAGTCCTGATTGGACAATGAATAAAATGAATTACAAACACATTTTAAAATACAATTTAACAAATACAATTTACTGCAATAATAACAAAAATTGCAGATTGTTGGAATCGAAAACAGCTCGTTCTGCAAGTAAATTTGTGATTAGCTTTGATAAGAATAAAAAAAAAAATGGGTACAGAAGAGGAAGAGTGTCCGAAATTACTATAAATATTTTTTCAAAATTCTTATTAAACTTTTTTTGAAAAATTTCATGGCAAACAATTTTTTATTGCATTAAAAAAACATCCAGTATTATTTTTTTACACAAAAAAACCTCTTAAAAATTCGATATATAAAAAGGTACCTATAATACCTAGGTAGGTACTTACTTAATTACTTCTCCTATAGTAAAAACAACGATCACAAATATTACAACATAAATCACTAATCAGAGTTATAAAACGAAAACGAATAACGTAAACCAATTTCGAATTATTGAAATCAAAATTTTTCTTCACAACATGTTAATGCACCGGCAGCGTGATATTGACTGAAGATGGAGGTACAATATCAAGTTTATCGCGTCTTGTATTCCCACTGTTCAGAGAAAGTCTGTCAGATGACCTACAAGTTATCACTTTCCCAAACAATGCACCAGTCTTGAGAATTACCAGTGACGTACGTAAACTAATTATTTATTCCCAGGCCCGACTCCGGTTATGCTGGCTTAAATCGTAATTACACAGTGATTCGCGATTCTTAATTCATAAACTCGAGTGAGTCATTTCATCGAATACCCTAAAGGCATGAATTTTGACGCCTCCAATTATTAAGGAAATTTTACTCCAAATTACGATAACAAAATGTGTTTGTGTGCTTAAAAAACTAATTATATTGTTAAAATTCTTGACAAAAAGTGCCAAAACAGCTCCTTTTTTCACTATTTTGTCTGTGAATGTTTCATTTTTATCTCCTTTGTTTCATTTCATCTAATTCGCCGTTAAATTTAATTTTTTCATTGCTCTATTCTCATTAGTTTTCACTAGTCTGTTTGAGGAAAATTTATATCCTTTAATGATGAAACGTACAAGCATTTTCCCGCAGGGCAAAATGTCCTGCTGGAAGGACGAGCAGGAAAAAATGTCCTGCAATTTTTTTCATTGTTCTATTCTCACTAGTTTTCACTAGTCTGTTTGAGGAAAATTTAAATCCTTTATTGATAGAACGTACAAGCACTTTCCAGCAAGGCAAAATGTCCTGCTGCAATGACGAGCAGGACAAGATGTCCTGCAATTTTTTCATTGCTCTATTCTCACTAGTTTCACTAGTATGTTTGAGAAAAATTTAAATCCTTTAATGTTGGAACGTACAAGCACTTTTCAGCAAGACAAAAAGTCCTGCTGCAAGGACGAGCAGGAAAAAATGTCCTGCAATTTTTTCATTGCTCTATTCTCGCTAGTTTTCACTAGTTTGTTTGAGGTAAATTTCAATCCTTTATTGATAGAACGTACAAGCACTTTCCAGCAGCACAGAATGTCCTGCTAGAAGGACTAGCAGGACAAGATGTCCTGCAATTTTTTCATTGCTCTATTCTCACTAGTTTCACTAGCCTGTTTGAGGAAAATTTAAATCCTTTATTGATAGAACGTAACGTACAAGCACTTTCCAGCAAGGCAAAATGTCCCGCTGCAAGGACGAGCAGGACAAGATGTCCTGCAATTTTTTCATTGCTCTATTCTCACTAGTTTTCACTAGTCTGTTTTTAAGGAAAAATTAAATCCTTTATTGTTGGAACGTACTAGCAATTTCAAGCAGGAAAAAATGTCCTGCTGGAAGGACGAGAAGGACAAAATGTCCTGCAATTTTTTCATTATTCAATTCTCACTAGTTTTCACTAATCTGTTTGAGAAAAACTTTAAATACAATATTGATAGAACGTACAAGCGCTTTAATGTTCTGCTGCAAGGACGAGCAGGACAAAATGTCCTGCAATTTTTAATTACTCTATTCTCACTAGTTTCACTAGTCTTTTTTTTTTGTTTGTTTGTATTTTATTTCTTTTAATTCCAATAGGACTTTTCTGAAACGTAAAGTTTGAGTTGTTGAAAATTTGAGAAAAAAAAATCAAAAATCTAAATTTACATGAAAATGGCAAGCTTTTAGACATTTGTCGTATTTTCTTGAGCTGATGCGATTGAGTCCATAGCGATTTATTGGTTTAATTTAATATTAAGCGTTTCAGAAGATTTATTCAGGTTTCTTTCCCTCGATGCAGATTGCAGAATGTACAGAGTTGTTTATCTTGCAGACCAATCTTTCCAAGGTGAGGAATCTTTTTTTATACTTGATGCACAACTCTCAGTCAGAAGATTTATTGGCGTTTCTTCAGAATATACAAGATTGGTTATTTTGTAGACCAATCTTGCCAAGGTGTGCTTAGAGTTTCTAGCCCCTTGTAAGAAAACCTGTTAACTTTACTAACCCGTTTATTAAGTTTAATGCTGCCCAAAATCTGGGAACCTACCCATTTCTTTCTGTTACTGAACATTACTGCCAAGTTCTTCTATGTTTCTTAGTGACTGTGTCCCTAGGGGCACTGGTGGTTTGTTTCCCATCAGATAGGTTGTGTTGTTCTTTTTTCCCAATGGATATTCCTGTTTTTTGCCTGATCATTCCGTATTAGCACTTTCGCGGCAATTTTTACTACCAGAAGTAGTGGTGTCATGTTTTGAATTACCTCCATTACCGCTAACTTCATAAGCACCCAAATCTTTGTATTTTGGGCTAGTATTTTGAGCAAGCCGTTTTCTTCGAATGTGATCATAAGTCTTACTATTATGGTGTACATTCATTGTAGGATGCCTGGGTTATAATAGGCCCAGTTCTTTTCTGCTATATTCGTGCACACTAGGGGGGATCCAGTGGGGGAATGTTATCATGTTATCAAAAATTCCTTCTATATTCACAAATGCACAAATGGTTGTTTCTTTTACCCCTTAGCTTATTTTAGCACCCATTTCTTTTATAGAATGAAGGGTGTAATTTCCAGATTGACCTAAATCAATTACTCGTGTTCTAACCCTCTTTTTACCACGTCGAAAATTGTTTGTTTTTTATTTATACAATAAAATACTCTAGAATATCTACAACTATGATTTAGTTCCATAGATTTCACAAACCTGTATGTAATAATTATAGAGAGTTGTTGAAATATACTATTCGAAATTCATTCATAAAATCTACTTTTCATTTATGGGATTGCCGCACTCGCTGCAGTTCTAATTGCGATCAATTTTAAACTAAAAAAAAATATGGGGGCCCATACCAGTACCATTGGAGCATTTTGTTTGTGAAATATGAACTTTTTCCGTTCTTTCATATCAGATGGTACTTTTAGCCAAATATCACATTGTCAAGCAGTAACTTGTCAATGTGTGTTATCAATCATGTGTAACTTTTTCATTAAAGGAAAGGTCTTCAGACACAAGTTATTCATCTTGGAAGGGGACATCGTTTGGAGCCAAAAACCAGCTCCCTGCCTAGGAATGGGGGTGACTTTAACGTCTTAAAATAGGACCCCCATTTTTTATTGCGGATTAAGTTTGGTAAGATATTTTACTCACACCTATGTATTGCTATTAACTATTTAACTTATGTATTACATACAGTGTGCGAGAAAAAAACAGCGAGGGCTGTTTTTTTTAATAAAAAAACAGGTCGATTTTGTTTTTGAGTTGTTCAACTTTTGACATAATATTGGGGTATACAGGGTGATGCGCGAAAAAGTGGTGACGTCATTGGTATTTTTTTTAAATGGCAACCCTTATTTTTTATTTATTTGTTGGTACCACAAAGGGCCTTCTACTTGTAGATTATTTATGGGCGGAATGATTCTTTCTTGCAGTGGCTACAAGATATAAATGTTAACTATTTCAGCCCACACATTCACTTTCTATGGATACTGTGTCCTGTAGTGACATGGTACCAGCGCAAATTTTCAACTTCACATAAAGAAGACACACTGCATGCGGTGTACCATGTGCGTAAATTTCAATTTTCTCATCAGCTGTACACATTTTTGATGAATTAAGTAACTACCTACGCTAGTATGTAACTGACGGCAAGTTTTACTCATAAACGTCAAATTAATAATTTAATCTGAAGTGGGGGGTTATTGCAAAACCATTAACGATCTTGCCCGGCAACGAATCGATCTCTATAGCAATACTTCACAAGCTCATTTCCTATGTTCCGTCTTAAAAAACTCTCACTGTATAATAATTTTTTCTACTCCCAACCTTTAATATGCATATTAAATATGAATCACCAGTGATGCTTTAATGGGTCTCATTAAGATACAAATTTTCATTAAAGCACTGGTCAAGCTATCCAATGGCAGAGGAGCATTTGCAATCGAATCGGGTCCTTTTCGCTCACAATCGGGTCGGCAAGCCAACCGAAGTCACAGAGTTGTCATACTTACGACAAAAATTGCCTTGTGATATAAGTTCTGTATTTCTGAAAAAAAATTCTGAACGTTTATTTAATTTAGAACATAAGTAACATTCAAAGAAAATTTATCAAGATTTTATGTTACCTTAATTAATTTGATAAGTAGGTATATCGTGTAAAAGATGGGAAGATAAAGTATTATATCATTCGCAGCGCTCCGTGATAGTATTCAAAGCGGCAACGCTGCGACCCGCGTTGCGCAGGTAAACTATATCGTAATTAATGGCTGTCAACGTTATTAAAATTATTAATTAATCTCAAAATCGAAGCGTAAAATTCGGAATTCGAACTTCGCATAATAAAAATTACGCAGTAGTGAGTAGTGCCCTTTAAACTTGATACTAAAACATGTCTCAGCAGAATAACCTCAGCGACGAAGAGAAAATTTGGTAATATGCGTAAACAAATAGCAACCTATCTTAACCTCAATGATCCGCAATTGTACACGGGTCATTGTTAAAATATATAATTTTTTAATCTTTTCTATGAAATAAAAAAGGGTCGTAGAAAAAATAGTGTATGGAACTCGCAGATAATGGCTATTAATACGCTCTTATGATGGTTAACACGAAATATTTCCGGAAATTAACGAAATTAACGGAAATTAATACTCGCGTATTAATAGCCTTCATTATAAGCTCGTTGCATAATATACTATTATAGCATTGGAGATTTTAGCTGGAAAATCAGTTTTACAAAAATACCCTCATACAGATTAAGTGAAGCTAACTTGAAAATTTATTTTAAATCGATTAATAATTGGTCTGTGATATTACAAGGAACCATTTCGTCATTAAGCGTTGTAATTTCCATTAGTTTAGTGATAAGGAAATATTTTGTTATTATTTATTATTGCTCATATGAAACGGTGCGAGATACAAAAAATGAAAACACGATAGTGAAATGAAAGCGACCTTGTTTGTAGTAAGTTAAATTTGATATTGAACGAAAAATTCAATAGATAATACTAATTTAAGTATAATAAATACGTGACATTGCATAATTTGACAAAATAATAATTATTATGATTGAAAATATTCGGAGCCTAGGTAGGTACCTTCAAAACAAGTTAAAATATGAATAAATCGATGAAAATATTATTTATTTATTTATTTATTTATTTATTATTAAAATATATTAGTAATAGTTATAATTTTAAGTACCTACTAATTTATATTACGTAACTCTTGATAGGTAGTTGTTAATTATGTATAATAAATATATTTCAACATAATGGGTACCCACCAATTTTACTACTATAAATTCGCTTTCCGTTATAATGATATCATTATAATAAACTCCAATTTATTGTAGATGATTTTTTTTTATCTACTTGACGATTCTGAGATATTTTTGATCATAATTTTTTGAAGAATTCCATTCTATAATAAGGATAATTATTAGAGAAAGCA
The DNA here is from genome assembly GCA_910589415.1 of Malachius bipustulatus. Classification (NCBI taxonomy): domain Eukaryota; kingdom Metazoa; phylum Arthropoda; class Insecta; order Coleoptera; family Melyridae; genus Malachius; species Malachius bipustulatus. The sequence goes on along the minus strand of OU342631.1, from coordinate 10,018,976 downwards.
ATTTTTTGTCATGCAAAAAAATAAATGTTGTTGGCTGCCTGGGATGCATCCTATGGCGCAAACCACAGTCAATTTTTTATCTTTTATTCATTTTCATCAATCTCCTCACCAAAGTTGGAGAGATCGATGATGTGCTGTGTCTTTAAGTTATAGTTATAGATACATTTTACTGAAGAGCCCCACTTAGGACGAAACATAAAGGGTCATATCGAAAATTAAAATCAAAAAACACAAACTAACGGCTAGTTCTGAATTTTTAATATCTTGTTAAGACCAGTAGCTATATCCAAGTTCGCAACTTCGAAAGACCTTTGCTAACTTTTCAGCACCTAAAAAACCGCGAAATTTTCGCACTTTTTTTGATATTCTCATCAAATAAACGTTTTTGAAATAAACTGCTACAATTTAACACCAGAACCAGCTCTGTAGGTTCAATACTGGCCGAGATACAGCTCTCCAAAAATTGACAATTTTTTCCAAAAAATTAAATTGTGAGATTTTTTCAATTTTCGGCCCCGATATCGGGGAAAATACTCATTTAAATGGTAAAATCGTGGGAGAAGATGTTGTGGAAAATGTAATTAGCTTTAATTTAAGCAAAGAACGAGGTCTGTAGGCCATATAGTTTACTCACATATCTTGGAAATTAAAAAAATTGGAAAACTGAATTTTTTCGTGAATTTTTGTTCATTTTAAACGCTTTGTGGGTGGTTTGTAACAATTACCTAAATCAGCCTGAAAAATCGGCTCATGTTTGTCGACGTCTTATCTTATCCCCCCCCCCCCGCTGCAGCTTTTCTTACACCCGCGTGATAAAAATTTCAGAAGGGTGCCACTTCTCTCATCATTGTTGTTGAAATGAGCTCCTGTTCGGTCTTTTTACATCCCCATTGAGTGGCATCTTTTTCCATCCCCACTGAGTGACATTTTTTCCACCACAAACCACTTCTGAACTTGGTGGTAAGCTCGGTAAGCGTTTAATGTTGCACCATCTTCCCTTTGAAGGCAAACGGGCTAGGTCAACCTTAGCAAAGGCTGCTATTTTTACAATTTTTTATAGCGCAGGTTGTGGAGGGTATCTTGAGTGTAGTCTCCTTCTATACAGAGCCACTAGGCACTTCGTTCCGGCATCTGCGATAGCTTGGCTGAATTAGGTTGGAGGAACACTTCACACTTCAGCTGTGGTGATTCTGAATTGAGCACCACATGCCAGAAAAGGGAAGAAGTGGTGTCGCAACGAGTGAAGACGTGGAGAAACACCTCGAATCCTGGGGGGACTTCGAAATCTCCACGATTCAATGAGATTGAGGAATACTGTAAGAGGACAGAGTCACCTCTGCCACTTTTCTGGAAATAAACATTCTTCACACTCGATCCCAAACCATTGAAAAATGACAAGGAGATTTATTGAAATTATGACTTTTAAAAATTGCTCTTGTCAAGTGTCACCTTGACGATATCGAAGCCAGCATCCTCGACTGTCTGCTTTGTCTCAATTTCCTGGCGTTTTTATTATGGTTGACTCTTCAAAAATGACTTCTTTTCACTGTAGAGAACCATAGCATCTTACGTTCGGGAGTTTTTCAGGATACAATACATCAAAATGGCAGCAACGCTCCGTCCGAAATGATTGAAGGTGTAGCTGACTTACCCTGCGACGATATCCCTCACGGAGTCGTTATACGATGCCAAATCAACTTGTGCAGTAAGTAAAACTTCCCCATACACCACAACAAACGTGTTGGCTTCCATGATTTTACCCGTAAAATTAGTATTTTCTCCGATGTCGGGGTCGAAAATTGACCAAACCTTTTTCACTTTTTTGGAAAATGTTGTAAATTTTTTGAGAGCTGTATCTCGGCAAGTATTGAACCTACAGACCTGGTTTTGATTTCAAATTGTAGCAATTTTAATTTACTTAAAATTATATTATAAAATATTAATTTATTTATTAATATAAATATTTATATTAAAACTTATAGGTAAATCATATTATATAAAAATCGTATAGTTTAGGACTTATCTTGAGAACAGCAAAAAAAGTGCGAAAATTTTGCGGTTTTTCGAGTGCCGCAAAATTAGTACTACAGGTTTTTTGAAGCTGGAAACTTGGATACACGTTACTGGTAGTGGTCCTAACAACATTTTAAAAAACCAGAACTAGCCGTTAGTTTGCGATTTTAGCAATTTCTAGTGCTAGAAATTACTGGCCTGGTGGTGATGTTTTAGTAAAAGCCTTTATTCATTCGGTAGGTCAATTTTTCCCGACCTAGCAGGTTTTAGAAACAACTTTTGTTGCTGTGTTAATTGGCAATGACAAAAGCGGTGAAAACTAGTCTCTCTCAACATGAAGAATATCGATTTAGAAGATGGTTCAATAGTAAGTAGATCTAAAAACTATAAAAGAAAACTTCAGCCAAACCTTTTGATCCGGCAGTGGGAAAAAAATAGCCTCCTAGAGGCAATCTCGGACAGAGAGAGGTGATTAGTTCTTCTGACAGCGGGAGTGAACTAGTCACAAAGCTGCTTGAATTGAGAAAAAACGTCTCATCAGTTAAGTGTTCTAGATACTGAGCACTTTCGCGTGGAGTGTCTCATCAAAATGGGTAAAGCAAACAGCACGAAGTGCAGACTCTGCTTGGAGAGGCAATGACCTCGTAACACATACTCTGCACGTACGACGCCTTGACATACATGATACTTGGTAAGCTCGGAGAATAACTTTAAAATCAGAAGAGGTTGAGGAGAGGTCTCCCTAAAAAGTAAATTTGTGGAAGATATTGTTACTGTAAAAAATTTATTCAGTACATGGACTCCAAGTAAGTTTTTGGGCTTATTTGCAGTCTTAGTGGGTATATGGACCAGAAAATCCTGCATAAATTATCCAGGATTGCGTAAAAAGTCATAATTTGCGAAAAATTGAGTTCAAAAATTGATCATTTATTAGAGTACTGTTGCCATTGCTGCATTGTTGAGTCTCATCTAGTTGTGCCTAATTGTTATGCTGCTATGCAATTTTTCCTGCACCTCTGGTACTAGTAAGAAACAATTAAGAATAAATCTGTAAACAATACACGTTTACCTTGCTTAGAGTGTCGAAGTCGTTACAAAATTTTATATAATTTAAACTATAGGTGAAGGCGATGATCATCAGTGTAATCGCCTTTGTTCAAACCATACCTAGGTACGTCATAAAAATAGAAACAGTAATATGTTTTTTTTAACTGCATTATGGTTTTTTATGGTACGAGTATGTATCTTTCTTACGTAACTTTTTCTGAGAACGGAAGAAAATTATTGGCATCATACCGCTAGACGGATTAGAAGCATAAATGTACCAGTATTATCTCGCAAAACCTCTGACCTTCAGAAGCATCGGAAAATCCAGTTGGATTTGAAAATGTCAGTGTGTTTCACAAAAAGAGGGACACTGTTACATAAAGTTACAACTCTATCTCCTCGTTGAAATCTGGAGTAAAACTACTTTTATGGCTGATGTAACAAAATGCAACAACTTATTGAATCTTCTTGAAGGACTGGCTGCATCAGGCGACCAAGTGGTACATTTATATGTATAGGAGTCATAAGTAAGTAGAACTAGAGCAGCTATAATAAACAAACCGCAATGTGAATGTGAATATTAGAGAGTGATAATAAATTTAAGAGAAGAAACCTTTCATTTCAATTAGACAAGTATCTTCTGCATGTGTTATTGATTTCTATAAATCAATTTAAATTCTTTGATTGGATAGCTAACAATCATAAAAATCGAAAAAGTAAGAGGGAAAAGACGGACTCCAGACTATAAGCTGTTAACCTCGAAAGTAATGCGAAATATTCTCAAACAGAGATATTGGATTATCCAATCCATAAATATTCCTCTGAAACAAATTTGTTATAAATTATACTCTTAACGTAGTATCCTGTCTCGTATACGGTCAAAAAATATACCTGTCAAGTGTTTACCGTCATTAAAGCGCATTCATTCAGACTTAGACAGCCGAGTGGTGGACTTTCCCAATGGACGGCATAAATATGTTGTTAATGCGTTGTAATATTACCAACATGGTTTTAAAAGCACTTAACTCCAGCCACTGCAAGTACAAATTGGTCTGAAACTGTCCATTAACTTTAAATGCCCTAGAAAGGAGCAACAAAGTAACTGTGATCTTAATTCCGGGATATTCTTTCTATGAAAAGACTCTCTGATGGCTAGGAAAGGTGTCGAATTTGAATTTATCTGACCAAAACCAGCATTTGGCATATCACCGAATATTACCAAAACAACAATACGCGACTAGGATGAGAGGGAATTCCTCCAGCCTTGTTAAAACTTACCAAACCTTTGCACAGAACATGTTGAAAAAAAGGACCAAAGAAATACTGGAGATGATATTACACTTTTCGCCACCACCGTGGCACTTCTACTCTCAAACCTTCCCCACTTTTTCACAAAGACCAAAGGTCTTTCCATGAGATGAATTTCTTCCTCCTTCCGTAAAGGCCTCTGACCCAAAGATACTGAGGCTAAGCCTACTGTATCACTGTACGAGTATACTTTGTATGCACCTATCTAGCGGTAATGGTAGAAGTAATCATCGTCTGTTCTCAACTAAGGAAATTTGAAAAATGATGGATCGATTCTAAATGGGTGGGTGTTTTATGACAACTTTGAATGGTAATAATAGTGGGGGGGGGGGAAGAAAGAGAAAGAAAAAAAATAAAAAATTCTAAGGTGCGAGTTGAACTGAGAGCTGCCAGATCTATAGCAGGAAGGAAGAACTGGCAAGGCGACGGCATAGGTGATCAGCGTGAGCCCAGCAGTTAAGGTTTTGATCGATGCGAAAGTACAAATATTTAACGCCATCCCGTCTGAATGATTATATCACTATCGGTTGAGATGGGAGGTAGAGGAGGATGACGCGAATGAGAAGAATGAAAATCAATCAACTCAGTTATGTCCAAGTTTGTTGCCACTAAGCCATAAAAACGCTCTTTCAAATGGATGTTGATTGAAGTTGCTAATTGAAAGAGGTCGCTTGGTTATATCCTAATAAGAATTGTAATAATTTTGGGATCCGGGCTAATGAAGACAAGAAAAAAGAACTCCTCTGAGAACTCCTCTCACTCCTCTGAGGCATCCCAGAAGAGACCAAAGTAGGATCTATCATGTCAGCCGTCAGATTCAGAAACATGAACCCCCTGAGTTCTTCCAGTTTCCGCAGAAGGCACCGAACAATCAAAAAACGTTCTCCACGCATTCCATTCTCCATGCGCTCCGAAATGAAGTCTGTAGCTGAATAAAAATAGTCTTGGTAGATCTGTTTTTCAGGAAACAGTCCTGAGAGCGGAAGGCTCCCAGTCTTGAAGATGATAAAGAAAAGAAGCCGAGATGAAACACCAATGGTAGTTTCCTTTTTTGAAAATTGGTTTAACTAGGGTGCGTTTTTCGGGAAATACTCCACTTTGAGAGGAGTTGTTGCAAATTTCTGATAACGGGTGGGTCAGGTCAGGTATGCAATGCGTGACCATGAAGAAAGGAATGTCAACCAAACAAGATTACTTCTTATTTTTAAACAATTTCCCATCGATCCAGAAAATCCTCTTGTCGTACGGTGTTTGAAAAAGTCGAATTAAGATTGGTATGAAAGTTCTTGGTCGCTCTTTTCAAGTTGAGCGGAGGTATGCCATCCAGACTAGAGGATTCCTCGAGATTGGGACCCAAAGGTGTTTTTTGAAGACCTCAAATTAGGAGATAGTTGCAATTGATGTAAGAAGAAAAGAGAATGGATTTGGCAGCTGACGACTGTTGGGTCAAATCAAGGATGAACTTATTCTTCAAGACATTGAGAAAGGTTGAAAGGACGATATTCTTTCTATCTAATTTTTTTGATTTGGGCTCATAAGAAGAATCTTTTCCATCAAACGAAGATTGCAGCGAAAATTATCATTGACGTCTGCTGCGACTACAACTTCCATGAATGGTGTTAAAATGGAGAGAAATGAGCACATGATTTTCTTTTAGATGTAAAATATTCTGATTGGGTTCACATTGACATTTCCAAGAGGAACAGTCCAACGTTTGTTGATGTCAAACAGTTATACCTCCAGTTTGTTCTGGTATTAGTTAAAAAAGCATTACCTACTTAAAAAGTTACTTATTTATTAGTCACCACTTTCAATACTGGCCATAGAGTTGGTAATTGGAAACAAGAAATGTTGCAGACCGCTGCTTCCCATTCTGACCTAGATGGGTGAAAATGGTGCTTAATAATGAAAGACAAAAGAATCTTTCACATCATGTCACATTTCCTTCAGAATTGGGTTTTAATATTTGCTCTAAACAATGTGTACAGCTTAAGATCATACCAAGTTTTCTGGTGCTTATCTGAGGATAATAAGAAATTGAATTTGAAAAGTTATCATAGAGACATTTAAACCATTTTGATGCAATATCAACCGTTTTGATGCATCTTCAACCGTTTTTCTGCATCTTCAACCGTTTTGCTGCATCTTATAGTCATCCCCAAGTACTAGGTGCCTGGTAATATTTTTACTACAGTAAATGGGCAAACTGAATTCTAAAAGAATTGTGTTATGGTTATAATCTTTGATTTGGCACTATTTCCCCCCTCTAGGCCAAATCACCTAAGAATTGAAATTTTTGGCCACTTTGTGTTGGTAATATTTTCATTTCCACGAAATAGGATTTGAGAAGTTATTGTAGAGACATGTAAACCGTTTTGATTCATCTTCAACCATTTTGCTGCATCTTCAACCGTTTTTCTGCATCTTCAATCGTTTTTCTGCATCTTCAACCGTTTTTCTGCATCTTCTAGTTATCCCTACTACAGTAGATGGGCAAATTGAATTCTAAGAAAATTGTGTTATGGTATCAAGAAAGTACCTACCTATAATATCTTTCATTTGGTACCATTTCCCCCCTATTTAGGTCAAATCGCCTAAAAGTTGAAATTTTTGACCGCTCTGTGTTGGTAAAGTTTTCATTTCCATGAAATTGAGCTTGAAAAGTTATCACAGAGAAAATAACCGTTTATTTATAAAGTTATAAACCGTTTTGATGCATTTTGATGCATCTTCAACCGTTTGGTGCTTCTTCAACCATTGTTTTGCATCTTCAACCGTTTTGCTGCATCTTCTAGTTATCCCCAGGTATTAAGTGCCTGATGGTATTATGTTTACTACAGCAAATCGGCAAACTGAATTCTCTAAAAATTGTGTTATGGTATAAGCAAAAATATACCATTTGGTACCATTTTCCTCCCTCTAGATCAAAACTGGAAGCAGAAATCTTCAAAATTTCTTGTTTTCCATTTAATTTTTCCCCATACTTAAACACCAATTTAATTACGACTTTAAATGCATGAAAATAGAAAACTGTTGGCGTTATATTTATCCTGCTATTCAATAAAAATGTGTAAATTAACATGTCAAAAGAAGACCTGTCACACCGGCACCAGATAATCAAATCGCCACTAATTTGTTATATTTTATCATTGCCTGTAAATAGACCGTGTAGCTGGAAACACGAAATATTTCCGGAAATTAACGTTGCCAAATACATAAATGGTCTTGAAATTCTCTATTTTACATAAAGATTACAACTAGTTATGTAAATTGGAGCCATGTTGAGATTGGTTCTATCATAATGGTTCCTTTTAATGTCACGTAGGTATACGAATTTGGAAAATCCACTACATAGGTACTGGAAAAGTTGGAACTTGATATTTTCTTTTCTCGCTTAATAAAACGCTCGTAAGTACTCAATGAATGACAACACAGGCATGTAAAAGAATCTTAAATTATCTTACATATTAGGTAGGTACACTAGGATGAAAGTAATAATAAAATATTATAGGTAGGTACTTACTTTTGGACACAATAAAAATGTGATAAGGTACTTCAAAGCATATAACTCTAATAAGACTTTTATTTACCTACACTATTACATACAATGTCACTGAAAAGTTGAAAAAGCCGGTTTGCTTTATTATTAAACTCAAACTGACCTTCTACTGTTATTACGATTCGACTGATATTTTAATTAATAATTGTTATCCCTAATCAAACCGCAATACAAGCAAAGAATAACGCACTAGAAACCACGAAAGGAAGCGTCAATTAATCATGGTAATACGAGTAATCATTATCTGAGTAGTTGCACTTTTTAATTTGAACACCATCAGCAAGTACGAGTATGAGTTAGTAGGTAATAAAGCTCGACTTGAACTACCTAGACCTACTACAACAGGTTTATTGAATGGAGGTGGCGAACTAACAATGCTAACAATCGCGCAAGAGGTGATCATTGAAATAAACCAAGGATAGAATAGATATAATTATTCGAAATGAAAAATTACTGCGAATTCAAAAAGATATCAATGATCAGTGATTTTTCTTAACTTTTCATAATGTACCTAGGTACCTAACCTGGCTGGCAACGAGAGGTTTGGAATTAAATTGGTACCAAGTTATCTATTATTTCTTACCTCAATGACACATTTGTTGATCTATGACTGTATGATTCGTTGTGTAGGTACATGCATGGATTTTCCCAAGAAACTATCGGAACGAAATTTGAATAATAATTATTAATACAAGTTTATGTTATAACTTTTTTTATAGTTAGTTTCGAAATTATAGAAATTCAAGTTTAAGTAATAAAAGTTTACCTGCTATCAAATTCTTATGGTCATAATATAACTCAAGAATGAAACATTTATTTCATGCACGACGAACTTCTAATTCTATGGATAATAAATTATTGAAACATTTTTTTTTTAATCAACGATAAGAATTACAAATGTCTCTAATAGGATGAAAAAATTGAAAAAATAAGGCTTAAGCTTTCTTTATTCGATACACTCCTCTCCTGGTGTGTTCTTGATAGATATTATCAGCTGAAATAATGATGTTCTCTATCTCTGTCTCTGTCTAGTGAAGACTAGACAATCCGAAGAGTTGTGTCGTTGAGAGAAAACTGTCCAGTGAACAAGAGAATATTAAAATTAAAAAACATCGAAACAGCGTGTAATTATTTTACATCAAGCGGCGGCTTTTCCGATTGAGTGAATGAAGTGCCAAGTGCCACTTCACTGGTCTAAATAAATACCTAATGCATTTTTAAATTATTCGAAAAAGCTTGTTTTTGCGAAGTCCGATCAGCTCGTAAATTCGCTTTTTGCAAAGTCCGATCAGTCCACAAATTCGAGCAATTTTTTGAGCCTGTCAAATTGGTCATTGAAAGAAAATTCGAACTGGCCCGAGTTTACAAAAAAAAAAAAATACAGCTGACCGGACCTTGTTCTATTTCTATGTAGTATCTCCACTTCACAACCTTACAAGCCATGAATCGCCACCGCGTTAAGGGAGTAATATTCTGCATTGATTACATGCATATGTTAGACTCATATGCCGAATTCGTCCCTTTACCGAAATAATTACTCACTTCGCGAAATGATCAAAGCCAATGATGCCGAAAATAGATCCGAAAAAGACGGTGAATTTAAATTTATTTTAAATTATCAAGATCACCGTACCAAATTTGTCTTTCTTAGACCTTTGAAAACAAAGAGGGCCGAAGAAGTGGTTTATAACGTAATGGACATATTTTGTATAATTGGTGCGCCATGTCTACTCCGCAGTGATAACGGCAGGGAATTCGTTAATAGTGTAATTACTCGCTTACTATAAGACATGTTTGAGACAAAAATTGTCCACGAAAAAACCACGTCATTCTCAAAGTCAAGGATCTGTGGAAAGGGCGAATCAAGACGTTCGTGATATTATATCAGTTGCATGGATGAATGAAAACAATTCGACTAAATGGTCTGAGGGTTTACGATTTATACAGATGAAAAAAAAATAGGTCGTACCACAAAGGTATTCTGTAACTGATCCAAAAAAATCATTCAACATAGAACCTGAAAACGAAGCCAATCGAGAAACAATTAACACTACAGAAGATGCGATCAAAAAATACAAAAAATAGGTACAAGAGATGATAACTGTGGTGGATTTACAGGTGCACACGTGATCTGGAACATGAAATAGGGGATTTTGAAAATAATTTAAGTTGCACCGATGAGGTCGACAACGACGATGTCGGTAAGTTTATCTAAATCAGCTATATAACAATTTCTTTTTCCTTTAAACGTTAATAAAAAATTACTTTATTTTACAATACACGCAATGGTATGCAAGGGCTTTGTTTGCTTAGGTTGTAAAATTAATTGAGCAGGCTGTAAAAATATTTTTTTGCTAATTTTAAGTAGATTTTTGTCATTTACTTGACCTGTTTACTTAACCAGAAAACGTAATTCCCAGACAGCATTAATCGAGAAAAATAGAACTGCCAGTGCACTTGGATTAAAAAAGCAGGCGGACACGATGTTAAGCTACAGTGCGAAAAAGTTTCCTTTGGTAACTGTTAGACAGAATATGATAATAAAAATTCCTGAGGAAGACAGAGGACGCGCGGCACCTATAAATATTATGGCTATGGTCATTTCTGAAGAAAACATAGCCATTTCCAATGAGACAGATTGCTGCTAAGGAAACTGGGTCCAAGCAAGGATTTATAAGCTGTGAGTGCAAGAGACAATGCCAAAATAAAAAGTGTAAATGTGTTGCAAGCAACAATAATAAATGTAACAGCAAGTGTCATGGTAGTTCTTCTTGTTGCAATAAATGGATAATCTTAATACTTATATATTTGAGTAATAAGCTGTTTATGAAAAATAAATGTTGTTCCCCTAATAAAGAACTTTTTTAAACTCAAATTGACGTCTGAGCATTTTTAAATTGCACAATCGGCGAAATGTTAAACTAAAAATGAAAATCTGCCGAAATACATTATACATTCATATTCGGCATTTGAGCAACTCCGGATAGTTCAGTTCGCGAAATGAGCAAATCAGTTTAAACAGATTCCGAAATAGGATCTAGTTTCGGCAATCGATCATTTGGCTTTGATCATTTCGTGAACTGAGTAATTATTTCGGCGAATGAGGAGAAATTTGTGTAGAATTTGAGTATTGAAAGAAGAAGTCTTAACAATTGGGCTGGTAGGGATATAGCCCATTGGCGCAAGCATTTTAGGGACGTCAATTATTATAATTCAAAATCTTTTTACATATTTTCCCCTCCAATTTCCCAAAGTTTAAGGACAAAATTGACTCGAAAATTATGTTTACATTTTCTAAGGTTCCATCATGGATCTGTGAATTTTTTTAATAAAGTTTCAGCAGCGAAAGATCTTTTCCTCCATTTTTGTAGGAATTTTATTTTCTTGTTTTTATTTAATGTAGGAATTTCATTTTATATTTTGTTTAATGGACTTTTATGTTTGGTTATAAAATTATTTAATTCAATTCTGACACCACTTTTTCTAGCCTTTCTAGCTCTAGTTCTAGCCATCCATAGAAACCTTCGGATGGCCATCAAAATGTGCAAACCTTTTGCCTGCGTAAAAAAAATTAAGCCTTACCATTACTATTTGTCGATGACACGACTCTGGTGAGGAGAGATACTCAGCTGAGTATAATCTGTCACGAAAAATGTTAAATTTGGAACGGTTTACTTTCAACCGATTGTCCTGCTTAAATGCTGAAAAGACGGTGAATTCTTGCTTTCCTCTAAGACTCTAAGGGATCTGACACAGTCGGGGTTTTCTTCTGACGTTCGCTTTCTTGGTGTCAAATTGGACTCTGGACTAATTTGGGCTATTCATACTAATTGCCTAGCGCGTGGTGTATCTTCTTATATTTTTGCCCTTAGAAACATACCGCCGCTGGTTAGCTTGGGCGTGGCAAAATCCTACAATACTTTGTAAAAGTTCATAGTAGATTGTCATACGCAATATTGATATGAGGTCACTAATATGGAGTAAATAGGGCACGAATTAGCACTAACTATTACGGACCGACGATGTACAAAGACTGCCTACCACTATTAGAAATCTCCCTTTGAAAGATTTTAAATTGAAGGTTACGGACTTCCTGATGGTGACTCCATGCCTTTTAGAGTCTTGATGAAGTTTTTAACAAAGTTTCCCGCGCTCAGTGATCCTGGTCATCTCCAATCTCTTTATCTATGTGTTATTTTATGAAGCTAGCTTTATTGTATTGCATTGTTTTTTACTCGTTTTGTTTGTATGTATACATTTATATTTATAATATGTGATTTTTGACTTATTCCATAGCGGTTTACTGCTTTAGGGAATTAATGATGGTATCTACACTGTAATAATTTTTACAATCCAGAAATCGCCATTGTCCCACTCCAGCTAGTCATCGGGTCTTCAAAGAGGGGCGCCAAATATACAGTGTGACCCATTTGTTCTTGAAACACCCTGTAGAATCTTAATTTATGGTGCGATTTTAAAGAAATTTCTTTTAAACCATAGAGCTTGATAAACTATATTTTGGGAGCAAAAAGCGTCTCATTCCTACAAAATCCAAGGCCTACTAGATCAGTGTTTACTTGTAAAATCTCAAAAATTCATATTAGCGATTTTTTTAGAAAAAAACTGTGCACGCTACTGGATTCACCAGCCCTCAAAACGGTACTGTACTAAATTTTATTGGAAATGTCAGAGTAATAAGGATCTTGCAGTTATTTTAGAAATTCATAATAGAACTCCGAATTTTCATTAATTTATTCGAAAAGGTCAAGAGAGACAAAATAGAAATTGTACATCTAGTTGGTGATAATGTAGGTACTTTAATTTTTTAATTATAATTTTTTATTTATTTATTTATTTTTTTTTATTTTTTTTTTATTTTTTTTTATTTTTATTTTTACTTTTTTTTAATTTTAATTTTTACTTATGATAGCTATTGTCCTTTTTCAAATTAATTTATGAAAATTCGGAGTATTATTATGAATTTTTAAAATAACTACAAGATCCTTTTTACTCTGACATTTCCAATAAAATTTGGTACAGTACCGTTTTGAGGGCTGGTGAATCCCGTGGCGTGCCCAATTTTTTTCTAAAAAAATCGCTAATATGAATTTTTGAGATTTTACAAGTAAACACTGATCTAGTAGGCCCTGGATATTGTAGGAATGAGACGCTTTTTGCTCCCAAAATATAGTTTATCAAGCTCTATGGTTTAAAAGAATTTTTTTCAAAATCGCACCATAAATTAAGATTCTACAGGGTGTTTCAAGAACAAATGGGTCACACTGTATAAAGACGGGCCTGAATAAGAGCATTCTCTATCGAAGCGTAATTTAGCAATGGCAACATGGTCCACTTTATTTAATTTAATTGCACGGATTCAATGGTTTATGAAACGGTTAATTACTACGCAATTAATTAATTTAAAAATTTTTGTTCATTTTACTTGAGTGTACCGATTTCTTTTTTTTATTGATAATTTTTTGCAAAAAATTGCATTTTTTGGTAATTTCTTGCTTATAAAAGAGAAACTGATGGGGTAATCTAAATGGTCCCAAAGAACGAACTATAGAGAATTAAAATATGAAAAATGCGAAGAAAATGTGGGCTGAAACAACCCAGTCGGTCCATTTTCAAGAGAAAAATCCTTTGTCCCTATCCGCCCCCCTAAAAAAAAGAAATATATAGCGGTATGTATTTAAAAAACTTCAAACTTCGTTTGCCATTTAAATGCTAAGAAAGAAGTAAAAACTGCACCCAAACATTATCAAAAAATACTATTACCCCTTTTCAGCATTTAAATGGAAAATGAAGATTGACGACATCTTATAGCCGAAGACTTCTTCTTTCCAAATACGTTTGACAAATTCGAATCGGACGACCTCCAGCAGCAGACGTCCAGCCTCGCTGCAAAATATGGTATCAAGAACTTCTAATTGCAATTACGGGAAAACTAATTATCCGACAACGTCTGCTGGGTTTAGTATACAAGAAGTACCTATCAATATCGACTCTCTCGCAAAGAGGTTCCACCACGCCTCAAAAAATGACAACGTTACGAATTTTTGAAAAAACGCTATTTTTTTGTTTCCTGTCTAATTAATAATGAATAGGTCAATATAAAGTTACTTACATTATGTTCTTTCAATTGAGAATAAAAATTTACGTTTCCTAAAAAGTTTGCTTAGTCACGTATCTTGTTTTAACAATAATTCAATAGTGAAAAAAAATCATTCCATTCATAGGCACAGAAAATTTGAATGGGACATATGCACCTAGGTACTACCTATGAGATGTTGACATCCTGGTTCTGATGTGGTTTTGGAAAAAACCCCACCAAAAACCGACAATCCTCTTTTCAGAGTGACTCTAAAATTATGTTAAACAGTTAGTGGCATCTTGAGTGCATGAGATTGTTGATGGCCTTGAAATACACCATTCATCAATTCAGTTGTTAGATACTCTTCTATACAGCGTGCACCATATATCCTTCTCTATATTGCTATCTTCTGAACGCTAAGAGATACAGGGTCGGTTAAATTAGAGAAAAGATGCAGTTTTGTCGCCATTTCGAACCCGTCAAGACATACAAGATATCTGTGACCGTTCCTGAAATATCCTGAAAAAACTGAAAAATTGAGATTTCTTATTTTTGCCATATCTTTCTTATTATTGGAAATTAATAAATAATTTTTTGTAGGCTCACATAGATCCTCAAGGGCTACACATCTGGCATTACAAAAATTTTCAAGGCCGACTAGATCCAAGAGTTTTCACAGTCAACTTTCGTTTTTCTTATGGCCGCCATATTATTTTTTTATGTCGTTCGATATGCAAAAATAACGGAAACCAAAAATTAATAAACTTCAAAAAAAAAATTTAAATTTTTATTCTTCTTTTTTTCAAAGAAAAACCTAAAAAAAATCGTCGAAAAACGTCAACATTTGTAAAATACGCCGAAATAGTGCTTGCTTTATGGTTTTTTAATTTATCTATGAAATTCCGGTATAAAAAGTTGTCTTTTTTGTATAGAAAATTTTTTTAATTTAGTTTTTGAAGTTTAACAATTTTTAGTTTTTATGATATTTTTTATACCGAACAACATAAAAAAACAATATGTCGGCCATAAGAAAAACGAAAATTGGCTATGAAAACTCTGAGATCTAGTCGGCTTTGAAAATTTTTGTAATGTCAAATGGATAGCTTTTGACGACTTACGTAAGCCTACAAAAATTATATGTAATATGTATACAGGGTGATCCCGAAATGGCGGACACGGACAGCACCACAGCATCTATATTGTGGAATAAAGATTCTAAGTTGTATTTACTGTTTTC
The DNA here is from genome assembly GCA_910589415.1 of Malachius bipustulatus. Taxonomy (NCBI): domain Eukaryota; kingdom Metazoa; phylum Arthropoda; class Insecta; order Coleoptera; family Melyridae; genus Malachius; species Malachius bipustulatus. Next base: position 10,003,715 of record OU342631.1, on the reverse strand, counting down.
TCCAGTATGGCTCCCTTAAGAAGATATGACCACTTTTGTGGAAAATAAAGTCACAACACTGAACTGGATATACCATTCTTCAGGCAGAAAAATAATGTGTAGGTCTACAATACCCAGATAGATGTTACCATGGAATCATATGAAATGAAAACACAACAAAGCTTTAAAACAATAATCGTTGCGCGGATACAAATTCGATAAGATTATTCAAAATCTCGAATTCGAACAACGATGCCACATTGAAAAATTTTGCTGAACACAGGGAATAGGTAAACTTTGAATGCCTGTAATTCCGTTCCCGGTAATAAAAATAATAAAAAGCAAACACTATCGTTATTGTTATGTGAAACCATGTGTTTTTCCAGTGGAGGTTGTTTAAATTTGACCGCCATTTCGATTTAAATTTTAGAAAAAGGACACCCTATATCTCGGCAACGAAGCTGAGGAACCCATTTTTGTTTTAAATTTACAGTCTTTCTGAACATCCTCTACAACACCCTGTATTCCGTGTCCGCCATTTCGGGATCATCCTGTAGAGAAGGATATAGGTATGGTGCACCCTGTATACTATTCGGTAATTTGGTTTTCAGCATTTACAACAACAAATAAGACGATTTTAATTTGGAACTGCATTAGAATATCCGGAATATCTTTACTGGTAGTGGAAAATCCACATTAGTCCACTTTTTTGAGTAAATATAGTTGTTTCAAGAAAACAATAATCAAAATTTTTCACGTATCAACATTCTGGCACTCATATGATGATTCATGAAAACTTACATTTTCATAATTTACGAGTAAAGATCGAAATAAAGATCCGTGAATGCTTTGTGCTGTTTTTTGACAGGCAGCTGTGGATTTTATGAATGTCGGGTGTTGTAATGTAATAAAAGTGACATAAAAGTGACAAAATAAGATGGGATTCTCGATTTTGTTAACAAAAACTGAGAAACCCTACGCTATTTCCATCAAAATTGAAATTTATAGAAATCCCTGTAGGATTTACTTTATTTTAGTATAAGAAATGAGCTCAAAAACTTTGACCCGTTTAGGATGCTTATTTTTTTAACTTCGTACGATTTATAAATAAAACAAATTTTTTTAAATATCCTTAAAAATGTTTTTTTTCATAATAGGTAACTCTAAAACTACTAAATATAGGTAAAAATTGACAGAAAATAAAAATTTAGGTTTTTTCCTAACAATAATTATGAGTTTTTCTTTATTTCTGTGGGATAAAAATCAATCGAGACATGAACGTTTAGAAGTTTAAATTTTATTGTGAGGATCAGCTCACTCGGGCCCTTTAACCCTTTACGTTTTAAAAATGAATGGTTTTAAAAAGTAAATATTTAGATGATCTTGTGGCCCTTAAAATTACCTTCAAAATGATTTTTGAATGGAGCCAATAACATAAAAAATAACGGAGTTATCGTAAAAAAACCAATCGCATTTTTCTAGAGAAATATCTTGAAAATAGTACTTGAAAACAACAAAAACTTAAGATAAATAACAAATTTGCATTTAAGTCAGTGGCTTAGAAATTATTTAATAAAAAATTAGTATTAGACCATGTACTTCTACAATTAGTACAACTGTAAAAAAATTCGACTTATTCTGATCAGCCATTTTCAAGATATTCAAAAAATATAAAATGTTTCGCCTATTTCTGCATTTCCAACATGCCCTTTAAGCTTGTAACACCTATTCATGACCTTTTTGTATTTTGTATCTGTAATATCATATTTAGGTACGTAGTAAGTACAAAAATAAATTGTTCACTTATTGTTTTAATATTATGTATTAAAATATCATCAAAATTATAATAATAATCAGTACATACGTAAGATTTTTATTGCACAATTGAAACAATAATTATAAAGCTGTTAAACAATAATTTTTCCATTGATTTCAAGATGAGGGGTGGTTTTTAAGGGTTGAAAATTCACAGAGAATCAATAAATTATATCATAAGCAATAATAATAGTTATTTATTATACAAGAGAAAAAAGTGATAGATTTTAGCTCGAGATGTGATTTCGTCCCCGACGCGTTTAGCGGAGGGGACAAACACATCGAGAGCTAAAATCGCACTTTTTTCTCGTGTGTAATATACAATTTTTTTCTGCGAGAAGAAATATCAGTGTTAGAATGTCGAAAAACGTAGTTAGATAACTGAAAATTATGTCGGAAAAATGATTTATGTTAAACTTGGATTTTCAAACTGTCTTTTATCGTAATTGACGTTGCCTGGGTAACGAAACGATTTAATTATTACATAAACGTCATATTAATGTAATTAAAATTGAAGACAGTTTTGCAAAGATTCTTGTTAGTTTTCGATGAGTGAATTTAATAATATGGATAGTGATTATTATGAAAATTCCCTTAATAATAATTGCCATTTGGATAATACTTTCCTTTACGTATATTTGATATAAATTTAATGATATCTGAGTGTTAATAGTAGCTATACCTAAGCCGCCATTTCGGGGAAATAAGTACTCATTTATTTCCCTGCTAATTCATTTATTTCCCCGATATGATGCAGCTCATAATAATGAGGCATTTTTCTACCTGTTAACGGGGAAAAAAGGGCACACTTTTAGCCCGTCGCAGAAAAAACAAATTTTTTGAGCAATGTTCATGTGCGATTTAATATTTGAGAGAGACAAAAAACAATTGTTTCGTTTTTGTCGATCGATTCAAAGGGTTTAAAAATTGATAGAAATCATAAATTATGCTTCCAAATGTTACAGGATTTATTCTACTTAACTAGGTAATAAGATTTCCATCGATTGAGATTGAATTGCTTTAATTTGCATTTTTATTTAAATTTTTTGCAAAGGGGAACCCTTAAAATTCAAAAAAGCTTAAGTCGAACAGATGTCCCTGTAAAATGAGCTTATTGATCCCAAATTTTCATGAATATCTCAATTTCAACTTACGTTTTCCGTTTGTCTTAATATGTATTAATATGATAATAAGTCTGCAATATGATAAAAAAAATTAAAGCTTTCTGTAAATAATTTTCTAAAAATATAGTTTAGAGATTTCCATTTTTTCAGCCTAAATTCAAAGTTTAATTATTATTATTAATCTTGACATAGGAAACTTCATATTCTTGACAGCAGTAATCGTTTAATTTTTAATTGACATTTGTTCGAAAGAGGTTGATAAGGTTAATATTAACATACATTTTTTTTATCTTTATAAAAATCATGTTTATTAAAAAGCTTATATTAAAAATATGATCAATCTGTATATTATAATATATTCTTACAAAATTTAATAATTACATTTGCATAATTAATTAATTAATAGGTAAAATGAATTATTTCTGGTAACAGGTTTATACTTATATGGCACATAAAATTCACTTCAATTTACAAAATAAGGCTTTTCTAGAATGCCAATAATTGATCTGGAGAATCTCTTTTTATATAAATATGTACATTACTTTAATCATCTATTAGGTATGTACCTACCTACTTAATAACAGATTTAATAATAATTATTATACAATGATTTATTAAACTAAGGTGTGTAATTTGATACAAATTATAATACATACATATCTTTGGTAACCTAGCCTCATATTATTATATTTACAAAAACGTTTATCCTACAAAATAATAACAATAAACTAAATATATCAGAAAATTTTATTATATGAGATCCTGAAAAATACTTGAACAAAATTATTTCGATGTATTGATTGGCTTGTATTTTATGTAAATAATAGTAGGTACCTTTGCCTTATTATTATAGATGTAAAATCTCCTATAGTTAAAACATAGGTATAGGTATAGGTACAGTAATCCTAAAAAATACTCACACAATATAATACAAATGATAAACGACTCATAAATTAGTGTGAAGAAATTACATGAATGAATTGCATTTTTGTGTCCCTAAAGTTAATTAATTTATAATGCATAGGTATTTACACAGGAAAAAGTATCATCTACATTATTATTATATTGTATAACACAAAAGCAAATCGATTTGAAGTACATTTATGTATATGTACGTACGTATGAATACCTACATGAATGCGTTAATGATTTTTTCTGATTTATGAATTTTAATGCATAAACAGCAGTGCATAAAAAAATCGTTACATAATAACAAATGTATGTATAAAATTAAATACATATACAAGATTGAAAAGGCCCACTGGACTAAGCTGCTTAAAACTGTATAAATATTTAATTAATTATATTTTTAATTGAAGGAAAAGGTCTAATCTCTAACACTTTTGACAACTATTTTATTCTTGTTTTGGTAAATCTTATAGAGTTTTTATCGTTCTATAGGTAATATGTAGAAATTTGGTTGTTAAAAAATAACATGAAACAATAAGTTGAATTAAGTAGGTAATGATTTTTGATTTAACATTTTTTAATAATTTTAACAATTCACTTTTAATAGGTATTTTTTCATTTTAATTGAAAACTATAAATAAATCATACAAGATCTTGAAACAATTTTTCATATAGTAGGTAATAAGTTCTCGATCTAGAGTAATTGAGCCTGCAAAGTTAATTAATTCTCATGGACCATTATTGTAATAATAAAACAATGCAATTTCCTGGGAATTGATTAACTTATTCAAATTTAAATAAAATTAAAAAAATATAGCTTCAACTTCAATTTCTTGACAACTTAACCATTCAACAATGTGCAGTTTTAAAGTGCACCATTGTGCGAATTTTTATAAAAAAAAAAAACGGTTTCATTGTCCACGATTTGTCTACATTTCTCCAACCAAAAGTTTCGTTTATCCGTCCTGCAAAAAAAGTAATTACGGCAAAATTTAAAAAAAAATTACAACATTTAAACATATTTCATTAATTTTCAAACAGAATACGTTTGTCCACATAGGTAATGTGTTTAAAAAAACTTAAATTAAATACAAATTAAAAAAAATATATAGAAGAGCCAAACGTTTCTTGTAAAATCCAAACGGTTTCTTTTTTTTTTTCTTGTTTATTCTTTCTTTCTTCTTTTTTTTTTGTGTACTCTTTGTGTATTCTTTGTGTATTATTTTTGTTGATTACTCTTCCTTTCACATTCCATTTTCTCATTTTCTCCAGTGGATAGACAAAGGAGACTAACCAAGAGACTTTTACATGTATCACACTTATGCATAAGCATTCCAGTATTGAAGAAAATGCAGCCGGAAGTTCTCAGGGCCAGATACTGTCTAATTTTTATCTGTAGGTACATAATTAATTATCAGTTTAGGTTGTAAATTTTGGTTGGACAACCGTGGACAAACGAATTCCTTTTGAAAATTAATGAAATCTGTTCATGGGGGTGCGCTTATGTCAATTTTCTTTAATTTTTTTTTGAGAGGGTGGACAAACGAATGCCGTTTGAATTTTATAGAAATCCGGATCTTATGCTGGTGTCAACTTTTTTTATATGGTTATAAATTTTTTTTAAGTCCCCTCCTAAAAAAAGTCCCCTCCCTCCGACAAAAAAAGCTCATGTCAATTGTCTTTAATTTGGTCGTAAATTTTTTGGGAGGGTAGACAAACGAAAATTTTAGTTTAACAAACATGGACAAATCGTGGACAAACGAATGCCCTTTAAATTTTATAAAAATCCACATTTTATGCTGCTGTTAACTTTTTTTATTTGTTCATAAATTTTCTTTGACGAGGGGGGTGGGGACAAACTGAAATTTCAAGCTGAAAACGTAGAAAAACCGTGGACATACGAAGGCCGTTTGAAAATTAATTAAATCTGATCATGTGGGGGGGGGGGTCCTTTATCTTCAATTTAGTCGTATTTTTTTTTTTTTTTGAGAGGGTGGACAAACGAAAATTTTGATTAACAAACATGGAAAAATCGTGGACAAACGAATGCCGTTTGAATTGGATAAAAATCCCCATTTTATGCTGCTCTCAACTTTTTTTCTTTGGTCTTAAATTTTCTTTAAAGAGAGGGGGAACAAACAAAAATTTTGGTTGGACAAACATGGACAAATCGTGGACAAACGAATACCGTTTGAATTTGATGAAAACATCCATTTTATGCTGCGGTCAAAATTTTTTATTTGTTCATAAATTTTCTTTGTGGGAGATGTGGACAAACGAAAATTTCAGGTGAAAACAGTGGACAAGCCGTGGACACACGAATGCCGTTTGAAAACTAATTAAATTTTTTCATGGGGGGAGGGGGGGGTGCTCATGTAAATTTTCTATAATTTGGTGATAATTTTTTTTTAGAGAATGTACAAACGAAAATTTTGGTTTAACAAACATGGACAAATCGTGGACAAACAAATATCGTTTGAATTTGGTAAAAATCAACATAATATTATGCTGCTGTCAACTTTTTTTATTTGGCCATAAAATTGCTTTGAGGGAAGAGAGGGGTAACAAAGGAAAATTTCAAGTGGAACCGTGGACAAATCTTGAACAAACGACATTTGAAAATGAAATAAATCTGTTCATGAGGGGAGGGTGCTAATGTCAATTTTCTTTAATTTGGTCGTAATTTTTTGAGAGGGTGGACAAACGAAAAATTTGGTTAGACAAATCGTGGACAACCGAATGCCGTTTGAATTTTATAGAAATCCCCATTTTATGCTGCTGACGATTTCTTTAAGGAGAGGGTGAACAAACGACAATTTCAGATGGAAAACGTGGACAAACCTTGGACGAATTTAACGAATGCCGTTTGAAATTTAATGAACATGTTAATGGGGGTATCAATTTTTTTTAAATTTTGGCATAACTTTTTTTGGAAGGTGGATAAAAGAAAATTTTGGTTGGACAAACGCGGACAAATCGTGGATAAACGTCGTGTGCATTTTATAAAAATTAGCATACTTTGGGGTTCCAACTTCACCGAGCTGAATATAATTATTGTACCTATCTCTTAGCAGCCTAGAGGTTGAATTAAAGGTGCCAAATATTGAGAACAACGTCCCTGTTTTATTTTTTTAAGCAATTGACATTACTGACATGTTAATAACATCCATATATTGCGAAAATGTTTACCAAGAAAGGCATCCTTTTTAAATCAAATAAATTAAACTGAATGAAGCTTTTTGCCAAACAATATTAATGAAGAAAAATCAGAATTAAAAAAAATTGACCTCCCTCCTGGAGAAGTCAAAAGATTTGACTAACACGAAAATATTTGCATACACTTCTTAAGCTCACTTATTAAGCTCTTACTGTACATTATTTGTATTTTATAATAGTTATTATTAAGTATTTAAAATGAAACTAATTAATCCTACTTTTTACATCATTTTGACTACAGCTCAGACTATTAAAATGGCATCATAGTGTTAAGCTACCTATAACAACAATACAAACAAAAAATGATAATATCCGGCGTTAATTCAGAAAAGGCGGCAATGTAACATAGGACTGATTCTCGCTCTTAATCTGATCTTTGATCCTCCCGTCATCGTGGAAATCATACTTCGGAGAAATATTACCGTATCTCTCCGGCGATCCATTCAAAGTGTGATTTACAAATTCTATCTTAGCACCTATTGAATTTTCGTCCGTCGTCGGAGAATGGGTCTGCAGCATGCTGTATTCTCGCCCGAGAGGGGGACTCTGACTTGCCATGGGTGCCGGATATTCGTGTCCCCTCATCTGGGTCCCGAACAATTGGTTTTCGTGAGAATTGAGCACGTAGGAGTATCCGTTTTGGGTGGACCCAAATCCGGTGGCGTAGGCCCCGGACGGCGAATTAAGAAGATTTAAGTGAGTGCCTAAATCGTACGAAGGCTGATAGCTCCAAGAATCAACGGGTGCTGTTGAGGTCAAGGTGTTCGCTTGCGTGAAGGGACTAATGGTGTTGCTGAAGTTCGCCGGAATCGTCGAGCTGGGCGAATTGGAACTGATGTATCCGGTCTTGCGGGGTGGCTCGCGTTTTCGCCACTTGGCTCTTCGGTTCTGGAACCAGACCTGCACTCGGGACTCGGAGAGATTCAGCTTCAGCGCGAGCTCTTCTCTGGCAAAAACGTCTGGGTAGGGAGCTCGTTCGAAAGCTCTCTCCAATTCCTCCAGTTGGAACGCTGTGAATGTTGTCCTGAAATGGAATTTTTTATGAGATTTTATCCTGCATGAGTTAAGTTATTTCAGCTATAATAATTGCTACAGGTGTTGAGTTGAATGTTGAGGGTGTGTTAAATTAAATTGTAACATTTGTTGCTGTGTGGGCGCGTCATGTGTTCCAGCAGGGGTGGTAATTACAATGCATACTTTGATAGAGGCACGTGCGTGTTTTGGAGTTAATAAGAATCCTATACTTATTATTATTGCCAGATGGGGTGAAGGATAATGGTTGTATGAATATTTTTGCATGAAAGCGAGGGGACGTTTATATAAAGTGACTGGGGTCATAGTAGTTATTATATTATGTAATAATGGATTTGTTATAAAAACTATCTTAACAAATAAAAATATTATTCAAGAATTAATTACCCGCAAAATGGTTTGAATCACCTTAATTTTGCAATAATTAAAAGATTCGATTGGGTAACTTTAGAGAGCATACTTCCAATTAGTAATATGGCTTGAATAATGAGGTCTTTCACCGCTAATTATACGATAGTTAGGAGGATTGTGAATGTGAAGTTGGTAAAATCTAATCTGTTATTATAATTGGTTCCATAGAATTTTTTAAAGTATTTTAAACTAATAATAATAATTGTGCATGGATATTGCTACATATACAATAATTACACCAAGTTGCAATGAAATTAGGTAGGTACATCATTTTTTTTAATCCCTGCCTTCTCGGACCTTAATCAATCAAACCTATAAAAGTTTTTTTTTGGTTCTTTGGTTAATGGAGCTAGTTCTCCGAGGTCGAACAAACCCTCTACACAAACACACTATTATTTTAACAACTTATCATTTCTTAAATAAGAAAAATTAGCTCAGGCTTGTTTACATTGTTTAAAATTGTTTAAAAATGGTTTACATCCCTTAATTTTTGAGCTCTATGAAAACGGATATATCTAAAAGCAACTTTTCAAGACGTAAAAAATCTTTGTAACACACGTTTCTCTTAAACAAGTCCTGTGGTAAACTTACAATGCTTTCTCTCTTCTCTCTATACCTCCCCGAAGAAAGCAACTCGCAGCAACATCTGCGAAATTCTTAGAAAGTCTTAGAGCACTTCACAAAGATTTTCCCAAATGAGATTTTAAACAACTTTAAACAAATAATCGCATCAAGTTTCCAAGTTTCCAATACCACAAGTTAATCTTCAACGATGCATCAAAGACGATATCTGGAACTGCATGCAGGCTATTCTCAGTAAAACTATTAACAATTCTTTAAGCCATATCTACTGATGGTATCTCAAAAAGAACCCAAAAAGTCACAAAGTTCCCCGGTCTCGTTTACGTAATATTGGGACTATAGATGTCCCAAACAGCCCCTAGAGACTTAAAAACATAAAAATTGGACCGAAAGTTCACACCTAATACTACATAATTCGTTATTTTAACAGAAACATCCTGAATATTTGGGTGGTTTTTACCATTGGAATTCAGATTGAGGGGTTATCATGAGTTATAAACAAGTGAAAAAAACAAAAAATGTACATTTATCATTTATCACAAGAACGATGGTTTGAAATTTGCTGGTCCAATCAAGCTCCAATTTGTTTTCAAGGCTAAGTCCGCTCCATTTTTTTTGCGAGGTCCGGTTTGACCAGGTCCGGTCAGATCAAATTTTTTGGCTAGTTCTATCAGTTTGACAAGATCTGGTCAGCTCGACTTTTACTTGCAAGGTCTGGCCCGAAGTTTGTGTTTTGGAAGGTCTGGGGCACATCGAATTTTTTCTACGCTATATAAGCAAAAACGAGGGGGCGTACCCCAAAATTTTGCCTCTTCTTATTTGGGTATAGCTTTCAATATTACCAAGGGATTTCGATTTTCGTCGATTTCGCATATCAGCAACCCTGTTCTTTATTTTTCTGCTTTATTAAATCTAAACTCAAAAAATCTGTCAACAACACATGAAGGCGTGTAAAACCAATTTTTTCAAATAAACATTTCTAGTAAGTTTTGATGAGCAAAGAGCAAATTTTGACGATGTGTCACCTCGAGACTTTTTTTATGACCTGATCTGGAAAAATCAACTCTCCGCATTGAAGTGCATAACTTTTTTGCTCATCAACCGATTTTGGGAATTTAAGTCTCGTATTGAAGCTAAAACTTAAAAGGTAAGAAAATCCAGGAGGAAAATTCATTCAGGGCAAACATTAAAAACCAAAGGGGAGGGAAATTGGTTGAAAATCAACTTGTCTAGTTAACGTGAGATAAAATAAATAAATAATCGAAGAAAATATCGAAAATGCTATTTTTTATACGTCAAAGTCGAGAAATCGCGATTAAAAATCGTCCATTTTCTAAAAATCACAACGCCGCCATTTTGGGAATTTAAGCGAGAATAATTGAAAATTCCGACAGAGCAACTCTTCTACTATCCCGCAAAAATGATACCCGAGGCCCGGTGTGCGAAAATTGGCGAGAAAAAAAATTTAAAATTTTACCTGATTCAAATCAAACCCCCCGGTAGGAAATCGTGAAGATTTTGAACGGAAAATTGTACCGCTCGCACATTTTTTAACGTAACTTTGGCTGCTTAGGTCGGGGGAAGATCGCATAGGTATATAGGCGTGTAGCTAAGAAATTGCTCTTCCAAAACGTAAAGTTTCATTGCAATCAAGACAACCGTCTGTCAGCTGTAAGCCGTCAAAGTCGATTTTCAAAAAAATTTTTTTTGCAAATTTTCAAAAACGTCTGTAGCGGCCATTTTGAAAAATTTTGCGATCGCAATTTCATGTTATACGCTTCTTATCGACGAAAAAATCGAAAAAAAATAAAAACGGCTGAAATTGGCACACGGGCCCCTTGAAGTGATTGCATAATTATAACCGAAAAGATTTTTTCTCTTTCTTGCATAGTTTCGGAGAAATGTCGTTCAAATATCGAATTATATAGTAATTAAAGGGGAAAATGGGTGCTTCGAACAAAGGAATTATTTTTTGAATTTTGAGAATCAAAATGGCGACCATCTAGTAATTTTGACTCAAAGAAGAGACTTAAATATTTATTTATTTTAACGTGAGATAAAAAATGTTGATAACAACAGTCAAATTACATCAACTTTGTTTTTTCTATCTTCTATAAAGATCAAAATTGATGGCAGTAACTATGACAGTACTGAAAAAGCCATTTCGGAAAAGCGGTTTCTGCTTCCCGCTTCTCCAAAACGCTTGTTTCTATTATACTGTCATCAGTAGTAACTGCAATCAATTTTGATCTAGAGATATAGGGAATCAGCGCTCTCACCTGAAAATGGTACAGCCATCGTTAGGAAAACTCTAACAATCACTAGCTCACGATGGTTATGAACATTATCAACATTATCAGGTAAGAAAGGGATTCTGATTCTCCCTGAAAACGTGCAGATGTGATTTGGCTGTTATTTCAACATTTTTTTTCTCATTTTAGCAAGATAAAATTCCTAAATTGGTCAAAAATGACTGTTTCCAGAAGAAATTTCAATTCGAGTAATTTTTTATGCAATTTTTCGTTTTTAATGTTTGTCCTGGGTCAATTTTTGTTCCTGGATTTTCTTGCCTGAAGTTTTAGCTTCAATGTGAGGCTTAAATTTATAAAATCGGTTGGGGAGGAAAAAAGATATGGACTTCAAGAGCAAAGAGTTGATTTTTTGAGAAACGAGGGTATCTATACGAAAACCGCGGAGTGATTCTGCACGCCTTCACATATCACCCTGTAGAAAATTAATTGACCGTTTTTTTTTAGTTTAAATTGAAGATGGAACAAAAATAAAGGATGGGGCTGCTGACATCCAAAAATTAAATCGAAACTCCTTGAGAATTTCTAAAGTTATCTCCAATCAAAATCAGGCAAAATTTTTGGGTGACGCACTTTTATCTTATAATATGTATTTGTTGCAACGTCCGGTTTGGCAAAGCTTAAATGCTCATTTCTGAGCTGACAAATTTTGCAAATCGAATTTTTGAGCTGATCAGAGCTTTCCCTGTGTAGAACACGGATTGCTTTAATTTAGACAGGAGGGGCTGAAGAATTAGTCAATTTTTTTGAGTTTTTGTTAAGGACTGATGCATGAAATGAAATGGCAAATTTAATTTTTTGTTGGTATTTTTTATATTTACAGTAAAAATTAAACAAAAACTTACAAAAAAATCGATAAAAAATAAAAAAGCACAAACCGGTGGATTTTTGTATTTCTGACTCACAAAATTGAGTTGTTATTTAAAAAAAGTATCTCCTCGGATCTAAAAACTCACCTGGTTTTCTTTTTCTTAACTCCGTTATTATCCCCTTTCTTATTCTTATCGCTCTTCTTCTGCGTGCTTGTAGGAGCAGCACTGGGCATTTCCGTAGAACTCAAACTCTGGGATTGAAGCATCACATCTTCGCTCTTTATTCTCTTAACTCCCCCGCTTCCATTGACACCTTCCAGCGCCTGCTGCGGCTGTTGGAACATCCCCAGGTCTTGGTGGTGCATCCCGGCCTCACCTTCGATCTTATGCGGCGACCCCTTACTGTACTCCTTGTATTCCAAAGGCGAGCCCATGTTGGTGAACATGTCATGTTGCTGCTGCAGTCCGAGCATCACCTGGATCGAGTGCATATTGTCTTGCTGATTTTTCCCCTGGAGAAGCGTCGAATTCAGGGACGGTAAGGGTTGATTGGAGTAATCGGCGAAACCTTGATCGTCAAAGGGACCTTCCATGTTTCTCAAATCACGCACTCACTATTTTATTAATCACTTATCACTACTTGTTGTAATTAATTTCTCTGATTGATAATCTGGTTGTATCAATTAGGAGATTGTCTGCAATTTACAGGAGTTTTAGTATAGTACTGAGTAGTGACATCATTACTTTATTCAATTTATATTTAACTAGGTGGGTTGTGCGGACTCGTAAACGGACCAATTGGAGAGATCGCGAGGAGAATTAGAGCGTTGTCGATTGGTTGAAAGTCGGAGAGGAGGGTCGGCGAGTGGCACGAGTTTGGTGTGTTGCGGTCGGATGCGAGCCCTTTGAGGGTGACTAAGTGGCGCCCTTAGGTATCATTGTGTCCTCGGTGATCGATAGGTACATGGTGGTCACGTGGATTTCGCTTCAAGAGATGAGGGTAGATTCTTTAATTGCCTTTTTTCTTGTGGGAAAGTCACTGGGTATTAGAACCAGCCACCAGCACGCAGAGAATGAATTCTGTTGAGCGGACTTATGAAGCAATTTCTAGATTGGATACTATTTTTCAGAGTATATTCGTACTGTCTCTCTCTCTCTCTTTCTCTCTAGTATGTATTTTTTTCAAAATTTTCTACATTCCAGTATAATTAAAAAAAATATTTTTGACTTTATTTATAAAACTGATGGGTTATGTGTCTATAAGTCAAGAGACACTCGCCCAAAAGAGGTGGCAGCTGTAGCAAACCATAAGTACAAATAAAGCCGAGCAATTCGAGATGTTTGTTGTAAAACAAACAAAACAGGAATTAATCGGATGAACCAATAAACGATAATTAAGAGTTATGGATCTCAATATCATAAGAGCCCGCTGCGCTGTAGATAAAGTAAGAAAAGTTGATGAGGCCTAAGTTAGTTAACCGACGAGCGCACGCATTTGCCTCAATCATCGGTAAGTGAATTTATCAATTTACCCAATTTTTGCCTATTAGCGACAATAGCTATTAGTGCAGCTACAGCTATTAGTATATTAGTTTAACAGCCCAGATTCCTTAATGCAATCCAACTCAATATTGTCCAATTGTTGCTATTAAAACATTTCACACACTTAATGTACTTCCAGTCAAATACGGTCTTTTATGTCGACAGGGTGAAAACGAACCACTCCGTCTGAATATCGTTAATGTTCAAAAACTAATGTACTATTCAAAATTTCCACCTAAGTTGCTTGATTTCCTACTTCAACTCTAAAAGAAAAAAATTCCATCAGTTCTTGTGGTGTTAGTGTTAACTGTTTCCAAGCAGCCAAATGGATTTCCGCTCCCATCATCATCATCACCACCACCAGAGAAACGGATATTTTGCCTTCGACGCTCGTTGTAATTCAAATGAGAATCTGCAGCAGATATTTTGGTTTTCTATTGTGTGTCTTGTGACGTAAGAGCGAGTGTGTTCTATTTTGCATCAGTGATGTGAGCCGGGGTTCAATTGATATGGCCTTGAATCTGGAAAATGTGTAACAGACACGAAGGCTTCCGTGACAATTAGTCGCTGTTGCAATTCATCACCTTTGCCCATCAACTGTTATTACCATGAATTTGGATCATGGAAAGTTTCGGCGGCAACTTCATCGTATGAGGACTAGCGTATATTTGTACCGCTTTATTAAAGGTATTATCTTCAGGAACGATCTTTTTATGTTATGCATGCAGCACCATAAAAGCACACATATCATTCAATTTTGCTTCTTCCATTGAGGCAGACAAAATAAATTGCAAAATTAAGTTTTGCTATTTTTTTGCTTTTTTTCATGCGTGACTTCGATATAAGAGGTGGGATATTTTGAGGGATGATTTTTGCATTTGCAAAAAACTGTTACACCAATAATTATGCTGTTGACGCAATTCTAGAGGTATACTATATGAAAATGATGCATGCACCCCAAAATTTTGCCTGATTTTGATTGGGGATAACTTTCAATGGTCCCAAGGATTTCGATTTTGTTTTCGCATGTCAGAGGCCCTATCGTTCATTTTTCTGCTTTACTGGATTTAAACTAAAAAAAAAACTGTCAAACAATTTTCTACAGGGTGATATGTGTGCCATGGAATGGAAAATCACTCCTCGGTTTTGATGAAATACCGTTTTCGAAAAAATTTTTCTTATAGTACTACTTAAGCTTTGAGGAGAAAATTTTGATTCTGTCTCGCTTCGAAACGGGTTTCAAATTTTCGATTTAGGACCTGTATTCTAAACCGATTTTGGAAATTCGAGCTTTGTATTGAAGCTGAAATTTCAGGCAAGAAAATTCAGGGAGAGAAATTGAATGGAAATCAACTTGTCACCGAACCAGTTTCATTTGTTAACAATTATTTAAGAACTCTCTTGCTAACATGAGATAAGAAATGCTGAAAACGGCAGCCAAATTACACATCTTCAAATTTTTAGGTGGAATCAGCGCTCTTCTTTACCTGAAAATATTTCGTAACTATAGTTACGAAAATTCTAACAATCGCTAGCTTGTTTCAACCAAGTAGTCATTGTTAGATTTTTCGTAACGATGATTACGAAACATTTTCAGGTAAGAAAGAGCGCTGCTGAGTCCTGAAATCGTGCTGAAAATGCTGTTGTTATTAATAGCAAAAAAATTCTTGCAAAAAAAAGAAAAGTTGATTTTTAGTTCCTTCCTCCCAAAACTTGTTTCTAGAAGAAATTTTGTTTTTATCAATTTTTTGTTTTTATTGTTTGCCCTGGGTCAATTTTCGTTCCTGTATTTCCTTGCCTGAAGTGTAAGCTTCAATGCGAGTCTAAAATTTCAAAAATCGACTTGCGAGAAAAAAATTATGCTCATCAAAAATTACAAGAAAATTTATTTGGAAAAGGGGTTGTATACGAAAACCGCGGAATGATTCTGCACGCTTTCGCATACCTATCACCCCTCAGTTTTTTTTTTTTTTTTTTTTTTTGAATTCAGACTCATATAAACAGAAAAATGAAAGATAGGGGGCTGCTGATATACGAAAATAAAATCGAAATCCCTCGGAAATGTCGAAAGTTATCCGCAATCAAAATCGGGTAACATTTCGGGCACTTTCATTTTTGTGTAGTGTAGATAATAATAATGTAGAAAAATCAACAGTTTGTAAAAGATTCCAAAATTTTTCTTGTTTTTTTTTTAATTAAAAACATAATAATGAAATATAAAAATATGGAATACCCACTAATATATGCGTGTGTAGCTTCATTAAAAATTTTCTGAATGATGAGAACCTCCCGGTTTTGTGTTTTGCAGGAGAAGAAGTTTTTTCAGTTATTTATGATGACCCTAAGTCCTTGATTTTTCAAATACTTCTCCACTTTCAATTTTCCCTCGGCATTAAAAATTATAGAGGGTTTATCGCGTGAAAAAAATGATAAAAAACCAAACGAGCAACAATATGTTTCTTAAAAAAATGTGGTCCTCCAGTGTGGTTTTAAAGAAAACTGAAAGACCTGCTATTATGAAAATGTCAGAAAATCGAACGCGCATAAGTAAGTAGGTGGGTACAAATTATTTTGTCGGGGCTGGGAGGTTTTCTGTTTTTTTTTTGTCATTGTAGAATTCTTGTAATAAAGTGGCTACCTATTTACATACAACAATCCGAAGTTTCGATAAATATTATTAAAGCTTAATCAAAAATTTTACATTTAATTTTTCTATAACTTGAAAGATAAATTGAAAATCCAGGACCGTACTCGAAAAGAGATATAAATGTTTTTCTCTTTTTTGGCAGAAAAGCGGATTTTCCGATCGACTTTCGGAAAAAACAGCAGAAAGTACAGGAAAAATGCAATGAAATGAGCCTCCTTAATCGAACGACACACTTCGACCAATTTCCCAAAATAAGATCAAAGTACGAACTTGCACTTACCTAAACTTCAAATTTCAATTTTTCCCCACAAATTGTTTCTAATGTTCCTCAAAATTCATCAAAAATCATTTCAAAAGCTGTCGTGTAGCGAATTTACGGGATAGTCTATTACCAGAATTTTAAATTTAGTAACCAGGGCCGTACTTAAAAAAAACAATTGCTCGCATTTTTTGTTACAAAAAAGCACATTTTCCGATGCACTTTCGGAAAAAACGACATCAGATTTGGAAAGTACAAGAAAAATGCTATGAATAATTGACTTCTTAAATCGAACGGCACACTTCAAACAGGTTCACAATAAAAAGAGATCAAAGTAAGAACTTGTGTAGGTATACCTAATCAAATTATACCTAAAGTTCAATTTTTGCCGTAAAATTGTTGCCAAAGTTCCTCAAAATTCATTTGAAATCGTTTCAAAAGCTGAGGTACTGCGAATTTACGGAATAACCTATTTCCAGACTTTTAAATCTAGAAACCAGGGCCGTAGGTACTTGGAGAAAAATTTGATTTTTGTTAAGAAAATTTTTTTTATGACTTTCGACGAAAACGTCATCGGATCCGGATAATACGGTAAAAATGCTATGAAATGAGCTTCTCATATCACAGGGCACACTTCGATCAGCTTCACAAAAATTGATTCTAAAATGCAATACAATAAAACTGGTCGAAGTGCGTGCGATTCGATTAAGGAACCTCATTTCATAGCATTTCCCTATATTTTCCGAATCTTATGCCGTCTTTTCCAAAAACCGACCGGAAAATGTGATTTTATTTACAGAAAAATAACAATTTTTCTCCAAGTACGGACCTGGTTACGAGATTTAAAAGATTGGAAATAGGTTATTCCACAAATTCGCAGTAACTCAGCTTTTGAATTGATTTTTCAATGAATTTTAAGGAACGTTAGAAGCAATTTGTGCGGAAAAATTGAAAATTGAAGTTTAGATAGGTGCAAGTTTTTAATTTGATCTTATTTTTTGAACCTGGTGGAAGTGTGCCGTTCGATTTAAGAAGCTTATTTCATACCATTTTTACTGTACTTTCCGAATCCGATGCTGTTTTTTCAAGAATTCATGAATCATGAGTCATGGATCACCTTGTATACTTACTTGAATTTGGAAGAAAATATGGGAAATCTATCTTTTTTAATTTTCTGGCATGAGAGAACCGTCCTAATGCACTTTTGTGTATTAAAATTTATATGAGACTTAAATCCTTAATACCGGAATTATCGGTATCAGAGCGTTTTTTTTTAAATCTCTCTTACGCCCGTATTCACAAACGATAATTTCCAAAATAATTACGTAATCAATTATCCCCATCTCATTCTATTGCAAAAAAAACTGCATATCTCCATCTCACTCATTTAAATAATTACGTAATTATTTAGGAAATTATCGTTTGTGAATACGGGCATTAGTATTAAATCCTTGAAAACTATATCAAAGATACAGGGTCAGTGGAATTAACGAAAAATTGCAACATTTTATGCTTACTAAGAATCTTATTGATAAAAAAATTAGGATAAATTGAGTGGTTGCTGAAATATCCTGAAAAAAATTAAAAATTCGCGATTTTATATTTTAGAAATGAAATTCTAAAGCGAAATTAAAAAGAAAATTCGTGGGCTCTAGGGCTCATGTTCATCACTGATCTCATGCCAAAGACATCGAAAAAAACACTGCTAAAGACATGGCATGTCGGCGATGAGATCTAATAATGAGAGCAATATGGCCATCCATGTCTTCGCAGCAAGTGTTTCTCTCTGTTTTTGGTATGAAATCCGTAATAATCATGAGCCCTAGAATCCGCAATTTTCTTTTTTTTTATCTTAGCAGTACCTTTTTTATGGTCAAAAATGAATGAATAATTTTTCGTAGGCTTTTGGCATACGTCGAGCCATTTGATATTTCGAAAATTTTCAAAGCCGACTAGAGCTCATAGAATTTCCATAGTCAACTGTTGGTTTTCTTATACTTAACCAAAAAAGATTTTTCCATTTCAATCGACAAAAAAAGCGAGACACTAAAAAAATTTTTAATTTTTATTATTATTATTCTTCTTTATTATTATTAGTATTCTTCTTTAAATATTGAAAAAAAGAACTCGCATAATACGACCAAAATGACGTCAATATAAAGGAATAATTGCTTGCCTTATGGTTTTTTTAGGGTTTCTATGATATTCGGTATAAAAATTGTTTTTTTAAGAAACAAAGTTCGAAAAAATATGTTTTAATTTTATTAATTTTTTGTTTCTTTAACTGCTCTCTTATCGAATGACATGAAAACCCAATATGGCGGTCATAAGAAAAGCCAAAGTTGATTATGAAGCCCCTGCTGCGATCTAATTTGCTTTAAATTTTTTTGAAATATCAAACGGATAGCTCATGACAATATAAGAAAAATATATGGCTGAAAATAAGAAATATCGATTTTTCTGTTCTTTTTATGATATTTCAGCAACGACTGCATGAAGTTTTTTTTTTTAAATTTGCTTCAGATTCTTATTAAGCATAAAATAGAGCAACTTTTCACTAATTTAATTTAACTCAATTTAATTAATCTCAATGGTGAGACAGATAAAAAAACATCCAGTAAAGTAGGTAGGTACTTCTTATTATAGGAAGACTGATTTTGTAAGGTGAGATTTTTTTTAGATCTAAACTATCTCCCAAAACTATCAATATTCCAATTTTTTACAAATTGACTTGACACCGATAATATAGAAAGTCTAATGTGGATTTAATTACACTGCAAAGTAGGTACCTAGATATTTTTCGTTCAATTTCTGATGGAACAGAGGGTCCTATAATTTCATTTTTCGCTTAAGTAATCATCTCAATTACCTTAGATCCCCAATTACCACCAAACCCGAAAAACAATACGTTTTTCCGTCTATACCATAGATACCTAGACCTACCTGAAAATGACTCATATACAGGGTGTCCCAGACTTAATTGACCAGACCATATCTCATATACAGGTTGAGATAATCGAGCCGAATAAAAGGCATATTATTATAATTTTTCAAGCTGTATAACATGACAGCATGAAAACAACCCCCACTCCAACATCCCCTAAGTTGCAGCCCCCACCCTTAAAAAAATGAATAGCACCCTGTATATATTTTTGTATATTCAAAACCAGTATTCGATTCTCTATTCAGATGATTTTTCAGATTCAAAATTGGTTCAGAAATAACCAAGAAAAAGTTCATCAAGGTGGTCATGACTTTTTATCTTAACTTTCTCTGAATGACTTTAGCTGTCAAAATTTATCAATATTTTGGTCATAGTTTTTAATTAGCAGGTCACAGTCATCATTAAGGTTCATGATAAAGTGCTTTATCTCTTGTTTTATTTTTTAAAATTTCCCAACAAATCAGAATTATCAAATAAATTGTTTGGACTTTAATTATAATAATAACTATGACCTGCCTGTTAAAAACTATGAATAAATTTTGACAGCAAAAGTCATCCAGAGAAAGTTAAGATAAAAAGTCATGACCACCTTGATGATCTTTTTCTTGGTTATTTCTAAACCAATTTTGAATCTGAAAAATCATCTGAATAGAGAATCGAATACTGGTTTTGAATATACAAAAATATATACAGGGTGCTATTCATTTTTTTAAGGGTGGGGGCTGTAACTTAGGGGATGTTGGAGTGGGGGTTGTTTTCATGCTGTCATGTTATACAGCTTGAAAAATTATAATAATATGCCTTTTATTCGGCTCGATTATCTCAACCTGTATATGAGATATGGCCTGGTCAATTAAGTCTGGGACACCCTGTATATGATGATTGATAGCATAAAAATTGTGATCAAAAGTGATTGTTTTCCTCCCTAGCGAGACAGTTTTCTCCTCCCAATTTTGTATATTCTGACAGATAAACTACTGGTTAATTTTAGTCTATAGACTTGACATTTATGCATGGGTTTCATAGCTTCGCGAAATTTTTTTGTGAAGATCATTTTCATCCCCCAGAGATGATATCATTATACCTCCCTGGAAACAAAAAACAAAGTTTCCCTCTGTGTGTTCGAATGGACAAGCAAATTTTTCCTTCAACCATAATTTCACAATTCGAGAATTTTCTCAACGTTTAAAATTCTCGAAAAAAAACATTGATGAATAAAAATTTTGTTTGCTGCATTAACCTTTCAAATGACCCTGAAAAAAAACACGAACCCTTTTCACATTAAAAAAATTTCGATGGGTAGTAGCCTTCTTAGAGAACAGCAAAAACAGAAAAAACTGAAAATACTTGATTTTTTTATCACACTGTATACATATTCATTTCACGCCCATGGAGACTTTTGATCGCCGTAAACATTTTCGAATTTCAGCAATTTTAACCGAGGGATGATTTCCATTTGATCTCTACGGGTCCAAACGTTATCCTTATTCATCTGCGGTTTTCAATGACACCTTTGGAATTTATTTCTGTTTTTCACTATGTGAACATAATTCCACCCATTCCATTTTTTTTTTTATCGAGATATTTCCTTACAAGTCAGATAACGCCCTCTAGCGGTTGCGGTAGTAACAAAATGAAAAATTCGTTAAGTTCAATCGACAGAAGAAGTAAAACTCTTTGTAATAATGAGACTAATCTGTTTAAATTCCGTTGAAGTTAACCAAAATAATCGACATTTGAATTACCAAAATTTTGACGTTCCCCCACCACTTTATTTAATTTATTTAAAAAAATGCAACATAAAAAAAATTTAAGATTTAATCATTGCACCCATAATATTTTGAATGTACTTCCAACGATTTTTTTGGGCCACTTTTGTTGAAAGAAAACTTTTGCCAGAGGATGTACGACGTTTAGTTTCTTAGAGATTCCCGGTGACCATTCATTATGACTCACCCGGTATATACAGTGTGTTCATTTCAAAAGTGTCCCCCCTTAACAAATTTTTTAAGGAGCTCAATTTAGATATCAAGCGGGAAATTCAAAAATTGTATCTAATGTAAGGTATCACCCTTACATTACCATTCATCCTCATCTTAAACCATCTGCTTTGGAATTTCAAAAAGCAAACGACCTCGTGATGTCATTTCAAAGCAAATATCAGTAGAAATATTTCTCAAATGCAACACCAAACAATTCCCTCCATACATCTAACTATTGGAAAAATTTCAGTTCTCTGATTTGAAAACTACGACATGTAACCGAATGACAAGACGGGGCTATACAAATTTGAAGGGACACCCTGTAAAAACAACTTTTTTTAGAAAGCAATCTTAACGAAAAACCACAATCATCCGTATTTATAAAGATTGAATATTTTGAGTTTAAAGCTTGAAAATTTAATCAGGGTAGTTAGAAAAATCGAAAATGTGTTGAAAAAACTTTTAAAGAATTCAACATGCCGTGGAAATTTTGAATATATCTCTCATTTTTTATTTGCTTCTTGAAAATTTTCAAGGTTAAACGTTATTAGTTCAAAAATGGACTCATAAAAGATTATAGAAATTTAGCCATTTTTTAAAGACTCCCATACCGTTAATTTACTTTCAATTTTTCCCCATCTTGCATAAGTATACCCCTGTATCAATAAATAAATAGCAATTTTTTTCATCGTCCTTCATGTTTTGAAATCGATTCACTTTTATGGAAGTTGTAAACAAGTGAAAGTCACAATTTTTACTTATTCAAGCAGCTCACGTTGAAATCTATACCGGGAAAACTTACATCGGTCCCTATCTTAACTTTTTATGATATAGGTAGGTATACTATTGTATGGATGACATTTTTATACAGGGTAGTGAGTATAATCCATTTTTTGTTTCAAATGTAGGTACTCAAGCTTGGTTTTCAGTCTTCAGTAACAATTTTATTATACTCACACCTAGTTGATCACCCCAAAAAAGCTCCAGAAATTTCTTTCAACAATCATTAATGTTGCGAGCTTTCTACATATAGGCACCCATCAATTATTATTGTACTTTTTTGACAACAGAAATTTAAACATTTTTGTGACCACCTTCAGTCGATATGGGGTCTTTGGTCATCTTCCTTGAACGTCGCCTTTGTCAAAATAAGCTTGCCCATTTATAAACCAAAATTGGTTTTACAGGAGAAATTATCTCCATAAACAGCTTGAATTTACTTCATTGTATTTCAATTATTGTTGTACTGTTAATGCACCAACAAACGAAGAATGTGGCATTTTTTAAAGTTACATGCCGGGTACTTTATCTTTCAATAACAGCGAGACAATTTTTCAAAAAATCATATAAAATTTAATTTTTAATTTCTCAAAAAAAAATGATAACTTATTGCTAGTATCATTGTAATTGCGATACGAAAATCTTCATAAGAACGTAGTTGTGGATGAAAAAATTTGATTTGTACCATTTATATGGCAGAATGGTTATAAAATAATAACAATTGTAAAAGGAAGAAAATACGCAAAAATTATCTGAGTTACATACCAGGAAGGCCACTACAGAGTTTTTTTTACTGTCACGGAATAATTAAAACGCTACTAATTTACCAAATATAGTTTCATGTTGATTAACGTGAGAGTTGAGGTGGTAAATTTGAGTTCTATTTTGAGTGAGTCCCAATTTTTTCAGACTGAAGTCTGAAGAGTTCATTGTTGACGAATTACTCGCCTCTATCCTCCTCATCGCTCGCTGTTTTATTTCAGTCGCGCTTTGGAGTTAATAAGGAAACGAGTTATTACAATTTAATAGACAGAAAAACTTATGTCATCCTGAAATGTGATCTAACGACGTCTCTGGACAAGTGTAATTAGATCAATGCACGTGTTCTGGCACTCATAAAGTTACAAGTAAACATACATTAATGGAATTAATCATATTTTCTAATAAAAATAGAAATAATATTAGGTCTCTACATTAAATTAAATGCATTTTTCTGAACGATCAAAATGAACTATGGCAACAAAAAGATGTTCGTGACGAGCTACCATTTTGTTATAAGCGAAATTAATAATTTATTTGTCAATTTCCAATACGAGAATATCGTTGAGATGATATCTAATACTAGGCCAGCCAAAACTCCTCAGACTCCTCAGAGGAAGACCAAGAAACCCCTATCCCAAGAAACAGTAAAAAAAGGGTCCTCGATCGTTAAATACCTTGATATCTATCATTTCGGGAACCGTCAGCGTACATGCTGAAAAAGGCTTCATAACAATGTCTACTTTCTCATTGCCACTCTTGGTACCAACAAAATCTGGTTCATTACCCACATCCTTAGGTCAGAGGCACTATAAGAGGAAGAAATGGGGTTCCTGTCATGGAATCAATACGAGAATATCCCCGAGATGATACCTCTCCTCGGACGCCTCCAGGTACCTAATACTATTCCAGCCAGAACAACTCAGATTCCTCAGAAGAAGACCAATCAACCCTTACCACAAGACGATCCATTTTCTATTCCACAAAAAATAGTTCTTCGATCGTTAAATGCCCTGATATCTATCATTTCGGGAACCGTAAGCGTACATACTGAAGAAGGCTTCATAACAATGTCTACTTTCTCATTGCCACTGTTGGTACTAACAAGATCTGGTTCATTCCCAATAATATCCTTGAGTGAGAGGCACTACAAGAGGAAGAAATGGGATTCCTCTCATGGAAAAACTTTGTGGTCTTCATTAAAAGATCGTTTGGGTTCCACCACCATGGTTTGATCACCATTGGTGGCCAGTGCATAACTCCTACCCACCATATTACTAACTAAGTAACTCAAGGGAGGTGCGAGTTTGAATGAATTCCCTCGCTACTTAAACATATTCCAGAATCTGAAATTTATCTTTTTTTGGGAGTCCCTCACTTCTCTTTTTTTCTTATTTCGGTTTCCATTTTGGTTCCACGGTATTGGGGGAAATAAATAGTTGCTCCATAATATCCCCTATTATGCAGCAGGCTAGATATCACTGGGTACGACAGATTCCACGAGAGAAGTCGTTTGCTGACGAGGATCTTCTCAACCATGGACCTATCCCTTGAGCGCACCCAATTCCTTGAGTTTTTTTTCAGTGGGGGGGGGGATCCTTCTACTGACACCCTGGAAATGGTTCCTCTCACCCAGGGTAGTGTCTGATGACTAAAGCCCCTCTTTTGGGTACAAAGAGTTCTAGAAACACCCTAAGGAACGTCTACTTCGATATTCTCCCACTTTTTTATTCACCTATTCACTATTAATTTTTCTCTCTTCCTCATTGCTTTTGATTTTCATCCCTCCTCTGATTAAATCGTGAATCTTTTTCCATCTCTCCTTTGACTCCATCATAATGCCCATTGTTTTTCAGGGGTAAACCGTTGTGTCTTTGTCTTCCCAGGTTGTGCAAACACAAGTAGCGTGTCCGGACTATCCCCGTTTCCGCAAAACCTGACGTTTACATGGGTCTTCTTCCCAATTCCCATTTTGTATCTCCTGTAATGACCCGTGGCCCGATAGCAATTGGGTCAGGAAGTAATCCATCTTCCTATGGTCACACTTTACTCATTCAATCAGTTTCCTTGTCTCATTTTTCCCACATTTCCTGTCATGAAGTACTTGCATTCTTTCCTGTCTCTTAGATTCTCTCGTGTGTTCATCGTCTCTCATGCTCAAACTCGTCCTTTTTTGCTGGCAGCTGTATGGGAGGCATCCCCGCAATTACTGTACCAATTTTTTCTATGAAGCGCATGGTTTGAGCGATATTAGACGCAAAAGCTTTCATTGATGCAAAATTGGTATTTTACTACTAGCAATGGTCCTACCAACATATCCAAAAATCGGAAATGCATGACCTTTTACAAGAAATGGCCTGTTATCATGTATAATTAGACTGGGCTACTAGGGCAGCGTATAGGAGGATCATACCATACAGTAGTCTCCTCTTGAGAAAGCGCGGTCCCCCTATGTTTGGCATGATCCTTGTCAGGGCAGCCACCTGCTTTTCGGTTTTCTCTACCGCATTTACTACGGTTTTCTCGATCACAATTCCCAGATATTTGATTTGCTTGTTATGTTGTATCTTAACTACCATCAGTCCTCGCTTTTTTGTGTGGTCTTTAGAACAACTGCCTCGGTCGTTTGTGGGTCTAATAATTCTACTTTGTGGTTTGATTAATTTGACCACCTCAGGATCAATCGTAGGCTCCCATTTCTTCTTTGAGTGACCTCGGCGGTGTCTCTTGCCTTGATCTTTAGCACCAAGTCATCTGCAAACGACGTCATAGATCATCCCTCTGTTAGTTGATGTTTTAGAGAGAGAGAGAGAGTTTTTTCGTGAGTTGGCCATTGTGACATCTCCAGTGCGATCGAAGGTCTATTGTGGCTGTAATTGCTGTTTTAGTAAATCATTATATAGGATGTTCCATAGAGTCAGTCCAAGGACCGAACCCTGTGGGACAAGTCCTTGAGTTTGTAAGGTTTTCATCTTAACACCTCAGCCACATAACGCATTCTGGTAACATCTTTTAGATGTTAGCGGCAGAGATGTTTCATACACTTCAGAGGAGACTTGATTGAGAAAAGTGGTTCATGGAGAGAGTATCTATCCACATGATACATAAAAGATTTGAAGTGAGGAAGCTGTCTACAGCTTTCATCCATCCATCACAGCCATCTATATAAGCAGATGGAAAGATTATGGAACCATAAATGTACCATTTTATCTAAAAAGAGTCGAAAATGTGCAATAAAGAGAAATCAAAATTTCTCCTCTTCGAGATGCGGTCAAAAAGCCTAATGGATATGATGAGACATCATCAGTAATGTTAAAGTTTGTCCAAGACACCAAAACTGTGATTTTTAAACGAGATGCAACTAAATAAACTTTTGCAAGATGAATGGTACCTACGACGAGATTAAACGTCTAGACATGAATAGAAATTTAAATTCGAGCTAAACTGGATGACAAGTCGCAATTCTCCGCCAAAGCAATAAGTCGTAGAACATTTCCTGAAGAAATAATTTCCTCAAACGTCTGTCTGGATTCCACCAGACGCGTTTGAGAGATGAATAGTTGCGGACACTTGTTGGGAAACTGTATCGCATATCCCCAATTGTGACCAATTAAGAGCCCATTAGGTCCAATTGATGTTAACTCGCTCAATTGGTGAGGGGTCAGGGGTCACATACTCGTATATCGCCGCTGTCTTACACCATGCGGGACACGCAATGTCTGTTCGTCTCATCCTGGACTGGAAGACTCTCCTATGTTGCCAGCTATGTACATGTATTTTACCTACCACCCTATAATTTTAGAAGAGTTGAAATACTTTGGGCACTTGGCAGAAAATTAAGCAAATATTTGAGCTTATAGATCTTTATAAAATTAAAGAATTATTTTCACGTGGTTGAAGTTAATACCTACCTTTTGTATATGAATTGATCAATGTTTCTCCCTTTTTCTGAGCTCATCAGCAATTCAAAACATTAATAAGCTTCCACATATCACTGTAAACAATCTACATAATCGTTTTTTGCGTTTTTTGGTCATAATCTTTGGTAGGGTTTCCTGTATGAAAAAAACCATAATAACATATCAATGGTGACGTTTTCGCTTTTTAGTTTATTTGTAAATTTTATATTTTTCAGTAATGTCATTTTACAGTGATGACCATTTTCCTGCAAATTCAGTATTGCTAGATCCTTGTTGTTATGTAAATGGTCCATTCGAAAAGCGTTAAAATTAATTGAAGGGAATTAAGTAGTCTTACATAATAATGACGTACCTACCTCTCCTCATATGACCTAAAGAACCCATTCTACCGAACCTTTCATGGGTTCATTGAATTTTTTCTTTTTTTTTAATAACGGACATCCCTTTAAATAATTTATAAAACCTCATCCTGTCTATCACATTAGAAAAGGCAATGGTGGCTTTTGAGATGAAGTCAGTGAAGTGCCACTTTACGTATTTCTAAATAAGTAAATGATGTATTTATATATTGGAAAAATTGTTATTCGCCGTAATAATTTACAGTCAGGATTGATAATGTCCGGTCAGCTCACATTCGTGTTTTGCAATGTCCGGTTTAACAAGGTCCGATTTGAAAAAACTCGAATTTTTGGGCAAACCGGACCCAGCAAAAATTAAATTTTGCAAAAACCGACTTTTCAAGGTGACCGGACTTTGCGAAAATCAACTGTTCAAGCTGATCAGACTTTGCAAAAAAAAAAAACAATTCGAGCTGACCGGACTTTGCAAAAATCGACTGTTCAAGCTGACAGCTTTCCAAAAATCGAATTTTCGAGCTGTGTGGACTTTTTGTAACCAGACATTGCAGCAAAAAAACCGTCTAAAAAAATAGATCTCAAAAAAACTTCAAGCTGGCCGGACTTTGCAAGAATCGCATTTTCAAGCTGACCGGATTACAAGCTGAACGGACTTTGACAAAAAAAAAAAATTCGAGCTGACCGGGCTTTGCAAAAATAGACTGTTCAAGCTGACAGGCTTTCCAAAAATCGAATTTTCGAGCTGCTTGGTATTTGTCTAAGCAGACATTGCAGCAAAAAAAATCGTCTAAAAAAATAGATCTCAAAAAAACTTCAAGCTGGCCGGACTTTGCAAGAATCGCATTTTCAAGCTGACCGGATTTCAAGCTGACAGGACTTTGGCAAAAAAAAAATAATAATTCGAGCTGACCGGGCTTTGCAAAAATGGACTGTTTAAGCTGACAGGCTTTCCAAAAATCGAATTTTCGAGCTGCTTGGACTTTGTCTAACATTACAGCAAAAAATCCGTCTAAAAAAATAGATCTCAAAAAACTTCAAGCTGGCCGGACTTTGCAAGAATCGCATTTTCAAGCTGACCGGACTCACAAAAATCGAGCTGAATCGACTTTGCGTTTTGAGCAAAAATCAAATTTTCGAGCTGACCGGACTTTGCAAAAAAAAAAATGAATTAACTGGACCTTGACCTGTGTTGAGTCTCCACTTCATTATATATGCAATCGCCGCCATCGAGAAAAACTTTCATTTTGTAAATCAAACCGCTCGTGGGGTATTTCGAAAATGGACAACATTGCCACCTAAGTCAACAGACCCCACTCCCCTTAATTGCCTTTGGAGATGGCTCAAAACATTAGTCTACAATTTCTACAAAACAAAAGTGAACACACGAGAGGCACTAACACTAGCGCTAGCACCACCACTACTCGATCGAATGACCAACTGCGCGGTACTATCTAATAAACTAATTAAAAAGTAAACATTAATGTATGCGGCTAGGTTTTTATCCGAGTTTGCTGCGATAAAAAGCGAGTTAAGGGCTGTTGAGGTCAGAGAATTGACGTCACAACAGCCGCGTTTGCTCATAGCAACGGATTTAGACTATGCACTTTACTGTGAAAAATTGCAAAATTATTTACGTTATAGGGCATGTGTAGACAGTCGCGATTTAATGACGTCATAAACAATATTTCGCAGAGCTACTTTTTATCAAGATATATAGGAAGCAGATATCGAAGTGCCGTTTTTACCATTATCGTCAAGAAGCTCATGAGAATTGATTAAAATAAAAAGAAAAGTTGTTCTTAGCAACTTACAAATGCAGCTTTAATGTAGGATGTAGTAGATTTTATTGAGCGCTAAGGAAATCTTATGATTTGACAACTGCGTGCTATCGCCTTAATTGGATACGAGAAACGATTTTCTACATACGTCATATCGTCATATAAAGTTTATTCATAGTACATCCTCCGTGGATCGGCCCACGTTTTCTATATAGGTAGGAATAATCATCCGGTCGTGATGAAGCACATAATTCTGGGGAAAGTTCCAGTCTGGTCAAAAATTTTAGCACAAGCACTGTAGATATTGAATAACAAAGACGTATATTATTATAAAAAAGACATCGGTGCATAAATTATTCCTCCTTTTATTTTTAAGAAGAACAATAGAATAACATGAATGGATTTTATATAATATACAATATTCATAATAGAAATTAGCATATTATTTTAAACTAGGGAGAAAGGGGGGGGGGGGGGGGGGGTAAAAATTTATTCTTCTACACCAAATCAATAATAATATAAAGAACCATAATTAAGATTACACAATGTTAAGAATAAATTGTTTATAACTTTAAAAAAAATCATATCCATAGAGGGCCAGCAATACTTTCTAATGTCAGCCAAAAAACCCTTGTTTGTGAGAAACCGTTATTTTTTATTGCAGATTTGAATTTTACGACCACGAAGTTAAAATGAGCACCTGATATATTCTATACTGGGTTATTCGTGGTACACGCGACGGAAGATTATGGCTATAGTCCCTTGATTTTCAAGAATTTTTGTTTTTGGAGTGGATAGAGACCCGTTAATAAAGATAAATTTTGAAATTATGTCCCAAAAATATGAAATATATCAAAGTAATGCTTTTTTATTGGAATGCTCCTAATATACTATTGCATCTTTAGATTGTCTGAGAAGAAAAAATAATTAGATTGGCTTTTATATACAGTTGGTGTTCAAATTGAGAAGTTTGTGAGTTATAAACAAGTTAAAATCGCAATTTTCGAAGTTCAATAAGGCTCGAAAAAAACAGCTCAGGATAGAGGAAAATGGTTTACATGTCCCTATTTTAATTTTTTATGTTCTATTCCATGGTACAGAAACATTTGTTAGGTACTATTTTTGTATTTTAAATTTTTTTATTTAGCAACTCGTTGAGAAATCAGAGTTTTTTTCAAGATCCAAGATTCAAAATCCCAGATGTTTCATCACCCTGTATAGATATTTAAACCACACATAGTTACAGCATGAAAAGTTAATGTAGGGACATGTAAGCCGATTTTCTTGAACTTTGAAAATTCCCTTTGAAATTTTCAGGATAAAATTTGCTCGGCCATTTTCTCTGGATAGATGGCCGCTTCGAATCGAAGATCATTTTCCGTCGACAGAGTATCGCCGTAACTACCGAAACGTCATTTTTTTAAAGCGATATCTTTCAAAATGGCCGTCACAGGCTCTTTCAAAAAAAAAATTCAAACATCAACTTTGACAGCTTATAAATGACAGAAAAATGCGTCAATTTCGACGAAATTTTTCATCTTTTGAGAACCTTTTGTCAGCTACACCCGGTATTTTTGCGATCTTATTGCGAACAACAACACCGAAGTTAGAGTCAAAAATGTCAAAAAACGCACATTTTCCCTTTAAAAACCTCGCCGCTTTCCATGCAAAAAAAAATAGAAAATCAGCTAAAATTTTGATTTTTTTCTTCGCATTTTTCGGCCACAGCGACTCGGGGAACACTTGCGCGAGGTAGCCGAAGAATTCTTTTGTCGCAATTTTCATTCTTTTTAGCTGAAATTTCAAAAAAGGCGCCGCTACAATGGATTGAAAATGGTCGATTTTTTCCCGCGAATTTTCGACTTTGACGTTTGTCAAAGTCACAGTTTTAATTTTTTCTTCGCTTTTTGTTGTGTACCGGGGTTCGAATCACGGATATTGTCTTCCTTTTGACACCGCTAAAAAATCATTATTAATTTTAACTAAAGTTACAATTTTTTTCTACGATTTTCGATTTTGTGACAGTTCACGTATTTTTTTTACATTTCTCTTACAAGCACGTGGTAGCTTGATGGAGTCTCCATCGTCACGTCAAAATCATAATTCTTTTTTGCCTTCTTGATTTTTTGTACCGGCAAAAATTATTTTCTTTGGTAGGTACGCCTTCCCTTTTAAGTCAAATTAACGCGTGACTAACTTTTACTCGCGATCTCGGAAGTTCCCGTATTGGGCCTTCCGGCCTTCAGGAGCGATATAGAAAAAAAAAATAACACAGAAAAAGATGTCGCAGATTTCAATAATCATGACCCGAAATCTACTTATCACAAGGCCGTATAGAGATATAGAAAAATGGTAACAAAAAAAAAAAAAAGCTTTTAACTTTGACGGGAAATCTATTGAAACTGAAGAGCCGAAGGCCCGAAAAAAGGATGAGGACCGAAGGCCCGAAGCCACCGGCAGGCCAAGATTTCGTGAGAGATCTTGTTTATAACTCAATAACCACCTACTTAATTCAAACTCCAACTATAAAAACTGTTAGAATTTTTTCTTCTCATGCAATAAGAGCATTCTTCTCATAGGAGAATTCCATTAAAAAAAAAACTTTGATATGTTTCATATTTCGTCACCTTAAAACAGAAGTAGCCCAAGTCCAAAAACTACATTTTTCAGGAAACGTTTTTTTTTTCTCTAGCTGCTTTAATTACACACATATTTTAATATAAATTTGTACAAGTATTTTAAATATGCACAGTTTCAATTACAGCATGAATTAAATATGAAACGTATAAGTTAAAGAAAAAAGATGGACATAGAATATTTTTTTAGCTGATAAGTATTCCAAGTCCATTTTCTGGACTTAGGTTAGTTGTGTGTTTTGGACGTAGTATACTTCTGAGAGTTCATTTTATTAGCTTAAGATCAAAACTCTCAATGTTCCCTTAGTAATAAAAGCCGCAAAGCTTCTATTTGTTCCAAAAACAGTATATCCTTGAAGGATTATCTTGCAGTTAGAGCTAAATGGGCATTGATCGTAAAAAACAAATAGTTTTTCTAAATGAGGAAGCAGAATTAACCCAAGTCCACAATTGGCTGGACATAGGATGTTATTTGAAAGCCGAATTAGTATAAGTCCTAACACAACACTAACATAGGTTACCTTATGGTAATATGCATAGTTCTGCACTGAAAATTATTTACAGGAGCATTGACATAGGTTCTTTCCCGCGAACTTAGGATAGTTCTGCATTAAAAATTTGGGCACCCTTGGACATAAGCTTATTTGTTATTTAGCTAATACGAGATAAATATAATTATTAGGACTTAGATTAGTTCTGCATTCGATCGGCGACACCTTACTCTATCGTTTTGTATAAAAAACTAATTTTTGGCAAAAATGGACTTAGGCTAGTTCTGTTTTAAGGTGACGATTTTTGGACACTGTACATTATGAACATAATTTTGAAATGTAGTAGGTACCTAAAAAATTGAAAAAAAAATACTTTTTACGATTTTAAATAATAATTATATAAATTGAAAACATCTAAAAACTATAACAAAGGTGGAAAGACTACAAAATGACAATTTTTATTTACTGTTATACCTATAGGTATACATTTCCATTTGATTTAAGTTCTCACACATAACTACCCTGAATTAAATGTAAAATGTAACACAACACCAATACAATACCCACTTAATTCCAGCTAAACTCTGAACCCGCAATCCGGACCCTTTCTCCCGTTCAGCAGCTTAGCTAAGGTAGAGCTAGAGCTAGAGCTCCAGACGTGCGTGGTGCCGGTGCGTGGGAATCCCGCATTGGTGGTGAAATCAAGCCAGGCAACAACCGGGCGCGTGCTACCCCCATGTAGCCACCCCGTCCAAAGCATATGGTGGTCATGGTGGTATGTAACACATTATGGGATATTAGTATATTAGCCAGTCGGGTGATATCACTTCAGACAGATCTAAGGGCTGCTTGAATTTATTATTATTTGGATGGTGCATTATTAGGGAAAATGCCTCGAGTGATATGTAAATTATCTGGAGCTTGATAGTTATACAGATTAGGAGTATAGGTCGTTATTATTGAAGTGAATAAGTAAGTGTTTTATAAGGGTATCAAAAATAGTCCTGGTTCTGATTGTGAGAGATTATTTTTACAGATGTTAGATGTTGAATAATTAATTAGGTGGGTATATCGATAAAAGATCTGTCTTTTTTATATTCGTATATGCAATAGTGCTAATTTTTTTTTCATGATAAAATACAAGGCAAAATCTCTTAGAAGGAATGAAGGATTATTATCAGGCCCGGCCTCGCGCGGGGTTTTACAGTCCTTATATCGTGAGGAATAAAAAGAAAAAAAACAATAAAAATTAGTCCTTGATTTAGGATTCAGGAAGATATTACTTTTTTAAGTTTTATTATTATTTATTTTCATTATGTTCATTATGTCTTTTTTTTTGTTTTATAGTAAGAATCCAGTATTGCGAGTGAAAGAACAGTAGGTACTTTTTCCAAACCAAAAGGTTTCTAATATTATTATTTTTGTTCTTCCTTATGGTTGTAGGCAGCAGTTCCATTAAAAAAAAATTAATGATAAATTTTAGGGATTTATAATTTAAGTACTTAATATTTTTTTTGTTTCTTTGAGCTAATTTAATAAAAAAATTATAAAAATATCAAAAACCTCCTTGCGCATCAATCATGGTCATCAATCAAAAATTACGCTCATAAATGGTTAGGTATAGAAATTTAGTTTTTATATAAAAGTTATATCTTTTTCCTACCCACGCTCCACGCTTATTAACGGAAAAATTAAAAAAAAATACACTAACATAAAATTCGCTTAAAACGTCCTGTTAATTTAATTTTTTTCTATCTCGCTTATACCTACAGGGGTGAACTTTTTTTTAAATTAGGTACGAAAATTCAAATGGCCGCCATTTTGAAACGGCTTCACTGATTTTACTGGCATAAAACATGCAGACCACTTCTTATGGATATCTTACTCCCGTAAAATTTTAGCCCCTTAGATTGAAAACTCTGGTCTGAGATGGTACTACAAAAAAATTAAAAGTCTCATAAATTCTACAAAATTGCAAAATTTCGCGTATTAATCTTGACAGATACTCAACTTACAGGGGCAAGTTGAAAATCAAAAATTTGGAATTTTAGAGAAATTAACATCAATTTTTTTTTTAATATCTCCGCTCTTATAATTTGTTTCTTTAAATTTTTCACGGTTAAAAAATATTAGCAGGTTATGGTCTACTGTAATAATTTCAGATCGATTTCTTTAATAAAAATGTGCGCTCATAAATGGTCATGGAAAATTATCAGTTTCTTCACTTTTACTATTTTACTATCCACGCCACTGGCTTATTATTAGGAATAATGTTTTTTTTACACTCAAGTCAAGTTCGAACAATGTTCTTTTAACCCTATTAATTTGGTTTCAAAGTTTTTTCCATCTTGCTTTTACAGGGATTCAAAAAAATAGCAATTTTTCGAAAATTCAAATGGACGCAATTTTGAAACAGTTTGACCGATTTTGTTCAAATGCCTTGCGGATATTTTACTCCCAAAAATTTTAGTCTCCTAGATTGAAAACTGAGGCTTGATATGGTGTCAAAAAATTATTTTTTTTCGAACTTTGAAAGGACACCCTGTAGAAGTCATGCGACTTTAGGAAACTTTTTTAACGAAAATCCAAAGTCCTCAAAAAGTTCTAAATATTGCAAAATTTCATTCACTAATCTTGGAAGATAAAGCTAAAGGGGCGTGTTTTGAATATCGAAAAACCGCTATTTTGGGAAACCAAATTTCGTGATCTGATTATTTCATTTTACAAAAAAAAAAGGTTACCTACTATACAGGGTGTCAATTTGAAAACTTGCCACCCCTAAATTCTTCCTTGAAATTTTTTTTTCAAAGAAATCCCGGTACAGTAATGACGACATTGTCGATTTTTTTAAATGGGACACCTGTATATTATTACATTTTCAGATTGTCTGAGAAAATCCAGTAGGAATGGTTTTTACAGTTGCAGCTTGCATTGAGTAGGTTATGAGTTATAAACAAATGAAAATCGCAATTTTCCATTTTGAAAGCAGTGTACATCGGACACGGCTCTAAATATCGAAAAACGGCTTACATGTCCCTATCTTAACTTTTGAAGCGATATCCTATGATTTAGATGAAATATTTATACAGGGTGATCAAAAGTCTGATAATTTTCGTCAACCTGTATGAAAATTTCATCCACACAATAGGATACCGCTTGAAAAGTTAAGATAGGAACATGTAAGCCGTTTTCCGATATCTGTAGCCGTTTTCAAAATAAGCTGCTTTGAAAATGAAAAACTGCGATTTTCATTTGTTTATAACTCGTAAGCTACTCAGTTTAAACTGCAACTGTAAAAACAATTTATATTGGATTTTCTCAGACAATCTGAAATTGTATTAATATACAGGGTGTCCTATTCAAAAAAATAGACCATATCATCGTCACTGAGTCAAGGAACACCCTGTATAAATTTTTTTTACGCCAATAGAACATAAATTACATTAAAAAATTGACCTGTTTCGGGATTTCTTTGAAAAAAAATTTCCAAGGAAGAATTCGGGGGTGGCAAGTTTTCAAATTGACACCCTGTATAATTTATAGGAAATTTTCTATATTTTGCTTTATTTCTGTTAACATACTTATAAAACTATTTTTATCTTATAATGAGTCGAAAATTAGATTGTCGGAAAACTGTTTTTAGGTGTAATTTTTCAAATATCGCGGCAGAGATACGAGGTGGCAAAGTGAAAATTCGAAAAAAAAACTTTTTTTCGCAAAAAAACACAATCTTTTGAACTCCATGAAAACTTTTTCAGGTGAAACTACCAAATTAATGCAAACGACCGGACTAATAATAAATGATTGACATTTAACAAAATGCAAAACTCTCCATCAGTTTGTAAAAATTTGATCTTGCAAATTTTTATAGCCTTTTATTAAGTTTTTTTTTATAATAAATGCATTCAATCAAATAATCAAACATAATGTCTGGCTAAATAGCTAGCAACTGATACCCTAGTCGTTTAAATCGATGGAAGAAAAAGAAGAAAATTTGATTTAGGCCTATGCTACAGCGCCGATAATACAAGAATAATAAATTCACATTTCAGTAATTTTCTCTGAATTTCAGGGGAAAATTATAGCAAATACTAAATCACGTGTCTAATCAGTTTCTCGTAATCAGTAAGTTTAAAAAATTAAATTTCAAAAAAACCGACAAATTTCAAAATTTATAATGCGCATGCGAAGTATTGTCGAGTTATCGGCGCTTTAGTAGGGATATATAATTTATTACTACAGTTTGTTTTCTTGTTTGTTAGGTTATATTTTTAATTAAATGTCAAAAAATGGAATGTTTTATGTATTTATTTAATTTATTATAGTATTTACGTTGTTTAAATAATACTTCTAAACTTTTCTGAATATTTAAGATGACATAATACTCCAAGCGTCATGACACTGATGGAATACGTATCGTCCCTGTCGGACAATCCCTACTTCGGGGCCGGGTTTGGATTGTTCGGTCTCGGGGCTGGAGCGGCGATCCTCCGGAAGGGCCTCCAGGCTTCACTGATCTTCTTCAGGAGGCACTACATGATCACGTTGGAAGTGCCCTGCAGAGACAAGTCCTATCAGTGGCTCTTGCAGTGGATGACGATAAGAGGGGCAAAGCAAACGCAGCATCTGAGCGTCGAGACCAGCTTCCAACAAAAGGAGTCCGGACAAGTGAATATCACGCATGATTTTATTCCCAGTATCGGCACGCATTTTTTTAAGTAAGAGAAATGGTAATACTACCAGTAATAATGTTATGGAGTGAATTATTAATCTCTAATTTGGTGAATATCTAGATGAGCGGCATGGGTATACGGCAAGTAATAGTCGAGATATAAGGCCTTAAAGTTTCATCCTTGCCCTAATACGTGTATTCGAACATTATATGCGCAAACAGGCAGCTCGCTTATCCGTCGGACATACGACGATCGAGCGTTTCCTGTTCGAGCGCAATGATATGACGAATACACGGATTAGGGCAAGGATGTCACTTTAAGGCCTTATATCTCGACTATTACTTGCCGGCGCAAAAATTCAATGGTACCTTGATACTCCTAGAGACACGAGCTATCCGATAATATAAGCCATTTCGCCCTATACCCATGCCGCTCATCTAGATATTCACCGCTAATTTTTATTATTGTGGCTCCCAATTTATTGATTTAAGCGTTTGCGGTTTACAGGTATGGATCGACTTGGATTCGAGTAGAAAGGACTCGGGAGCAGCACACTTTAGATTTGCATATGGGAACCCCCTGGGAAACTCTTACAATGACTGCTTTTGGGAGATCTAAATCAGTATTCGTTAGAATGTTAGAAGAAGGTAAATGTTTCTGATCTCTGATACTCTGATTTCTGATACTCAAGAAATGTCTACATTGTCTGGTTGGGAAGAGATGGGTGACTTTTTGTGCTCCCCTCCTCCAATTTCTCTGCTCTTGTTGTCCTGAAATCGTCTCAGCGTTGCCACATATAACCAGAAACTGATAAGTCTGGTCATTGGTCATTGTTATGTTCTCTCTCCCCTGAAATTTACTACCCCTGCGACTTTTTCTTTATCTTCTATGTTTTACTTTTTTTATTTTCTTAGAATTTGAAATGTCAGGGAAGAAAACCCTAACGATGACCTGACACCAGGTTCTATTCAGTTTCTCATATGTGGCAACGCTGAGAGGATTTCAGCCAAACAAGAGCAGAGAAAGTGGAGTAGGGCTCATGGAGGGGAACTCACAATGCTAAAGCGCACCATTGCCCATGTTTCTTTTATTAAGTAAAGTTTGGATATTCAAATAGACGTAACTTGGCAACAGGGCATGGAAACTAGAAAATGATAAAGTAAAATAATGAGAGATTTTTATACAAAATGACAAGACAAAAATAAATTATGACAGTTTACCATTGGAAAGGCGATTTTTTTGTCTACCATTCTTTAATAATTATTACCTTTATACCTTTTAACATAGCAGCCCTTCTGAACTCATTTTGTTGTTATGACCAGAAAGCAATGGTATAATTTTGTAAATATAAATATAAGCAAGTTTTTGTTTCGTTTAGCTAGAGAAATGGAACTAACCCGACACGAAGGCAAAACCCTGATGTACACAGCGATGGGTAGCGAATGGAGACAGTTTGGACATCCCAGGAAGAAGAGACCATTGGATTCGGTTGTCCTAGACCAAGGAATCAGTGATAAAATTTTGAAGGACTGCGTTGAATTTATCTCGAATCCTAGCTGGTACACAGACAGGGGCATACCATACAGAAGAGGTAAAAATTATTATATTATCTTCATTCACATTTTATTATATTATTTTTTTTAAGGTTATTTGCTGCATGGTCCTCCAGGTTGCGGCAAATCATCCTACATCACCGCTCTGGCCGGCGAGCTCGACTTCTCGATTTGTGTTTTGAATTTGTCGGAACGTGGACTTTCGGACGATCGGCTCAATCATCTGTTGAACATCGCCCCTCAGCAGACTATAATTCTTTTAGAAGACATCGACGCCGCTTTCGCGTCTCGAGAGGATACTGCACAATTGAAATCCGCTTACGAGGGTCTCAACAGGGTCACGTTCAGCGGTTTGTTGAATTGTTTAGATGGCGTCGCTAGCACTGAAGCTCGGATGGTGTTCATGACCACTAATTATTTAGAGAGGTAATGCTTTGAGACTGTGACTTTCTCGACAACGACTCATTAACAAATTAATCAACTAATTCTATTCTCTGTGAAGAGCATTATGGTGTTTTAACTGCATTGTTTGGGAGACATCATTAAAGAAAGACAAGAGTCTCCTTTGAATGGCTAAAATCAGTAAATCAACAAGAAAATTTTTGCTACAATTTTTTTGGAATTGCTGTGGCGATTTTGTTAATTGACTTCAAGTTGAAACAGGCTAATACTACTCTGTGCAGTTTATTACGCTGTTTTACTGTATCTTTTAGGAGACATCATTAAAGACAAAAGTCTCTGTTGCCAATTTCAAATGGCCAGCTTTTAAAATTGATTTTGTCAGATAGAAAACGAAGTCTCTGTTTAGGGGGTACTTTAAGGAAATAAAGACGCGTTTCTGATAATTTTGCTTATAAAAGATGTATAATGTTAATAAATTAATTTGACTTGCAGATTGGATCCGGCTTTAATAAGACCAGGTCGAGTGGACCTGAAAGAATACATCGGTTACTGCTCGTATCACCAAGTAGAGCAAATGTTCCTCAGGTTTTACAGGAGTCCGGACGCTTCACAAGCGGCCCGAGAGTTTGCCGACAAAGTGGTGTCTTCGAAAAAGAACGTCAGTGCCGCTCAGGTGCAGGGATATTTCATGTTCTACAAACATGCAAAATTGGATGAAGTGATCAAAAACTCGGAACTCATATGGAAATTGTAGATTTTTTATTTGGTATCGGTATCGGTACTTAAGTAGCTTTAAGTGAGTAAAGTTTTTTACTTATATTGGAAATTTGTAAATAAATTTATTAATATTATTTCTTCTTATTCCCCTTCTTTTCTTTGCCGCTTTTGCCCGTCTTCTTTTTCTTACGGCTACGGTATGGACCTAGGCCTTTTCTAAACATCGTTCCACGCCACCACGCTTGAATTTTTATGGCCGCGTTGACTTTTCGTTGTTGCTCTTCCGCTTCTTTCCTCCTCTCTTCTTTATATGCTTTCCAGTCTTCCATCTCTTTTATTTGTTTCTTGTGCTGTAAATTTAAACATTATTGAAAATATGAAACAGGGTAGAAGCGATTAATTGAACCTGATCTTTAAGTTTTCCCAGTGCTATTAACTGTTCCTCTCTTTCCGTTCTCATTTTTTCTATATTATTTGTCATCTCTTCGATATCTTTTTCGTATTTATTCAACCAGTGATTGGTTTGTTCAGTGAATTCCTGCAAGAACTCGAAATAAAAAAAATTATACCATAAAAATAATAATTACCTCAGTAGAGTATCGTATATATTCTGTAAGTTCATTATGGACTATTTCTTCCTTTCTTATTTCTGAATTGTATCGGTCAATGGTATCATGAAGATCGGTTTTCGCTTTATTCAAGATCATATCCTTTTTTTCTCGTCGGCAATTTTCCCAGTCTTTGATATAGCGAATTTTTACTGCAGACAATCCGTTGTTGTCCTAGAAGATACATTAAATAATTTTAACAATCGATTATCTAAAACTTTCATACCTCCAATAAATCTTTTAAATCTCCAATCAATTCATTGCATCTCTGAATTTCTCTCAAGGTATCTACTTTCTCTCTGGTAATGGTCGACTGCAAATCGCTACATTTCTGACGATTCGCCGCCCCCTCTTTTAATAAATTAATCTCGTCGTCTCTGGTGCGCTCGTAGAAATTTATAAGAATCCCGATTGAATCAAAAGTGCTCTTGGATTTCAGTTCCAATTGAGCGTGCATCAGTACGAGTTCCAGCCATGTCCTATCTTGCTGGAACTTGACGTGACCCATCATTTTAACGTGTTGTTCGTTGTAGGATTGCAAAGAAACTGGATCGAAAAGGGTTTCAGAAGGGAGATCGATTCCAAATCTATAAGAAAATTTTTATCACACATATTGTTCTAAACTTGTAATAATAGGTTAGGACCATCCTCGGGACAATTGTCAGTTTAACAAGGTCCCTAATAGGTATAACAGTAAGACCAAAAAATTACAGTTGTAATCAT
Organism: Malachius bipustulatus; assembly: GCA_910589415.1. Lineage (NCBI taxonomy): Eukaryota > Metazoa > Arthropoda > Insecta > Coleoptera > Melyridae > Malachius > Malachius bipustulatus. The sequence goes on along the minus strand of OU342631.1, from coordinate 9,962,756 downwards.
AATTATTGAGCCTTATTGACAGAATTGCTTGGATTTTTGTGATGCTCTGATTTTAAAATCTCCTATTGATAAGGAAAACTGATCTACCAGAGATAAACAAATCTAACTAGCATTTATTATTAGCGTTAAACTAGCATAATTATTATATTCCTGTTTACCTTTCTTCTATAGTGTGATAACCTAAATTCATTTCCATTTTTGGGGCTCTACAAATCCCGTTCATGAGTATTACTTGATCGAGAATTTCATCGACACATGTCATCATTCCGGATCGCACCAGAGATATAACCTGGTCGTCGGCATACCCTATGTAGAATTCCATATCAACTTGCTTTGGCGCGGTTGCCTTCCTCTCTTCGGCAGCTTGGAGCATCTCTTGGGCGTCATCGTTAACCGTGTCGTCACGGAACTGCTTTGATATTATAGCAGAGCGTGATTCCTCGATTACGGAATCGAGGTTTTCAACCTTTGTCACTAACTCTTCTTGCGACGGTCCGGCTTGAAATGCTATTTTCTTTCTTTCCCGCATTTCAATTTTTTATTTTTGCCGCTTTTTATCATGGAATTATGGTCACAAAATAAGCCACAAAAGTTAGAAAAAATATGTTCACAAACAGTGAAATAATATATAAAAAAACTATTTTCAACATACAAAAATAGTCTGAAAGGAATTAATGTCAAAAAATATTAAATCATTTTCTGGGTCCCACAGAAGTATTGATTTAATATGTCATGGATACTAGTTACTATGGCAAATAAATCAACATGGTTACATCAAGAATGTAGGGATTGTTCATCAATAATTATTATCACCATTCACTATTCAATTTTGTATAATGAATCTTGGAGTGGTTAGAGACAGAGGAGTATACTGGAAGCTGGCTAAATGCACAAATGTACCCAGGCCATTAAAGTATAAGAAAAAGAAGAGTGAGAGTAGAGGCGTTTTTGAAAATCTGGTGGAGATAATCGAGAGTGATGGGACCAAAAATGTTTCCTGACATCAATATGAAATAAATGGACAGCGATGTACCATAACAAAAAATAGTAAAAGGGAATGTATAATTCTGTCATCTTTCCATCATTTATGTCAACAACCTAACTTGAAATTCAATTGAAAAATCAGAGTTTTATTGTTATTTCAATTATTTTTGCTGCTTATTTTGACCTCTTTACCTTTTTATATGTGACTCTTTATGATTCCTAAATGGGTTTTGTTTAAGGCCAATAATGAGGAACATGAACATTCCTCCTGCATGAAATGAAATTTTTACTGGAACCAGCCCCCTAAAAGACATTCTGAAGTTGTCCTGTTGTTTCCATTTTGATTGAGCACCAAAAAACACTCATGTATCACGTGTTGTCTAGATCGTACCAAAATCAACCTTTCGGTTTCAAAAACCCACTTTTTGACCCTCCTCCAAAACGTCCTTCCCTTCCACCACAAAAAATTTAATAAAGCCACCCTCTTGTTCCATTTTACCTGTAGGTACTGTATTATCCCACCTACACTTTAACCATAATCATTGGCCCTGAAGTGAATATTTCTTCATCTGTTATTGATTTTCAGCAGTAAATTTCAATTTGCTTAAGCCAGACAACATTAATAGATTAAATTTTGGCACCTATATATTTTTGTCATTGCTATTATTATGGATACCCTTGCCTTTTCAAAATACAGGTGATTTTTGACTTGAGGTGTTCCTTTCAACACTGTGCGTAGCATTTATTTAAGCAACTTTTTCATATAATTTTTCTTAATTCAGACAGAAATAAAAAAAATGAATTGAATGGTATTAAAAAAAAAGCGAGTCCAGCTCTGTGATAAATTCAGGTACAGTCTATTCCAGCTTTATTATTGGGATCACGATTGGCCATGAAAAATCGACTAATTTCTCCAGGTTATAGTCTTGAAGTTTTTGTCTTTGTGAACTATGTCAATGAATTTTTTCCGTGTTTAATAATAATTATTGAAATAATAGTTTATAATGTCAATAAACCATAATCATACACTAAAATGTCCAAAACATTGAGAAGTTCAAGAAAATGCTTTCATTGCTTGAAGGGCCGGAAATTCTTCACCAGCGATAATTTCATAGCTGCAAGAGATATTTAACGGGGTAGAAACAGGTGACAGGAAATGGTATAAGATCCAAACATTATTGGGAATTGGACTATACAATATCAAGGAAAACTAATAGGAGAAATACAATATGATTATTTAGAAATTTAAAGTAACTTATTCCCTGATATTTAAGTACGTTTGGCAACATTGCTTTATTCTGAGAATGACATTTATCAAAAATACTCATAACCTAGAATATTAACACTTGTCAGAGTGCTGTCAAATGTATCATTTTCATTTGATCATCAATCAAACAAAACAAAATTTGCATAATGTAAGGTTTTACTAGGAAAGAAGACTAAAATAAGAGAAAATCAGCAATGTCTCTTCAGGATGAAAAGGAATGCCTCAACTTGAAAATCACCCTGTATAAAAAGATCAAAATTCTACCAAAACTGATACTATAACTTAACCATAATTGTTCGAGCATCAGTCCACCCCTAGGTGGTGACTGGTGACTCACAGTCATTTGGTACACCCCCATTTTATATTTATGAGGTATAGTTATTTAATTCGTATCTTCCGGTTTTTCCGGAAGCGATTCTAACTTTTTATTTTTAAATGGGACACCCTGCATATTATTACATTTTCCTATGTCCTAAGAAAATCCAATAAGAATGATTTTTACAGCTGCAGTTTAAATTGAGAAGCTTGGGAGTTATAAACAAGTGAAAGTTTCCTTTTTTTCAAATTTTAAAGCAATTTATGTCGACAATGGCATCAACTTATCAAGTACTTAGTTGTGAAAGTATTTTTTATACAGGGTGGTGAAAAATCTGAGATTTCTGGAAGTAAACATTCCACAACGTGAGTAGGTATCATAGAATAGTTAAACCCTTCAATGGGGAACGTCTCCACAGAGTACAACAAATCCGGTGACTTAAGTTGGTTTTCTTTGGTTATATTAAAATTTAGAGAAAAAAAAACTTATGGCCTCAGTGCTGCCATCTATTGGTAAGATAATCGTACAAAAATCTGATGAAATTTATAGAAAACTGTAACTAAATCAAATCTTGAGCCATTGTCGGCATAAATTGCTTTTAAATGTGAAAAATTGTTTCTAACACTGAAACCTCTAATTTTAAACAGCAACACCTTTCTTATAGAATTTTCGAATTAAAATAAAATACAAATACGTAAGGAAAAACTAAGAAAAGCATTTTTATTTTATTAACACCCTGGCGTCTCCGTACAGTACCATTCTCTTATCTACTTCACAGAAAAACTTAACGCTACTTATTTTCCTATTTTCCTTCAACTCGACGGTTATTTTCACTTCTTCATTTACGTAACACTTATTAGGATACATCAGCGTTTGCGATAACAGAATGCATCCATTACCGGGAAGCTTAGTGCCGATGACTCCTGAAACTAACGAATTCAAGAAAGCGCCGTGCACTACAACATCATCAACATCGTTCCTTCTTCGGTGTATTGGATTGTCGTCTCCGCTGAGTTTAATGAAATCTTCAATATCCTTATCGGTAATTTTTCTCATTACGGTTACTTTATCTCCGACTTTCCCTGTAAACGAAGAACGGTGTCTGTAAAGCAGTCTTATATTCTTCACAACCTGTTTGAACATTGCAAGTTTTTATTCGGTTTAAGGTTTATTATCGTGAATCTGTTGTTGATATCGCTCTAGGAACAGTATGCCCAAGTTTTTGAATCTTGTATTCGTGCTATTCTTGTATAGGAGAATCTTATTGTAAATTCCTGGCGGAAAAATTGCACTGGGATCTTCGAATAAGTGGTAAAGGGTTGTAATGGCGTTGAGGGCTATTTCTTCATGAGTACTGCATAAATAATTGGATATTAAATTGACGCCGTTGAAAGTTATTATATACTCTCTGCTTTCTGGATCTAAATCATAAAAAGATATTGATGAGAGTACGAAAGACACGGTCAATTTCAATTCCAACTCTATTCGGACCTGGTTGACCATGAAAAATCAATGATTTTTAACAGTTGATGTCAGCCTTGTAATCTCTTGTAACTTGCTTGGCAACATCGCTTTATTCAGAGACTATCAAAAACACTCATAACCTACAATATTAACACTTGTCTTGTCAATGTGCTGTCAAAAATGTAGGATACCGGGTTGATCATGTTCATAATAGTCGACTAGATCCGATAGAGTTGGAATCGACTGTATGTATGATAAGTTTGGTAATCCTGTTGTTTAGTCTTCCAAAACACCCCTCACATGCCCATTCCACTTTTTCCACTCGCGTCGCTCACAGCTTTGCTGCATTAAATCAGGTCTTTGGTCAGGGTAGTTTTTTTTTTTCTTTAAATGTCCCTTTATATAAAAAAAAACCTACCTTGACCAAAGACCTGATTTAATGCAGCAACGCTGTGAGCGACGCGAGTGGAAAAAGTGGAATGGGCATGTGAGGGGTGTTTTGGAAGACTAAACAACAGGATTACCGATAAGTTTATTACCACAAATTAAGTTGCATAGACCGGCCAGAGCGAAATGGACTAGTTCTTCATCATCTTCAGAGAGTTGAGCCAGGAACAAATCTACAATGTGGAGTTGTTTGAAGTGGACATAATTGATTGGATCGTAAGCGAAGTTGGCCAAATTAGCTAGAACTTGATATTTACATTCTGAAAAATAATTCCTACATTATTGTGATGAAAAGAAACTTATGATTTATTAACACCAACCAATAGAATCGGTGGTTGTAAACTCCTTAATGAGATCTCTGAGATATTCGTATCTGCCTATACCATCTTCTCCTGTTTTCCTTGCTAACTGTTCTGGTCTGCTAAACATTTATTTTACTCGCCAATTACAATAAATATAAATACCTCTTTAAAATAATTGGCCACTACTTATCGTAATTATGAATAGAGGAACCGGTTACCTGGTGTTTTCTTTCCACTTGTGGTAAATGTTTTTTTTTTCTATGTACAACGATTTAAAGAAATATAAAATGTTATAAAAAATAAATCCAGTTCTGGTTGTTTTGCTTTTTAAAAATTAAATGAATGGAATGATGATTGGATTGGATTGATGCTGTAATGAGGGTTGCGGTTATTGCCGTTACGGGTTCTTCTTCTTAGTTACTTTAATGGCCTTCGACTCTTGTGGATTTAGCCATCTGTATTCTTCTCGGTTTGGTTGGAAAGTTTTACCTAGAGATGGCACTACATAGTACTGAAAAGTAGGGAACCTGTATTACCGCTTTACTAGGGTAGCGCATTCTCATTCTCACAAAAAGTTGGGAATGTCAAATTTGACTTCATAAACGTCAGATTTTCCATGAACGTACAACTGTCTAAAAATTCACATAATTATTATTTGTTATTAAGTCTGCGTATTTTATGAAAATGGTAAACTTTTGATGCGTTAGAAGATGTTTTAACAATAAAAAGTGAGCTTTCCACTTGTTGGCGTTGCCTAAAGGTGACTTTCTTAATATTTTAAACTCATTATAATAGTCCTCTATCAATACTTACCTACCTGTTACTAGGATCTTCTGAACAAAAAATGCATCCAGCCCCAGCAGACAGTTATGATTGCAGAAAATATTCGACGGGGTTCAGAATTTCCGTATTCCTGAAAGTTGGTCAGGTAGGTGTTATTACATCTTGATGAATCTTATTTTTAAGGATCAGGTTATGGGTACTAAGATCACGCTGCCGTTCTAGTGTCTACCAAAACGCTTTTTATCAGTAACAACTACGTTAGATATCGAGATAAAAATTATACCTAATACTAAAATCTATAGCTTCGTGATCCTATAAACCCGTAATTATGTTTTTAATACCCACTGCAAAGATGATTCCTTGAATTTTATTCGTGTTATTATTTTGTTTCATTTTTCAAACTTCGCTTTTTTCCACTTGATAACTACGCCTGTGACCAAATGTGCCAAAAATGTGACATCCAGCGGTTCAAACATAACCGTGTTTAGTAAACGTCAAAAAGTGAATGCGCTACCCTAGTAAAACGGTAATGCAGGTTCCCTACTGAAAAGAAAAAAGTATTTTTGACACAGCCAAGTGTACGAATACGAGTAATATTCGTGATAACACGAGTAGTTTCATTCTACCAATACCTCCTGTTAAATATAGGAGGCATTGATTCCACTCATGCATGATACAAAAAACAAGGTATATCAGCGCGCAGCCTATGACGTCATGCTTGTGACAGCTACATACGACATGGCAGTAATTTCAATTAGTTATCACCCTTGGAGGCGCTACTTATACAGAGCTTCTCAAAAGTAACGGATAAATTCATTTTCTCAGTTAATATTTGTAAAAAAAAAGAAACAGCAGGTCAAATTTTGAATTTAATTTATGTTTTATTGATGTAACATTTTTTATACACTTTTTAATAGGACACCTGTACATTATTACATTTTCAGTTGTCTGAGAAAATCCAGTAAGAATGGTTTTTACTGTCATAGTTTAAATTGACTAGGTTACGAGTTATAAACAAATGAAAATCGCAATTTTCCATTTTCAAAGCAGCTCACTTTGCAAATGGCTCGAAATATCGAAAAACGGCTTACATGTCCCTATCTTAACTTTTCACATGGTATCTTACTATGTGGATAAAATTTTAATACAGGGTGATGGAAATAATCAGATTTTTAATCGCCCTGTATAAAAATTTCAAGTACACTGTAAAGTAACACATGAAAAGTTAAAATAGGGACATGTAAGCTGTTTTTAGATATTTCGAGACGTTTTCAATGTGAGCTGCTTTAAAAATGGAAAATTGAGATATACATTTGTTTAACGTGTAACCTACTTAATTTAAACTGCGACAGTAAAAACCATTCTTACTGGATTTTCTCAGACAATCTAAAAATGTAATAATATACAGCGTGTCCAATTAAAAAAAAATATGCAAGAGTCATTACTGAACCAATAAGGAACACCCTATATAAAAAATGTTACGTCAATAGAACATAAATTAATTTCAAAATTTGACCTGTTTCGTTTATTTTTTTATTTTACAAATATTAATCGAGAAAATGAATTTATCCGTTACTTTTGAGAAGCACTGTATATAACTTAACTAAAAACCCATGTAACTAGAGTGTAAGTGCGCTAGTGCGCAGAACCTAGACTTGTTTTCACCCAAGCAACACCCCATAGTCTAATTGACGTCTATATATGGTCCATCACGTCTAAATCGCGTTTCGGTCTAGTCGTCGATTAGTAATAGATATGTTTTAGATGCCACCATAATCACATCTACCTGGTACACATTTATTAGATGTATTTTTTACATATACTTTTAGATGAACAAATAGCAACAAATCATTATACATAAGAGTTATTTGTTTTCTCTGATGAAACACAACAAAATATGTGTATTTCATATGAAACTTCTCTCAATTTAATTAGATTGAAATATGGTAGATCAATCGGTATCTAATAGACATATCTTAGATGTCCCCATTATTACGTCTACGGCTATACATTTAATAGATGCATTTTGAAAAATAGCAACAAATCATTGTACATAATGTTTATTTGTTATGTCCGATGAAACACAACAAAATATGTGGATTTTATATGAAAATCTGTCAATTTGATTAAATTGAAATGTGGTAGATCTATCGGCATTAAATAGACATATCTTAGATGTCCACATTACTACGTCTACGTGTATACATTTTCTAGATGGATTTTGTAATTTTATTTTTGGATACACAAATAGCAACAAATTATTATGCATATAAGAGTTTATTTGTCATATCCGATGAAACACAACAAAATATGACTATTTTATACGAAAATTCCCTCAATTTAATTAAATTGAAATGTGGTAGATCGATCGACATATAATAGACATATCTTAGATGTCCGCATTACTACGTCTACGAGTATACATTTTCTAGATGTATTTTGTAATTTTATTTTTGGATATACAAAGCAGCAACAAATTATTATACATATAAGAGTTTATTTGTCGTATCCGATGAAACACAACAAAATATGTGTATTTTATATGAAAATTACCTCAATTTATTTAGATTGAAATGTGGTAGATGGATCGACATATAATAGACACATCTTAGATGTCGACATTATTACGTCTACGAGTATACATTTTCTAGATGTATTTTGTAATTTTATTTTTGGATATACAAAACAGCAACAAATTATTATGCATATAAGAGTTTATTTGTTATATCCGATGAAATACTACAAAATATGTGTATTTTATATGAAAATTACCTCAATTTAATTAAATTGAAATGTGGTAGATCGATTGACGTATAATAGACTTATCTTAGATGTCCGCATTACTACGTCTACGAGTATACATTTTCTAGATGTATTTTGTAATTTTATTTTTGGATATACAAAGCAGCAACAAATTATTACGCATATAAGAGTTTATTTGTTATATCCGATGAAACACAACAAAATATGTGTATTTTAAATGAAAATTACCTCAATTTAATTAAATTGAAATGTTGTAGATTAATCGTATCTCATAGACATATCTTAGATGTCAGCATTATTACATCTATAGAGGTATACATTTACTAGACGTATTTAGTATGTAGGTATATACTTTTTGATAAACAAAATATCAATAACTCATCACACATAAGAGTTATTTATTGTTATGGCCGATGAAACATAACAAAATATGTGATTTATAAGAGTTTTCATAGTCGACTTTTGTTTTTCTTATGGCCGTCATATTATTTTTTCAATATACATTCAAGAATTAAGGAAACCAAAAATCTATCACATTAAAAAAAAATTCTTCAAAATTTTATTATTTTTATAAGAAAATTATTTCAACGAATGACGTCGATAAGACATCGCGACGTGACATTGCTTATCTTATATTTTTTTATGACATTCTATTAAAGAATGGTTATTTTTTCGTTCGAAAAAATAAGAATAAAAGTTTGAATAAATTTTATATTTGAATGATAGATTTTTTGTTTCCTTGATTTTTTTAATGCCAAATGCGACACGAAAAAACAATATGGCGGCTATAAGAAAAACAAAAGTCGACTACGAGAACTCTGAGATCTGGTCTGGAAAATTTTTGAAATGTCAAATATGGATACCTTTTTGAGACTTAGTGTATAAATTGACTTAGTGTATAAGTATAAGCGACTACCTGTGTAAGCCTGCAAAAATTATTTATTTATTTTCAATATTGAAAAAGATGTGGCTAAAAGGCTAAAATAAAAAAATCACGATTTTTGAGTTTTTTTCCGGATTTTTCAGCAACGACTGAAGGTATCCTAATTTTTTTTTAAGATTCTTATCAAGCATAAAATTATGCAGCTTTTATCTAATTTAACTATATCTCTCACTCATAACTATCCTATCTCCTATCATCTCACAGTTCACACGGTTTCCGAGATCTCCATGTACCACCTGTTATCTCGGACACCTGTATAATATTTAGTGAATATTATATGGTTTTTTTTACCAAAGTGATATCTACTATCCAACACTAGAATCGTATTACACCTAAAGGAACTGAAAAGGGTAAAGAAATCAATAGATAGGTACAAATAATAAAACATAAGATACCTATGTACCCACCTATAAAAAAATTATTATTATTATTATTTAAAAATCACATTTTTTTGCTCTTCCGTGTTATTTTTATAGAACTGAAAATGGAATGTCTCAGATCCAGATCAGAGAGGCAGCGCCAGAACAAAGAAACGTCAACATCTGGTCTACATTATATTATGGTCCAACAAAAGCTTTAATTGACAAATAAGTGAATGCCTCTAGAAACAGGTATAATAGGGTAGGGTAGGAACTCTGTAGGATTAGGAAGGAAGCACTGGATGCATACAACACCACTAAAACCAGAACTGGAATTTATTACTTATTTCATTTCATTTCTTTCTATGTTTTCTTCTGGGACTGAAGTCGTTCGCACGTTCGCGTTGTGTTGTGTGTTATCATCAGTTATCACTTGTCATCAGTGTCGTGTTGTGTTAAAATCTGACCCAGGTAAGTTATTAGTTATTACTTTTACTTATATTATTTTTTAATCGTACCTATCTACATACCGCGGGTGGCTGACCATACTCCCTGTTCATAGGACATTGTCTATAATACGTCAAAATACTTTGACAATATTAGGTAACAATAATCATTAATTTTGTTAACATGTAAGCTATATTTCGTATTATTAGGCGAAATGTCCTATGTACAGACGTATTGTCGGCCACTCGGCAACAAACAAAAATATTGTATGCCTATTACTTACTCGGGTGAAGTTATAATGACGAAAAGTTTTGACTTAACCACGAAAGGCAGTTTTCATAGCTCAAAATCAAAAATTACAACACCTGAGTATCCGGATTCTGAATTTCAAAAAATCACGATGGCCGTTCTGGGTCCAGAAATGTTTGATGTAGAGAGATCAAATCTATCACGCCTTTAGTGAAAACTCGCCATGTCCGGGCCAATAATAACGGCCAATTTTCGGTAATTTTCGGTGATTTTGGGCTATACCCTATACAAACTATGCCTTTCGTGCATCGCGCGGTTCGATTTTTATTTTTTCATACGACGGATAAAGAGCAACCCTATCACTCCCTTGTGAAAATTTGTTTTTTCCGGGCCCCGAAAGGCCGCCATTAATTTTGTAAATTCACATTTCCAGTTTAAAAACTATCTTGAACTGGAAGAACTGCCCATTATACTCATAAGTTGCTAGGATTTTTTTGCGTTAAAATATTCTCACCTGACTTCATGAAGTGGCATTCCATTGTAGTTCAAGAAACAATATCAAATTAGGTAATAAAATTATCATCTTACCTGAGCCGGATGTTTAGCCACTCGCGTCGCTAACTTTTCGTGGTTAACTTCACCCGAGTACCTACTTATAAAATTTTTTTTTTTAACTGAAAATGTTTATTTAGTACTCATTTATACATATAACGTTTAATTAAAAAATAATAACAAGTAGCAGGTATACGTTTTTGATTTTAATGAGTTTTTACGTTTTTGTGCAAGAATTTAAGACATGAATTTAGGTAAATGGTGACTGTCGTTGTTTAATTTGTGCATGGTTTAAGTAATTCGTTATACCAATTTTACGAAAATATCTTGATTCTTAAAGTTATATTATTAAAAAACTATTTTTTTCTTGAAACTTCAACACACTGTAGTTAAAAATTTAAGCCTCTTAGGACATACTGGAACACCTACTTTTTTTCTTAAAATGATCTCATCAATCACCCCCTGAATTTTTTCGGTTCATTTTTGATACACCCTGTATACAGGGTGTTTTTGTAACATCTTGTATAATAACTTTATAATGTTTTATAAGTTTTAAATCTTACTGTTTACATTTGCAGAAAATGCTAAGAACAAATTATAATTTTATTTTATAATTTTATAATAATTATAAATTTATAAAAAAAATATAACTACGTATATCCATAAAATGGATATGAATAAAAAATATTTAAAATATTTTTCCGAACACTTTAATTATTATTATTAAATTCATCTCTTTGAAATAAAACTTATTTCTAGCTGCAGTTTTTCAAATTGTTTGGCGGTGCGAAGCATAAGGAAAAGGATGTCCTGAGAAAACATTTACAAATTGTTTTGGACAATACTTTCCTTGGACCGAAAAGGAAATTTCAAGCTGAGCCAATTAAATGTGTTACGAATAATTTATTATGCATGAATATGTAAGTGCATGGTATTTTTAAGCTTACCTACCTCCTATGTAAAATAGTTCAATTTACAATTAAGTAAGAGACGGAATGCGTGAAATTTATAAAGTAATTTTATTATTGGAAAGTAGTTGTAACTATTTATTATTAATAATAATTAATGAATGCTATAAGAAATAATACATATATGACTGAAATTATTTTCATATTTTTAATTAGGTGTATGTACGATTTTCAGAGGACGTGAAGGGGCATTTTCCACAATTAAAGGACAGTGAATTCGAGAGGGACGTCATGGCTTGGTTCCAACATGCATCTACAAGATATAAACGCAGCAATAATATTCAATGTGAAAATTCAGTAGGTAATAATATTATATGTGTACAATAATAATGAAATAACAATAATTTAGTGTAAAAAAACGCCAAGTAAATAAAAAAAATCATGTTAAAGTATATATATCTGTTGTCATTATTATATGTATTTTCAGTCACAGTTTACCTACTCCCACTCCCACCCTATAGGTACCTATATCTAGATATCTCATTAAATTTGATTAAGTTTTATTGAACCTTCCTTTATGTTGATTTTTGTCTTCTGGTTTATTGGGGTTCAGGTTCTTGGTTGAAACACTACTTTTTTTTAATTTTATAACAGAAACGTTTCAGGGCCGATTGGTCCCTTGTTCACTCATAAAAATGTATAAAAATGTAAGAAACTTAAAAATATTAAAAAAAACTATACTTACCTAATACAATAAAATGATCGTAAAAATGGTGTTTATATAAAAAAATTATTTTAAATTTCGAAAAAATTAATGATTTTTCAATTTATTTTTTCGAAACTTAAAATTAAAAAATTTTATATACCTACACCATTTTTACGACCATTTTATTGTATTAGGTAAGTATAGTTTTTTAAAATATTTTTAAGTTTGTTACACTTTTATGAGTACCTAAACAAGGGACCAATCGGCCCTGAAACGTTTCTGTTATTATAAAATAAAAAAAGTAGTATTTTAACCGAAAACCTGCCCCAATAAATCAGAAGACAAAAATCGATATCTCATTAATGCATATTACAGACGTCCCATAGACGCATAGTGTCGTCATCTCTAAGATGAATATTGTAGACGTCTCATAGATGCATAATAAGACGTCTCATAAATACATATTGTAGGCATCTTATTGATGTATAATGAGCACGTCTATTAGATGCATCTTGTAAATGCTTAATAGATGGATATATACTGTAGGCATCTAATCGATGCATATTGCAAGACATCTCAAAGATGTATAAATGTAGACGTCGCATAGACGATCTACGTCGCGGACATTTTGCTTCAAAATTGTAGTCTATAAGTTACCATCTATAGACGTCTATGCTATACACCCTATAGATTCACCCATAATCTACGTTATAGATGCACATTGTAGATATCTAATAGACGCATATTGTAGACGTCTCATAGATGCATACTGTAGGCATCTATTCGATGTATATTGGAAGACATCTAATAGATGCATACTGTAGACGTCGCATAGACGGTCTACGCCGCGGACATTTTGCTTCAAAATTATAGTCTACAAACTACCGTCTGTAGATGTATATGCTGGACGTTAAAAATACATCTTTTAGATGAAACTGTGTTACTTGGGCAGTTCCGTTCCCTGATGACGACATGACGTCATTTCTACTAGTAAAACTACCCGTAATTCACGAGTAGTTGAATTTGTACCTACTTACTCGTACGAATATTTAATATTTTGGATGGAATGTACTTATGAGTAAAAAATTACGGGTACTTTTCTTACTCGCAACCAAAATACGCGTAAACTCGATGGCCAGCTCCGGTTGTATTCATTTTTGTTTACTTCACTTATTCTTTCCCATTTATCTACTTCTTTTAGATTTTTTTTAATTTTCATTTTTTCCCTTAATATTTTTTTTAATTTCTCTCTGCTGGGACTTTGTAGCCACTGCGCCGCCTATGACGTCATGCTTGTGACAGCTACATCGACACGGCAGGAATAATAACGTGAATTAGTTGTTTATTTGGACATTTATTGTATTTGTTGCAGTAATTTTACGTAGTTTGATTTAAGTGATAGATAATAACTTACTACAAATTTCTTAAAAATAAAGCAATTATTGCAAAACAGTGAGTAGTATCCTCCAGGATATAAATTTTTTTTAACCGTTTTATTAAATATCTCAAACATTCTTTTGCCGATGCATACCGTTGAAATTTGACAGTGGTATTTGTAGCAAGAAGAGCTCCTTTAGCCCCAAGTCGCTTAATATGATCCAGTTCAGTGGCGTCCCGGAAGGGTATCCTTGCCAGTATTATTGCAAAGAAAATTGTACTCCACTGTCTTTTTTTCTTAATTAAGCAACTAAAAATACAACTTTTATATCTCTTGACTTTTCTTCGTACATATTTCCTGTCATTTGCTATAAAAAACCGCTTCAATAAGCCATGTCGAAAAATTGATTTTAATTTTAATGATTTTATTTGATCAATTTTTAGGCACGCTTTGAAGCGGCTTCAATTGTTTTTCTCGAAAAAGAAGTAACATAGGAAAACAATTTAAGAGACAAAAAAGTTGTATTTTTAACTCCTTAATCTGGAAAAATATAAAAAATTTAAAAGTCAGTGGCGTAAGTTTTTTTTCAATAATGTTGGTGAGGGTAAAAAAAAAACTTCAACACGCTGTATCTTGAAAACCAGACATTTTATTAGGGCACATGTTTGTATGAACTTTTCTGAACTCTCTGAGGCGGTCTGTTTTATATTTAATAAATAAAATACCGATAGCTTATCTGAACCCTGCTTCATCATACCCTCTACCCTGCTTATCTTACCCAATATTTCATCTAACTTGGAAGCGTGTTAAATCTCCATTATCCCAGCTAATCAATTCCTGCATTAAAATTAGTTGCAAAAAAAATATATTAATAATAAATAATATTGCATAAAAAAATTAATGTTTATTAATTAATAACAGATAGGTTTATATGTATATGTATCAGGTATAAGAAGCTTTGTCAACATAAAACGTGGAGAATAAAAACTGTAACTTTTATTATATTTTTTTACATCAAACAATAAATAAAAATTGCTGACTTTGCAGCCTACATACTTTGAAAACTCATCAAGGAGCTGCCATTGCATTAATGCGATTAATAAATAATATACATATACATCATTTTTAAAATATTGAAGATAGTAATTATTTATAATTTATAACATTAAAAAAGTGGTTTGTGGGATTAAATTTTCAAGTGCTGGTGTATATCGTTTCTTGTGAAAACTAGGTACCTAAAAATGGGTGAGTTAATTCATATTCATTTTATATTAATTAAATTACCATACCAGTAAATATAAAGGAAATAATAAAGGTAAAACAGTTTTTGAATCTAATGAATCAAGTAGAATAGTTTAAATAAATTCAAAATCATCATCAAAAGCAGATTGAACTTCTGATTTGATCAAATCACATTTAACATATGCCTTGAAAATTATCGTATACCTACCTACCTACCTAGATTATTATGGTCCAACCAGCAAAGAAAAAAACATACCAGAAGTTCAGAAAAATTTGGATCCAAGATTTTTCTTCATGATACAAAATTATGAAATTTAAATACAAAACGACATTTTAGGTAACGACATAATATTATGTAACATTAGCTATACGTTAAAATGGTGGTTAAGCGGACCTAAATCCATTTTCAAAACACATAATTTCCAACTGGCAACATTGGCAAGTTAGGGTACCTGTATTACCGACAATAACGCACAGTAGCGTCAGTGTCGATAATGCAGGTTGCCAAGTTCTAATATTGCATTGCAACCACAATTTGACTTATTTATTAAATTGACATGCACTAATGCATCATCAATGCATTTATCCACCTAAAAAGTGAAATACTAATCATATTAGAAGTCAAAATGGAGAACTATAACTGAGTATGTAGGTAAGGCGATAATATGATTATGTGCCCAGGTGAAATACATGATAAATTGTAGTTGCCCCACAACAGCTTATATGTCATTACAAACAATAAACAAATCTCATAGGTATTTGAAAAGTTTATTTAGAAAATAATAATTTCTAATTATTGCACAATAATTAGAATTTGATAATGACACACACCAGTTTCAAATTTTCAAGATAGCTAATAATTTTGAGAAGTAGGAACGACTGAAAACTACAACCATAGAATAGCGTCTTAAAAATAGATAACCATAGAATAGCATCTTAAAAATAGATAACAGACTAGATTCTCCTACCTGAAGTAATGTTGCCATATTTTAAAAAGAAATTTTATTGCGATTTCTCGGAAACAAATGAAGATAGAATTTTTTATTTCACTTTATAAAAAATTGCTTATTATGGAAAAAACTTCACTATAAATTTGTCTTCTTGTAATTTTTTGTATGGTAGTTTTCTAGAAATATTGAAAAATTTCAAGATTTTTCTGTTTAATCAACGAGAATTTTTGTTTATTTGAAATTTTTCTCGCTGTCTATGGGAAAAATTGAATTATTGCTCGAAAACCAAGGAAGTTAGAAAGATAAATCAAAAAGGTTTTTAAAAAAGGATATAAAATAGGTACTTCCATTTATAGTTATTTTTTTAAATACCTACAATTCGCAGGAATTCCAGCACAAAATTAAAAAAAAAACAATAATTTATTATTAGACTGCTTATAAAAGGCTTACTTATAGCGACGCGAAAAAAATCATCAATCTGAGAGAAAATCAAATGACCACAATATCATTACTCCGTTTCACAAATTTAACATTCACACGCTTCAGTGTTTTCTACCCCTTAAAATTTCCAGCCGACTTGCTTCACCTCGCCAGCAGAGCGTTGCTCGTCCTGCTCTTCGCCCCGATGTTGTTCGGTTCAAGGCCGGCTGCAGGTGAACCGGATCCAGTGCCGTGTACCTGCGGGGTGTTCCTCAGCGGTCAGTTCAAGAAGGGTTCCAAGGAGCAGCCGAAGGGAGTGCCCGTCCTCACACAGGAAACTGACACCCCCTTCGCCGGTAACGCGCTAGGGAGCAGACAGTGCACCAACAAGTGCTTGGATCTGGTAGGTCGAGGGCGAGGGTGCATACATGCATAATGAAATGAATAGGGGAGACAGGCTAGGCCAGGAACATATTGTGTTTAAAAATTTTTAATGTAACACTTTAATTGTAAAAGTGATTGCTTATATACCTTATACCTAACCTTTTCTTGAAAAAATGAATATTTCATGGTTGTATGTATCAATATTAAACTTTTATGATAAATTAATCAGTGAAATGACATCATTGAAGTTAACACTTCTTGAAACCTTGTTAATCTCTATTTTTTTCATCCCTCTGATTGAATTTATAATTAATTATGCAAATTTATTATTTAATTTGTCAAATATTGAGGCACTAAAATAACTTGTGCTCGACATGTTATAAACATGAATGTTTATTTGCCTGGCCTATTTACTCTACGGACGACTCGTTTTGGAATAGTTAATGAGCATTGTCAGGGTTTGTCGGACTGTAATAAAAGGTCTTTCTAACGACGGGAAATTAGACCGGATTATCGTTCATTATTCAAAGATTTTTTATGCATCAAAAAGGTAGGTATGGGGGAGGTGGTACTGGTGTGTAACTATTTTAATCTCCACGGGGTGTTATTACTACTCAGAGTCATTGTAGCGTATCTATTACTCTCCACAGATTTTGTTAATAAAATATTTTTTGTTTTAGATCATCAAACATTTGAAGCAAAGCAATGATATCATTTGTGCCGCTACCGATAGAGACAAAGTATTCAAGGAAAGGGCGTTCCTTTTTGTTAAGAACCGCAGCGACAAATGGCAAAATACCAACCTGTCTGCCGGGAGAGAATTCTGCTGCGATGATTATAAACCCTACAAATGCCCAATTGCTTGAGCTAATTTTTTAAAATAAATAAACCAATAAATATATAAATGTATAAGTGAAATATAATAAAATACGTTACCTATAAAGGATGTTCCATAAGAAGTCAAAACAAAATTTTTTTTCTCAATTTAATTTTTCAATAAATTGTCCAAAAATGTTTTTTTAACAGTTCTTGGTTATAATTCGCGAAAATGTGAACTGATTTTGATGAAGCTCGCCATGAACAATAACCAAACAAAGATCTCCAATTTGGCTATTTCAGATTTTGTAGACGTCTTCCAGTGGCGTAGATTTTCAGGTTTTTTCTTTTTCCCCCTTTCCCCTTTCTATTTTTTACGCTACTTGCTTGATTGCAACTGCAAGAACGTTATCCAATAGGTATAGGTACTCCATTGTAGAACAAAAAGATATTCTTTAATTTTCTTCATGCGACCTCAAGTTTTTGAGATATTTGAAGTTTCCTCAGGCAATGTCACTAAACATCAAGAATGATCAATTATTATTATTTTCAACGTAAATGGCCCTACATTACTTGAGAAAACTTCAAATATCTCAAAAACGATGCCGTATATGAAAAAAATTAAAGAACACTTTCTTGTTCTAAAATGGGTCTATTGAATTAGGTTATCGTAATTACAATTATTAAGTCAGTGGCGTAAAATACAGGGAGCGAATAGAGAAAAAATTAAAATAAAAACAGAATATCTACGCCACTGGAAGACATCTACAAAACCTCAAAATAGCTAAATTAAAGAATTTGTTTTTTTATTGTTCATGCTAAATTTCATGAAAATCGGTTTAAATTTACACGAATTAGAACCAAAAAACTGTTCTATTTTTGGTAAATTTTAACAAAACCTGTATCTCGAAAACGAAGCGTTTTTATAACAAATGTTTATTAGGAAAAAATGTTTGTTTTAACGCCTCCTACTCCCCTAAAAGTATGTCTAAATATTTATGATACACTCCGTATAAACGTGTGTTTCAAGAAAATAGAAAAAAATGGTTTTAGTTCGTTTACATCATCGAGCTCCATTACAAAAGTGAAGACTCGGACAGCTGTGTCAGTGTGTCGGTCTACTTTTGACCTCATCAGCGTGCCATATCAGACTAGTTGATTGTTATCTGATTTGGAGCTGCGTGGCCTTATACAAATCAATGAACGGATTTGCAGTGACTTATACCAGCGACGACAGATGTCACCAGGCTGCATTTTTTTAGGGCCGATGTTTAATGGATCTTTTTATCTAAAAATTAGCCGAGGAATAACATCCTAAAATTTGGCAACGTAGGTTACTTAATAATGACTACCTGTATTTATATTTTAGTAAAAATGTTAAATTTTTATTTAATAATTTATGGAAGTGGAATTTTTACCTGGGTTCGAATCCCAGTCTCGCTATGGTTGTTTGTGTTCGTCTATTTAACAATTTTTAAAATTTGTGTCTGGGTAGAATGAGCTTCGAAAAGTAAGCACTCTGCGGGAAAATGTTTTCAATCGATGAAGAACATCGTCTGAACACAAAAACCTTCCTGCATAGCAACCCATATTTTTTTTTCGAAATCGTGCCCAGAGACAAAAATGCGAAAGATTTTACTGGAACATTTTTTGCGATTATTCATAGATGGCGTTGCAGAAAAATCTTTTCTACAAAAGTGGTTTGGTTCTGTGGGGGGACATCGTTTAAACACAAACTCGCCCTACATCACTCATCCCTTTGCGAGGGAGTGTAACTTTGAAATTTTAATTAACTACCCCTATTTTTTAATGCGAATTCGTATTTGGTGAAAAAACATGAGTAAAAGATGTTTCAGGTAACTCTTATGTATTTTTTGTAGCGGAAAGTGAATTCGCAATAAAAAATAGGGGTTGTTAATTAAAATTTCAAAGTTACCCCCACTACCTGGGATGTGAGGTGTAGGGGAGTTTTTCTGTTTAAACGATATCCCCCATTAGGCAAAACCACTTTTGTAGAAACCATTTTTCCGTAGAGTGCTTACTTTTCAGGCTATTTATTAAAAAATGATTCTAATTAAATCTCGGACCTAAGAACAAAATGCTTGTGAAAAAAAGTTCACCCTCTTTTCAAGTTGTTAAAGAAAAAAATGTCATGTGAATTCTTTACACCACTTAAATAAGTAACTTCTCAGGGGAGGACTTCAAAAAGTAACTTGTCAGGGAGGCCTGAAAGAACATTTTTTATGAAAACTGTATAATGTAGATAGGCCGGCATTTGGGATTTCCTTAAATCTAGGGAAATTTGAGGCCAAAAAGTGACAACACTGCACTCGATAAGTTGTAGGCTTTACACCCAGCTTATCTAGATGTTACCATGGAATCGTTCAGTTATTAACTGCAGCAACTTGAACAGCGTTGCCACATTGATAAATTTTATTGGACATAACCACGACGGCGTAACACAAATAATTTTATGTTACCGGGAACAGCTTTGGTGTGCAGCTGGATTTTTTTGCTAGAGTTGCTACAATGTTGCCATGCTGCAAATAAATATTTTTTATAACTGCTCTACTTGTAAACTTAGTCTGATGGATGATGTACTCTGCGAGAGACGAAACACGTTCGTTATAACCAATTATTCCAAAGAAACAAAAAAAAATTATGTGAGCTATCTTCCGTATTTATTAACCCCCCCCCCCCAAGCAACCCTGCAAAGATATTACCTCTTAAAGTTGAGGGTTTAAAATTAATTTTTGGCAATAGCTTTTTTATTAGTCCACCAATTTTGATAAATTTTGGTTTAATTACGCACGTGTTATCAAAATAAAGCTTGATTCAAAAATAATTAATTTTTTATTTCTCATTTCTCTGGAATAATTGATTACAACGAACATGTTTCCTCTCTTGAAGAGTACATCATCAGACTAAGTTTACTATAATAATAGAGCAGTAATAAAAAAATATTTATTTGCAGCATGGCAACATTGTAGCAGCTTTAGGATCAAAGTCCAGCACATCAAAGCCGTTCCCGATAACATACGACTCCAATAAAGTGTGGCAACGTTGTTCAAGTTTGCTGGAGCTAATAATTGAACGTTTCCATGGTAACATCTTGATAAGGTATAGTAAACCTACACTTATATTGACTGCTGTGTTGTCACTTTTTGGATTAAAATTTCCCTAGATTTAGGGGGGGGGGAGCTAATAATTGAACGTTTCCATGGTAACATCTTTATAAGCTAAGTATAAACCTGCAGCCTTATATCAAGTGCTGTGTTGTCACTTATTGGCCTAAAATTTCCCTTGATTTAGGGGAAAGGCTTTTAAGTCCCTAGATCTAGGGATTATCATTAATTAAATTCAATATAGCAAAATCATGATTATTGAAAATTGGTAAATGAAATTCACATATTATTATGTACTTAATAAGTTTAATAAAACTTTATCCCGAAATTAATGAAATGGGTAGCAACAGCAACAATGGTAGGTAGGTATGCAGCTACATCCTAGATAAGTCATCCTCATGTGATTTACTATAAATACATAATATACATATAGCTAATATATAAGTTATATTGTTCGAGCTTAAATTGACCTTGCCTTTTCTAGCCTATAGCAACAAGAAATCACAATCATTGTAGCATAGCATTGCGCCCCTTTTAGCAGTGTCCACACACATTACCACTTGTACGCAACAGATGGTTAGTAAATCTACTCAGGTTACCTTTAATAGCAGGTATTATAATACCTACCTATAATAGTTGCGTTATAAATTAAATTAGAGATACATACTTTGACGTGGCACTTGCACCTGATTGCCATCATGTAGACTGCGAAGTTCCCCTTTGTGTAGCACTCGTCGTACTTTCATTAACCATTCACAAATCATTTCCGGCAGGTCGTTCTTTCTGTCTAATGATAATTACGTTTCAAATTTACATACAAGATAGGTAGGTTGTTGTAATGTCGCTTTCCTGTTGCTTCACGACCCTCCGATTTCATTGTGTAAATAGCTTTGGCCCCCGCGTCTATTAACATCATCATCGGAAGGAGCCAAAAGGGGGTTGCGATGAATGAACACGATTAAATCATGACAGGAAGCAATTCCGTGACTCCTGGCCTATCCACGTGTTTATTTATTTATCATAACAACCCTTTTCGTGTGGATTAATTTTCCCAGGCCGGGAGTTTAATTTATTCTACAACATTGCTTTAGTGGCACCAGCACCTAGAGACTTAGTCACTAATTGGAGAGGCAGTTGTCTCTATTTTTAATTGTTTATATCAAAAGTTTGTCAAATTATTTTCAGGTAGCCCTATACAGGGTGGACCAATATCGTTGTACGCCATACAAGTTTGTTATTTTATACATAGGACACCTCTATAATTACATTTGAGTTATAAACAAATGAAAATAGAAAGTTTTTGCAGATTTCTCATCACCCTGTATAACAATTTTATCCACGCAATAGGATTCCGCATGAAAATTCAAGCAATTTCAAGTTAATGCAAGCAATTTTCATTTATCTTGAGCCGTTTTCATTAACGTGGGCCACTTTCAAAAAGGGAAAATCGCGATTTTCATTTGTTTATAACTCGTAAATTATTTATAAAAAATTCAACCATTCTCATTAAATTTTCTCGTAAAATCTAATAATATACAGGGTGTCCTATTTAAAATAACTATAAGTTAATTGTATTTATGGCGTATATCGATATTATTGGGCCACCTGGCATGGAAAAAATTTACAAACTCCACTTTTGCCTCCCTTTCGCAAAAACATTTGGTTCATTTGTTGGTGTACTTACTATAATGACTCACTCTGTATATCTCTGCTCGTTTCCATGAGAGTGCGATTCTTTTTGCTTTCATGCGTAGCCCATTCTTCTCCTAACCGTTGTCCAACTTCCCGTTGCGTACCTACATAAATAGTATTTTTTGTGCTTCTTAATGGAAATTGTAATTTTTTGGGTCAAAATACATAAACTTTTCGGTAATATGAAAAGCCTTTCAAGCCCTGTTGCCTGAGAAACATGAGCTCTTCCTTCTATATTAGAAGTAAAAAAAGTAGTGTACATTACAACCCATTTTGGTAAAAATTATTGAAGCCGTAGACCTTAGAATAATCAATAAATCCTTTATGAATTTTATAATTATGTATGGCCAAGCAGCAATTATTCTAGAACTACATTTTTTAACCGATGTACATTAAAAAAAAAGAAACCTAAAAAACAATAACGTTTAAAATGACACAATCCTAATGGTATGATAAAGACAGAGACATCGGTTGCGTTCAAAGCCGTCAGCTGCTGAGTTGACAGCAAAATCGCTGTTTTGACACTGACAGCCGATGTGCGTTTATTGAACGAGCCAAAACTAGTGCTGCTGAAACTGTCATTACTGTCAATTATCAAAACAAACTAACACCTTACATGCTGATAAAATAAAACTATTCTTTTAATCTTATCTTCTTAGGTAGGTATCGAGTGTATGTGGTCCCACTATAATAACCCTTATATTAAAAACCGTCAAAAAATGAATAGGCAGCGACAGTAATAGCTGTTTGAAAAAGCGTAGGTTTCAGTAACTGAACGACCTTGGCAGCAGCTGGAAACCGTGACGTTCAGCGATGCTGTCGGCTTTGAACATCGATGTTTCACTGGTTATTTCCAGCTCATCAGTCTGACATATTACCACCACCAGAGTGCGCCAAAATTCTTCTTAGAAACCTAAAAATAAAAAAAAGTTTCTTCGAATAATTCCAACAGAAACTTCATCCAGTTTCGCAGAAATCACCATTTCACTGAAAACAGGTTGTCGTGAGTGAGTACATGGTGGAAGAAAAAGTTCTTTCCCAGATCAACTGATGGAAAGATGCGCTCGAGGATGCGCTCATCGATGGGCGGGCATCATAGTGGAGAGGCAGACGGCATCAAAACTCTCTCTCATGCGGGATTCAGAAGATCATACAAGTGGCTGCAGCATCAGGTTGGTTAGATTTATTGGATATTTGGCCAGAATGTCGGAGCACCAATGGGTCGAAGAGGCGCATTAAGTTTGTGCATCTTTGGCGGTCCATAAAGTTTTGGTGTCCTGGCTTCGGTATTCATAACCTGCTGGTTCTGGTTGATGGTCTTTCGGCGGATGCGATTCGTGGGATTTCTAGAAAGTTTTTTGTATGTTTCAGGGGTCAAGGTGATTTGATTTTTCAACTTTGCGTAGCTCTGAAGTCGCTATTTGGTAAAGTGAATTATTATTGAGCTACATATCATGAGGAAAATGGTCAGAAAGTTGACAGTTACTGATGGACGAAGCGTTGAAATGGGAGAGTTTTAAGCGATTATAAGAAATGTTAACACCTCTTGGTAAAAAGGACCATCATTCTGATCCTGATTTTCTCAAACGTGTTTAAGAAAAAGGTAAATTAATCTAAATAAGTCCAGAAATCTGGTGAGCAGGCAGGCCGTTCCAGAGCACTTCATCCAATCCATTGTCCCGGGAAAACTCTGTCCAAAAACCCCCAAACAGCCAGCCCATAATGTGGTGTAGCTCCATCTTGTTGAAAAATCAAATGATCTTTGGTGACGATCATCATTTTCAACGGCATCAACAAGCAATCGGTGAAGAAGATCTTCCAGCTCCAGCATTTCAGGTAACCTTCACCCGTTAGATTCCGCCCTTCAACAAAAATGGGACCAATTATGCGATCTCCAAAAAAACCGGCCCAGATATTCAGTTTTTGAGGATTTTTGAGATTTAGGGTTTGAGTAAGGACTTCGTGGTAAATCCCTGGATTCACGTCCGACCAATATCAATTGTTAGGCGTTTTATAATGGAATTTAAGGAAATTGTCGATCGAAATTATCTTCGTTCAGTTCAGTTAATGTACCCACTAAATGAATTTTGTACACGGATGAAATTTATGCTGGTTAAGGATGTGGCGAAAAGTATAGTTCTTGGGATGTTGGTTTTACAGTGGTCAATTTTCGTGTACTCAGAGGCGGCAGCAACTTGGCTCAAAACTCCCATCACAGTAGCATCGTTTCTCACCTGGAGTTCACGTCAGGGTCTGTTTTTTTTTTATTCGCTACCATAAGAAGGGGTAGGCACAGGCAGGCACCCCCGCCAACTTGAATTGTTAAATTTGTCACCCAAACATGTCTCCCTCGATTCGATAACAAAATCGACCTGTTTCGGCATTTTTTGCATTCATCTTCAGTGTCCGAATTATTAGGCCTGTTACTTTTTTGATGGCCCACCATGTATAGGTAATATCAAATCATGACATATTTTTTTTATTAATTAAAGACTAATAACTGGTTTTACAAAAAATACCTACAGAAGTTATCGACCACGAGAGGACGAGACGAGAGTTTACAGTTTCGTAGACCCCGGAAAGTTAAAGTTTATTTATGACAGGGTGTGAAACAGTAAATAAACACTGCAAGCAATAATGGAGTCGTTATTTGAGTAAGTATATATCTATGAATGGTTCTATTGAGTAGAGCTGGAGACTATCTATAAACAGTTAAAAGGACTACGTTGTTGTTATTTCACCATCACCACCACAGCACAGGCGACAGGCAAGTCAATGCTGGTTGATAAGGGTAATGTAATAATGGTGGTGTTCGGTTTGTTGGTGTTAGTGTTTCATTTTAATCTTATCGGAAAATAAAACTGAATTTCCTTTTTACGACAATCAGGGGCTTGAATTGTGTCGTGATAGCGACTTATAAATTATTTCCCAGAATTGATAACTTGATGTTTTTTTCGCAAACATATATGCATACCTACCTACCTACAAACAATATTTGCTATTTCTGATCACTGGGGAATTTCTATCTAGTTCTAATTCTACGGGTGATTGTGTTACATTTCGAAGTTGTGTTGTAATAATAGTTTGCTTATTATGACTACCAAGCAAGCTATTTTTCTCAGGGGTAATAATAATAAAAAAAATAATAATGAATGAAATTGCGTGAATACCTACCTACCTACCTACAAGGAGAATAGAAAGAAATATAAAACGTAAATCGCCCCGGCTCTATTGTCCTAACTATTTCTAGTAATTAGGTTTAAATTCTTCCGTTGGCGAGTTGACCACCAAAGAAGTAACCCGTTATGGGTCATTTCGAAATCCGATTTCTTCTCAGTTTCAACGAGAACAGTATATGGCACACCAACACCACACAACCAGTGACATTCGAATGGTCATCGTCCGCTTCAGGGGTACGAGGGGAGTCTGAAGATTCATTTCTTCGATTCTTCGTGGGTTCTCTACCATGGCAATGGTACTTCTTACTGCTTCTACAGTTTCACTCGGTTGCCACTACTTCTAAAATATCTTAAATAAGCAACAAGTAAAAATATTGTATGTTGTAGGTAGGTATATGTTTTTTAATGTTTTTCTTCCATTGTGTTTTTCCATGTAAAAAGTAAAAAACTATGGACCGGTTTCGTGATAAAATTTAAAGTCGCTTTAGCTTGAAGTCACTTTAAAATTATTTAAAGTTCAATTTCACTATGGTTACAAATTGATCTTAGCAATAGTTTAAAGTGACTGCAAAATAAAGTGACTTTAAAATTTACTATGAAATCGGTCCTATAGAAACTGATAAATGTATGTATATGTCACTTTAAACCATTGCCAAGATCAACTTGTAACCAAGGTGAAATTGGAATTTAAATTTTAAAGCGACTTAGAGTCTAATTTCACCCTTGTTATGATTGTTTTCAACAAAACTTTACAGTGACTTTATAATTTATTATAAAAGCAGTCTCTATAGGGCCGATTTCATGGTAAATTTTAAAGTCACGTTAGCTTGAAGTCACTGTAAAGTTTTATTGAAAACAATCATAACAAGGGTGAAATTAGACTTTAAGTCACTTTAAAATTTAATGTTCAATTTCACCTTGGTTACAAATTGATCTTGGCAATAATTTAAAGTGACTTCAAGTTAAAGTGACTTTAAAATTTACCATGAAATCGGCCCTATAGAGACTGATGCTTTCATTATAAATTTTAAAGTCACTTTAACTCGAAGTCACTGTAAAGTTTTATTGAAAACAATCATAACAAGGGTGAAATTAGACTTTAAGTCACTTTAAAATTGAAAGTCCAATTTCACCTTGGTTACAAATTGATCTTGGCAATAGTTCAAAGTGACTTCAAGCTAAAGTACCTTTAAAATTCAGCATGAAATCAGCCCTTTAGAGACTGCATTCATTCATAATAAATTTTAAAGTGACTTCAAGTTAAAGTGACTTTAAAATTTACCATGAAATGGGCCCTATAGAGAATGCTTTCATAATAAATTTTAAAGTCACTTTAACATGAAGTCACTGTAAAGTTTTATTGCAAAAATATTCCATTAGGTTTTTTTTGAGGAGTACTATCAGCGCCAGCCACAGCAATAATTGATAAAATTATAGACAACGGAGTATATTAGTAATAACAGTCTCTTTTAAGTGTAAAATGTGGCATATGATGGAATGCCATGGACACAGAACACAGATGGACTATGATGAACTAGCCTAGCGATAAATAAACGCTGTGGTTCAATCAAAGAAGTCTTCGAAGTAGGCAACAACGGCGGGTTGTACTTATCATCTGTAGCTGCAGAGGGTATTCATAAAACGTTTCTTGGTTGGTTTGTCGCGTTCGCGGGTCGACAACCGGGCAACCCCGTGCTTTTCTGCGGCTCTCCGAGTCGCTTGTCTTGGATGGATCAATCGCACGGGAGACCGCTGTGACATTCTAACAACTATACCATGACATAATCAGCCGGTGGTATAAAAAGCGTTCCCGTAACAGAAGAAACTGAAGAAAAGAAACACTTCATGATATAAATTTATATACAGCTAGCCATTAGATTGACATTTCTTACTTATTAAAGTCATAATAATTATAACTATACCTACCTATATAATATGTACAGATCATAACATAACATAGCACCATACCACCACCAATAAAAATTGTATAGGTATACCATACGAATAATTGGTCAATAAAATCTTAAAACCGTTTCTTTTCACTAGGAATACAAAAATTATCGTTTGCGGAATTGGAAACTGAGCTCCATGCAATCTGGTGATGTTTAACAGTGTTTTTAATGGCACCGCCCTACTTGTCACACATCATTGCAAATGTCCTTTTGAGAAGAACATTTTCGGCAAAATTTTAGATAATTTTTTTCGCAAAAAAAAGGAAAAGAAAAAATTTAATTTGGAAAGAAGATCACGCTATTACGGCCTATTTGAAGGTTTGCCTAACAAACATGAGTATATCTCTCAAATGTTCATATGTATATTCGTAAATTAAAAGATGTTATGGCACGTTATTAAACTTTCAGTAATTGTTTTAAACCATAAAAATTACAAAAATGCTGAAAATTTTCAAAACGTCGCTTTTTTTTAATTGAAAAACAACTATACATGTGAAAACTATGAGGAAATAAATCTTCTTCTCAGAAAGGCCTTCAAATAATATGTTTGACCTTCTTTCCACAAAAATTTTTTGTTTCTTTTCTGTAGATTTATATGAAAAGTGGGAAATTTTCTTCTTAAAAGGACCTTTATAGGAAGGCGTAGAAGCGCCACAGCATTTTATTTTTCTAAATTCCGAGCTTTAAACTAAGATTTCCGACATTTAAACTAGAAATTCTGACCTAAAACTGAGAATTCGGATTTTAAAAGCAGGAAAATTCCGACCATAGGCTGACAATTTCCAACTTAAAACTCGAAATTCAGACTTGAAACTAAGAATTCCGACTTTAAGCGCGGAATTCCGACTCTTAAACTAGAAAATTCTGACCTAACACTGAGAATTCCAACTTGAAACTCGAAATTCTGACTTAACACTTAGAATTCGGAATTTAAAAACCGGAATTCCGACCATACACTGACAATTTTAAACCATAAAACTCGAAATTCCGACGTAAAACTAAGAATTCGTACTTCAAACTGGGAATTATGACTTAAAAGTGGGAATTATGAGTTAAAAAACACGGAATTCCGACTTGAAGCGCGGAATTCCGACTTTATTAAACTCGGGATTCCGACTTAACTATAAGACTTTCAACTGAAAACTCGGAATTATGTCTTAAAACCAAGAATTCAGACTTTAAGAACGAAATTCCAACTTTAAAATCGGAATTCCGACTATAAGCTGAGAATTTTCAACTTAAAACTCGAAATTCCGACTTAAAACTAAAAATTCGGACTTTTAACTCATCAAAATGACATTTTTTTAGGCGGAAAAATTTAGGAAACTATTTTCTAGAAGCAATCGAGGAATATGGTGTTTTACTTTATGATGTCGTGAAGTGATGAGAAGTGTGTTCCTCGTCCGAAATTTAAAATTTAAATTCCGAGTTTTGGCTCGGAATTCTTAGTTTAAACTCGATAAAAAAAAGATAATAAAACTGGTGTGGAGTTTCAACGCCTTCGTACATTTGAAATGACGTATATCACAAGCAGGGGTTGCCGCAAAAAAATATGATGACATCCTTGGGGAAAACAAATGACTATACGTCACATAATATAATAATATTTTACATGTCAGAAGTGGGATTTATAAATTATTTATAAACCAAACTTTATATGCTCACACGTACTGTACTTACATGATGACTGTTTGCCTGATGAGTTCTCTCTCCGAAAATACTGGAGCGGAGCGGAACGGAGCCATTATTTTGTAATAAGTCAACTTGTCTAGTTTGGCTTGAATTACTTAATAGACATGAGGGTAGAAATCACCTTTTACATTTTTCAATACTCTAAATGCTCATTATTGATATCAATGATACCCCTATGGGGGAGTTTTTTATTTTATTGTTTCATATCCTGCTGCACCCTCTATCTATTTTGTCATTCGTTTCTATATCGCTTCGCTTGGCTTAGATAAATCTTTATCATACGATATTACGTATGAGTAACGAGTAATGTGACACTATAGCGTGTAACGCGTGTAAGCAAGCCTTTATTTGAAAGCACGGGAGACGAAGATCTCTTTAATCGTTGTATTATAGGTACTATTTTATAATGAATGTGTACAATTTTCTCATTATAACATGATTTTTTATAGGTTAAGCAAAATAGAAAATTCTTCTCTTTCTATCTCCAGGAACTTTTTTGACTCCTAAGAAATTAATTTTTCAATAATTAAGCTTTTGGGAGGATGGTCCATGTTAGGGAGAAATAGCCTTCGTTGTAGGTTTCATTCCCAGTTCTAGATTTGATGTCGATTTTTGCAGAATTTTTATTTCAACCAGGAAAAGTAATTTTTACATAAACACTTTAAGAAATAAATCTTAAAAAAATAAACTAATTAAATTAATTCCTGTACGAGAGAGCGCTCTAGTTTCTCGCGGTGGACTCAAGCTCAAGAGGTACTTATACTTTATGTAAGTACTTAGGCAGATTAATATTATTACAAAAATTTATTCAGGCTGGGTTACATGGTTTTATACTTACAGCACTTGTAAGGATTATTACACAGGGTGGAACACAAAAAATCCTTAACGTCTATATCTGTATTTTAACCATAACAGAGAGAATAACTTTTTTTAAGATCAGGCCTCGTTTAGGAAATATTTCTAAAAATGTAAAACTAAGGCCGCAATATTCAGAAACTGAACAACAATTTGGAAATCTTTCCTAAACGAGGCCTGAACTTGAAAAAAAAATCTCTTTTTATGCCTAAAATACGATTTTAATTAAATTTTTTAATTTTTAATTTTAATATTACAGGGGGTAAAATTTTGAAAAATAAAAATCGATTTTATCAATTTCTCAAAAACCTTGCAGCCGATTTAAATAAAATTTTATAGGCTTATTTGTTGTCATAAGGGCCTTCCTTTGATGGGAATAACATGAATTTATTAATTCCAGTGGCGTCTCAGGGGGCTACCTGAATTAAATTAAATGAATCTCAATAATCGATGTGAATTTATTACTTGTTTTAATAGGGCCTGGCACAGATTTTGATTTTTTTCTTGGAAACAAAGCTAGATACGAGTAAAGCTCAAGAGGCAAGAAAGTTACATTATTGACCGCTTGATCTAAAAAAAATATAAATTGTCAAAAGAGCAGCGGCGTACCATAGTTTTACCTATAAGTTTCAAGTAGGTAGCCCCCTGAGACGCCACTGGAATTAATAAATTTATGTTATTCCCATCAAAGGAAGGCCCTTATGACAACAAATAAGCCTATAAAATTTTATTTAAATCGGCTGAGAGGTTTTTGAGAAATTGATAAAATCGATTTATATTTTTCAAAATTTTACCCCCTGTATCTAGAAAACAAAGCAAGCTAGGACATACGATTATATGAAATTTTTTTCTTATTTTTGGATGGTAAATACGCCCTCAAAATATTTGCACTGAATTTTGAATCACCCTGAACAACAATTTTGGAAATTTTTTCTAAACGAAGCCTGATCTTGAAAAAATTAATTCTCTCTTTTATGCTTAAAATGAAATTTTATACATGGCGTTTAATTTTGACTGTCCAGTTACTAAAAAAAATATTTTTTAACAGCCTTAGTTTTACATTTTTTGAAATATTTCCTAAACGAGGCCTTATCTTGAAAAAAGTTGTTCTTTTTTATGCTTAATACGATTTCATACATGGCGTTTGATTTTGACGCTCCAGTTACAATTTTTTTTTTTAGCAGCCTTAATTTCACGTTTTTGGAAATATTTCCTAAACCCTAAACGAGCTTGATAATGCAAAAAGTTATTCTCTTTTTTTGCTTAAAATACGATTATACATAGCGTTCGATTTTAACTGTCCAGTTAAGAAAAAATCTTTTTTTTAGCAGCCTTGATTTTACATTTTTGGAAATATTGCCTAAACGAGGCCTATTCTTAAAAAAAGTTATTCGCTCTTTTATGCTTAAAAAACGATTTTATACATAGCGTTCGATTTTGAATGTCCAGTTAAGAAAAAAAATCTTTTTTTAGCAGCCTTAATTTTACATTTTTGGAAATATTGCCTAAACAAAGCTTGATAATGCAAAAAGTTGTTCTATTTTTTATGCTTCAAATACGATTTTTTACATGGCGTTTAATTTCGACTGTCCCGTTACTAAAAAAAATATTTTTGGCAGCCTTATAGTTATACATTTTTTGAGATATTTCCCAATCGAGACCTCGTCGTGAAAAAAGTTATTCTCTCTTTTATGCTTAAAAACCGACTTATACATGGCGTTTAATTTTGACTGTCCAGTTAAGAATTTTTTTTATTTAGCAGCCTTAATTTTACATTTTTTGAAATATTCCCTAAACGAAGTCTGATCTTGAAAAAAGTAATTCTCTCTTTTATGCTTATAATACAGTTTTATACATGGCGTTTAATTATGGCTGTCCAGTTACTAAAAATTTATTTTAGCAGAGCCTTAGTTTTACATTTTTGAAAATATTTCCTAAACGAGACCTCATCTTGAAAAAAGTTATCCTATCTTTTAGGCTTAAAAAACGGTTTTATACATGGCGTTTAATTTTGATTGTCCAGTTAAGAAAAGAAAAAAAAAATAGCAGCCTTAATTTTACATTTTTGGAAATATTGCCTAAACGAAGCTTGATAATGCAGAAAGTTGTTCTTTCTTTTACTCTTAAAATAAGATTTTATACACGGCGTTCAATTTTGGCTGTCCAGTTACCAAAAAACCATATTTTTTTAGCAGCCTTAGTTTTACATTATTTGAAAATATTTCCTAAATAAGGCCTTAACTTGAAAAAAGTTTTTCTTTGTTTTATGCTCAAAAAACGATTTTATACATGATGTACAGAAATATAGCATTTGACACAGCTATAAAAAAAGTAAAGGAGTTCTGGTTTAACGTAAACAAATAGGGTAATTAACAAAGACCCTTCAGTTGGCAATACTTAAGTGGCAATTTTAGTACATTACTTTTCTCTATTAAAGCTGCATGTTTATCAAATTACCACATAAACTTAACTTAAATGACAGAAAGCTTGTAATCATTTTGCTGATGAGTGCATAATAAAATTAAACAGCAGTATAATAGTGGTGGTGGTGGTCAAGAACACTAAAATTTTGGGGTCTTGTTGCTAACCAATAGGTACCTACCTATTAGGCATAAATCATTGTTGATCTCCCGGTATAGGTACGAAAGTGGTTGTTATTTTATAAACCGATTCTATTAAAAGCTCTTTGCCTGACCTAAATAGAAATGTTTATAATGAATGATTGG
Source organism: Malachius bipustulatus (assembly GCA_910589415.1). NCBI lineage: Eukaryota > Metazoa > Arthropoda > Insecta > Coleoptera > Melyridae > Malachius > Malachius bipustulatus. Next base: position 9,929,855 of record OU342631.1, on the reverse strand, counting down.
GTAGGTACCTACATGCATGGTAAGAAATATTCAGTTCTAGCTCTAGCTCTCTAATGAAGTCTTTAGGCGTTTGTGATAATTTTATTATAGCAATTGAAAAACACGCATCAAATAGGAAAAAACCTCTTTAATAATGTTAAGAGCGCCTTTTTATAACAACCAACAACAGCAAAGGATGAAAAGTGTCGTTGACCTTATAGAGAAGTAGCACGCGTTTTATCTAGAAGAGGCTCCACACACTCTCCTCTAGTGCTAGTGCTAGTGCTAGTGCCAGTCCCTTGTGAAATACCAAAACCAAATCTCATCAAGTGCTGGGGTGTAAAGAGGTTGATAACCTCCCGCTCCAGAGACATTAATATGAATTGCATGAATTTATCCAGAATTATTCATCGAGAGCTGGTGCTGGTCTTTGCCGCCGGGCCAGCGCATTATCAGGGTTGAAAAGGCTATTTTTACGACGTCCGCAGTATTTTTATCTGTGACAGGAAGAGCTGAACCGGCCAGTCCGTCCACTTTTAACTTATTCGGTTCAACGACCTCCGGTGGTGCTGGTGCTAGGAGCACGCCTTAAGCCTACTGGGTACCGTCGTGGCCGACCCCCTTTATGGTATGTATTTGTTCTGTTCTGATGGAATTTGAATTCTTACGTAACCGCGGCAACGTCAGCCCGTCTTCTAATAACGTAAAATGTAATCTCGCTTGTTTATTGTTCACATCGTTGATGTGTCCTACTTGGTCGTGCTGGAGCTGATGCGTGCGGCATCACGGCGGGCGTCAAACGCTTGCAACTTTCGCGATTTGTTAATTGTTATTACGAACGAGAAGCGTTTATGGATTTAGAGCTTGTGCTTGCTTGGGTTTGGACCCGAAGTTAAAGCTAAAGCCATTCATCGAACGGTGACTATGTTGCCGATAGCGATAGCGGCATTCATGGTGGGAGCCGATTATTTCTACATTAATTAGACGGAAGGCTATCGGTGGTAATCGCTAGGGTAGGCTTTGTATGTATCGTTTAGTATTCACAAGCGTATACAACAAAAGATTACAAGCAGGCGTACAAGTCTAATTAATGAGGCAATCCACAGAGAATAATAACATAAATCATAGCTCTAAATCGAAACCCTACAGCGCAGAAGTCACATCTCTGTGAGCTACAAAGTTTGCGCCCAATTGACGAAAAATTTCACATGATCCACGATTCATTAATTTAGGTATAAAAGTCATATATCTAATAGTACCTAATTATATTGCTAGTAGGGGTCTGGAGATGGATGGAATCATCACGGTGCAAACATATATAGGCCTATCTTTCTCTCGAAAGTACTTCATTTCCTACGCGCATGTACAAGAATTGAACACGCCTACAAGTAGGTACGTTGTAGATTATTCAGATTCGACACACCATAACACCAACACCACTCCCTCCAGACTCGTGACGCTTGCGTACTGGACAACGGGTTCAGTACTCTTAAAACAGATAGAAGTAGTCGTTTGCTGTCCCACTCAGTCCGTGACACTTCCACTTACGAGTGGGCGCTAGCAATATAGAAGTATTAGATATAATACGCGAAATAAAGTTGCATCAAATCGGCAATTATCGGGCCTACACGGCAGAGGGGATATGTCAAGCAACTTCTGTTTCCAACTTTTTTGAAATTTCTTATTGTTCAAAAGTTACAAATTTTCAAAAATTTAGGAGAGGTGGCAACGGTTTTTTCGGTTTTACAACAAAACCCTCAATCGGGGGTGAAAAATTGACTGGATATAAATTGTAGCTTTTGAGTTTGTCTACCGTTTGCATGTTTTAAAATTTTTTTTGGCGAATACAGAAGGAGTCAAAATAATTAATCGGCTCTAATATTTTTGAATATTTTCTAATTTTACTCACATCGACATAAGTCATAGGTACCGTTTTCACCAAATACAATATGATTTTGATTTGGAGGTTTTCGCGGTCACTGATTAAGATGAAGAATCCGAAAATCCCGTAATGATGAGTTTGGTGAAAATGCGATTAATTTATGAAAGACGACCGCCATATTCCTGTCGTCATTTTGTTTTTTGAAAATCGGATAATCAGCGACCCCGAAAATTAATTACTTATGTGCATAGATTCAAAAATTTCCAAAAATATTGGCGCTGGTCGAGTTTTGGCGCCCTCCATAATAGTACCCATACCAAGCATGCAAAAAATTAAAGATTCGTTTGTTTTGTTGTAAAATCTAAAAAAGAGATTTCCCTCCCCAAAAGAATAATTTCCGAGAATTTATAACTTTTGAGCAATAAGAAATTTCAAAAAAAGTTTCAAACAATAGTGTCAGATATTTACAACCGATATTTACCGAGATACACGATTTCATCCCTTGAATTCAAGATGGCGGCCACCCCTTACGGAATCCGAAGGGGGAAACTTGGTTGGAGTGTTCTGGTGGTTATTTATTGGTGGGGAACTTATAATAATAATTAGAACAGCCATTTTGACATTACTCAGCGGGAATCAACGCCTCACGCCGCGCCACCGTTTTTGTAAGGTTTTTACATATACTTACATTTAATTTTATTGTATTCTTTAACGCCTCCCTTTCATTTGGGACTTTCATTAATTATTTGTTTGTCTTGTTTGCGTGTACTTTGTAACGTTTTGGACTAGTCAAAAGAAACAATTTTTCTCTAAACCACCATACATGTTCAGCCCATTTTTACATCTCGCTAAAGAAGTTTTTTGTACATTTTTGGAATGACGACATTAGAAAACTCACCTAAAACCTCTCCTACATGACATGTTGCATCGAAATTATCATCGACGCTACTGTGCAAAAGGGAGCAATTCGATTGTCACTATTGTCTACCGAAATTATCGACAGTACATGCGCAGAGAGACAGAGAGCGCATCTATAGCCAGTTGTCATCACTCTATTGTTTAGAGTCACTGTACAATGGAACATCTAAGCGGGAAACGACGCGCGCATTTCAGGCTTCAACCAAGAAGTCACATCTCTATTTTATTGCAAGGATACGATCAGATACTGAACACTGAAAAAGCCACTGAACATAAAAAAGTCCATCTCTGAAAAGTAGCACATTCTTGCTTTAGGTAAAAACAATCAACTCCAAAGTCTAGGACTTGAAGTGGGGTTGGGTTGTTTGGGAAGGGGGGAGAGCAAAGGGTTAAAATACAAACATCCCTTGCGGCCTCGACTGCCAGCTTCCCTCCGTTGTGCGTCTGAGAGATTTTTTTCTCCGTACAGAGGTCCGAAGCCTTACCCTCCTGGGTTGTTATACTCCCCTGAACTTGCAAAGGTTCAGAGGAGTTGCGACCTTGAAACTTTTCGTCACTGAACCCATGGTAAAATCTGAAGTTTCGCCATTTTGGGAGTCCCTTACTTATCTTGTTTTTCGCCGCTTTTTTAGTTTCAATTTTAGTTTCACGAGCGTTGGGGGAAATAAAAGATTCCGCCATAACCGAGGCCATAACCTTATGTAAAATTAATTATTGTGGTAAGTAAATAAAAATATTCTGGTTCCATATGTAGGTAGGTATATCGCTACAAAGACCGGCAACTTGGCCACTGTCAAAACGGCACATAAGTACTTGTTTAAAATCTCGCCATTTCCCATTACAGTCACTGTCTTAAACGTACACCACCGGATGATTTACCGGCCAGTGAACATTAATGGCCGATTAAAGAGTTAATTGCGGTATCTAAAATCGAGGATGCTTGGTTTTTAAGACTAATTCCGATGGGGGTAATGTTCTCTATTCTCTCTAGCACTAGGCACTCCTCTAGCCTAGCAGATCACAGATCTAGGAGACGGATTCAATTTTAGACGTTGCCTGTGCACTTATACTTACTTTTACTGGGTAATAATTATTGCTGAAACTCACAGCAACAGCAAAGCAAACAAGGTCATCTGAAATGGATGTACTTTATTTAACTACCAAAATTAGTCCCAGCAATTGCCCCGTTACTATGCACTGCTTAATTACTTTCGACATTTATACTGCTTACTTATAATAAGCGCATAACCATATTTAGATGGTTTGGAAGCTGCAGACTTACAAATTATAATGAAGAAAGAAATAATGAAGGAAGATTTGAGGCTGCTTGCATTTACAGTAATAATTAAAGGCGTTGGTGTGGGTGGTTGGGTCTCATTTGATCAAGGGTCGCAATCACGTTTCATAACTCAAATTTTTGATTTTGGGGTCCCCGATTAGAATGAGGGGGGCTGATCGATGGAAGAATCGCTTTTATGAGCCTGAGGGCGATCTCAGAAGTATCTACCATATTTCATGAATATGATTTTGGCGATTTTCGGCCAATGATCGCTCAGCCAATGGCGTGATCGATTAGACAGAGCCTGATTTCGGCTTGTCATTCAATCAGGTGTTAAATGATCTCGTGCATCTACATTTTTTTTACTTTCGTAAAGACAGGCAACTTAAGACTACAACTAAATCTGAAGAGCGTACAGAGGAAAACGATGTCAGAAGCGATTATTTTGGAATACGCTTTTCTCTCCCCGCTTAAATTTACTACCTCTATGGTTTTTCCTTTTGTTTTTTTTTCAATATTTTATACTTTTCAATATTCTTCTTTCATTTTCTTGAAATTTCAGAGGAAAGAAAGGCTATAAAAATAACCAATAACCTGACTTATGTACCTTTCTGGTCATCATCATTAAAATCATTATTTAGTAAAATCGGTACCAATCGTACGTTTGTCATAGACTAAGAGTCCACAGAATACGGCAAAAAAGCAGTGGCGGCTCGTGGATCGCAAAGCTATAGTAAAGTGTAGATTCTACCCAGGACTAGGTTAGTCAGCTCTAAAAATCGATTTTTGCAAAATGTGGTCAGCTCTAAATATTTCTCTAAATTTCTCAGATCTAATTTTTTTGCAAAATCCGGTCAGCTCGATTTTTTTTTTGCAAAATCTTGTCAGCTCTAAATAATTCATTTTCAAAAGTCCGGTCAGCTCTATTTTTTTTTTAAGTCCGGTCAGATCTTTGTTTTGCAAAATCCGGTCAGCTGTAAACATTTTTTTTTTTTGCAAAATCTGGTCAGCTCTAAACATTTTTTTTGCCAAAAGTCTGGCCAGCCCGATTTTTTTTTAAAGTCCGGTCAGATCTATTTTTTCCCTGTCAGCTGTAGACATTTTTTTGCGCTGTAGATTTTTTTTGATAAAGTACGGTCAGCTCTATTTTTTTTTTTTTACAAAGACATCGATTAGCTGAAAATATTTCACGTGCCAGATCTGATGCCTTGACTATAAGGTCTCAGCTCTAAAATTCTATTTTTTCAAAATCCGGTCTCAGCTCGTTTTTTTTTTTTTTGAAATATTGGGCTAGTCAAAAGTCAATCAGCTCAAAAATTCAATTTTCGAAAATTCCGGTCAGCTCTATTTTTTCCCTGTCAGCTGTAAACATTTTTTTGCAGAATCCGGTCAGGTAGATTTTTTTTGATAAAGTATGGTCAGCTCAAAATAATTTTTTTTCAAAAGTGCGGTCAGCTCTATTTTTTTTTTTAAGTCCGGCAGATCTTTTTTTTTTGCAAAATCCGGTCAGCTGTAAACATTTTTTTTGCAGAATTCGGCCAGGTGAAATTTTTTTGATAAAGTACGGTAAGCTCTTGTTTTTTTTTGCAAAATCTGGTCAGCTCTAAATATTTTTTTTGCCAAAAGTCCGGTCAGCTCCATTTTTTTTTTTGCAAAATCCGGTCAGTTGTACCTAAACATTTTTTTGCAAAATCTGGTCAGCTCTAAATATTTTATTTGCCAAAAGTCTGGTCAGCTCTATTTTTTTTACAAAGACATCGATTAGCTGAAAATATTTCACGTGCCAGATCTGCTTTGACTAAGTTCTCAGCTCTAAAATTCTATTTTTTTCAAAATCCGGTAAGCTCGTTTTTTCTTAATGATAGGCTATAGTCAAAGTCAATTTAATCAGCTCAAAAATTCAATTTTCGAAAACACCGGTTAGTTAGATTTTTTAATGACAAGGTGCGGTCAGCTCGACCATTCGATATTTGCAAAGTTCGTTAAAAATAAGGTGCAAAAAAAGCAAAGATAAGGTTAAAAAAAAGCTCGAATTTTAGTGCTGACCGAACCTTGTCAAAACAGCCCTTGCTAAAAACAAACAAAATTTCCCATCTCAACAGATTTTGTGAAACCAACCGTTAAAAAATTATTTTTTAGGGCGCTTTGACAATGCTCGAAAAATTCGAATTGATAAATCAAGCTGACAGAACCCCGTTAAACCGGGCATTGCAAAAAAATTGAGCATGTAACCCAATTTTTTTTTTTTTATTGACCAGATTTGGGGGAAAAAACCGAACCTTGAAGAAAAAGGTAATCGGACCTTGCAACAAAAATTCTGCCGAATTTAAGCCAAAAACAATTTTTTATTTATAAACAGCTGAAGTGGCACTTCACTCACTTCATCTGAAAAGCCGCCACGGCAAAAAATAAGGTGGTTTTTCTCCTCTAATCAACAGTCAGTGGCGTAGAATTATTAAAAAAAAAAGATAACGACAAACCCAGATCTCCGCCCCTGAATTAAAATTTTTGTTGGGAGTATCAAATCATGTATGTACTTCAATTAGTACAACTGTCAAAATTTTCTAGTTATTGTGATTAGCCAGTTTGAAGATATTCAAAAAATATTAAAGAAAAAAGAAAGGAATTTTTTTTTAAATTTTCTTTAACTACCTAGTGACGTATTTTTCGAATCCTGAAAATCACCATAAATAGAGCTTTCAAAATTATTGCCCCTACTAACCAGACCTATTTAACCAGACTCCCTTTTTTATAGGAGCTAACTTTTAAGAAGTCTTTCAAGAAAATTATATTCTCTATTCTCTATTCTCGGAATCAGAATACTTAATCATTTTTTCAAATTACGTAATTAAAAACTTTGATACAGGATTAAGTAAGCTACATCCTCTCAAGTTTGATTCACTCTACCACTACCACTAGCGCTGGCACTAGTGCATACAAGTTAATCTAAATAAATATTATGTAAACACGTTAACCAAGCTGTTTACTTACTGAAATTTGATATCATACTTGAACTACTTTTTATCGTAATTCTTATCACCCGGTTCTTAACCACAGTTATGTTCTCGTGTGATATAATAAGTACTTAGTTTCAGTTTCACTTACTCTTATTTATAAGTATATGTTACATTAAAATCACCCCATAAAGAGCAAACATGCAACAGTTTACTCCAAATTTCGATAACTTAATGAAAACATGCAGCTGATAAATAAGAACTCGATAACTGTACATACAGTACCTATACAAAATAAATGTCCTTGCTTTGTGTCATTTTTTTCTCTTTAATATTATTTTTCTACTCCCAACCTTTAATATGCATATTAAATATGAATCACCAGTGCTTTAATGGGTCTCATTAAGATACAAATTTTCATTAAAGCACTGGTCAAGCTATCCAATGGCAGAGGAGCATTTGCAATCGAATCGGTTCCTTCTCGCTCACAATCGGGTCGGCAAGCCAACCGAAGTCACAGAGTTGTCATACTCACGACAAAAATTGCCTTGTGATAGAAGTTCTGTATTTCTGAAAAAAAATTCTGAACGTTTATTTAATTTAGAACATAAGTAACATTCAAAGAAAATTTATCAAGATTTTATGTTACCTTAATTAATTTGATAAGTAGGTATATCGTGTAAAGATGGGAAGATAAAGTATTATATCATTCGTAGCGCTCCCCGTGATAGTATTCAAAGCGGCAACGCTGCGAACGTCGCGTTGCGCAGGTAAGCAATATCGTAATTAATGGCTTCAATGTTATTAAAATTATTAATTAATCTCAAAATCGAAGCGTAAAATTCGGAATTCGAACTTCGCATAATAAAAATTACGCAGTAGCGAGTAGTGCCCTTTGAACTTGATACTAAAACATGTCTCAGCAGAATAATCTTAGCGACGAAGAGAAAATTTGGTAATATGCGTAAACAAATAGCAACCTATCTTAACCTCAATGATCCGCAATTGTACACGGGTCATTGTTAAAATATATAATTTTTTAATCTTTTCTATGAAATAAAACAGGGTCGTAGAAAAAATAGTGTATGGAACTCGCAGATAATAGCTATTAATACGCTCTTATGATGGTTAAGACACTCGCCTACGGCTCGTATCTTAACCATCATACTCGCCTATTAATAGCCTTCATTATAAGCTCGTTGCATAATTATACTATTTCCTGATTTTTTTTATCAAGCAATTCTCTCCGAAAAAATAAAAAATCTTCTTGCGCGTCAACCGCATAAATAGATTTTTATGTCTTGATTGAATTTAGAATATTTTCGCTATTTTCTGAAATTTTCCATTTGTCATTAATCATAATTATTAGTATACATAATAATAGGTTCCTTACGTAATTATTCCAAGCTTGGCTAGTCGAAAATGTTTTCTATTCTGGTTGTAAGGGATGGAAAGAGCCACCCCTTTTACTTGTTTTGTACCTAACACCTAACCTTAATTACATGTTGTATATTTTAAGGACGATATTAATTTTAGGGGTGGCTTTAGGGGTCGAAAACTAATAAATTTATCTAATTGCGAGTGCCTTTTCGATAATAATCGCTGCGAAGCCAGACAGTTTATTTTTTCTTTGTCTTATTAATATTAAGTTTTCGAATAAAGGTAACTTCAAATTCATTGTGGATTCCAAATCAGCTTTTGTCAAGGTCAATGTCAAAAATAACCGATTAAACCCTTAAATTTAAAAACGGGACATTCTTCTTTTGTGTTTGTAGTTCCGTCATTAAATCTAAGTCCAGAAAATCGAGCATAAATAAGAAAAAAATTGTTGCCAATCTTTCTTGTTCTACCCGTTATTAGGGAGGATCACTGGTAGTCTAAATTCAAAATGGCGACCAGATTCGAAGTGCGCGTCAGTTCGCCATTTTGAATTATTAGAAAAAATAATTGTTTTTCTTCAAGAACTCGACCATTTGCCTTTTTTTGGATTAAGTGAGGGAAAGCAAACTTGTAGAAAATTCAATTTCATACAACTTTGTTTATTACAGTTTTTTCATTCCGCCATTTTGAATCATTATGAAATATAATTGTTTTTATTCAACAAAATAAATAATTGTTTTTCTCTAACAACTCAACCATTTCCATTTTTTTTTTGGTAAAGTGAGAGAGAGAAAACTTGTAGAAAATTTAATTTTATCCAACTTTATTTATTACGGTTTTTTCAGTCCGCCATTTTGAATTATTATGAAAAGTATAAGTAGTGGTAAAAAAAAAGCTCCGTAACCCATCGTGCTCCGGGAGGTAAGTTAAAAAGGGGGTCCCGGCTGCTTCATAGCAGTCGTCAAGTTACGTCAGAGGCCCGTGGGCTACTTCTGACACTTGGGCTTTACTACAGCCATACAATATTTATTTTTTATGAAAAATAATTGTTTTTCTTCAACAAATAATTGTTTTTCTTTAACAGCTCGACCCTTTCCATTTTTTTTTTTTGGGTAAAGTGGTAAAGTGAGAGAAAGCAATAAGCTTGTAGTAGGAAATTCAATTTTATACAACTTTGTTTATTACAGTTTTTTCAGTCCACCATTTTAAATTTTATGAAAAATAATTGTTTTTCCTCAAGAACTCGACCATTTGCCTTTTTTTGGGCGAAGTGAGAGCAAACTTGTAGGAAATTCAATTTTATACAACTTTCGTTATTACAGTTTTTTTACGATGATACTTTTTGAAATCAACCTGAAAAAAAAAATTTCATCACCCTGTATAGAAATGAACACTACCTAGAAAATTAAAACAGGGATATGTAACTCGTTATTGTTGTGTTTTGAAATTTGAAAATTGCGATTTTCAGTTGTTTATAATTTATGAACAACTCAACTTAAATCTCAATCATGAAAACCACCTGTATTCGATTTTGCCAGGCAATTTAAAAATATAATAACATATAGGCTGCTGTCTACATTAAAAAAACGAAGTAGATGTCAACTTCCGGTATTTTCGGGAATGCGGCCATCTTGAAAATATTTTCATTGAATTTCTTATTTTATGGCTTGGAAATTTTTTATTTTGAGGCTAGAACCAATAGTGCTCCTAAGTTATGGCCGCCGGTGTCCAACCTTAACTAACACCAGGTATTTTGTCAAATAACTTCCGCTTTTTTCAAGTTTAGTTCAAAAATATCGATTGCATAGAAAAAGTGTAATACACATAGTTTTAGGAGATTCAATTCTCTACAAGTTTAGTTCCTGCCCTTTTACAAAAAAATTTAAAATCGCCGAGTTATTCAAGAAAAACATATTTTGCATAAAATTCAACATGGCGGATTGATGCGCATCTCGGATCTGGTCGCCATTTTGAATTTACACTATCCCTCCTTCCTGATCGGTAGAATAAGAAAGATCGACAACGGATTTTTTTTAGGTTACAAGAACATAATGACTGCATGGGCTATTGCAGAATTTTGAAAATGGTACACTAATTTCGGAGCAGTGTGCGTTACGAAATTGCCAAAAGTTTGCTATTTGAATAAATACTTTTGGCTTACGGGACAGGTCGTTGAAAACTAACAGGAGCGAAATTATAATTTCATTTTTGCTGAACAGTTGTTAAATTGTCATAAAATTGACACTTTATGCCATATCTAATATCAAAAATGTCTACAAGTACTTAAGTTCTTTTACGCACTTGTTATTAAAGTGACATAAATGACAATTAAAAGCAAATTTCATGAACTTGAGAGATTTACAACTTCAACCTAATGGCGGCATTGTTTTCCATATGGATTCACCCCCCACCCTTCCAATTCTGGACCCCAGATGCGAGATCTCCAAAGTCAAAGATTCCGATCATGACATCTGGTTGAAACCCTTGATCAATTGAGACCCAAACATCAACACGCCTAAATAATAATTGATCAACTCAGCACTCACCATTTACTCTCCATCTCTCAAAGCATTCACTTTTGAGCAGTACTGAACGTGTTCCAGGGCTAGTGATAGTAGTTACAGGGACTCATCTGGCTAGTTCATCTCTGGTCCCATTTACTAGGGGACTTGCCGCCAAGGCTACCATGTCTACATCTGTGGAAAGAAGCAGAAAAAATCAATCATCAAAAAATCATACAAAGGGAAGGCACCATGAACGTTTTCGCCAGTTGTTTCGGTAATAACGATATCTTGACCTTGGGAAGGTTTTTATGGTGGTGGTACCGGTAACTCTGGTGTGTGGTTGAGTCCACCACACCAAACCACACGGTTCTACCAGAGACAACAACTTTGTCCAGTTTCCAAAATTTTGGACGAATTTTGACTTGTTCCCACCATGACTGTAATCTTCTTGGCTTTGAACCAGTTACCAGTCCAGTGGGCCTCGGGGACTACTACAAAAATTGACCATTTTATATCAATCATTACGATTAAATAGTGCAATTAGTTAATGGTAGTTAACGTCCTAAACCAATGGTCCTTAGTTCCAATCTGGAACCATGGGACCATCATTCCTAAATTTAGCATGCTGCCCAGAGTTGGACAGGAAAACAGGAAATGGCCTAAAGTACATGATTCCGAAATCGCTTTGAGTAGGCAGCTCTGTCGCAAGGATGTTGGAGGCGTTCAAGGAGAAATTTTCATGAATTATATTTATATCTCCAGAACAGCCTTTCTTCAAACTACATCCAAAAGAGGAATTCTGTTGCTTATACGTTTATAATTACTAATACGTTAAAATAACCGGCAATCAAACAAGTGATTTTGATAAGTCACAGGTGAATATTATAGTTCTGTATACCTACTGTAACTTATTGGGAATGGACCCATCTAAATTTGTGCCTTTGTCTATTATTGTACACCGAGTATGTACATAAAAACTGGATACATCCAATCAAATCTAAGAATCACCAACAAAAGACCAAAACCGCACCTAAAAGCCAATGCGGTGAAAAACTTCCCATCGTCATAATGAAAAAGCAACAGGCCAGAGGCTAGCTACCCGCAGTAACGCCGTATATATTTATACACCGTAGGAGCAATAGAATTGTCATAACGTCCCTCTCTCTCTATCCTGGGGTTCTAGATAAGGAGAGCGACCAAGTAACGTTATGTAAGAGTGTATAATAACCCCCGTGTTGTAATAAAGTTCGGTCATCGCCCCGGCTTGGGCTTGCACAGAGTCAGCAGCATTGCCGTCGTCCGTGCCTTCTCTAGCTCAAATCTCGCTTCACTACTTACTAGGAGTCACACCACTGGGCACCGAGTTGTATTGTAATAATCCGGCCATTCCGACACTCGCCAACCTAAACGATGTAATGTAGAAGGAAACGCCCGATATCGGATTATACACGGTGGCGTGGGAAAAATGAAAATATGACATTGACAGAAACATCTAGCATCTCTCAGATATCGATAGTTGGAATCGGTTGAATCGCGCAAAAGTTATTATTGCCTTTTAATGAATCGTGACCACACTTATAATACTAGGTATAACGAAACAAACACCCGTGATACATTCTTGCCAAATGCCTTTTTTTAATAATCTCATCGAGACAGGCTAAAAGAGAATTTAAGAATGTATTATGAACACTTTTTCCGCTTGGTAGGTACATAATTACCTATGCGAGTTCTACCAAATTAAAACTCACGAAACTCCTGTAGACCAAAAGTAGTGGGAAGACCTACATTTGATTTTTTTCAAAATAATTCACCAAATGCCCTAAAAAAAGTCTTAAGGTACTTCATTTTCAAGTAAGTACTTCGCCATTTATTAGGTACTGGTACTATTACCTGTGGCGGCTTATGAATTATTGCAAAGTTGGACAAGTGTATAGGTTCAACACAATCAGGACCAGTTTCTGTCAGCGCCATTTTTACCAAATCCGGTTGGCTCGAAAATTCACTTTTCGCAAAGTCCGGTTTGAGAGGCTCAAAAAATCCGGAATTCTCGGACTGACCGGACTTTAAAAAAGCGAATTTACGAGCTGACGGGACCTGGTTAAAAAAATGATTCATCCCAAAAAATTTAAATTCAACAAGGTTTTATGCGTGCATTACAGTGGCGGGCTCATGAATTGAAAAGTGAAGAGTAGATTCTGTACACGACAAGGTCTAGGCAGCTCGAAAATTCGATTTTCGCCAAGTCCGGTTAGCCCCTTTTTTTTTTGACAAGGTCAGCTCAAAAATTTAAATTTTGCTCGATGGTCAGCTCGATTCTTTTTTTGCAAATCCGGTGAGAACCAAAATACAGTTTTGACAAGGTCCGGTCAGCTCAAAAATTTGAGCGAAGTCTGCTTAGCTCGAAGTAATTTTTTTTGCAAGTCTGGTTTGACAAGTTTAAAAAAGATCGGATTTTTGGACTGACATTTGCATTACTCACCTATCCACCTTGTGGTAGTGGACCTGTGCCGACCACGGCTGGGTAGGTGGATAAAAATCGAGCTGACCGGACTTCGCCACATTGGATCTTGCCAAAACAAGGAAAAAAATAGACTTGGCGCTTAATATTAGAGAAAATTATAACATTTTTCCCTTGATTCCGGGCTATTGTGCCGCGGTCAATGGAGATTTGCTCCGCACGTTTCGTCGACAGTTGCAGTAGACATCATCATCAACAGTTACGCGTGCGCAAACGATAAATGATGCTTCCACTCCTCGTGTTCACTGATCACTCTGAAAGTCTACACACACATCAACATTTTTCCAGTTTAAAAATACGTTGTTTACTTAGATATTAAGTGAAGTGACACTTCATTCATTTCATGAGAAAAGCCGCCACTGACTCAATAATGACTGTTCATTTTAGGGTCACTAGTAACAAAAAAAATTCAATATTGCTCTCTAATACTTTCTCTAACTCTCTCATGATATGCCTTTATACTCGTATCATCTGCCTAGGTGTTTTAACCGCACGATTTAGAACATTTTTTAGTTTCTCAAGAGATTTTTTCCCTCTCCCTCTCATATGCCTTTATACTCGTATCCCCTGCCTAGGTGTTTTAACGCACGATTTAAAACATTTTTTTGAATTCTCAAGAGATTCTTTCTCTCTCTCTCTATCATATGCCTTTATCGACGTATAAAAGTGTTTTAACGCACGGTTTATATAATTTTTTAAAGTTGTCAAGAGATTTTCTCTCTCTCTCTCTTTCTTTGTATTTCAGTATTCCTGTCAAAAAGGTAGACAGGATGTTCTTTTGTCCTGTCGTATACTCGTATCCCCTGCGTAGATGTTTTAACGCACGTATTTAAACATTTTTTTTAGAATTATCAAGAGATTCTTTCTCTTTCTCTCTCTTATATGCCTCTATACTCGTATCCCCTGCCTAGGTGTTTTAACGCACGATTTAGCACATTTTGTTGAATTCTCAAGAGATTATTTCTTTCTCTCATATGCTTTAACTCGTATCCCCTGCCTTTTTTTTAGATCTTTTAGGTCGCAGTAACTAGATCACCCTCAATATACCAATACCAATCCCCTGCCTATAGGTGTTTTAACGTACGATGTAGAACCTTTTTAGAGTTCTCAAGAGATTCTTTCTCTCTCATATGCCTTTATACTCGTATCCCCTGCCTAGGTGTTTTAACGCACGACTTGGAACATTTTTTTAAAGTTCTCAAGAGATTCTTTCTCTTTCTTTCTCTCTCATATGTCATATGCCTCTATACGCGTATCCCCTGCCTAGGTGTTTTAAAGCACGAATTGAAACATTTTTTAGAGTTCTCAAGAGATTCTTTCTCCCTCTCTCTCTCTCATATGCCTTTATACTCTTATACCCTGCCTAGGTGTTTTATCGCATGATTTAGAACATTTTTTAGAGTTCTTAGATATTATTTCTCTCTCATATGTCTTTATACTAGTACCCCCTGTCTAGGTGTTTTACCGCACGATTTACAGCTTTTTTTTTTAGAGTTTTCAACAGATTTTCTCTCTCTCTTCGTATTTTAGTGTTCCTGTCAAAAAGGTAGACAGGACCTTCTTTTGTCCTGTCGTATACCCGTAGCTCCTGCGTAGGTGTTTTAACGCACGATTTAGAACATTTTTTTAGAGTTCTTAAGAGAACTTCTTTCTCTCTCATATGCCTCTTATATTAGTACCCCCTGTCTGGGTGTTTTACCGCAAGATTTACAGCATTTTTCAGAGTTCTCAACATATTTTTATCTCTCTCTCTGTCTTTGTATTTTAGTATTCCTGTCAAAAAGGTAGACAGGGCCTTCTTTTGTCCTGTCGTATACTCGTAGCCCCTGCGTAGGTGTTTTAACGCACGATTTAGAACATTTTTTAGAATTCTCAAGAATCAGGAATCAGTGTGAAACTACTTACTGCGTTAAGGACCTATACTATCAAAGTGGCATATTTTTTAACGAGCACGGGTCGATATTTCCTTATATGTAATTCCGAATCAGTCATGCGGGTCCTTGCTCCAACTCCACCTCTTGCTACATTGCTGGCAGTTGGGACAATATGGGTACTTATTTAATTGCAGGAGAAAGCGAGAGGGAGCTAAATATCAGGATAAACTAGTGCTCAATGGTTCTCAAAGAATCTCAATGAAACGTACATTTTCCTTTTTTTCCTCTACAGCAAGTTTTCCCTCTGCTAGGTTTTTTTTTGACGCTTCGTTATCTAACTGACGTCATTATCGTTGTGGTAGTGAGTACTTAGGTGAGTATTCATATAAATAAAAATTCAAGTTTTTTCATCGCCCTTGGGCTTTTAATATTTGTTAAATGCTTTAAGAACCATCATAGATACTCTATGGAATTGGAAATTATCATATTCGTCCATCTGCGGCCTAGGTATTATAAATAATAGTAGTAGACAAATTATATACAAAAATAGGAAGATGCGTTATATTTATGGCCTGTCCGGAGTTATAAATTTTCCGACACACCCTGTACCTACTGATAGCTGCTGCAAGACCGCGAAGAACATAAAATGTTAGGCGTAGCCACAGCCCAAAGAACCGTTAGTTTGAAGATCGTTGCTAAATCAACTGCGAGGTGAGCCGAAATGATCTCGTCTAATATTTCTTTTTGTGCGGGCTCATTTATTTCATTCGGGACTGCGGGAGTAAAACAAACAATAAACCAGAAATACGTTCAACAACGGTAAAATTGTCTTATTGGTGGATCTATTTCTTCAATTTTTGCATATGCGTGGACCTTTTCTGCTGGATGCAAATGAACTTGTGAAGGTGTCCTTTAACATTTAATGACAGAACGGTACAAATGGCAGGAAATTTTATCCTGCTGAGCAGGACTTTTTTCCTGCTGGTGAGCAGGACATTTTTCCTGCTGATGAGTAGGACATTTTATTCCTGCTGGTGAACAGGATAAATAAAAATGATAGAGCGGGCATCGGGTTTTGCTTGCATGGCGGTTTCAAAGACGAGTAGGACATTTTTTCGGCAGGTGAACAGGACATTTTGTCACCAATTGTGAAAATAGAACATTGCGATGGGAAAATTAATACCTGAGCAGTAATTTTTAGTTCAATCAGCCCTTTGTGAGTAATTTTTCTAAAAATTTAGGGCGGTGGCCTCCCGGGTTGGATTTTTAAATTAGGCGAACCGTTATTTACATCATACTTGAACAATTTTTTCCTGGGTTAGAGCTTTCGGTCGTTGCTTAATGATAGAGTGTACAAGCAGTTGTCCATGTCCTGCTAAAAGCTCTTCTGGTAGTACTTTTGTACAAGACATACTGTCCTGCTGGCAGGATTTGTTCCGCCAATAAACCTGTCCTTGAAAGACGACGGTTTTCTCTTCGCAGTAGGTGTGGGAGATGCTCGAACTACAAAATAATTTGAGCGAGCACCCAAACCCCTATGAAAAAATTTGATGAGCAACTTTTTGTCCTTGAAATCGCCCTATAAGCAGTACCCGAAGCCCGCTATATCATTTGTAATGAACGTCCCACCAGCAGGAAAAAATATCCTGCTCACCAGCAAAAAAAATGTCCTGCTAACCAGTAAGAAATAAATTTCAGCTCACCGGCAGGAAAAAAGATCTTGCGTACCAGCAGGAAAAAATATCCTGCTCACCAGCAGGACAAAACGTCCTGCTCAAAGGGGTTCTCCTTCTGCACTCGGTTCCAAATTTTGAAGATACGCTACTGCTTGTGGAGGAGGTAGACAGACTTTTCCTCATCCGGAGATAAGTAGTAGGAACGACTTTAAACTCCAAGACCTTTAATAAACTGAATCAGAGTCCATATTCGGTGCTGACGTTTCCACACGGACTGAACGTATATAAATATTTATTCAAGAAATAGAGTAATGGTGGCAAAAAATCTTATTACTGGTTTTATGCAACTCGGTTACATATGATCGATATTGCTATTATGTTATACGATTTTCATGTGAAGGTCAAATAATATAATGCTCAGATGTTATTATTAAATAATCATATGATTACATAACCAGATCGGGGTATCCGCCAGAGTCGGCAGAGCCAGCCAGACTACTAAAACACGGCAATAATAATAATAATAATAATGATATTGCACCTCGCAAAACTAGTTCTGTAAAATACAGTTATTTGTAGTCATCAATCAGCTCGTTCTTGGATGTAGATTGTGGATGATGGAGAATAGGAACCCAAAGTCTGCGAGACAAGACAATGAATCGAGTTCGAATAAGCCGAGCGGTTTAATTATTAGGTTAATATTGGGGAAACTAATAATGTTAAAAGGTGACATTGTAAACACAAATTGGGGGTCTATCTGGGTGCTGGTCGTGAATACGGGTTACGTCATCGCAGGGGAGCGGTTAAATTTATTTATACCTACCATGACTACTAACTACCACGCACCCAAAATGCAACCCAAATTCAGAGTGATTATCCTTGAAGATTGAATTCATGATAATTGTATAATTTACCGACGATGTTTTCATAATTTTTGTTCACTTTTTCATATTTTTTAAGTACCTAAGTAATAATAATAATCGACCAAGTCATCAGGCATCCTATTATCGTGGTTTCACAGATAGGTACCTAATAAATTATACATAATTAAAGCGTTAAGGATATGAATTAATTTTTTATCACTTTAGGCAGATTTATCTGATTATTTTTACTTTCTATATAGGTGCAGAAAGATAATGTGATAAGAAGAATGACGCAGTACCTACAATAATAATAAATAGATACAATGCAATAAAACGAATAGAAGATTATTAATGAAATGTAAATAACAAAAAGTAAAAAGTATGAAGAATTAGCCCAGTCAACGAATGGCCTAAAATGAGGTGTAGAGTGCGTGAGCAGGTGGTACCTAAATAAACGATTATTTCAGAAAGTTGTTACACACCAAAAATCCTGACGTCTAGATGATGAGCCGGAGGGTGGGAAGACTGGGAAGGGGGAGAAGTTCCCACTTTTGGGGTTTCCTGTTATAGCGTCGTATGGGAAAATTTTCCTATTATATATAGAAAGCCCAATAAAATTATCTATAATTTTTATTTTATACATAATTTTCGAATTCCTAACCGTTTTTGAGTTACAAGCTCCAGAAAAATAGATGTTTTCGAAAAACATAATTTTTCCTCAATTGATTGAGAATTCCGGTTATACCTCAGAAACAATGCGTTGTAGGGAAAAATTTTATAATAAATAAAAGATCGTAAAATTATCTCAGTTTCATTTAAAACGTGACTTTCGAATTCCGGATCGATTTTGAGCTACAAGCTCCACAAAAGTAATTTTTTCGAAAAACATAATTTTTCTTCAATTGATTGGGGGTTCAGAAACGGGGTGCGTCGTAGCGATTTTTTTTTATAATAATCAAAGATAGTAAAATTATCTGAAACTATTTATTCTTTACGCGACTTTTGAATTTCCAGCCGTTTTTGAGCTACGAGCTCTACAAAAGTAGATTTTTTCAAAAAGGAACATTTTTCCTCAATTGATTGGGGATTTCCGTTATATCTCAGAATCGGCGTGTCGTAAGGAAACATTTCTTTATAATAAACAAAAGCTCGTAAAATTGTCTAAAACTTTTGTTCTATACGTGACTTTTGAATTTCTAACCATTTTTGAGCTACAAGCTGCACAAAAGTAGATTTTTTCGAAAAACATAATTTTTCCTCAATCTTTTGGGAATTCTGCTTATATCTCAGAAACGGTGCATCGTAGCGAAAATTTTTATTATAATAAACAAAAGCTCATAAAATTGTCTGAAACTTTTGTTGTGACGCTTTTTGAGCTACAATCTCCACAAAACTAGATTTTTTAGGAAAACATAATTTTTGATCGAAACAGACAAATCATAGCTGTCAAGGGCAGAAGAATATTGAATTCAACATTTTTGTTCTGTGTTGATTTTCGGCAGTTTAGATGTCAAAATACACTAAAATATATTTTTATAATTTATTATTAAACTAAAAAATTAATTATTTCAAAACTTATTATTTAAGATAACAAAGAAATGCATAATTCGAAAATTTCTTGACCGCACTTTATCTGAGAAAAAACCAGTCCACAGGCTGGAATATTGTTAGGTTTAACACTTCAAGGTTAGTAAGTCAGTTTGATATGGTAATTCGCATGTTTATGTGCGGAGTAAAATTATTTCTATTGAGAATTTTAATGTTTCCATAAAAAGTGTAAATGATCACTTGTATGGGTGATAAATGGAATACAGATACAGAAGAATGGAGGAGATCTTGGAAACGTTGCCTGTACGAGAATGTGTTTGATGGTAAGGTTGTTCGTACAGTATCGACAGCATGTTGGATTTTTAGAAGCCATCCAGGAAAAAAAAAAGGTTACTTGAGTACGTCATAGTCTAAGTCACCTAATTACCCTTTTTCCCTTCTAATGGTCATTGTTGTTTGTTATTAGGCTCAATTGACTAAAGAAGCCTGGATACTGGCTAAATACAAATAGGTAAAAGCTATAGGCCATATAGACTCTATACAAGAAGAAGTAGAAAAATAAGAAGGATCTGGATCTTCTGCAGTCTTTTTCTTCTACAGTGTTGTCCACACACAAAGTGAAGTCCCCATCATCTTATGGGAACTATTTTTCTTTCTCGTTCAAGGAAAATTTTTATTCCACTTATTTAAAATAATTTATTTTTTCCATTAATTTTGTCAGTCCTGTGGGACTAACTGTTTGAGTAACCTCAAGGAGCTATAAAGAAAAATAAGAAACTAAAAAAAAAAGAAATAATGTTCAAATTTCAACACCCTGTAGATCGTGTGATATAATAAAAAAAAACTGTGAAGAAGCGTTTGCGGACTTATGTTTATATGAACTTTTATTAGGCTTAAAATAATCCAAAGATTTAGGAACACCCCTGTATTTAATGGAATTTTTGTTTTGTTTTGATATCCCATTTCATATTCCAAAATTTTGAATAATTATTCTAGGACACCTGTATAGTGATACCAACATGAGACGGGGACCCGCAGTGAGCTCAGTGAAGTTGGCACCCCTAAGTGCGAATTTTTGTAAAATTAACACGGTATTCGTTTGTCCACCCTAAAAAAAAGATTTTTTAAATTTTACCTAACTTTTTCTTGAAGGGTGTAAATTTTACAAAAATTCGCATTTAGGGGTGCCAACTTCACTAAGCTCCAGCAGTGTGATTAACTCACTTATTTTAACGTAACCCTAGTAAAACCAGAAGGACCATTCGTTTTCCACATCATTCGTATTATTGTCTTAATGGTCCATGCTCTCACCTTCAGTCCTCTTTTATTTTGGTTGATATGTTCACCGTAACCGTAAGTAGTCCACGGGGTTTTCAGCAAGACTACGTTGTACCTACCTAAAAAAGTAAAAAACCGACTTTACGGAACTTTCAGAATTCGCTTTTTTGTTCGAATTCGCACCTTCTCCTCGAATTCGTGCTGTTTTCTTCGAAGTAGAACTTTTTCTTCGAATTTCTTTTTTTTTTTTTGTTCGTGTTCTTACCGAGAAAGACTTCTGTGGCCTATGGCCCCTCTACGCCATTATTAGACCAAAAATGCATTTTATCATTAAAAACATGAAAAAGCAACAAGAAATAAAATTATTTTACAACACGAGGAAAACCTACTTGACTGAACTTTCCAAATTCGCACAGCTTTCTTCGAATTCAAATTTTTTGGTCGAATTCGCATTTTTTCTTCCACGAATTCGATTTTTTTTCTTCAAATTTCCAATTTTTTGTTCAAGTTCTTACCGAAAAAGACTGCTATGGCTTCTGTAGGTAAACCGTTTTCGGCAAAAATTACATTCCTAGACGAAAAACATAAAAAAGGATAGCAGCATTAAATTAAATAAATATTTTCAAAACTGGGCGAAAACACTGCCTTATGGCTAGTTTTTTCCTGTTTTCAATCACAAAATTTAATTTTTCTCGAAAACGGTTAGCGTTAGGGCTTTTGACCAAGATCACTTTTATTATGTAGAAAACAGTGGCGGTTTACAATGAGCTCCCAAAATATAAGCTTTCCTAGTGTAGTAGAAATAAGGGACAAAAAACCCTCAAGCAACCTTAAAATCTTCGGTACTAGGATATGATTAAAGTTTAGCACGTATCAATGAAAAAAATATTTTTGTAACATCCTGTATAAGAAAAAGGGTTCTTTTGCGCACCCACGTTAATAGGAAATTTCCCCTGATAAGGTTACAAAGAAATTTTTTATTTTTTTAAACACCCTTTAAACCTTTCTGCACTTATTTGAGATATCGTAGTAGGTTTAAGTATTTTAATATCTTTTGGATTATCCCCTTTGTATTCTTTTTAATTTTTCTAAACGGATCAATATTTTCATTTGGGATTTCTGCCCTGCACTGTATAGGGTATGGGTTGTTTTCGCTTCTCACTGGGTGAAACACTCGAACCCACGCTGTTACTGATAATATCGCAATCACTTAAAAACTGCGTTTTTATATCGCCTTTTATCTACACGCTACCCGGTACTGTCTGTTTTCGACGTCTTCTCTGGTTCTGGTCCTGGTGGTTGGTGCAGTGTTTTCAATTTTACCCTTCACCGATTCATCCATAAAAATTAATAAATTTTTGTAAAGTCTCGATGTCTGAGGCCAATTATTTATTTGACAAGGTACTTCTTCTGATTAATTTCTTAGTGTGCGTGTGCCGGTGCACCCTCGTGTTGCAACTACAACTACTATAAATTATAATCCTCTTGCAATCTTGCGGAGTCATCGAGAACATTTTAAAGGTGAGTTTGTAAGAAATCTAATTATTCATGTAAGTAACGATAATATAGTATGGGCCCATATTAATAATAATAAGAGACCATTTGGGTTAATGATCTATAAAGGTCTATTAATAATAAAATGCGAATTAACATTATCATTGCCAAAGTATGGGTTCGAATCCCAGTCTCGTCATGTATGTTTGTGGTTGTCTATTAAACTATTTATACAGTGTAGACGTAAATGCCCCCCCCCCCCCCCCCGCTAACTTTTGAAGAGATTGTTTTTCTTTCAATAATTCAAAATAACCTCAAATAAGGCAACAAAAAGTACCTTTTGAGTGTCTTTTTTTCCCATGATAGTTCAAGATGTCACCGCTGCGGCTTTTTTTTAATTTAACCCTCCGTTGAGTATAATATTACAAATTGAAGGCATTTTAAAGCTGTATTCAATGGTGTATTGGGATTTTTTATTTATTGGTTATAATTTTAGGAAAATATTAAAATATTAAAATAATAGTCTATCAACGCATGGTTCATGTTTAAAAAAAGTGGCCTTTTAGCCCTAGCAGTGACATCTTGAACTCTCATGGGGAAAAATGACAGTCAAAAGTTTTTTTTTTCTTATTTGAGGTTATTTTTGAATTAAAAAAAGCAATCCTTTCAAAAGTTACCAATTTACATGCGCTCTGTATTATAATAAAAAAGGGCCTGTGCTGAATGAGTTGATGGTTCTTAAACCAAAATTACCTCTACGTCTTATCAAAAAGTTAAATCGATATTCCCGCTTTAAAAAATGAGAGCCCTTCAAACAGCGCAACATTTTACCCAAGTCAAGTTATAGCCACGCTTTCGGCCAGGGGAAGGACTTCGATTACCTAATTTCCAGCATTTTTTTTTAATTATCAAATGGAACATTTATTCGAACACTTTCGGAATTTTTTGAGCAAAATTTCAGAAAAAATATTTTTTCAGTTCGTTAAGTCCGTGGCCGAAAGTGTGGCTGGTCATTATTATGAAATTTCAGGATTTTTTCAGCAAAATTTCTGCAAAAATTATAAATTAATTTTTTCCGTGAGTGAAAGCGTGGTTGGTCATTATTATGAATTTTTTTTACTTTTTCAGAATATTTTCAGCGGAAATGATTTTTCCAGTTTGCCAAGTCGGTGGCCGAAATCATGACTGGCCATTATTTACAAATTTCTGACTGTTTTTATCAGAATTTCAGCAAAAATGGTTTTTTATTGCATTCATGTTATGGCACAAAAATTTATGACATTTTTTGAGCAGAATTTCACCAAAAAATTGTTTTCTCGGGTTATAAAATACTTTTTTCGGTTAATTAAGTCCATGACCGAAAGTCTTATTGCTGGCCATTATTTCAAATTTTATTACTTTTTTTAGCAGTTTCACCAAAAACTTGTTCTCTCGGGTTATTAAGTCCATGGCCAAAACCGTGATTGCTATTATTAGGTATGAAATTTCGAAATTTTTTACAAAATTTCCGCGAAAATTATCTTTCAGTTTCTTCAGTCGGTTGTCGAACTTTCTGGATTTCTTGAGCAAAAATTATTTTTCTAGTTTATTAAGTCGTGACCGACAGCGTAAATTGACTTGGGCCAACTTTTTATTCTTGAAAGTAATTAAAAACTGTCATAAAAGAGGATACAGTCATCTTCTGAAGTAAGCACATGAACAAACTGGTAAATATAGTTCACTGGCCTATGTGTATAGTAGTAAAAAAATAGATAAAACTACGTAGGTAGGTATAATAAATGTATAACCAATGGAAACAAAAAGGAAATGAAAGAAAAACCGGTAGAGTAGGAAATGAGGTGTATAGGAAGAGAAGACATGCATTCATCTCTAACATGAAGATGGACATTAACAATGCAATTAAGAAGAAAGCATTCATCCTGCTCAGTAATCCGGACAATGAGAATTCCATCACTTTTAGCAGCTGCTCTTAAACTTCTTCTACTGTCTACTGCATTTGAATATCTTTGACAACTACAATTTATCAGTTAATAACCATAGCGCCAGTGCCAGTGGTTTCATACTTGCATTCCTTGGACTGCAAGACCATCATAGGTCTTCAATTTAATGGAAATTAATTTGAATAATTATTTTTTCAGTAGTTCAACTAAAAATTCCTTAAATTTTTTAGAGGCAATTTACTATAAAATATTCTTATTAATATTACTAGTTATAATATTTGGAATTTCTTCATTAATGATAATATTCAATGATTTATTCTAATATTATAATTTTCAAGAAAAATGCACCGATTTACGTTAAAAAAAGGTTCTTCCATAAAGTAATCCCAGACTCAATTATTTATTTAATAATTAATTATAATTATTTTCACACACTAAACACTAATTATTTATTTATACTTGCCTTAATTTATGTTATGTAATTCTAATATTTATTTTTAAAACACAGATTACATTTACCAAGACGGCAAGACTAGAGATTTTATACGAGATCCATTATTAAGCATGACATTAAAAAACCATGTATCCTTCCCTATACAGGATATTTCAAAACATTCAAAAAATGGAAGGTGTGATTCCTTGGCGCGTTCTGCGGAAAGAAGTTCCTATTAAATAGGTCCACAAATGTACCGCATCCGAGATACAGGGTACTAAAAAAAGTTTTTTTCACATTTTTGAGGATTTCTCACGAGTCGTTTGAGATATAAAACTGAATTTTTGTACACTTCTTAGTATTATTGACATTGACATTAGCGACTTTTTTAATGTGACTATAATTTTTTTTTCATATTCCGATGGTGGAGATTTTGGGGTTGCTTAAAATTTTTTTGGCCATAATTTCTACGAGACTGGGAAGATTCGCATTGTGTTGGTCAAAAGCTCTAAGATTAAAAGTACAGTTTTCGAGAAAAACAGCATTTAATGAAGAAGAACATAAAAGTGCCAACAACCACAAACATTACTTGTTTTTGATATTTTTTATCGATTTGTTTCACTTCTATATACTAAAAAAATGATTAGCGCTCAAAAAGTAGATCATATAATGACGAGATATGTACAACAAAATGTGTACAGAAGCTGGTTTCTGTATCTCAAACGGTTCCTGAGATATCGTCAAATAACTGAATTTTTTGACACCATTGTCACCTCCTGTATGGCTAATAAAAAAAATTGATTAGCCATCAAAAAGTAGATAATATTAATGGCGAGATATGTACAAAAAGATGTGTACAAAAGCTGGGTTCTGTATCTCAAACGCTTCCTGAGATATCGTTAAATAACGGATTTTTTTTGACACCCCTGTCACCTCCTGTATTGCAAATAAAAAATTGATAGCCATCAAAAAGTGGATAACATTAATGATGAGATATGTACAACAAGATATGTACAAAAGCTGGGTTCTGTATCTCAAAAGCTTCCTGAGATATCGTAAAAAAACTTTTTTTTTTGTACCCCTGTCACTTCCTGTATTGATATCTCTTAAACGGTAATAGGTGGAATCGGGAATAAAATGTTCAAAAGTTCCGTAATTACATATCTTTCAATATGACGTTTGACGATTACAAAAAAAACCAGCGGTTCTCAAAATATTTAGGAAAAAAAACCTGTACCTATCATATCTAAGAGAATTTTAAAATCCTGAAAGGTGTGAATGAAAACATACAGAATTATCTACATTTTCCTGTGATTTCATCATTTTTTGGCCTACTAGATTTTAAGCTATGCTATCACCACCATATTTTGTTTTCCTTATGACCTCCATATTGGATTTTTACATGGACAGAAAGTCCATGATAATCCTTTGGCACAATTGTGGCATTTTTAACAGGCACAACGAAATTTTGTATTGTGGCGACAATAAAATCCTAATTTGGTTGCAAGAAATACGACCACTCAGTGTCGTTTTTTGATATCTTGCATATCTTGCAAAATGAAAAGCGAGGTGATCTGGAATAGTTGCCACTTTTGCAGCCACGAAAAATCAAGTGGTTTCAGCAGGATTGCGCTCCTGCCCATAATCGCCGCATCGTTAGATTGTATCTTATTCAGTTCAATGGCCACTAGCGAGATCCCCAAATCTCAGCCCCTGAGGAATGATAAGGTCTACAACAGGATTTACGAAAATTTTGAGGAGCTGTCCGTCGAAATTGCTACATTATCAGGGATATGATACGTCATTAAATTCCTTCGTTGTTTACCTTTCTATTAATGTGAAAATCCAATACGGCGACCATATAAGAAAAATTAAAAGATGGTGGTGATGTCTCAAAATCTAGTTGGCCAAAAAAATCGCGAATTAGATGAAAACACCTTTCAGATTTTCAAAATTTTTATAAATAAGAAAGTTATAGCGTTTTTTGTTTATTTATAAATATTTTCAGAACCGCTGCTTTTTTCACAATCTTCAAACGTCATATTGAAAAACACGTAATTACGTAATTTTTTAACCTTTGATATCCTATTACCGTTTCCGAGATAGTGATATAGAGAATAAGGATACATCCCCTGTATATTTGTTTCTTCCTCCTTCCTCTATCGGGTGCTTTCTAGAAAGCTCACTGAAGTTGGCACCCCTGCTAAATGCAAATTTTTATCAAATTCAAACGGAATTCGTTTGTCTACCGTTTGTTCAACCAAAATTTTCGTTTGTCCACACTAAAAAAAATCGATTTTTCAAATTTTACCATAACTTTTTTTTTTGAAGGGTGGGCAAACGAAAATTTTTGTTGGACAATCGTGGACAAACGAATGCCGTCTCAATTTTACTGAATTTCTATTTATCATTGCTGCAATACCTATGACTATGAATAACTAGTAGAAAATCCCTTTGTCTTAAAATATTAGATTTTTGTTTGGACATGTCGCTTAGATTTCAGAGAGAAGCTTTTTAAATTTGTAGAATAGAAGTTCTAGTCAAGAGTAATCCCTTTTATAGTCCAATCAATGATCTTTTTCATTATAATTTTGCTAAACAGCACCGATTTTCTTAATAATTTGGATTTAGGTTCTACTCACTCTCCCCCCATTACTTCAAAATTGACCGTTATTTCGTCAAAATCAAAATTCGTCTCGCTTGGGACGATCTAAAGTTAAAAGGCGGGCAGTACTAGCCAGAGCGAGAAAAATTGTAGAACAGATGTTATTATTTCAAAATCACATCAGTGTAACTTTTTACATAAACCTCCCCCACAGTTACTGATTCTCAATTACCTTTTAATGAAGGTTTAAATTAAATAAATCTAACAATATTGTTTTCCTATCGAATTTGTTATTTCTTAAGGAAACATCTTAATCTTCTCCTATTCTCGTATTCAAATTATAAAATGTTATTTTTTATACAAAGGTACAAAACTATTATTATAAAGTGCCTACTCGGTAGTCAGTTCATCCAAGATTCTTATGAGGGGGTATATTATTCCGGTATGGTATAATTGACCCTCAAAGTATTCATCAACCCCTTTCACCCCCCGACCGTCTCCCGTGCCGGTGCCGGTGAGTGAACGATGCAGCGAAGGCGTTTCTTTCCTTGGACGACCACTTTTTATCGCTCATCAAGTACTGGGTACTGGTATAAACGGACTACGGCCAAGCATTATCTGGAGCTGGACTTCACTTGTTCCGCGGCACGCAACAGGTAGCTCGACAGCGCCATGCAGGATGAGACGAGCGTTCTCGGCCGTCACGGTGCGCTCACAGCGGTGGTGCGTTCCTGCTGGTCTTGGCTTGGACGGTCTCCTTTTCTAGCATGAGCATGGGAATGTGGGAATCTCTCAAGCAAGGAAAGACAAGGTGTGGTGACCGCGTACCCTGTCCGATTTTCTAGCGTGGTTAGATTGCCGTTCCATGACTTTAATCTGAAGTCATAGAATACGTTACAAGACTTACAATTATACAAGTTATCTGTGGAATTAGGATTTATAAACGCACTTTTGTTGAAAACACAATTTTTGTATTTTATGTTAAATAATATTTATATTAAAAATCAAAATGACATTTCTAACTTTGTATATAAATTCTTATCGACAAATTACATATTTTTATTTAACTAAGGTTAGAGTAGCCAAGTGGTGTGTCTTTTGTATACTTGTTTCAGAGAATCCGGGTTCAAACCCCGGTAGAGTCTGTGAGCTTTTTTTTTCTTGTAGGTATAAAAAATATTTCTAAATAATATAATTAATAATTTCGATATTATTAAAAATGTCAAAAATAAAGCCATTACCATAGCAACATGCCAACAAGCAGAATTATCGATAATTTAAATTTATTCTCTTGCATTTTGTCTTCCTGTCTTGATATACCTAAATATCCGGTAGCCAAATGCGATATTTAAGAAATCAAATTAGTTTAATTACGTATGAGGGGAATTTTTGGAATTACCCCCAAATAAAGGATTTAGTGCAGTTATTCATAATTTTATTATTTACCTTCATAGATAGGTAAATACCTACTTGGGTTAATTAGATATTGAAAATTCTTCCTTACCTGAATTTCACGTTACTGCCCTTATATTACCTGATAATTGAATTTTAGAACATCCAGGAAAAAAGATATGATTTTTTTAAATTTCCGAGAAGGCCAACTTCACAACAATTTTTCAATTCTCTCTGGAAGCTAAACGGTTTGATTTCGGGAGTTGTAACTGTATCACCACGTTTGGCCATCGTTTGACCAGGTTTGACCACCCAATAATTTTGTTTGACCATGTCCAGGAAACAAGATATGATTTTTTTTAATTTCCGATCAGGCCAACTTCACAATTTTTCAATTCTCTCTGGAAGCTAAACGGTTTGATTTCGGGAGTCGTAACTAGCTCACCCCGTTTGACCATCGTTTGACCAGGTTTGGCCACACAATAATTTCGTTTGACCACGTCCAGGAAACAAGATATGATTTTTTTTAATTTCCGATCAGGCCAACTTCACAATTTTTCAATTCTATCTGGAAGCTAAACGGTTTGATTTCGGGAGTCGTATAACTGTATCACCTCGTTTGACCATCGTTTGACCAGGTTTGACCACCCAATAATTTCGTTTGACCACGTCCAGGAAAAAAGATACGATTTTTTTTTAATTTTCGATCCGGCTAACTTCACAATTCTTCAATTCTCTTTGATTGAAAGTTAAACGGTTCGTTTTCGAGGTTCGAAACACTGCCGTGAAGTTGGTTCTTGAATTATTAATATGAAACCACTAAATTTTTCAGTGTAGCTTCCAGAGAGAATTGTAGAATTGTGAAGTTAGCCGGATCGAAAATTAAAAAAAAATCATATCTTCTTTCTGGACGTGGTCAAAAGAAATTATTTGGTGGTCAAACTTGGTAAAACGATGGTCAAACGGGGTGAGTTAGTAACGACTCTCGAAATCAAACCGTTTAGCTTCCAGAGAGAATTGAAATATTGTGAAGTTGGCCGGATCGGAAATATAAAAAAAATCAAAAATTCCTGGACGTGGTCAAACGAAATTATTGGGTGGTCAAGCCTGGGTCAAACGATGGTCAAACTGGCTGAGCAAGTTAGGACTCCCGAAATTAAACCGTTTAGCTTCCAAAGAGAATAATAGAATTGTGAAGTTATAGCCGGATAGGAAATAAAAAAAAATCATATCTTTTTTTCTGGACGTGGTCAAACGAAATTATTTGGTGGTCAAACGATGGTAAATCGAATGCGCTATAGCAATCTGGTTTTCCCGAGTTTTTCCGGATCACTTCACGAAGCTGATGTAAGGTGGTGTAAGTAGAGAGTCCTGAGCCGAGCCAGCCAATAATAAAAACAGATTTTTTTGGAAATATTTGAAATAAATCAATAAATTTCAACACACTCTTGGAATTGATACATGATGGGGGATTTTGGAGGTCGCTGAAAAATAACATATTATAGGTGTTTTTGAAAATACCTAGAGAGTAACTTAAGTAAAGAGATATTAACCTTTTGGAAATAGGTACTATAACCTACTTCTACAGGATGTTTCAGAGATATAGGATCAAATTTAAAAAGGTGTAGTTCTGGTTCCTCTCATAAAAATGTGAATTGAAAAAAGAAATTTCAGCTCAAAGGGTGTTTCGTTTAGAAGTGAATTTTGTTTGTTTTAGTGTATTTTTTAATAAAAAACTCACTCAAGTTTTCCAAAATTCACCTGCCCACGATATAGGATATAGGTATGTATATTTATTTAATTATACTCGGTCAATTATTGTGTTTAACGTCCTACAATAATTAAATAATCAAATACCTACTATGGAAATTAATGCAATTCATCAAGTTGTAACGCTCCACCTACGATCCATTGTTTACACATTTTTCCTATTGAGATTTCCTTCCAGTGAACACAAATTCTGATGAAAATTTTATTATTACTCGCTATTTTCATATCAAGTATCGGAAAAACCGCAGTAGGTATTTAAGAAGTACCCCACGAGTAAAATTTACCAAAAAATGATTGCCACTGACTTTTTTTTTCAAATTGAGCTACAAATTTTTGTTTCTTGACATCGTTTTCGAGAAATAAAATAGTATCCGCTTCAATTCACGTTGAAAAATTTTTAAAAAGGGCCATAATATCAATTTTTCGATATGCCATTGAAGCGGATTTTATTCTATTTCTCCAAAACGATGGAAGATACGAACGAAAAAAAATATCAGGAGACAAAAAAGTTGTAATTTTAGCTCTGCGTAACCAGAAGAAAATATAAAATTTGTAAATAGGTCAGTGGCTTACATTGATCAATTTTACTCGTGAGACTAACCCCCTCCTCCCGGGACCCCACTGGAACTCTTTATTGTCATCCAATCAATGCTAACTTTGCGTCTTTTCACAACGAACAACACTGCCAAATTTCATGAAAATCCGCGAAATGATCTTAATTATTAATTAATTAAATTAATAAGAGATAGTGTTGATGAAGTAGTGCAACAATAAATAACAAAGTTTGTAATAATGTTTAAAATCATATAAGTGGCACCCTTTACCGCATGAGGGCGCTGTTAAACTTGTTCTTATAGGGCATCTGTATTACCGACATTGGCAGTAAGCGTCAATGCCGGTAATACAGGTTCCGTATGTTCTTAAATAATTTTTATTTATAATTTTGTATTATTCTTGTTCCAAATCACTACTAATGGATTTAAAATAATTTTTTTAACAATTTCATATTCCTTCTTAATTTTTACTGCCAATTTCAGTTAACTAATGACGTACATTCCCCATGCGATGGATAGAATGTTCATTGCCTCACCGCTTGCAATGAGGGAATGTTCTATTTAAGCCAATCACTGCTCGGCATTTTGACAACTTAATTTCGGAATTTAACTCCGTGACGTCAACCAGTTAAGATAACGCCACGGCTAGCTATCGCCCGACTAACTATTGAAACGCTCTTGGCTTACATTATTGTGCCTGTATATGTGAATTATTGTGAATAAAGCTGTAAAATCAATAATTTAGATGCGCGCAGTATATGCCCTTCAATCAACGCCAGCTGCCAGCGCACCTGACCTACCTGATCAGCCTGATCTGACAGACAGATCATAATAACCAGGTTAGATAATATCTATTCATGAAAATATTTAAAAATATATAAAATGACTGGGTGGTGGTGTGATAAGAAATGACATCGGAGCTGCTCTCCATTCCGCCAGAATATCCTTCATTGATAATTGAAATGACTGGGAATTTAGTAAAAGATGACAAGGGAAATATCAAGAAAATAAGTCTATTGAAAAGTTTTATTTTTTTTAACCAATTTTAATAAATTTTCTCAAAAGGTCGAAGAGAAAATAGCGTCTTCATCTCGCGAAGAATAGCTATTATGCACTCAAATGTTCCAACAAACGTTCCAACACTCGGCTGTGAAATTTTAGTTCTCGTGGATAATAAAAAAAACAACTTTACTATAATAAGGTAGTTCTCTAATTATTATAAGACTTTTATTAATTATAAGAGGGAAAAATCAGTCCTCCCCCTCCCCCCCCCCCATTCAATAACAAACTTCAATCAAACTGAACTGTGATCGTGTGGTCTTGGTTTACCCAAAAAACTCCCAGAATTTTAGTCTTAGATGACTTGCTATTATTATTTTCAATTTTGGGTAAACCCCCTGCTTACCTAATTATTGAATTTTTACAAATCAATCAATAGGGTCGCCACCTTTTAAGAAACTTTTAAAAATTTCCTCCACAAGTAGACCAGTTGTTGTGGACTACCTCTGCCCCTAGGGGTTATTGCTCGATATAGACCACGATATAAAAAAATTCAGAACCTAATAAAATGATTTTGGGTTTGATTGGCGGAAGTGTAACGAACGAAAAAAATTCCTTCTGATCCGACACTCATAGAAACAGCCAAATCTTTACATTAATTATTCAGAGACGATTTAAACATTTCGAGGGTGTTTATTAAGTATAAGTAGGAAGATAAAGATGTTTATAAGTAGGTTTTAATTATGATATTTGTGATTTAATTGGCTAATATTACCATGTTGATGTAGTAGGTGGTTTTAATTATCGGAAGAAGTATTATTGTACAGTCGTTTAAACAATAAAATTGCGATTTTGTAAATAAAAAAAGAAGAAATTTTCTTCGATTTATGATCTTTCCAATCTTTTGAGAGTGATTCGAGAAAGCGGACGTCCTCGTCATGCGCCCCTTAGCGCAAGCGGTGCTGGCGCTGCGTGGGAAAGTCGCTGGAAAATGATAGCGGGTATTTAACTTTGTAAATGTCAATATAATTTGACTAGATAAGCATGTAAATGTAAATGTAAACCATCATCAGTCATCAGCACCACCAACAATACCGCATATCGTCATTTAAACACCCTACTATTTATTTTTCCTTATAAGAAGAAGCGAGGTACATACCTACATTACTTAACTTAAGTAAGGTATTTTTGAATTCTGCAATCTGGAATATCTGCACTTGGGTTCGTGTTTCATTTAAATTCATTTCATTCATACAAAAGAAGGGTGCAGTCAGCAATGTTATGTTAGACAAAAGAGCAAACAAAAATAAAACAAAAGCATATTGAGCCGAGTCGCGTTTCACCTGTTGCTCCTTTATTTACAGGCAGGCAACATTAGACCTCTCTCTGTACCTAATCTAGTAGTCAACGATGGAAATCGGATATGCAAGTACCTAGTAGTAGTACCAGTACCTCTACCACACTATACAAGTCGAGCGTCCCAAATAACTATAACAATATAATAAATAATCGTAACACGCCATGATAGGTATTAAAATTTCTGGCTCTGGCTCCGGCTCCAGCTCCAGCTCCACCCACCCTCATGCACACCACCATTGTCCTCTCCTCGATGCACGTCGGCGGCATTCTTTCAACCTCGAAGTCAAAAAGCCGTCTAGTTGCAGGAGGGTCAACCACCCCACGGTTAGTACGTACACGTGTATCCCCGTTTCCCAGAGGTCGTCCTGCTCGTTACTGAGACGCAGTTGCGCGGTCCGCGCCTAACGCCGCTCCGCTGTCCGACTGCAGGAGCCCTCCGACACGGAGGCGCGTCACAGCGGACCAGCCGAGGCGACGACGATCCGCACCAGCTGCCCCGCGCACTCGCGACCGGGGCGACTGTACATCCACAACTCCCAAGGTCAGGCTAGGAGTGGTAGTGGTGGTGGTAGCTCAGCCCGAGTTGCGCGGGGCGGCTCGCGAGTCCATTTTGGTTTGTCGAAGGGTGCGCACCACTGGCACTGGCACTGTCTGGCTCTGGCGTCCGGCGACGATCCCTCGATTTTTTTCCCGCAACTACCCTGCCGGGAGATGAATATCACCAGCGACACGACGGCCAGTCTGTGAATAATTTAATAATAAGAGAGGACGGACGAGGTGTGTGTGTGCGTGCACTGATTAAAAACTGTGCAGCAGGAGCCGAGTGTGCTCGAGCAAGGACATATTATTGCGTAAGTAGTTTTATTTCGTATTGGAATTTGGACGGTTTTCGCGATTTGCGCACACCCTCTTGGTTAGGATTTAATATAGCGCATGACATGATCAGTGTTTTATTTAGCAGTAAAAATAAGCACGATTCCTGCTGAGGCGGTGTTGCCGGGATCACTCAAATTTCTTACAAATTTGATTTTAGTAACTTTTGAGGCTACAATTCAACATTTTTACCAGTTTATGGAAATGGGTACATTTATTGTTATTTTTTTATGATTTTCTGATCCAAAAAAACACATTAAAGAATATTAGCTATTATTTATAAAAAAATTGTAAATTAATTATTATTATGAGAATTGAAAGAGAATTAAAAGAATAATTGAGAGTAAAGCCATCGTCTCTATTATTAAGTATAGACTTTTTACATCTCAAAAAGTAAAATTATTACATGCTCCATGGCGTGGTTGATTAACGTCAGGATAAAGGGGTCACAAGTCAATTAATTCTAACAACATTTTCAATGAACTTCCCCCTCTATTAACAATAGTTATCGCATAGCGACATCGCATCTAACTTGGCAACAGGGTGGTGGTTTTTAGGCGCGCTTCAAGGTTTCAAATTTAAATTTTCATTATAATGCAACAATGGACAATTAAATCGAATTATATTAAAATATAAATCTGAATACCTAATTATTGTTAGGGTGTCTAAATTTCCAGGATTTATTATCAGCCGATTCGAATCGGAATTATCATTGCTGCCAGTCTCGGTCTCCTGAGACCTGCTAGCCGATGTAGGCAGGCAGGCAGGCAGGCTGTAGTTGTAGCGTTTTAAATCTGGGGCCGTGTGAAATAATGTTCGCAGGACAGGAAGGTGTACGTAACGGTGTATTCTCGACTGGCTTGATTATGACCTCCTGGTATCTCGAGGGGAAAAGTCGTGCGGTCGCTTTAAAAAACTTTCAGACTTCGCGGTTCTTTGTACCCCGAGCAACCCCGACCTGCGCCGACCATCCCGCCGATCGCTCAGAACATTGCTGACATGGCGTCGTAGAAGTGTGTGGTGCTCGTTATCCTATTTAGGGATTCAACCCTTCCGTTTCGACGGTGATATTCGCAACAGGTAGCGTATAATTTGAAATAATAGAGTATCGGTGATCGTTTGTGCGAGTTTGGTGCGTTTCCGTGAGCGTCCGTCGGAGTTACAGGTGAATTGTTGTGGCGACTTGGCTTGGCTCTCTGTAGGGTCGACGACTCGATTTACCCTGGCTTTAAAATCAATATATTTCTATAAATCAATACTGGGACCCCTATGGGACGCCCGCAGAATGCACCCGACGACCCACATCGCTTCACGGATCATTTAGGTAATGATTTTAACTGTTATAACGAGGCGTTTCGTTAATTGGAGTAACGGGAAGGGTTGCGTAAACTTGTGCTCGGACGAGACGATGTAGGTAGGTTAGGTAGGCGGGGTGCTGGTGCTGACGATAACGTCGGAGATGTTCTAAATATGGCGTAGGGCTGCGCTCGTTTTCGTACAGTCGGGGTTGGCCTCGCCGGGCTATTTTGGCGAATAATTGTTTGGGCTCGTGTTCGATTTGCTTGCCTGCTCTTCGTGTTTATGTTGTATTATTTGGTTTTATCGCCGCGCGGCGGCGGGGCGGGCAGGGGGGAGAGGTTTGTGATGTAATGTGGAGCCCAACCAAGACCACCGATTCCGCTATACCGGCCGTCCTCTCGATGAAACACCTGTGTGATTCAGGCAGGAATTCTTCTGCATGTTAATTCATATCCGAGTGACTTTGGTTTCGTTGGTTTTATCCTCCGACCAACCTGAGTCCCGTTGATCACGCTATGTAATTCTGACATTTCCTGTTACCAGTTTTCTTTTTCTTTTTTGCAGACGGTAATAAGAAATTGTCATTTTTTTTTTCTTTTTTGAAATTGACAGTTTTTTTGTAATAATAATAATAACACGCATCCATGTGTAAGGTAACCATAGAAAAGCCAAGATAATTGACACATCTATCAGTGGCGGCTCATCATAATCTCATAAGGTGTCCCGTTAAACTTTTTCAAGTGGTAAAAGTGGGCAGTGACGGATTTTCCAACAGGGGCACGAGTCGCTCTGCTCGGGCCTCGAAACTCATTGGGGGCCTCAAAATTCTGCCCTAAAACAATTATTATTATTAGTTCTTTTGGGAATTTTGTCTTTATATTTGTAAATAATTCATTATTTCATTTTCTAACCTCACTATCTCCTAAATTAAATTGAAAATAATAAAAATAAGAAGACACTTATTGCAGTATGAACTTTGAATAAGGAACATCGTTTCAAATGAAATGAAAATTCAATTTTTATGATTCAGAAAATTGTCATAAACGTCAAACGTCAGGTAGTAATAATTTTAAGAAGTAGTGTGGTAATTTTTATAAACTTTGAAAATAATTGTCAAGAGTCGAGTCAGCTGTCAGCTTGAAAACCGTCAGTTTAAAAATAATTGTCAAGAGTCAAGTTAGGTGTCAGTTTGGAAACTGCCAGTTCCTCGTTCTTTTTATTTAATCTACTTATTTATTTATTTAATCATTTAGGACATTACCTATATTTGATAAATTTCTATTTATAGTGAAAAGAGAAATAACGAGCGGTTAGCCATTGGCCTAAAATTTGTTCACCAATTGTCAAACTGGCAGTATTAGCGATTTACTGCCAGTAATGCCTATGTAATGACCAGAACTGCCTTTAGTGTCTACTTACTGCTTGTAATGCTCAACATTTCTGAGAGTTGCAAAAACAGATAATTTTTGTAATTTATTTTACATTTTCCTATACCTTGAATACATTACCTTGACCCAATAATGACAACATTACCCGTTTTTTTAAGGATACCCTGTATATTTTTGCATTTTCACATTCCATGAGAAAATCCAATGGTAATGTTGTTGTTATTAGGTATACTTGTTCAATGAACAGCCTGTATAATTTTTTTTACATCGATAGAAAGTAAATTAAATTACAAAATTGACCTGTTTTTGCATTTTTTTGAAACTCAAAAGACTAAGAATTATTAGACCGTTTCCAGACTTTTAACACACCTATGTAATCGGTAAGAAAATCAAAACTAATTTTGTATGAAATGGGCTTGTCGAGAAACCGCTTCCTCTCCGAGATTTCGGCCAAAAACTAAAAAAGTGCAAAAATTTGGGCAAAAAGTGCAAAAAAACAAAGTTCCGGGCTTTGGCTTCCGGGTATGGCCAAAAAACCTCTAAAAAAACATAAGGATTGAGATAATCAAAATTATAGCAAAACTTTCCCCAATGGGAATATTACGTTTTTGACGGCGGTCTCAACTGGCAGAACGGCGCTAGTCTTCCAAAAAAAATGTCGTTTATAAATACTTTAACTTTGTGTTGCAAGGACTTGCCGAAAAACGTAGCCCTTCTGAGATTAAGACCAAAAACTTGAAAAAAAAATTTGGCCAAAAAGTGCAAAAAAACAAAAGTTCCGGGCACAAATCTTTACCTGAAAATTTCAGTCGTGTTCACCCTAACACCCCCAACCCCCCCCCCCCCCCCCCCCCAAAAAAAAACATCGAGGGTGAGGAAAATCAAAACTATTGCAAAACTTTTCAAAACCCCCACGAAATGGAAATTTCTTTTAGGGCTTTACCAGCAGAACGGTTCGTCTTCCAAAAAAACGTTTTCTACGAGAAATGTAGGAAATTTTGTCTGCTTTAATTTTGTATTGGGAGGATATACTTGTCGAAAAAACGCTGCCTTTCTGAGATACAGGCCTAAAACTGAAACAGGTGCAAAAATTGTGCAAAAAGTGCAAAAAAGAACCAAATTCGCCAAATTTTTGCCATTATTTATGAGAAATGTAGGAAATTTAGTTCAGAATGGATTTGTCGAAAAAATGCTTTCTTTCTGAGATTTAAGCAAAAAACTGAAAAAAGTGAGAAAAAATTGCCAAAAAGTGAAAAAAACAACA
This sequence comes from Malachius bipustulatus, assembly GCA_910589415.1. NCBI lineage: Eukaryota > Metazoa > Arthropoda > Insecta > Coleoptera > Melyridae > Malachius > Malachius bipustulatus. Next base: position 9,891,832 of record OU342631.1, on the reverse strand, counting down.
AGAGAGACGGGCAAAATATTTTCCAGCAAGCTTCAAATTCTTGTTCAGCGAAACCCAAACAGGAGCAAAAATTTCCAAAATCCCACGCAATGGGAATGTTTTTTTTTTTTTGGAGCCCTCTACCAGCGCAACGGTTAGTTTAAAAAAAAAATAACGTTTTCCATAAGAAAAACGCTTCAAAACCTAAAGAAAAAAAATGACCAAAAAGTGACAAAAAACAATGTTCCGGTGCCAATAAATCGTTACCAGAAAATTTCAAATTCGTATTGAACGACAAAAAAAACATTGAGAGTGAGAAAAATCAAAACTTTTGCAAAAAAATTTCAAAACCTCACGAAATGCATGTTTTTTCTTGACGGGCTTTACCGGCAGAACGGTTCTTCCAAAAAAATATTCTTACGAGAAATGTATAGGACTTGTCGAAAAAACCCTTTCTTTCTAAGATTTAGACAAAAAACTGAAAAAAGTCCAAAAAATTGCGCAAAAAGTGCAAAAAAAAACAAAGTTAGGTGCCAAATCTTTGCCAGCAAACTCCAATTTCGTGTTCCGCGACCCAAAAATAAAACATGGAGGACGAGAAAAACAAAATTCTAGCAAAACTTTTCTCTGAGAAAAACATGATGGAAATGTAGTTAATGATCATTTTTAATGATCAAAAAATTTAAAACAACTCACGGTACCATCCAGGATTTTGCCACTTTTACTTGAGAACTATTGAAACTAATAAATTCTTGAACTGTGAATGAGCTCCCAGATCCAGACTCTTGGCTAAGCACGAAGTACCTAGGTAGGTACTTGATCATTACACTTAAACTTAAACCTATTCTAATTAATAGGTAACACTTGTTTATATTTTTACCGGAAACCGGGAGATGAACGCCACACTTGGGTTAGAAACACAGAACACGTAGGTATACGGGAACGTCTGCCTTTCTCGCAGGAAAGGTACACACCTTCGTCCAGCACCGCTAGTACCCGACTGCCCTTGCAGGAAACAGGAGACTGAATTTAGGATGAAATGAAATCAACAAACTTCGTGGTGGTCCTTTTTTGCGCATTTCATACTCGCCAGTCGTCACTTACTTCATCGTCTCATTCCAGTCTTTCATGAAATACAATAATATAAGGCGTGCTTCATGGTTTTTTTAACAAAAGAAAACTGAGAATAACACCCTGCCTTTCACGACTTGCAATAGCATTAACACTGTAGTCTTATTATGGTTCGTTACCTCGGTTTGATTGAACATTTTTATTACACACAGATCACATTCAATTATTGAACTGTGGCAGACGGCTACCGGTTTACAGGACAATAAATTTAAAAAAGGGATCTCTTGGTTCTATTTACCACATTAAATAAAACTTCTGTCTGACAAATAAATCAATTCCGGTCCGGTTGTTGTTGGGCTACCTAATAAAAATGTTCTTATTAGATAAACAAAAAAATGTGCCATTATTATTGTTTTCTTCAGTTTGATTTTTGTGTGTACAAATAGGTAGGTAATTTTTTTTTGGAATCATGTTTACACACAGAGGTTTTTGCGGAATAATTTTCTCTCATTACCCAAAAGACTGTAATAGTACCAAGATACAAAAAAGTTGATTTATAGATTAAAAAAAAAAAAAAAAAAATTGAGCATAAATTATATCTAAATTTAATGTTACGTATGTATTTATTTACCTCTAAATGTCTTTTATGGTTTATTAATTATTTCTATACAATTCCCTTTCAAGACCTGATAAGTTTATTTTCGTTTCTAGCCAATTTTGCCCCCTTTTTTTAAATTAAACTTTTCAGTGATTCGTTCACTCGCGTAGATTCCTCCAATGAGGGGGGAATAGTGGACTAATTTTAACAATAATTTATTTTCTCCGCGGATTGAAAAAATTACTTGCTCATCCTGCCCTTCCTTGCTTCTTCAGTGACTCCCTCGGTTTTAGGTATCTAAGTCTCCAGAATAATAATAACAATAAAATAATAAATCAGGCCGCCGCTAAATCCAGGTAAACTGTTTATAGGTATCTAGTCTCCAGGGTCGGTTGTCGGTTTTATTTATGATTTATGGCACAAAGCTACAGAATTTTGATTGTATTAAAGAATTATTCAAATTCAGTTTTTTGCTATCTATTCAAACGTTTATTATAAGGTAATGGCGCCCCCTAAACCGTCGCCGCCCCTAGGCAACTGTCTATATTGCCTTATGGAAAACCAGGTCAGGTTTTCCTGACCTGGCCTGACCTGACCTGACTTGGCCTATCCATTTTGTCTAAAAACTGAGATTGCTCGTATCACACGTCACACAGTATTATGGTTTCAGGCCCATGAGGTTGATACTTGCAAGGTTGCCACTTCTAAATAACCGAACAGATCCGTTAGTTCCTATACCTGTAGTCAATTAATTGCTAAATGCAGGTTGAATTATTTATGTCTAAAATGGTCCTTTTTAAGAACTAAATAGGTACACATTTTTCAAAATAGGTAAAAAATTATCGAAAAAATCAATTAAATGAGAAACTTTAGTTTCACTGCCTGCTATACCTGCTACACTGATGTGAAAACAGCTGCTAAAAATATTCCTGATAATTTTTGAACGCATTTAACAGAGTGTCCCATATTATGTGGGCAATGTGGGTAAATTTATAAAAAAATTACCCCATAAAGTTTAGGGTTGAACACCTATTTTGTGCAATAACTTTTTCATTAGTTGGGCGATATTTTTGAAATTTGGCAGTTGTATTTGTGGTAAAAAAGAGCCCCTTTAACCCGATGTAGGTTGAAATTATTAAATTCAGTGGTGTCCAGGGGGATACCCTCACCAATATTGCTGCAAAGAAAAATACACCACTGCGACTTTTTTAAAATTTTGATATCTTTTCCATATTATTATGCAACTAATAAAACAACTTTTTTGTCTCTTGACTTTACTTCGTGTCTTGGTTCGTTTTCGAAATAAGGGTAAATTTTCTTTTGGAAATTGTAATTTTTTATTATTCTTTGTTAACAACAACAACAAGAAATAACTAAATTAAGTACATTTCTTAACATTGAAACTAAGGAATTTTATTTTTTATTTTTTTTCTTCAATATGTTTCTTATTGGTTGGTCCAGGGATATGAAATTACCTAAGTGGACTCTATTTTTTATTACGAAAACCAACCAAGACACGAAAAAACTCAGGAGACAAAAAAATTGTATTTTTATATTGAGAAAACTAAGAAAAGTATTAAAATTTTATCAGTGGCGTACATTTTTCCTTGCAATAATATTGATTGATGAGGTGTCCCTCTGGACACCACTGGACTTAATTCTGATCTACATGTTTTTTACAAAAATTGTAAAAAATTACGAAAAACCACTAGGACTTTTTCGTACAGGGTACAGCAGGAATAATTTCTTGCAGCAAACAACTACAGTGGCGGATATTTTATTTAATTAAATCATGTCGTTCATCCCCATTAGAATGAAAAATTAAATAACTCGATTTCGAAAAATGAGAAAATTTTGAAAAAATTACTGAACACTAGGACCAGTATCTACCTACAGGGTACGCCAGGAATAATTTTTTGCAAACAACCACAGGGGCGGGTATTTTAATTATTTTAATTAAATCATGTCAGTTATCCCCATTAAAATTAAAAATTAAATAACTGAGGAAAATTTTCAAATAATTATGAAAGAACACTAGGGTCAGTACCTAGGTACAAGGTACACCAGGAATAATTTTATGCAAACAACTACAGTGGCGGGTATTTTAATTAAATCATGTCGTTCATCCCCATATAAATATGTAACTATAAAAGGCAATAATTATAACTTAATCATAATTTTGGACTCGACCTACTTAAATGCCAACGAAATGAAAAATTTAATAACTCGATTTGCCAAAAGAGGAAATTTTTGAAAAAATTATGAAAGAACACTAAGACCAGTACTTACTTACGTCGTACACCAGGAATAATTTCTTGCAAACTACAGTGGCGGGTATTTTACCTAATTAAATCATGTCGTTCATCCCAATTAAAATGAAAAATTAAAAAAACTCGATTTGCTAAAATTGTAAAATTTGGAAAAAATTATGAAAGAACACTAGGACCAGTACCTACCTACTAAGGTACACCAGGAATAATTTCATCTCCAAATAAACAAGACAAATCAGTAGGTATCTAAATCAGCTGCTAATATTTCAATCAAAGTACATACAGTGCGTTAAAAAATTGTCAGCTATCTTTTTAGCAGCTGCTTCCCCTTTCACGCCAGTGCCTACTACGATTATTCTCAAGGTCAATAAATTTTTTTTTAATAAAAGAGATATTCACAAATACGTTTTTCTCTCGGTTTTTCTGCTGCAAGTCCATTAAGTAAAAATTAAGGTTATCCTGTTGTTTAGTCTTCCAAAACACCCCTCACATGCCCATTCCACTTTTTCCACTCGCGTCGCTCACAGCAGTCACAGTGTTGCTGCATTAAATCAGGTCTTTGGTCAGGGTAGGTTTTTTTTTTTAATTTTACGGACATTTAAAGAAAAAAAACCTACCCTGACCAAAGACCTGATTTAATGCAGCAACCCTGTGAGCGACGCGAGTGGAAAAAGTGGAATGGGCATGTGAGGGGTGTTTTGGAAGACTAAACAACAGGATAACCAAAATTAATTATGGGATAACCATGCAAGATACTAAACTTTTATAAAAGGGAAAAGGGCAAAAAGTTTTGTAATACAATACACCTTTGGATAAAAAATACAGAATCAGTGGCGTGCGAATAAAAAAAAAGTTCTGGGAAAAAAATGAAACGTGACATCAAAAACAGGAACACCTGTATGTCAATGTTTGTAAAATGATGTCAGTTTATTGTTCTAAACAACAATAGTAGCGGATGCAATTTTGAAATTTCTCAGTTAGGGCATTTTTGACTTTCTGGAAAACGTGGTTTTGGTTGACCCCCTTTTAAAGGCTGTATTTGAAAAGGGTACCATTTTTTAGACACCTGTCACCTGTATTCTATTAAGAGAAAATAAACACGTTACAAATTCGTCAGCAACAAATTAAATACAGCATAAATTCTAGAATGAAATCAATAACAGAGAGCCCAAATAAGTTAAAACAAACTTACGGTACCATCCATGGTTGGGGTTGGGGGTTGGGGTTCCTGACTGCCACTTTAATTATTGAAACTAAAATTATTATTGAACTGAAGAATACTTACTGACTGCTTCCAGGTCCAGACTGTAGACTATTACACTTTTGATTTTTTTTTTTATAAACATAAACACTTATTTATAGTTGTATTTCTGCCGGCAACCTTATCTGATTGACCGGAGATGAACGCCAAACTTAGGAACACGTACCTACGCAGGAAAGGGTCCACACACACTCATCACTCATTCGTCGAGCACTGCCAGGAAACTGGATTTAGTTTATTAGAGGTAGAGAGGTGGATGAAAAATGAAAACCAACCAGCTTCGTGGTGGTCCCTTTTTGCGCGCTACTCTTCACTTCACCCAAGGACGTCTAATACGAAACATATCTACCCGTAATCCATAGGCGTGCTTCAATTATTTTCAAACGAATTTAAAATTCCAAATATTTCCAAAAAAATTGCCAAATATTTCACTAAATTTCCAAAAATTTTCAAGTATTACCAAATATTGCCAAATATTTCCAAATGCCGCTGAATATTGGGCAATGTTTCAATATTTGGAATTAAGTCTCACCCCTCGATATTTTATTAATGAAAGGTGAGGACGTTGCAAAAATAAAAAAATGATGATTGGATAAAATCTGTTTGATAAATGATTAACTTTCTAATTTCTTACTTTCTCATTAGGTATATAGGTACCTACCTAAATACTAATTATTTACCCCCCATTATATTATGTAACAAATTATTATTCTAAATTCCTTAAGGGACATTTAGGTGTGCTCGTCTTGTGTAGGTAAATACGAACCCATATATGGACGCACTTTTGTTTTTACATAACTACAGGGTGACAGGACACACAGTCCCAGTAAATTAGGTATAGTTAACAAGGTGAAATGGGTAATTATCTTCAAGAAATTGATTTTAGATGATTTAATGGTCTTCTGAATAGGAAACTACCAGTAATAGCCTGTTTTAATTACATGCTCGGAGAATTAAAAGGCAATTTTCTTCTACTTCAAAATAGGGTGGAAATAAAGATACGGTTTATTTAAAATCCAGGCATTAGTGTTTATTTACTACTAGGCATTAGAACACATCGGTTTTAGTTTTGCTCGATCAACAAGTTTTTGACAATTGTGACTATAATAATAATAATTACCAGAGAATATTTTACCATATTTGTGTAAGTTTTTTTTCCATATTTATTAATGTAATGTTTCGGTACCCCTAAATTCAAAATTGCTCATATTACTATGTGACTCTAGAATTATAATCATAAAGTAGAATTTTCACCGACACCCCAGAACTGCTGCTAAAAATAAAAAATGTATTTTCCAAGCAAATACATGCGCTCGTAGGACGTGGCTTATCAAGGTGAAGTAATGTAGATAAAGAAAGTATTTTATTTGTCCTTCAAATCTACTAACATGTTATTATTTAAACTAATTTGCGAGTGTGTAACAATAAGCAAGTTACAGAAGGGGTAATAATAATAAGTTAATTGTAGTTTAAAAATATACTGGGTGTTTCAGTGAAATGGGGCCAAATTTAAGGGGGTAACTTCTCTGACAAATATAAGTTGAAAAAATAATAAACAAACAAAGCTCTTTAATTAGGCTATTTCAGGTTTTGTAGATGTTTTTCAGTTGCGTAGATATTCAGGGTTGACGCCCCTTTTACCTCTTATCTTGTACGCCACTGAATTGTTTGCAATAAGAAGAACGTCATTCAATAGCCCCTGCATTTTAGAACAAAAAAGTATTGCTTGATCTTTTTCATACGCCGCATCGTTTCTGAGATATTTGACGTTTCCTCAGGAAATGTCACTGAACATTAAGAATAATCAATTATTATTGTATGAAAAAAATTAACGAATACTTTTTTGTTCTAAAATGCAAGGGCTATTGAATGACATTCTTCTTATTGCAAAAAAGTCAGTGGCGTAAAAAATAGGGAGGGAACAGGGGAGTCAACCCTGAATATCTAAGCCACTGGAAGACATCTACAAAACCTGCAATAGCCAAATTAAAGATCTTTGTTTTGCTTATTTTTAATACCAAGTTTAATCAAAATCTCTTAAAATTTACACGAGTTATAACCAAAAACTGTTAATTTTTTTTGAGCTTTAACACCCTGTATCTTTTAAAAGAAACGTAATTTTGAGCTGAAAATATTTTTTTTAAAGTTATATCTATGAGAGGAACTACTCTTTTAAAGTTGGCCCTGTATCTCTGAAACACCCTGTATACAAGATGATTCAGTGAAATTGGGCCAAATTTAAGGGGGTAACTTCTCTCATAAATATAAGTTGAAAACATAATAAACAATAAACAAACAAAGCTCTTTAATTTGGCTATTTCAGGTTTTTTAGATGTCTCCCAGTGGCGTGGATATTCGGGGTTGGTGCCCTTTTCCCTCCCTATCTTTTACGCCACTGACGTTTTTGCAATAAGAAGAACGTCATTCATTAGCCCCTTCATTTTAGAATAAAAAAGTATTCTTTAATATTTCTCATACGCCGCACCGTTTTTGAAATATTTGGAATTTCCTCAGGTAATGTCACTATACATTAAGAATAAACGATAATTATTTTCAATGTACGGCCCAACATTAACTGAGAAAACTTCAAATATCTCGAAAACGGTGCGCTGTATAAAAAAATAAAAAAAAATAATAAAGATACTTTTTTGTTCTATAATGCAGGGGCTATTGAATGACGTTCTTCTTATTGCAAAAAAGTCAGTGGCGTATAAGATAGGGAGGAAAAAGGGGCGTCAACCCTGAATATCAACGCCACTGGAAGATACCTACAAAATCTAAAATAGCCAATTTAAAGATCTTTGTTTTGCTTATTTTTAATGCCAAGTTTAATCAAAATCTCTTAAAATTTACTCGAGTTATAACCGAAAACTGGCAAATTTTCCAAAATTTTGACACCCCCATATCTATCAAATGAATCATTTTGAAATGCAATTAATTTTTTCAAATTATATTTATGAGAAGAACCGGAACTATCCCTTTATATTATTTGCACCAATATCACTGAAACACCCTGTATTTCTACAAAATACACAATTTACTAGTAAATAATAATAATTACAACTTATCGTTACAAATTTTTCTAACGATTCTTATTTTTCTGCTTGCAGTGTTACAAAGGTCGTCAAAATTGCGCCTGTACCACCGATGTCAAATTTGAACTATCGATATCCTATGCAATATCAACCCGGGGTTGCGTCCCCTGCACCACCAAACATGTCTTCCCAACGTTTCTGCCTGAGATGGAACAACCACCAATCGAACCTTCTCTCAGTATTCGACCAGCTCCTGCACGAAGAGAGCTTCGTAGACGTAACACTAGCCGTCGAAGGTCACCTTCTGCGAGCCCACAAAATGGTACTCTCCGCTTGCAGTCCGTACTTCCAAGCCCTGTTTGTCAGCCATCCGGACAAACATCCCATCGTCATTCTCAAAGATGTCCCTTACAGCGACATGCGAAGCCTCCTCGATTTCATGTACCGGGGAGAAGTGAGCGTGGACCAGGATCGTTTGACGGCATTCCTAAGGGTCGCCGAGAGTCTCAGGATTAAAGGTTTAACCGAAGTAAACGAGGAGAAGTGCGACAGCATCACCTCATCCCTCGCGCAGCAGAATCTGATGAACAACATCCCTCAGTTGCAAAGGTTACAGCAGCAGAATCGTAACAGGTTTAACAATCCGTTGAACATGCTGGGAAACGCGCTGTTGCAGCCGAAAAGGAAACGAGGGAGACCTCGAAAGTTGTCCGGGAGCTCCAACGGAACGCCCGCCGACGATTTAAACGATTCCTTGGTTCAGGGGAGTCCGGAAATGTTGGAAGTGAAGATGGGAATGGACGGTTTCGGCGGGAATAATTCAGATTCGAGTTCGGGTAAACACGACGGGAGCAGGGATATGGAAATCGACGAAGGGAATTGTAAACAGGAAAAAGAGGAACCGGTGGCAGGTACATCAAAGGATCAAAATTCGAACAGTAATAATCATAAGGACACGGAAAATGATATATCTGCTGGTGAGTGTCTTTTTTTTTTCTCGAATTAAAATGTGTTTCTTAAATTTTAAACATGCTTAGACGGGTGTGTTTGTGAGTTATGAGTTAAGAAAATGAAGGTCATGCCATCTAATTAAAATTATCAGTCGAAAGTAAATAATAATTGTCCGGCTTTGTAGAGGGTCTAAGATGAACTTTGAATGTTTAGATAAAAAAAATATAATTAAATGATTATGATTCTAACAAAGTATCAGTCTCTAGTCTCTCTATACTTACATATTATCATATACATACATGCATACATAATGAGATTGTGTGTGTGTGTTTTTTTTTTTTAAATGCATTTATAGGTATTTTAATAATTAGATTGGTTTAATTAAATTACTTTTAAATATATTGTGTTGTATATTGTATAAACATGTTTTATGAATCATCTATAAAACTTTTTGTTGATGATTGTCGCTTTAATAATAATTTCCAGTTTGATTTTGATATTTTCGAGAATGTTGAAATAAAAAAATTGAAGCGTTCTTTTTAAGGGCAGTATTTTTAACTCGACATGTTCTTGTTAGAGAGTGTTAAGGGAAAAGCTATAGTGCTGTTTTAAGTGACTTTTCAACAGTTCGAGGTGAGTTGTTTAGCATCTTAGAGATAAGGGAAGAGTTTTAAGGAATGAGCCATTTATTTGAATTTCGTTTTCATCATTTTATCATAAAAAATCAAATCGTAAATGATTTTAATTTTAACTCATTTTAACTAATGCACTTAACGCGGCTTATTCCCTATAGCTTTTCTCTTTTCCAACTACCGCTTTTCAAATTTTCATTGCTTTTTTGTTGTTTATTTCTTCTATCACAATATTAACTAACATTTACATTTTTTTGTAGGTGCCAAAGAAAATAATAACTCAGCAAGAAATAATACTCACTGTATAAACTTTAATTCATCTCTACACGAAGAGTATAACTTATCGTTTCACGACTCATCGTATTCCGATGTGGAGCTGCAAGAAGACAGCAGCAACGATATCGTAGAAATGGACGAAAGTTTTGATGTCGGCATGGATATTATTAAAGATAACTCGACAGTGACTGATAGTATAAAGAGTAAAGAGACGAATTGTATCAAAAAGAACAAACTGCCAACAATCGACGATTTAGACGATCTCTCCAGCTACGACATAATATTAGACGATCCGAATTTCGATCCCAAGACTCTCAAGTTCCTGAATTCGGGAAAAAAGATATCCGATCCGGACAAGTCCGCCCGTGATTTCTGCGTACGCGAAAAGGACAACCAATACAGATGCACGGTCTGTGATAGAATGTACACTCACATTAGTAATTTCTGTAGACACTATATGACCTCTCACAGGGTGGACGTAAAGATGTACTCTTGCCCCGTGTGCACGAAAGATTTTACCAGGAAAGACAACATGCTGGCCCATCTCAAGATAATACACAAACAGATCGCCAGTTAGTTATGTGCCTTCAAGATGTGCCTTACCCCGTTGAGATTTGAGACTTTATTGTTTTTATAAATTTTATAACGATGACTAGAGTATCCAAATATTTTTTATAGAGTTTATTGATAACGTTTTCTTGTGACGCCTTGATGAGAGAGAGGAAGTTGCGATGAGGATTTGTGAATCGGACTATTATTAATTTAATAATAATAATGATAAGTAGAGCTTGGAATATATTAATTTACTATAGAGGGTGATTTATTGTATCACCATCAAATTGTGACAAACGAAAGGTGAAGTAGTTTAAAAAAGAAAAATGTCCGATTAATTATTTACTTACCGAGTTACAGGACCTCAAAGATTAATTCAACTTTACCTTGTGTTTACCTGTTTATATAAAAAATAGATAAAAATTCGCCGGTAGAGGGCGCAATTATTGTTTAATTTTTTTCTTACACAAACAGGTATACAAATTGGCTCCTTACTCGTATGCAGGAAACTTTTAGGCCCTGTAACTGCGTTACTAATTGAAATCGGATATGCTTATATGAAGTTTTCTTTTTGAAACTACCTGACCTTTCACTTGTCATAATAATTGAGCTAAGAAATCACCCTATGTATGTACAAATCTTAACAAACAATAAAGTTATAAACGCAATTTTAATAAAAAATTAATTATACATATAACTATTTCTGGCAAATCTGGGATTCATTACTTATCTACCTAAATTTTTGAGGAATTACTAAGGGATTACCATATTCTTTTGACGCTAGAGCTAGAGCTACATCATACCCTTATTGTGAAATTCCTTGTTTTTTATTCTTGGAATAAAAGCTTGAAATAAAAAGAAAATACATTTTACATAATATATTCCAAGCTCTAATAATAATAATACCTAAGTATATAAAAATAAAGGTAAATGGTAAATGAACAACCATATAAGATGTGATACTTAATTTTTAAACATCACAGTTTTTTATTAATAAAATTTGCAAAGTATATAACTTAAAGGGCATTTTGAAGGAATATATCGTTGAATTACAAATTTGTTAAATTTTGAATTGGCTTTGAGAAAAGTTACCTACGAAATGAACAGGGTTCAAACGAATGAGATGTTGTACTTAAGAAATGTAAAAAATGAACAAAAAATTGAGTGCATTATTTTTTATTGAATTGTTTGATGCGATGAGTAGATGAATTATTATTATTAGCTTGTTAATCAATTAAAATTCAGCAAAAGGAGAGAGGCTTTTAAATTTTTTGAAGTTATTTATGTAAAGTTTTGGCTGATTCAAAAATATACCAAACTAGTAAAACAGTAAGTTGTACGTCAAAAGTTAAATGAAGGCGTGAAATTATCCTGGAAGCGAACTGAGGGCCGATTTATATAAATAATTGCTTTGGTGCTGATTGTGTAGGCAATAAAAAAGGTTGTTCTGCGAAAGGTGCTGTTATAATATTATCTCTCAGAAATCTTAGTTGTTGGTTATTAAGAAAAATTTTTTACTTTACTGCTTTGTTATGGAATTAGTTTTACTGGCCTGGGAAATAAAATGAGTTTTCCTAATGATCCGAAATGATCCAATCTTGAGCTATTGAGCATTATAATAGGAAATTCAAGAAAAATTACTCATTACTCAAGTAGGTACTCACAAATTTTCAAGAGCTTGTTTAAATTAAAGGAAGAAATTAAAATAGAAATTGTTTGAAATTATGATTAATAAGACAGCCAGACAACCATCTAAATGTTTGGTGTATATATTTTTAATTACCGTGGTCAGTTTATTCAAATTTTTTGAACTGACTTTACATATTTTTTGTGATTAACAGGCGGTGAAAACATATCTAATTTGCTCCAGTAATGAAGACTGACTGAAATAAATGGTGCTCACCTAATAACTATAAAAATGAAGGACTCGTTTACTTTTTTGGAGGGAATTTTTTGTGATCTCGTTAATAGCCGATTCACAATGAGTCTTGTTGTAATTTGAATGCAAATGGTTGTAAAATTTCCCTTTTAGTTTTAGTTTAACGAATAATTTTCACTTTGAAATTTTACAAGCATTTATTTATCCTCACAAGGTTTCACCCTCTATACCAATGTTAGATTTAATTGAATAGAATTAAGACTTATTAAGAATATACAATTTTTTATACATTTATACATTTATTTTTTATTATATTATTATACTAATAAATCGAAACTTAAAGGCAATAATAAAATTTCCTATTAGATTTAGTTGTCTTAAAATTTAAATTGTCTTGCCTGTAATTTCTAGTGTAAAGTGAAAAATTGAGATTTATCAAGACTAGCGGCCTGAATACTCAAAACAGGTAACTTTTTGCAATATTTTTTAGTAATTGTAGCACTTTATTATAATTTTTTATGTCAACAAAGGTGTAGATTTATTTTGCATTTTATTGTATATTTACTTTTTAGTTACCTTTTCTACGTACACGATTATTGTAGTAGATATTTTTTATTCTTATAATTATTATCCTTTTTGATTTTTCAATAAAGTTTTATAATTTTTCTTATTTTGTTGTTATTATTTTTATTTTTAAGATTTAGAGGCATGATCAATTATTTATTGCTTTAATTCCAAAAAATATTTAATTTTCGTATTTTTTTTTATGCTAGCTAGACAATAGATAGACAAAGGGTTCTTTTGTTCTTCAAATTCATTTATAAAGAGTAAAGACCTACCTAATGATAGTCCCATCCAATTTATTTGTAGCTGAAATAATTCATCTCAGGTAAAACTTGTAAATAGTGATGACGTCAAAATTCCCTTATTGTTGGATAGCAAAAGTTCTCTTTTCTGTGTTTATTTTTTTAAACAAAATTTTACCTTTGTTTTGAATTTTCAGAGTCGTTGTTATCTCAAAAACTGTTGAGTGTAAAAACCGAACCGGAGGAAAGTAGTTATTCCGACGTGACGACGCCCGACCAAAATTTCGCCAACGACAGTCTAAACAACAACAACAACAACACGACGGCCTCGACGAGCAGCCTTTCTCTCGGCACTCCGGTGTTGGCGGCCCCGTCCGGTCGTCCGCCGGTGAGACGACGCGCCCGACGTCGAGCCAACTCCCAGAGCCAGGATCCCGCGGAACAGCTGACCGAAATGTCGGTCAGAGGACTGGATCTGTTCAGGTACGCGTCCATAAGCGAAGGAGTCTACCAGTGTACGGAGTGCGCCAAGGCGGACGTCCAGAAAACCTTCAAAAACAAGTACAGTTTTCAACGGCACGCGTTCCTCTACCACGAAGGACAACAGAGGAAGGTGTTCCCCTGTCCCGTGTGCCAGAAGGAGTTCTCGAGGCCGGACAAGATGAAGAATCACATGAAGACGGTCCACGACTGTTTTATGCCCAGGGACGCCGTCTTTCCGGGCATGGGGTTTTTTCCCATGCAATAGAAGTGCTTTAAATTTATGTAATTAGTTGTTGCGCTGGAACGCAACTCGATCGTTCTCATGAATTGATTTCGTTTTGGTGCTAGGCAGGAATTTTTTCGTTTTGACATGCCATCCGGGTGAATTCGTTTTTGTTTTGGTGTGGTTATCAATTTTGAAGGTTAATTAATTAATGTTACATTAATAATTCTGAATGGTATGTCCCAGTAGTATCCCATTGAACTGGAATAACATTTTGACTGTTTTATCTTTAAAATTTATCTATTTCATATGGATAAGCGATAGATCACCCTGTATATCAGAGATAGTTTCAGCACAAATATAAAAAATGGAAACTTGTAAAATTTAAATATTGCTAAAAAGATAGTGTATGAATAACTAATTAACAGGGAAAGAGGGTATTGTGATAAAGTAAGGGGACAATTAAATTTTTTTTTCATGAATAGTAATCAATTAATAAAGTATGTAAAATCAAACGTTTAGGTTCACTGGTGCTGGTGGTGATACAAAGAAGTTTCTGTGACTTTACGAATCAATCAAAATTGAAAACTACACCTCTAATTCGATTTTTTTTTGGTGCATAAATATTTAAATTGCAAAGAGGACTCTTTTGATCTTTAATATAAAAATCTCAAAATGGTTTTATGTTACATTTCAAGAGTTTCGAAAATATTTAGTTATAATGTATATTTGTTAAAACTTAGTTAGTTTAAGTTTCCTCTAGTCTTGATTTGCAATAATAAACTTCATGTAGGTGTATATTTAGATTCTATTAACGTGTAAGCTCTATTTTCTCTTCTAAATCTTTATTTTTTTGTTGATATTTCCAAATCAAAATTTATATATTTTTTGTTGTTTCATATATTTAAATATATTCATAATTATTGTTCTTCTTTGCTGCTCTTACATATGGTGTGTTGGTGGTTTTTTGAATAGAGTAGGTACAAATATTGAACCAATACTTCTTAAAGTACTGAATAAATGGTAAAATTTCAAGCAGATATTGTTTCAAATACCGGAAGAGTCGAGTTATTGGTTATTTTATTACGTTTTGTTGTTTATTGGTAAATTACTGGAAGTTAGTTTGAAAAAAATCTTATTTTATTATTTTTGTTAATTTTGATATAAATTTTATTTTAAATAGAAGAAATTATTTGAAAATCCTATTTATGCGGTAGAAAGAAAAAGAATTTCTTTAAAAAACCCATTTAAAAATTGATACACCAATGAGTTCCAGTATTTGTATCAATAATAATTACTGTTTTCTGCTAAAATTGGACCATTTAAAAAAAAAAAAAAATGGGAGACTCATATTCTTTATAAATGAGCAATAACATAATTTATTTTATTTCTGAGTATAATAGACCATGAACAATGGTACCTATTGAATAAAGCTTTTTGAATAAAGACAAGAATGGGATTAATTTTACCATTTTAAAGTCGGTTTGCAAAAATAAGGTTCAAACTGTAATAAGTACCTTAATATGATAAGTATTTTGAAACTTGTATTTTTGATTTATGCACCAAAAGAATCATCATCGGCTTGTCGTCTATTATAATACTTATTAGTAACTGTAGAAATTTCAAATCAAAAAGTACAACTTCAGAATTAGGTCTAGTTAGTCTCTTTAACGTAATGTGATTAACCTAACAATAATATTTAGTCTTCAAAAGGCTTATTTGTAATTACTAGGAATACAGATTATTATTAATTAACAAACTGCCAAGCAGTTTATATCCAATATTTTACTAACTCTTCTGGATAGTTTATGTTTTTAAAGTCTATTTTGTTTCAAATTGGTATAATCTGTTAGGATCATTAATAATCAAGCTTTTTATTACTTATATGTTTATATATCCTGTTAATGAGCTATAAATATATATAAATAAAATAACACATTGAATAAGTTTACAACACATTAATAATAATAATAATAAATAAATAATTATACTGTTAAGGATGAATGCAAGAAGATGTTTATAGTGTACCTTATAATAACAATAATACATATACCTAAGTACATGTATTTTAGAGCCACTAATACGCACATTAGCTTAGGGCAAATTGAAATTCTATAGGTGTTGGGACAATCAAGACAATATATTTGTATAAATTAAGCTTTCTATTTTATATTATAAGTATTTATTTGAAATAATTCATATAGATTTTTGTTTACTTTTCTGTTATCTCTTTTCAATTAGTAATATTTGAGCTTTTTAGCAATTCTTTTTACCACAAGAAATATATTATTAAAATTTATTAATTATATTTGAAAGAACTGTATAGTTATTAATGATTTATCAGATTATTTATTAACAAAAAAATGACTAGAAATTGGTGTTATGAATTTTACTGGTGGTATTAATCATGCACTCACTTTATAAACGGAAAGTTTCCAAAAAGGCAAACATTTTTTTTAAATCACCAATTTGATGAAGGTATAGTTATTGTATCAAATTCAAGTAACCATATCCATTTTTTTATTACCTTTAGATACCAATAATAATTATCGCTTCAATAAAATTCACCCCAATCCATTCAGTAGTTAAAGCTGAATAGATGAAGAATCTGTAATGGTTGAATCATGAATTAGAGTCTCAATTTGTAACATCAGTTTCCAGGATCTGCAATATTTTCCATGAATGTTATAATACTAGACTACCTGCTAGTGCTAGTGCTAGTACTTTATTGTGATCATTTTTCTTCAAATGTACAGGGGATGAAAAATGTTATAATTATGATTTCTTGATTGTAATTAAAATTTTTCATTTCGCTCGATTCTTATCGTGAAAAATTACTTTATGCCTCACCGTCACCATATTTCAATAGGAATAGAAAATAATGACCACATAAAAATAAAACACGATTCTTATTAATGTTGTTTCTTAAAAAAAAATCGTTCTTTTATTTTTTTTTGTACTATAGAAACGGTCAGGCTGCTGATTGCTGTTATTATCCTATGCCGCAACTGCACAATTTGGAATTGACAATACACAAGCCACTGTCTTTGTAAAATCCAGTTTATTATTCACTCATTTACTCGTTAATCTCGATATTTGTTTATAATTTTCTGTTTAGTTATTATTGAATGCAATAGAGTTTTGAATTTTTGTTTTTGTCTTGAGTGTGATTGTTTTTTTTCTTCATTTTTTTTGTTTTATTTTGTCGTTTTGTTTGGCCAAGGCCGGTGGTGTCAGAGTGCTTCCACGTAAGATTTTACTCGCCGATCGCCGCCATGGTGATCTTCGAAGAGCAGTAAATATCTTTAATCGATAAGAATAAAACTAATCCTAAGTGCAATTAATATAGAGATGTCTACTAACATGTTATTAATAGATTAGATTTAAGCACTGTTAAAATTTTATATATAAATTATTATATAATCTTTATATAGATCATTATTCATGTTCACAGTACTATTTTAAGGTGTTGATAGTGATAGTGATAGTACTAAATAATAGAATTGGTAGTTTTTTTTTTTCGTTTGTTTGTGTTGAGATGGAAATGTGATTTACATTTTGTATTATTTAGATATTTCATTCATAGTTTTGTATGTTAATTCTGCATTGTAAGTTTATTTCAAGTTAGTTCTTAATCAAAAAAATGCTTTAATTTTTTTTCTGCTTATTTGTATATTTCAAATATTATGTATTTCTATTAATGTAATAATAATAATTGTTAGATTATTTTTGATTGTCACTTCGGTGCAGTTGTATTATATTTATAGGATTCCGTTTCAGAAGTTTATATTAATTAGAATTTGTTTGTTTATTGTACTTTCATTATTAATAAATCTACCTCTAATAAAGATTTTATTTTGAGTAATATATTTACATAATTCTACAATAAGGGGTTGAAAAAGTGGGACGCAAGGTAAATTTTATTACCTGCTGTTTGGGTTCATAAATCCAAATGAATAGAAAAATTGGTCCTTGCAAGTATACAAGGGGAAATTTACAATAACGACATTTACAATAACAGTTTATGATATAACCCCCCCCCCCCTCTAAATTGAAGGTTTATTTGTTTAATCTATTTGTTCAAATGGAAAGGCGCGACTTCGTATTTTGGATAGAGTATAAGTACTAGTAACTTCAAGAATTACTCAGCCAAACTTGGTATGATTTATTTACATTTGCTCCAAGAAATAAGTACCTACAGGGGAAAAGGTCATTGGTAAACTAAAAGGGAGTAATACCAACAGGATCAAATGCCAATTTTACCTAAAAAAAAGCCAGGAGAATTTTTTTTAAGACATTTTGTAGCCACTTCATATTATCATCTTTCGCTGGCTGGTATCTTCTGCCGTTTTTGGAATCGTTCCTGTTTCATAGCAGTGCACATCTTTCTGATTGTGCCACCCTTTTATCCTTCCTTTTTTCTGATTTGTAGATATTTTTTTGGATTTTTTTTTTGTTTGAGCAGTAACCTCATTAGCATCGAGGGAAATTCTTGCAAACACGCTTTCCTAATTGACATAATTTCTAGTTGTAGTACTGAATCAAATAAAAGCATTTACGATCGTACAGAAAATGAATTCAGTGCCCTTTTAGAGTTTTTCTGACGAGTCTAGACTCTAGAGTAACTGAAAAGCTGATCAGAGAGGTCAATCTAACTCCTTTTCGGGTTTTCTACCGATTGAAATTAGTGTATAAATTGTTTATGTTGAAATTCATGAACATTTTTTTTTCTTTCAACTTTCCCCCCTATCTTTCACGCCACTGACTTTAATACAAATACATAAAAGCTATTCGATGGTCCCTGTTTTTAAATAAAAACGAGTTCCCTAATTTTTTTCATACGATTCACCGTTTTTGAGATATTTGAAGTTTCCTCAGGCAATGTCACTGATCTAATATTCAGGGTTGGCGCCCCTTTTCTCTCCCTATCTTTTACGCCACTGACTTTATTGCAATTACTTCTTATTTATTATTTTATAGGTGTACACCCCTGAAACCTTTAACTACAATAGAATAGCCCGAGATTTTGGAAGTCTGTTAGTTGACAAAGAAAAAAGGTACCTACCACCTACCACTGAAAAACCAAAAATATCGATTTTTTTGATCAAGCTGTATTATATCAATAATTTTATTGTTTATTTACATCATTATATCTGAAGATGCTACTGTAAAAGTAGCAAAACCAGTGTACCATCATTATTAATCAGGGAATTAAGAAGATTGAGGAAAAATTAAAAACAAAAGCATAGGATAGGTGTTAGTGTGACAGTCTCTTTGAACCAGTTGAAAAATCGAATTTTTTTTGAAGAAATGCAAAAAAATTTATCTTTTTAATTTTTTTTTATGTCGGTATTTGTTCAATCATACACACACAACTCCATTGATCACACTTGGCACCCGATCAAACCAGCCTTGTGAAACATATACCTACCTCTAGGACTTCACAGCTTCAGCAAAAATAACGCACAAACCCCCTAAAAGAAGCAGCACTCCCCCTCTTCCTCAATCTCAATTACAGCGCAGAGACATCACACTACGATATAAATGTGATGTGAATAAAACACGAACAATTGTTTTATTATGACACGAATGTAATATCAACGAGTGATATTGGTGTAATGTCACAGAAATATCACATTTACATAACATTTCTATTAAGTCCGTGTTAATTACAGCTACTTCATCTTGTACCTAATATCACGTCTAGATCACATTCATACAAGTACTCACATCACAGCTACATCACGGTGTGATATAAGACATCTCCGCTGTGTAATCGAGAGCGAAGAAAAACCACTTCTCCCAAAGCAACCGTGCGTCACCTCCATCAAAACTGTGAAGTCCCAGGGAGGTAACTAAAGTCACCTACCCAGGTAGGTGACTAAACTCCTTTTTGAAAAAAAAAAAATTTTCTTGAAGAGGCATTACCCCATTTAAATTTTTGGGGGAACCTTTATCAGTATGAGTAGGTTCTGAAACAGGGGTACTTTAAAATCAATAATAGTAGTAGCTAACAAATAATTTAAGATTTAAGACCTCTTTTAAGTAATTATTTTTCATTCTAGAAGAATACTACGATTACCACGAAAATAACCAGAACCACACGAACTTACCATCGGCGATCACTGTTGAGCTCCTCCAATCAACGAAACCCCACGACAGCGTTATCATCTCCACAGAATCGGCTCGGCATATGTTAGACCTGGACTCCTCCCTAGATCCCCCGGACGTTCCCATAGACCAAACGGGTGTGCATTTTCTCACAGACGACGATCCAAAATCGGACGATTACGAGAAGAAGAAAAATGAGCTGTTGGAGTATCTCATCCGGCAAGACGGAAGCGTCGTCTGCAAGCTTTGTGGAGAAGTCCTAGCCTCCCGTACACATTGGTATCGACACAAATACAAACTGCACGTCAATAATATGATAAATCCCGCCCCGCTGTTCAAGTGCACCCATTGCAACGTGTTCTTTAAAAGTAGAAAGGGGTACATGGGGCACGTCTCGACCAGACATTCGGACAACATGGAACAGCAGGAAGAATTGAATATTAGTATTAAGGAGGAGGTGGTGGAAACGACGGAAGTAATGAACAGAGGGAAGAGGAGAGAAAGTGTAAAGAACGCAGACTGGGAGGAGCAGAGAGAGAAGGAGGAAAAATTGGTGGCGGATATCATAGATAGGGTGAGAAAAGAGTGTGAGGCTCAAGGAGCCGCTGTCAGTAGGAGAGGGTACAGTAGAAGATCTACGGTTATGAATTCTTGTAACTAATTCTGTAAATGTAAATATAAATATAAATGTGAGAGACAAGTACCTATCTACTCTAAGAAAAAAGTGAATTTTTGCGTAAGTACCAGAATTAGATACAATAATATCATATACCTACTACTAACCTATTCTATGAAATATGGTTTTATAAGTTTTAGAACACCCGGTACGTAATAATAAGAGTGAATAAGAATATGTTATGATAAAGATTAAAATATTTGAAATGAGATATTTTCTGAAGAATTTACAGCAATGGGTTTGAATTATGTTTTTATCCGTTCTAATTAAGTTTTTACAAGGTTTTTAGGGCTTTTCTTCATTTTATATTTCCAGAAACTTTCAGACGTTCAATGAGTTGCGAATAACACGTTGAAACAGAAATGAACCTCCACACCTGCTATGAAAATTTTACGGGGTTGAGGGTACAACACGAAGGGAAAGAAGTGAAGTGATTTTCTTGTAAAGGGTGTCCTTCTTGCAAACAAAATTGACGTGTCCAAGCGTTTTTTGAGACTCATCTTCTCATCTTTAATTCTCAAAAAATTATTCTGGCTCTTTTTCGATAGCGCACCTGTACAATTCCCTAAGATAATTCAAATTTATCTTGAACACAACGCGAAGAGGTGAAGAGATCAAATGATTTTCTGGTAAAAGGTGTCCCTCCCGTTAAAAAACGTGACTTATTCAAGCGTTTTTTTGTTTCTCTTTTCATCTTTAATTATCAAAAAATTACTCCTCTTTGTTTCAATGGCCCACCTGTATAATTCCCTAAGAAAATTCAAATTTATCTTGAACACAACTCGAAGGTGATGAGATCAAAATAAAAGATTTTCTGGTAAAAGGTGTCCCTCCCGTTAAAAAACGTGACTTACTCAAGCGTTTTTTTGTTTCTCTTTTCATCTTTAATTATAAAAAAATTACTCCTCTTTGTTTCAATGGCCCACCTGTATAATTACCTAAGAGAATTCAAATTTATCTTGAACAAAACGCGAAGGTGAAGAGATCAAATGATTTTCTGGTAAAAGGTGTCCCTCCCGTTAAAAAACGTGACTTATTCAAGCGTTTTTTGTTTCTCTTTTCATCTTTAATTATCAAAAAATTCCTCTTTCTTTGCTTCAGTGTTAATTCCCCAAGAGAATGGAAATATAAACTTGACCTTGTAAAAATTTAATTAGTAAAATAGTTCTGCTATACGTAAATACCAAAATACCGCGAAGTAGGTCAATAGTATAGTGGGGAAAAATCATTAGGTACATCAAGATGTACCTAGACTCCACCTGCTCCTATCGACGAACGGTTTTCAGATTTGGATTCATCGTTAATAATTATTGAAAATAAAAAAATAATAAAACCTTAAAATTTTGAAGCAAAATGTATTTTTTGGTACTTCACTGTATTTTGGTATTTGGATATAGTTTGTACAAACACAACAGAATAATAATAATTTTTTTTAGGATTATATTAGTTACGTTTCGCTGCATCGAAAAGAAAGACAAACAAGTAATACCCAATTATAGAAAATACTTCTTTAATCATTACAATATTTTGGGTAATTATTACTTAATCCACCCCTAAGACGCTCATTATTATAGCCGGTTATTACTTGTCTTGATCATTCATTTTTGAAAGTACGAAACGTAGGTACACCCGATAAGAGTGACTTACCACTTTTGATTGATAGCTGACAACTACTGTACCTATCTAATCTACAAAGAGACACTGTATTAAGATGTACATGTACATATAGGTTACCTAAAGTGATCTGTATAATATTTGATGCACTTTTTATCAGGTTATTTTAGTCTTCTAATAATAATTATTAACAAACGATTTGT
This sequence comes from Malachius bipustulatus, assembly GCA_910589415.1. Classification (NCBI taxonomy): domain Eukaryota; kingdom Metazoa; phylum Arthropoda; class Insecta; order Coleoptera; family Melyridae; genus Malachius; species Malachius bipustulatus. The sequence continues at coordinate 9,869,212 of OU342631.1, read as the reverse complement.
TAGTAAGTACCTACCTAATAATGATGAGTAATAATTTCCATGAGTCCGCTATGAAAGGTACTCATTTTCTGATACGAGTGACATTCTGAGAAAAAACTCTTTGTCCGTCTATATGATGAATGAACTATTGTAAATATAATAATAGGTATAAGCTCAATTAAAAACTACCGTGATTTGTATGCCAAATTTTCATTAGTTAAGTTATTAATGAAGCAATTTTGTTATTCGCACTCTATTATACTTGATCCCATTTTTATTGATGCTCAATTTTTAATAAGTGTGTTATAGAGAGGGGCTGTGTTATTTTGGAAAGTTTGGGCTTATATTTTTAACGATTATTGATTATTTTATAAAACATTTCTTACCCTGTTAATTTTAAATTAGTTTTATTAATAATGAACGCATTCCTTTCACTTCAATATAAATGGAGGGAGCTCCCAGGCTCTCTTAAACCAGAATGTGAAAGTAAAGTGTCTAATAATTATTATTATTGTCTATAACGTAAAATAAAAATTAACATTATTGATTTATGAGATATGATAATATAAACTTGGAGTCTAAATTCAAAAAATTGTTATTGAAATTGCCAGAAGAAAAATAGAAGATACCCCGGTAAATTTTCTGGTACAAAGATCAACGCCTCAACTACCCTTCTGCTGATTTTCGTACCGCACTCAGTCTGATGATGGTGTGAGTAGATATTTATTACTGTGGTGTCAAAAAAATCTGCAAGGAAAACAATGGCTTATTGAGAGAAGTGCCATTTTTGAAATTATCCATTTTGTCAGTTCAAAAATCACCTCCTTATAATTCTCGCATATTACTCATTGCACTTGAGATTTCCTGATCGATTGAAGTAAATACTGACATCATGTGACTCATAGAGCAATTATTATTAAATTTGTTTGGATGTTTTTTGTTTCAATGGCTCGTTAGCTCAGTTGGTTAGAGCGTCGTACTCAATTTCACATCGAAGGTCGTGGGTTCAAATCCCACACGAGCCCTTAATGAACGTTTTTGCTTCTCTCTACCACTTTTTTTGACAACCAAGAAATATTTTTTTTTAAATAAGTCGTTCAAAATGATTCTTAATTAGTTCTCTTTAATTAAGAAATGTGAATTTTTGTGAGAATTCTTTCAAAAAAATTTCTCTGATATAGGTTTTGAATCTATAGTCTCTGCACTAATCCTGAGGAAACCCTGCCATTTTCTACCCTGCATCTCTTTTGGATTTATAGGTACTTATAACTCTGGGAGCATCAAAACAAATAAATATGTAAAATAACCCCTGCCCCTCTGCACCTCCTGAAAAATCACCTCATTATCTCGTTTGAGATTTCCTGATCGATTGAAGTAAATACTCATCATATGACTCATATAGCAATTATTAAATCTATTTGGATGTTTTTTGTTTCAATGGCTCGTTAGCTCAGTTGGTTAGAGTGTCGTACTCAATTTCACATCGAAGGTCGTGGGTTCAAATCCCACACGAGCCCTTAACGAACGTTTTTGCTTCTCTCTACCATTTTTTTTAACAACCAAGAAATATTTTTTCTTAATAAGTCGCTCAAAATGATTATAAAATATCTTATTTTGAGAAATCCTGAGTAAACTCTGTCATTTTCTCCCATTTCTCTCTCCATGCAAGAAGGGAATTAAAATTCCCTCTTACTAAGATTGATCTAAGATAAAATATTTCTGAAACTGAAACCAGGAACTACCCCTTTAAATTTGGTCCGATATCTCTAAACCACCCTGTATATAGTGTGGAACTTATGGAATAAAATTAAATATTCAGAAAAAAAAACTTTTTGGAATAAAAGCCGCACACCCCTCAACTTCAAATTTTTATTTGGCATTTCTTAAGCCTTAATTTGAATTTATACCCCCTCTGCTCTCACCCCACAATTGTGTTTTTTTTTTTTTTTGAATAGGACACCCTGTATCTTTTTGTATTTCATATTTTCTGAGAAAATCCAGTAAGAATGTTTCTACAGTTGCAGTTTACATTGAGTTATAAACAAATTAAAATCGCAATTTTTCATTTTGAAAGCAGTGTACTGCGCGGAAACAGATCCAAGAAACAGCTTAAATGTCCCTATCTTAAATTTTCACATGATATCCTACGATGTGGTGTAAATTTTAATACAGCGGGTGATATAAGTTATCAGATTTTTTAATCACCAGTATAAAAATTTCAAGTAGGTACGCTGTAAGAGACACATGAAAAGTCAAGGAGGAGACATGTAAGCCGTTTTTCGATATCGGGGGCCGTTTCCTCAGTACCTACACTGCTTTCAAAATAAAAAATTGCAATTTTCATTTGTTTATAACTCAACTTAAACTGCAAAAACCATTCTCCCTGCATCTTCTAAGGAAATATGAAACTACAAAAATATACAGGCTGTCCTATTAAAAATTGAGGCTTAAAAAATGGCAAATAAAAATTTGAAGTTGAGGTGTGTAATTTTTTTATTCCATAAGTGCATTCCACACTATAGGTATACTTACATGGCATACTTTAGTAACAATTTTTTGAATTAGGTACATTTTTAGTATGTGTAATGTTTGTTTTCTAAGTTGTTTACCTATTAGTTCTTTCTATTATTAATATTCTTCTAATTCTAAAACTGACTCAACTGGGAATATATATATATATTCGTTTGAAATTACAAATTGCAGTCTTACGATTAACATGTTGTTTAGTTTATTAAATTACATATGATTGGTTTCGTCGATCATGGGGAAAAGAACGATCTGTAGGATATTCTGATGCGATGTTGACATCATGGTGAAGCATTTGCTTTGAGAGATATAGTCTAGGGAAAACCCCATTAAAAAACCTAGACACACCATCCTGTTGAGATTGGTTTGAAGTATTCCAATCATTTTGCAGCATCCGTCTGAGGTTATCTGGCTGTTAATGTAGATTTTGTTTACAAGAGCTTCAAATTCTGTAACCAGTCTATTGTTTCGGTGGAAATTTCATGAATTGCTTGAAAACCTCCAGAAAATTTGGTTAAAGGACATTCATTGACAATGTGATTGATGGATTCTTCAGGATGTCCGCAAATACAGGAAGCGCTTGGTATTAAATTCCATTTATGTAACATTGAATTACATCTACCGTGTCCTGTTCTTAAGCGATTTACTTGTACCCAGACTTTCCTTCTTATTTCAAAACCGTTGACTACTGATGAAGGATCTTCGATTAAAGTGTTGTTGAATAAAGAAACACTTTTATTTCGCCAATCATTTCTCCATTCATCTTCAATTTTAAATGGTCGATCCAGGTATGTTTCTAGCCACACAGGTCTTCTTGATTTTAATCTCGTTGTTGGAAGATTATTCAGGTCCGATGTTATTGAAAAATCCTCTGGGAATGTTCGGTATTTATTCATGATTTTATGTGTTGCTTGTTGTCTTGGAATAAGATTGTATAATGAAGTAGATATTGACGCTATTTTTAACTTCCCTTAATAATAATCAGTGTCGCTGCTAAAATGAACAACCTTAATACAAATAAGTACCTTATTGCTACCTTTAATTAATATTGTGTTTTGTCTTTACCTTTGGGAAATCTTTTTGCCGCGACACTGATCTTTTGCTGAGTTCTGTCGTGCCAAATATTTTATTGTTTGTGCCAAATTGTTTATGTCCTGTATTCTCCCTTGTAAGTAGTTAAGAAGAAAATCATATTTTTAATATCATCTAATGTACTCTAATGTAGGTATTTTAAGTACTCGGTAGAAGATAAAAGTTTCCTGTCTATGAAGTCTGAGAAAAGTGATTATATCATAAGAACTATATTTTATTCAATTTAGGTAGAAAGACGTAAGGTTTTGATGTTTATTTTGTGTACTTCATTTTTGTTAAAATTTGTAGCTAAAAGCAATCAAATAAAATCGATATTCACAATGACATTTCCTTTTTTTTTGTAGGTAGGTACTATAGCCACAGAATAGATACAATCAGAAGCTAAACTCGCCGGCGGCGCCTTTGATCTTTTAGATACAAGCCACACCTCTAGCGGCCATTGCTTCAGAGTAGAAACGCAGGCCCGCCACCAGCCCGCCACAGAATAGTTACAATTCTATTCTGTGGGCCCGCTTTCAAAACTAATGAAAGCTCATCTCAAATCATGGCGGATCTCTATGCGCCGAGTAGATGCGCGAACTCGGTATTTTTATTGAAGTTTACATTCTGATTGTACCTATTCTGTGCTATAGCTCAGATCCAAAATAGTAGTCACTAACTGACATCACTAAAAAAAACTATTTTGAATAAGCGGCCAGCAGAAAATTTTCCTCTAAACATCCATTTCTGCGTGCCGCTTCTCTGAAATTGCTTTTTCAGTAATGTCGGTTAGTGACTACTATTTTGGATTTGACCTTTAGGCATTTAAAAAAAATTTCTAACCCCGGTAAACCAAACAAAGCTTCACTGCGGTCTTTTTCGACCTCGAAAAGGTCTATGATATGAAATGGACTCACCCCATACTCGCACAGCTTGACAAAAGAAGGTCATCAGGAAACATCGTTGTCGTCATTCAAAATTCCCCTCAACAGAACCTTCAAATTCAAAAATAATAACACGCTATCCGAAAGCAGGAATCTACAAAACGGCATCCCTCAGGGCTCTACTGTTATTATTAGTGCCACCCAAAATAAACCAGCCTGTCCGATGCAGATGATCTCATTTACCTTGAGGAGAAAAACACAAAACTCATGCAGAAAACTCTTCAATCCTCTCCGACTTGCAAAGGTGGTGCAAAAAATCAGGTTTCAATTTACAGATCACATAAAATCCCTCGGTATTACCTTTGGCAGTAGGTTGAAGGTTGTGAAGAAGGTTGTAGGCGGCATATTGATGAGATCGAAAGAGGCTGTTTCAATGGTTTGAATCTCCAATGGCGTATTGGTGGGGTGGCCGACACCAACACGTTTCTTATACAGGGTGTCCCAAGATTTCTTTATCAAGGGATATCCGCGTTATTTCAAAAAATAAACAAATGAAATTCAGGAAATTTCAACCGTACTCCTAAGGCTTTGCAGCTGCACCCTCAATGCTGCTTTACGCCTTTCCACCCCTAATAAGTAAACATCCCCTACTTTTTTTTTTCAAATGACACCCCAATATTTTTTTGCTCGGCAGGATTGTTGACTTCTTTCTGAATACAATGTTACACGATTTTTTAAATCGAGACATATCTAGCACGCCGAAAACAATATAATATCATAACAAAAACGAGGGTTGTCAAGGAATAACAATTAACATTTAATATGACATTACAATCACAGAAGCAATTATTATTATTAACGCCTATATCCAGTAACATCGGTATTACTAGTTAAGGTGGTTGGAGGAAACATTAACACAAAAACAAGCAATTACAACTCCTTGACAACCCTCGTTTGTTATGATATTACTTATATTGTTTTCGGCGTGCTACATATGTCTCGATGTAAAAAAATCGTGTGACATTGTATTCAGAAAGAAGTCAACAATCGTGTCGAGCAAAAAAATATGGGGGTGTCATTTGAAAAAAAAAGTAGGGGATGATTACTTAGGGGTGGAAAGGCGTAAAGTAGCACTGAGAGTGCAGCTGCAAAGCCTTAGGGGTATGGTTGAAATTTCCCGAATTTCATTTGTTTATTTTCTGAAATAACGCGGATATCCCTTGATAAAGAAATATTGGGACACCCTGTATATTCGATCCAAACTCGACTATGGAATCATTGCCTATGCCTACTCGTCCTCCAGGAACTCATACCGCAAGCCTATTGAAATTATCCAGACTGCTCTGAGAATTGCTACGGGCGTCTTCTGCACTAGGCTTATTAAGATCTTTATTGAGATCTTTCGTTTCGATGTTACCTATATCGTCTTTTTCGGTTTTGTCAAAAAGTTCACCTTTGTATCTAGTTTCTTCAAAGTTTAGTGCCATTTTCGAAAACTGCAAATTTCGGCAACGTACATTAATCAGCTGTGCCGGTCCCAAGCCTGGGGCCTCACCACACAAGAGGTGAGGAAGGAGGAGGGACGAGGACTAGGAAAAAAAACGGGGTTCAACTGGCTCCGATTGAGAGTACCCTGTAAGGGTTCCGTGTCCAGGATTACGGTTGAAGGCGACAAAGTAAGCAGGACTTCAATACTCCAGAACGGCGAAATTGGCAATCTAGCTTTTGGGTATTAATATACATAAAAAAGCACATACCAACCAGTTGAAGACCGAGTGTCTGTTGGTATAAGCAGGCCACGTCACTCTTGAGTGGCTCCTGGGGAGGAGAAATCGTACCCGAAGGCGGATGAACGATATTTTGTCAACGGCATAGGATACGAAAGGCAAGTAGGAAACCATCGCATCAACTTTCCCATGACAGATAATATGGCAGAACGGAATAAAAGTTTGGACCCCAGTCCCCGGTAGACGGGAAATCGTCAGGGGGTGGTAAGAATCCCCGGGAGGAAACTTAAGATATAACTACATGAAATGTGAGGACTCTGACTCAAAGCAGTACAACTGACAAACGCTGGAAATCAAGAGAATGAAGTGGGACATCTTAGGAACGAGTGTGGTGAGATGGAAGGGAGATAAATAATTTATCCTTTTTTATTTATTATATTAGTAATAAATATAAGTGGATGTCGCTTCTTTTACTCAGGCGGTGCCGGTGACCAAGCTCAAAACGATGTGGGCATACTGATCTCGAGGAACATGATACAATACGTAAAAAAATTCTTACTGGAAGCTATGGACTTCCAGAACTAACGAAGAAGTGTTGTCAAAAATGAACACTCGACCACGCCTGATTGCCACCCTTAAAGTAAGAAAGACAGCGTACCTCGGACATGTCCTTTTATTTAAAATTCTAGTAACTTTTAAATAATTTTAATGAAAAGCCCCGACAATAAAAGTCATTTACATGATGACGACCCCTAATATAAAGCTTTAAAGCTGTAAATAAACACTAATGGTATTTACAAGGTTTTTCCCTGTTGGAATTGATGTTAGGATGTTAGGATTAACGTTAGGATTAATGATGTCACTGTGGTTAAAGGTTGCGAAGGGAAAATTGGCGACTGAATAGGCTTTATAATTTCAAATGTATTTATTTATTTAACATTATTAGTCTAACTTGATGTATTTACACAACGTTCACTCTATTTCAACAAACACCGGAAAATTGCGATGAAATCAATGAAACTAATATTTATTTTGGATAAAATTGAATATTTTATAGTCCATATAAATAAATACATAAAGGGGCGATAATTTTTAGCGATTCGATACCTCGTATAATCAGAGGGATCTGCCAGATAAATCTGTTTGTAGGTAGGACAGTGTGTTTAATTTGGGTATCATTAAATTAATCTATTGTTGTAGTTTTCACAAAGTATAATAATGGAATAATTATTGTAATATGACACCATCGAATTTTCACCTTTTAGCTCTGAAATAAATACTTTATCAATAATTATTTTCCATTTAAAGTTTAAATTTTCAATTGTTTCCTATTGCCAAATTCTATTGCCAAGTATTTAAGTAGCCAAGTACTTTCGCCGAACAATTAGATTTCATAATTTTCATGGCTATTTTCCGTAGATTCATACCATTTTGAGATATTCTCGGTTACCTCTCACAGAGGTAAGTGCTTTTAATAAGATTAACGAATGAAAATGTGATTAGTTAGTATCAATTAAATCATTTTAGATCTTGTACCTAATAAGGAAGTTATTAAATAACATATATGTATACCGAATCAATTTGATATTTTTACACTGATTAGGTATAATACCTACCTATGTGGTTCAAAAACGTTTAAAATTTTCTGATAACGCAAATAACACCTGTTCCATTCGTTATTCTTAAAATACTTCGAACAGAACCCAAAATAAACCACTATACCTTGAATACAACAAAGTATTCCTGGGCATATGAAATCCAGATCGACTTTTCCAGCAGTTTTATCGACTTTAAATCAGTGCCTAGGTAATTGGCGCGGTTCCATTTTATTTGCTTTAATTTTCACGCACTTCCTTTTTCTTTGATTTTAGGCTTTATTATTTAATCAAAGTGATATTTCAAAATCGGAAAGCTTTATCAGATTCCAAATTGTTCTGAAATTCAGAATTAGGCTTAAAAATTAGTCATAAAGCAACCAGATCTATCTCGTCTTTAAATTAAAGGGTTCAATTTGATATTTTTACATACTAGTTTTTTTTTTTAACTTTGACAGAAGTTGAGAAGTAAGCTCAACAAGCAAACGGTTAACGCAAGCTTTAATATTGAAGCAAAGCAATAATAACAGGAATCGCGCCGATTGTATCAACAATATTTTACTAAAAAAAAATGATGCCATAGACTTACTTTTATGGTCTTCAACTATTAGGCCAGTCATATTTAACACTAGAAATCGCTAAAAGCGCAAACTAACGGCTAGTTCTGATTATTTGATTAGAACCACTACCACTACCGTATAATATCCAAGTTTTCAGCTTCGAAAGATCAAAGCTAACTTTGCAGCACTCGAAAAATCGCGAAATTTCTGCACTTTTTTTTTATTCTCAATCTCAATATAAGTCCTAAACTATGCGATTTTTTATAAAATATTTTCTATACCTTTTCAAAGTAGACTAAAATTGCTACAATTTGAGACTAAAACCAGCTCTGTAGGTTCAATACTTGCCGGGATACAGCTCTTCAAAAATTGACAATTTTTTCCAAAAATTAAAAAAAAAAATTAAGATTTGGTCAATTCTCGACCCCAATAACGGGAAAAATACTCATTTTGCGGATAAAATGATGGAAAAAGATGTTGTAGCATATTTAATTAGCTTTTATTTAAGCAAAGAAAGACGTCTGTATGTAGGCCATATAGCTCACTCACAAATCCTAAAAATAATAAAAAAGGCAAAACTGAATTTTTAGTAAATTTGCCCTATTTAATTCTCACAATGGTTTAATGAGGGGTTTTAAAGGAAAATCCATCTACATTCACAAGAAATATACATACATTTTGGTAAGAATTATTCATTAAACCCTCCGTGGAGGGTTCATAAAAATCGTTCAAGATGGACTGAAGACATGGGGTTCATGTTCAATTTTTGCGAGAGTCTGGAGACATTTTGGGACATTTCGTGTACCACCAGTGATGTTTTGATACGAGGCCAGCACAGATTGAAAAAGACATTAGTGATGTGGAGAAACTGAAGCACTACACTGTGATATCCACCCTCCATTTAAACTGACAAACAAACTCATATCCATCAGTGGTGGCATCGTCGGGGCCCCTGAGATTAATTGCCACAAGGCTAGAGAAATAGAAATAAAAGGTGCCTAAAAAACACGGAAAACTCATATGGAAAGGTGTTTTTTGTTTTGATCAAAGAGACAAAGTGCATACTTTGGCATCAATGAGCACTTCCATCAAAGTAAGAGACAAACATATGAGGACATAGAGGCACTGGCAATATTCCAGCGTTTGTGTATCTTCAAGCAATCAAACAAAGAGTTGAAGAACCATTTCCAGTATGAGTTGGCTCCATATTCCACGGCATTGTTCACAGAAGAGAGTATGCGCAAGGGAACCAAATCAACGTTCTACTCAGATTTGATTCGGCTCCCTCAAAACATCTCAGTAGGAGCCAACACGTTTGTTATGGTAGAGGACGGAACGTTGCTGTGGTCTTTGATGGATATCCTGAGGATGGGACAGAAAAGAACAGAAAAACTGCCGAAAGCGTAAGATGTTATGGTTGTCTGCAGTGTAACGAAGTCATCTTTGAAGAGTCAACCACAATAAAAATGGCCCCGGAGAAGTTATTGGTCAACGACAGCAGCAAACGATGACTCTGATTACTCTGATATGCTCACTTTTTCAAAGCCATTAAATTAAGACAAAGCAGGCAATATAGGTTGCTGACTGCGACGTCGTCAAGGTCGCACTTGACAAGAACACCTCTTGTCAATCAGTGGTAATCATTGGACAAGATGTAGACCTCCTTGTACTTCTCAATGATTTGGAATTGGCTGTGAAGAAAGTTTATTTCCAGAAAAGTGGCAGAGGTGACTCTGGCCCATTACAATATTTCCTCAACTGCATTCAATCGTGGAGATTTGAAGTCCCCCCAGGATTCGAGTTGTTCTTCACGCTTTCACTGGGTGCGACATCACCACCTCTGTCCTTTTCTGGCATGTGGAGCGCAAATCAGAATCACCCCAGCTGAAATATTCCTCCAACCTAATTCAGCCGACCAAGCCATCGCAGATGCTGCAGCGAAGTAACTTGTAGCTCCGATTGGAGGAGACTACACTCAAGATTGTGGAGATTTCACTTTGACTCCAACGGAAGATCGTGCAACTTTGCACCCTTACCGAACTTACCACCAAGTTCAGAAGTGTGTTGAGGTGGAAAAAGCAGGTTTTTACCTGTATAAAATGCTCGGAATTTTGCAAATTTTGCTCAGGTGTCTCTTGCCATAACGTCGCATAGCTTCAAATTGTTGAAAAAGAGAACTAAATAAAGCCAATTTGCGAAAAATGCAGTTTTTCCATTTTTTTAATTTTAAAGATTTGTGAGTGAACTATAAGGCCTACAGACGTCATTCTTTGCTTGAATTGAAGCTAATTACATTTGATACAACATCTTTTCTTATAATTTTACCCGAAATTTGAGTATTTTTCCAGATATCGGGGTCAAAACTGACAAACTCTTAAAATTTCATATTTTTGAAAAAAAAGTCAGTGTTTGGAGAGCTGTATCTCGGTAATTATTGAACCTACAGAGCTGGTTCTAGTCTCAAATTACAGCAATTTTAGTCTACTTTTGGAAAAATATAGAAAGTATTTTATTAAAAATTCACAGATTAGAACTTATATTGAGAATACCAAAATTGGGGACATTGCTGGGTTTTTCGAATGCTACTCTTTCGAAGCTGCAAACTTAGATATACGCTACTGGTAGTGGTCCTAACAAGACAATTTTAAAGTGCTAGATATGACTCGCCTATATTACAAGAACAATAAAGTATAAACTAGGGCCAAATAATATCCTGCATTGATATTTATCATTTTGGAAATTTTTTTTCTGTCAGAAAAGTCGATCACCAACAATATTGCCTATGATTAAAAAAGAAAAGAAAACAAATTAAATTGGTCTGTATACATCTGGACAGGTAAAAATCACAGTGATTCAATAAATCCGAAAAACAATCTTAAGACTCTCAATTCACCTATCGCGTGTAACTATGCACGCGAATAAAATAACAATAAAAAAACTTGAGAAAACAGTACACGCGCATTTCAGTCACCGTCCGAGATACCTAAGAAAAAGTGTCTCTTCACAGATAGCGATCAATTAAAAAAAACAGTTTGAGCAAGAATTTACACCCGAAACCTCCAACTACGCTAGGTCACACCCTTAATTCTTCCATAGTGTTCTGCTTGGCATTGATCTGAGTGTTTTTCTTCGTCAGAGTCCCAGTGTTGATCAACTGAATGCTGTGCGTTGATAAAAGCGGCTGGTTCTCGGCGATCTGACTCGAGGAGAGAGTGTTCACGTTTGCCTTGGAAATTTTAGGAGGAGGAGGAGGTCTCGGCAATGTTGCATTGTTCTGTGGAAGATCTGCAAATTCCGGTGGAGGTAATTGGTGATGTGAATGATGATGGCCTAGAATCGTAGCCGGATCACTTTTTACTCCTATAATACTAGACTCGAGATCACCGCAAATATTATTAGGCATTTGACCGTTTTCATTTCTCTTCTTCGGCTGCACGCCACCGGTTTCGTTCATCCTGGATTTGTCCCTTTGGTAGTAGACACCGGCGAAAATAAGAACGTTCAGAATCAGGAGAGAACAACCGATCGCTATGGTAACACTGAGCGCAGTGGAGTAAGCGGCGAAACCGTCTTCAACAGAGTGTGGCGTTGTACTGGCGCCTCCCAACTCTTCCACCCTCTCTGTGGAATCTTGGGGGGAGAGAGTTAGAAAACCGGAATGATTCGAGGATGAAGCGGTTGTTTTCAGGTCACTTGGTGATTCGGTGGTTGGCAGTTTCCTTGGATTCAGCTGTGGCAGCTTTGGAAGCGGTGGATCATCTGTTGGAAGTTCGTGGTGAGACATGGGGACGTCGTCACCACCGGGCTTGTGAAGATCGGGGACCAAGTTCAACCAAAAGGAAAGACGATGGGCCCTGTAGTGGTTCTTGAGTTTAGGTTTCGTATCTGGAAAAGTTTCTGCAATTAGTTATTTTATTTTTATTTAATTTACAATAAGATAGATGGGTAGAGCTCTACCGTTATCCAAAAGAGAAGTAATCTCTGACCTATATACCAACTCCGCATGGTAAAAATCGAAACCTTATTAGAGTCAAAAGTATCTAAAAACGCACCCTATAATGTGTTCATTTGTCACCCTTCAAGCTTTCAAGCTCCAACATCAGTTCTGTCACTACCTTGAGTTTCAGACCGGGGTGTAATTGCAATTGTTACTTTAAATGCAAACAAGCAAACAACACAATATGTTTTGATATTTTATTATGTGACCAGGATCATACTTTAGTTAAGTTAGATAGCTTGTTACATCACAATTATGTAGAAAGAATTTCTTTCGTTTTTGGAAGATTAATCCAACCGTTAATTATATTAACGGACTTATTATTAGATGAAGATTCAAGTAGTAAAAAAATGACTGAGTAGGAAAAATGATCACAGAAATTATACCTTATATTGTTCGCCAGATGAAGGAGCTCAAATATAAAATGCCCGAATAGTAGGTGATAAAAACGAAAATGTTAAGACGAATTTATAGATCTTAATTTTGATGCTTCAATCAAGAAAATTGGAAAGCTGAATTGGCAGACTCGTCCACCAACAATCTCCGACTTTAATATGCTGCATAAAAGCAACCGGATTGCTAATTTTCAATTTTCTAAAGAAGTCATCTTCACATCTCTTGTTATCCAGTTGCCTGAATAAATCCCTTTCAATCTGACTTGTATTGTTTAATTTCATACCAATTCGATGCGACCGTTTCCTCTACCTACCTACAAAGCCGATTTCAAGGTTGGCTTCTTCCAGATGCCTAAAATTTCTGCTCCCAAAATATAATAACGTTATTAAACCCAATCTCCAAGGTTCGCAGTGGCGTTTCACTGGAACGCACATCTCTCTAGTACTAAGACTAAGTGGTGAAGGAAAGTGTAACAGTCTTTGGTAGATACTTGAAAATAATTCCTCCTTCAGATGCGAATCTTATAAATGCGATTTGACGTTTGAGTATTTGATTGTGGGGCTAAGTAAAATAATTATTATGCCAAACAATATTCTGAATAGGAATTTCAAATTTCAAGCCATGCATATGAAATTACAAAGCACTGACGTGTCCAAGTTGAGGCAAGCTATTAAACTCTTGGACTGGTCAAGATGTTTAACTGGAAAGACCCCCTAGCTAGTTGTTAACTAACAACCAGAGGGAGCCTTTGAAAAGCAAAGTTTCATAATGGAATCAAAGAGGTTCTTGCTGTTGATCGGATTCGATATATTCTGAATTAAATATGTGTAGCCGGTGCCTTCAAGATTCCTGCGGAATTCCAAGCAGACCTGCCCGAGTTATGGGTAGTTAAACTTTATCGAGGAGGAAACCCACACACAACAACCCTCGCTGCTACCCAGTAAAGGGGTGGTCGCCTTCCTTCCTGCCTTTACTATCTTTAGACCTGAAAGCTCCAAGATCGTAATATTTTACAGACCACTCAATTGCTTTCGTATGTCTATCTATGTTTACGTGACTCGATTTTCTGATATATACGAAAAGAAGAAAGGGATTAGAGGAGGGCTCAAACCTTAACCCAAACTAATAATACAGCATGCGGTTGTCAGTTGTCACACAAAACAGCATAATATACTACATTTTCTCTTATTCGAGTCTTGGGTGGCTCTCTTGGGGGACGTTTTCATCCTCGGTAATATTATTTTCAACTTATTTTAGGTTATGTATTTTTTTAGAGCCCATGATTATCGTGTCAAGATATTGAACATTTTAAAGTCCCTAATATTGCACTAATAAATGTTAAGTGTAAATAAATAATTAGAGTGTAGTGGGTGAAAATAATTATTTATTTTTCCAATGAATTTATTGAGACTAAAATTCAATAGTAGGGTTATCCTGGCAGACTTCACCTGTGTTAAGCTCTTAACCTGCCCCAGAGCGAGAATCCCTCTGTTTGTGATGTCCTTTACTAACTACTGTCTATTCAGGGGGGAGACAAGACAGTAAAAAAGTGGAAGAAGAATATTCCGTTTACCTGGTGACTTGACAACAATGACTTTGAATCAACGTTAGGGAAGCTGGCCATATTTCCCATGGGATGAGGCCATTAAACAAATAAGAAGAAGAAGAAGAAGAGTCTGATATTACTTTGTAGACGAACCTTTCAACGTAAATTCGTTGCAGTATTATGCTTCTAGCAAAGAACATTATGCCCTTACACCGGGTGGCTGACCATATCTCTGCATATAGGACATTGCCTAATAATAGGTTATCGAAAGAACGCTGATGAATTATTCTGGATTCATGTTTATTTACATTTAATAGTCAACTCTTCGCGAAAATTCTAGCAGACATGACAGGAATGTCATATATCCAGAGTGCCAGAATTTCCGCGCATTTTTCTAGAACTATCGAGAATCCACGTCCATCGTGTAGGTATATAAGAGTGCCGTAGCAGTAGCCACAGTCATTTTAGATTGGAGTGTCACAGAAAAAGAACAGTAGGGAAGGATAAGAAATAAGGTTGACTGTGAATAAGCGGTTATTGAAAATAGTATATACGAGTACTGTAAGGGAAACCAAAGATTATTACCTGAATTGGTAGCAACTAAATATTATCAATAAGACAATTAAAGTATACAAACAGATGTCTTGCGTAGCCTGGCATTGAACTAATAAAACAAACTTGTTGATAAACAATCACGCGGCCCTGCCGACTTAAGCATCTTTGAGTTTCTAGACATGTAAGCACCTCCAGCGACCTCGAACCACATAGAATATAAATAGAGCTAGATATGTAATGTGAAGAAGGAGTATTATTATTATCATGATGCTGATTAGTTCGATTAATCAGTATTCAATTAATCTTATTAGTTAAGTTTAACCATGTACTTGTTAATCGTTAATAAAAACCATTAAAACCAAGTAAGTGTCTCCAACCCCTCCACCACCTTCTACCGAATGGCGATCCTGACCTTAATGGACCAATAAACCCAATCTATCGCATGCCGAGATTGCGAGTTTATCACAGTACAATAAGTGAAGTGAAATTAGAGATTAAAGCATAGTTGTGTTTAGTAGTACGTGTTAATAAGAAGAATTGATTCTTTGAACTTTATTTAGAGGTTATTATTTCCGAGAGCGGCGGAGCCGAATTCTCGCAAGTATACGCGCCCTTCCCTCCTGAATTTGTCCGTCACTAGGTCAGTGTATCTGTGACATTCCTAGGAAACACTCTAGAGCCGCCATTTTTCGCCGCAGAAAGTTGAAATTTTGCTCGATTGAAAAAACGCACGGTCACATGATGCCTATTGAAAATGAGCGAGATCCGTTCCCGGGAAATGTCTTTTATTCGTGAATTTCGGGAGTTTTCGGGAAGATACTAGGAAATACTCTAAGTATCTGAAAGTTGCACCGATCGAGTTGAAATTTGTCACGAACGAGCCTTGGGACTCCCAAATACGAATAAATATCATAGAAAAGATCGGAAGAATAATAAAACTTTCATTACCTACAGAAAAGGTAGATATAGTTTTTTTACCTTAAACGTTGGAAAAACTGTCAAACTCGGTCAAAACTTCGGCATGTTGCTGATTGTTTTCGGCGTCACCCATTTGGAGAATTTTGAAGTCTTGGCTTCAATTCGTCTCTCATATGTTGGCACTTTTATCGAAAAATTAAACATTTCCTCGCTGGTCGATAATTAGCTTACTACACTCATTTAAAAATTAATAAATCGATGAAATTACTTTTTTATTTTTTCTGACATCCACTTATGAATGATTGTTAAAATTAGAAGAACAATCGCAACGACAACTACGTCACCTAAATGCGGGTAAAAAGAGTTTTCACATTTTCCTGCTAAAAAACAGAAAATATAAATCGAACACTTTTTCCACTATGTGACGACTCCCTCAGAGCAATCAATCCCTCGTCCGGAAATCCGATTGTGTAAATATTAAAGGGTACATTTAGACAACAGGGACGTCATGATTTATTTTTAGTAAAGGGTTTCCCAATAAACAGAGGTGGCTCGACGGATTTACCGTTGCCTAATAGTTATTTCTCCATAGAGGGATCCTCAAGAAACCTACTTACCAGTTACTCTTCAACCGATTTTCCACCAAAACTCCTCCACCGTTTCCCTTGCAACACTTCATGTGCGGAATTATGAAACTGCAACCGTTTATGATTTTACGATCGTGAAATTTTCTGGGAACTGAAGTTTCCCTGTTTCAGTCAATCAATTCCGTCAGTTGTTCGGAAGATCGTTACCCGCAAACTCGAACTGCTTGTATATATATCGCACACGAATTCTGTAAACAAGACTGAGGCCTTCCCATTATTCGTCAGGAGCGCATAAAACCTCTCCGGATGATTTAACGACTGCGAAAGGAGCAGAAAAAGGTTGACACTGAAGGGGTTCACTGAACAGGAATTGAAATTCTACTCTCAAAACAGAAGCTGGATAGAGAGAGAAAGATATAAATGCGGACGAATCGGACTGGAAACTGGAAAAACGCACCCTTCACTTAAATTCCGATTAGATTTGAAATGCGATTACTTTATTTCGTCGTTACGGTTCCTGGAACAGGTTACCTGATTGCCCGACGTCCGACATCAAAAGGCTCTTTGTTTTCCTGGTTATTAATGAAAAACTCTCGACTCGCAGAATTTTATTTCCAGCTGCAGCCCCGTAAATTAAGCAATAGTTACTGTAACGGGATCCTTCGTTACTTCTTAATCACTGAAAATAATTTTTTGACTTTTTTAAGAGCAAATTTATTTGAATCATGATGGATTAAGGGTTATTTTGATACTTCCATACATACATAACACCGGGCAACGTTGTATAGAGATTTTTGGAGATTATTTTAGCTTCCATATCATATTCAAAAGATGAAAGGAAGTTGTGCGAGGTGAAGCTCAGAGAGGTGAAATAATTATTTTCAATTAAAAAAATGAAAATCTTTTTGTGTTTCAGTTGAAATTAAACTTTTGTAAAGTTTGAAAAGAACCTTACACGACATTATCTGCACATGAAGTAGATTCGTGATTAACAGTTTTTACTTTATTTGGTTAATGAACAAAGATCGAGGTTAACGCTGAAATTAATCCAAATGTCCCAAAAAAGATTATTAAATGTCTATAAAACTTCCAGGCAATAATTCAACCTTAGAAGGTCAATGAAGATATTGAAGCAGAATTTTGAGCACATCTGGAACGTAATTTTTTGATGGTCGGCAACGTCGAATGACTGTAATAACGTGAAAATGACGTAGTAATGACGAAGAAATGTTACAATTCTTACAATAATTTATTGATGTCAAATTGACGTCATAATAAGTTTACAAAACGATTTCCTGCGTCCAATAATTATTCGACAGTACCTGTTCATTGAAGACATTTCGATGCAGAATTTTGAGCACACCCGGAATAATTTAATTGCGCTCTTTTTGGTTTAATAAAAACTCAAACTTAAGCGAGTGGTGATAAATTTAGCGGCCTTGTCTTGTCAGGTACAAAAAAGGAATGGTCAAGGAGACGGTCCTACATCAGGTAGCAAAACAATGTCTATATGACGTCATTTTTTTAATGGTCGGCGACGTCGAATGACTGTAGGGACGTGATAGTGACGTAGTAATGACGAAGATATGTTACAAATCAAAGACGTCAAGGAACTTATTTCCGGAATTGCTTATTTCAAGTTCTACATGTATATGACGTTAAAAACACATAACTTACCGCTACGTCAAAAAATGGAGGTCAATTTACGTGTTTTTGACGTCCCCTGTTAATTGTTTTAATTACCTGAGTATTAGGTACTTGACAAAAAAGAGGCTGTAGTGACTGCCTTCCAGTTGCTTGGAGAAGGATCCCACCAGTTATAAGTGACTGGATTCGTAACATGATTGGAAACAGAACTTTAACGACAATGGAGGGGATAACAGCTTTAGCCCCGCGATCAGCGTATCCCTAGGGAGGAGTCCTGTCCCCTTTTCTCTGCTCCTTTCTCGTCGCTGATCTTCTAGCAGTTATTTCACTATGGAGCGTCGACGTCCAGGCATACTCGAGTTAACAGTACTCAAGGTGACTTATCAGTGGTGCGATAGGGAACACATATAGGTGTATGTCGGTCAACACGCACAAAACTGTCATAGTACCATTCTCAAGAAAAAGAAAGTTGAATGGTTTAACGCCATCAACTTCTGGGAGAAACCACCCCATTTGCAGAGGACGCTAAGTACTTGGAAGTCATCCTGGATAGAAAGCTTATAAGGAAAAATATGGGGAATTGGATCCAAACAAGTATACTGGCTCTATGTTACGGTTGTCAGACCTCTAATTGCGTTATGGTGGCCAAAAAGTTAATAACTGGACAAAACAAAGCTCTCTAGCCTACAGAGATAAGCTTGTCTGGCGATCTGTGGTGCTAGTAATACCACACCGTCCGCCGCTATGTAAATCCTACTGGACTTACAACCCTTACAACTTTCCTTAGCTGGAGAGATAGAGACTAGATGGACTACATATAGACTGCTATAGATGACAAGAAGCTTGCCAAAGGCTTACATCTACAGGGTATGCCCTCGGACATAATGCCTAAAACCATCATGAACCGTTCTGTCAATAAGTTCATTCTCCCGGGAAAAGAGACGTCTGGGAGGACAACAGAAATGAGCTAACAGCAGATTTCAAATGGTTCACCGATGGATTTAAGACATCCATCAGTGTGTGTAGCGTTGGCCTTAAAAAAAGAGACTTCTCGAGCCTGGGCTTTCACGCAACAACTTTCCAGGCCGAAATCTGGACTGGGCTGAGAGGGACGTCCTCCAGCACTGGTAAAACTCACTTAGATTTGACCATTCGAAGGCCTTTATATGGGGCAAGTCAAAAAAAAGACTAAAGAACTATTGGAGCTTAATAGAAAGTAATTGTGAGCCTTAATAGGCGATTGAAGGATCAGCTCTGAATGCTGCCTATGCTTGGAGGAAGACGAGAGTCTCGATTTGGGAAGAATCAGACTACAGACCTCTGGTAAGACTTCCTCACACCGGAGGACATGGAGATATTACCAATAGTCATGTTGGTCAGCTTCCTCAAAGAGGAAGCATCATCACCAAACGTCTATTGTGAGCCACAATAGATCTTTGGTCGCAGTGGAGTCTAATCTAATCTAATCATAGGTACTTAAACGACGTATTTTCTACGTCACTTATAAGTTTCTGACGTTAGGGATCAATGATCACCAAAATATGACGTAAAAATGACGTGCCATTAAGTACTTGGTTCA
This sequence comes from Malachius bipustulatus, assembly GCA_910589415.1. Classification (NCBI taxonomy): domain Eukaryota; kingdom Metazoa; phylum Arthropoda; class Insecta; order Coleoptera; family Melyridae; genus Malachius; species Malachius bipustulatus. The sequence continues at coordinate 9,849,645 of OU342631.1, read as the reverse complement.
AAGTATGATAATATATGTCTTTTATTCAAAATTTTTATGCTTTTGCGTATATGAATATATGCGCTTTAATCATTACGGTACGTTGAAATAGCGACCACGAATTCTAAAAAAACGTCCTTTAAATCAATATTCATCCCCTGCGGTCGTGTATGAAAACTGATACCGCAGGTATGAAAATAAAAGAAGAAAGGAGAAAGGTAAAAGTAGAAAGTAGAACCGAATGGAAGGTAGGGATAATAAAATCGGTAAATGCGGGAGTAATTTTTTTGTCGATTTATATATTTCTATCGCCCCGAGCAACGGAATGTTATGTTGTTTTAAATGGCAGCATTCGTTATTTAATTTTCTCGAACGACTCGAGTCTCGATTTGAGGGCTTGTTAATTTCACTAGAAAGTATTACTTCTGAATAAAATCACCCGATTTTATCTCCCTCAGCTCTGTTTTGTCAGTGGATGGCCTTTCTCGGCGAACTTAACCACGACCATCTGTTGAAATGTAAAAACAATATCCGGACCCAACAAACCTCTCCGGGCGTGATATTTCACTCGAAGTTTAAGACTTGGAAATTAAAAGAAAATAAATAAAAAAATTGGAAATAAAAGAGCCAAAAGTCTACCAATAGCTGATGGATGCTCCCCATCGTACATTATAATTAATTATGTTTTTAATAAAGGTGCTTGTTTTAATTGGATATAGCAATTTAGTTTAACGGTTGGCGGCTTTCGTACCTCGGAGGGAAACAGCACAAGGCGCATTAAAATTTGTATAGTTTTTATCAAAAACCGGGAAACGTAAGTGACACATGCACACCGGAAAGTGAGCACAACGCAATATAAATTCCCTCTTTAAAAAGTTCAAAAACCGCCCTTCCATCGAAAGAAGAAATATTAAGGTTCTGGCATAAATCAAAAAAAGGCGATTAAAAATTTGTTTCAAAGTAAGAACTTCGTAACTTAGGTTGAGTAATTTTTTTCTCACTAATCTGGGATGTTAATAACTTCACGTGAATACTTATTCACGATATAATTTTTTATACAAGCCTTTGTTACTGACTGTATTTATGGAATTAAATCCGAGACGGCAAGAAAATGGAAATCTTGATGAACAATCCTGTATTTTACAGAGGTACACTATTTTAGAGATTTAAACAACAGAAAAAAGTCACTCAGAGCAAGATTGTCGAATAAATTACCCGTTTTATGTATATTTTTTTCGGTAGTCAAAGCTGGACTTATAATGGGATTTTTTCTCATTGTCAAGTTTAATATTTCCATTTATAAAGTAATTGCAGAAACATTTAATGCTCGAGGAGCTTTAATTTTAGCCTGTCCTGAGAACTTGTATTTATCTCTTCTTCAAAGAAACACGGACGAGAGAAAAACGACTTACCTAAATTCAAATACTTTTTATGCACGGCTTCATAAGCAGTCCACTCAATATTCTTGAATCTGTTCCGCTCCTGCCTCACCCCGTGATTGATGTCGCCCTCAGGAGGTTCATTGGGATTCCTGAAATGATATCCGGGTAAATAACACCTGGAAAAGAGGGTCGGAGGTAGGGAGGAACTGCATGCAGGTTGCAGGTAAGTAAACCTAAATCATAGAGACCTAGAGACGAGCGCATTCTTTGAGTGGTACTGGTAAGTGGCAATGGCGAAAGCGATGAGGGGAAATTTGTTTCATACCGACGCGCGGGAAAATTGAATTTAACTTTAATTTCCATGAATAATAATGATGCATCATCTTGACGACGACATGCGGCTCCGCTGGAAGAATTTGTTATCTCCGAGAAGCGCTCACGCAAAATTGTAAGCAATTTCATGCGCTTGAAATAATTCAAAACTGAAAAATAGGTTACATTCGCTTCTGACTTGGAAAATATTCCCATAAAGATTATGTCGTTCGTTTTGTGCCATTCAGATCAACGCTTCAACATGGTCGTCACCTACTTATTAAAGTTATTCACCTTCAGTGCAATGACGTAACAAGAACAACGGAAAAATATAAAGATGAAACATAATTTGTTGAAAACACTTACCCGGTTCTCGCGAAATTGCTCCAGTAGATCATTGTCGTTTCAGATAAAATCATTTCTGATTTTGTGTAATTTTTAATGAAGTGCATGAAACCTCCCACCAATGGTGCCCCAAAAAGATACGGCAGCTCTTCTCCATGAATGCACCCTTGTCTCTGGAAAAGATAATTAAATGGTATCAAGACGAACAACAGAAATCTCGATTTTTATAACACATCAATGATTCGGTTATTTCATAACTTTATAATTTTAAATTTAGCTTGAAGAGGACCAACTGCGCATGATAAAATCGAACCCTTATTAGAGTCGAAACGCACGCTTTATGTTCATTATTTGTCACCCGTCAGAGCTTTCAAACTCAAACGTCAGTTCTGTCACTGCCACGAATTTCAGATCGGGGTAAAAAACAGGGTTAAATTCACTTCACAGTATGGTAGAACATTGTCAGGGGAACAATTTCCTCTAGTTAAATTAATTAATTTTTTTAATTGGGGCTCATTATATAAGATTCATCTAATTATTGTTTTGGGCATGAACTAAGGGGATTACAATTGATTGTATTTTTATTCTAATGGACATGCATTAATTGAGACTTTCCACATTTTAAAATAACACAAGGCACATGGGTGTGCTGGCAATTAACGATTTATAACGATGCGTTAACGCTGGGGTGATTTGTTTGTAACTGTAAACGAATGAACTAAAGTTTGGTTCACCTAATCGGTGACGGTTCAAATTATTTTATTAATAGTGTCTGTAGCCAATTTTACCCTTTCCAATTTGAACGTCGCTGAGCCAAACGTGATAGTAGGACAGCACCAAGACGTTTGCTGCAGTTGCGAGGGGGTTAGAATGAAGAAAAAGTTTGATTTCATTTCATAGCGGGAAATTCTTGTGTTTTGCGAAAAATATTTTATTACATCACAAGACGGTTAGAGGTACCTGCTGAAATGAGGAACGACTTGTTTGCCGAAGAACTGGTGTTTATGAAATTTTCATGAACTAGCGGAACATATTAAGTAATTTTTCCCCGTAATAAAAGTGGGAAATATAAGCTTCCCTTGTAACAGGACCTAAAAATTAGGTGTTATGTTTACTACATACTAACTTACCCATTTTTTCATCGTAATACCGCCAGCTGAATATATTTTCGAGTCGGATATCATATAAAAGTGAAGCGAAACGGACGTTTTATCTCGTGATGGAAAAATGTAATTTGTACTTAAATTTCGGGAAAAGCTTTAGTGCGACATAAAAAGACCTCTGTGTAGTCAAATGCAGTCTCCGGTCTGATTTAAAAGCGGTAAAATCGCTGTCTACCCCGTCAAATATTGAAGTCTTCTCCCCCGAACTAGCGCCGGCGTCTGAAGAAGCCTCGTATTCCTCGTATTATTATTTAATAAACAATAAAACTTCACTTTCCTGCATACATGAATTTCTAATTATAACACTAGAAATATTACCTCTCTGTTTTGTAGGGCAGAAAAATTTAAATTGTTTTATAAAGTCCCCCAAACAGCTCCATATTTCATATAAATGGGTTTCAAAATGGAAACGAATAATGAAATTACATTTTTTTGAAATAAATGAAATAAATTTAAAAAGAAGCAGAAATTGTGAATTATAATATTGACACGGTCATATTGAAATTACGTATGCAAATTACTTTAGGTGGAGAGAATATATTAATGACGACTTATAAAATATCGAGAGGCGAAAAATTGAAATTCTGGTCCAGGATTAAATTCCTGACAAAATATGAGCGACCGCTATTTCACATACAGCTTCGTGTTTGCGTTATAAAGGGTTATTTCAAATATGCGCGAAAAATTATGGAAGTGGGTCATTCCAAGGTGAAAATTTCTATCAACGTGGGTCTAAAAATTCACAATTTTTGATATCTCAGGAACCAATACATCCACAATTGATTAAGATACTTTTTAATTCCAATTCATATACCAGTGGCGGAGATTTTGTGGCATGTCTTGCTTGCTACTTGTTAAAAGAAAGAACTAATGATCATTTTTGTTGGTAAATTTTATGAAATTGTATAAAGAATGTACGACTATACAGTTTCAGAACATTTTGTTGGCAGTTGACTGTACAAAAGGAGACCTAGGACCTCACGTGAAGTAATAGAAGCTCCAGGAATTGTGAAATGAGAAAACTTGTTGCGTAGTGGTATATTACCTTCAGATTCTAAATAATTTTATGAAAAATTTGGTATTGTAGATTGTAGTGGGAGGCCTTCTGTAGATGTGCACTGCAACCTGTTGAGATCTATTGTGACCTCCCTATAGTTAGAGCTCCTCTTCCAGCTGTAGTTGTTTAACCAACTTCCAAAGACTGTTGAGAGACCTAATGTAGCTCTCTGGCGTAGGTTATTCAGCGCCTGGGCACAGGAACCGGGACCTAGTTAGTCCTTCACACAATCACACAAGCAGAGAACGTGCTCCGCCGTTTCTTCTTCTTCGAGGAAGAAGCTGCATTCGAAGTCGTCTGCCCCTCCGACCCTGGTTAAGTGTCTGCGAAGTCGATAGTGTCATGTGAGCAGGCCTACCGTTATCCTCAGCCTAGTAGGTTTGTCGTAACCGCGTGAGAGGGTTCTTTGATAAACTTCTTCGCATACCTCTGCCCTATGGATTTGTTCCATTTTTTTATGGTGCTTCTTTTGAGGCTTTTTTTCACCCCCCCCCAGTAGGGTTCGCAGTCTCTGATCCCTTGCGGGCCAGTGTATCCGCCTTCTCGTTACCCTGTACCCCTGAGTGCCATGGTATCCGTCCAGAGTGACGTTGTTGGTGTCAGATATGTCCTCCAAGGCATTCATGCAGTCCATCACGTTCCGTGATGTGATTACTGGTGAGGCCAGTGCCTTTAAGGCAGCTTGGCTGTCAGTATAGATAGCTATTCTTGTGTGAGTCAAGTTAAGCCCACTGATTTCTTTAGCACGATTCACGATTGCAATCGTCTCGGCTTGAAACACTGTGGAGTGTCCGTCAAGACTGATCGCAATTTTAACTTGTTTTGATTTTTTTTAACAGACGGCTCCAGTGCCTTGGGGAATTTTGGAACCGTTCGTGTACCAGATCGAGTGAGCGAACACTGGGATCCCGTTTTTCCATTTTTCTTCCGTTTTTCCTTCCTGGTCAGGGAAGAGGTGTTATCTCGTCACTATCTCAGGACTCTCTCAGTTCTTGTTGGGTAGATGCCTCGGTATGACCGGTGGTTGTCCTGCCATGAGTCTGCAGATTGTCTGCGTCGCTGTACCATGCACATATATGTGCAATAGTGGAAAATTGAGTAAAACCTCTAGTGCTGCAGTTGGGGTTGTTCTCATTGCTCCTGTTATGCTCAGGCAGGCTAGCCGGTGAGTTTTTTACAGGAGCTTTTGCACCTGCAGCTGCGTAGTTTTCTTCCACCATACCGGCCCGTAGGTTATCATCGGTCTTACGACCTGAGTGTATAGCCACTGGGTCATTTTAGGGTTCAATCCCCAACTTTTGCCACTGCATCTGAGTCTTCTGCAACTGCCTAGGCTTACGGTAGCTCTCTGGGCCCTTCTATTAAGGTGTTGATTCCATGTAAGGCTCTGGTCAAATATTACTCCCAGATACTTTGATTCTGTTGCGTATGGAATCTCCTCCCCGTTTAGTGACAGTCTTTGAAAGATTTGTCTTTTTGGTAAAAGTTTTAGACAAGTTGATGGAGAGTCTTTCCTCAACTTGTTTAGTGCTGATTGCACCCTCTTCAAGACAGTGGTCAAGAACTTGCCCCTTACCTCCTTACCACGACTACTAGATCATCCGAGTATCCAAAAAAGCAGAACCCCTCATTGGTCAGCGTTCTTAAAACGTCTTCGACCAGGATGGTCCACAGCAGAGGAGATGTCCCACGTAAAGTTAGCCATTTTCGTTTGAGCTCTTTTGTACTTTGTTATCTTACAATAAGATCCTCTAGTGATGGCGATGGTTAAGGTTCTGTACAAATGTTGCAATGGTGTAGAAGCTAAAGGCAGACGTCACCGTGGCACGCTTGGTAATGAGGCTGCAGATCAACTAGCCAAGAAAGGCGCTGGGAAGAACTACACTGGGCCCGAACCGGTCCTGGGACTACTCAGCCCCGGGAGCCTGCTGGCGGAAAAGACCTTGGTTAGAGGACTGCTGAACCTTGTCAAAGGAACGGAGCTCTTCTAATCAAGAAAAATCTAAATGTGAGAAATAATAAGCCCGCTGGCTTCAGTGTTTGGGACCACATGAACCATCTCTCACATTTAGTTAAAATACCAAATACCAACCAAATATGTACCAATAGAGCCAGACGTCTCGCCACCCTAAAATCTCCGCTACTGGAATTTACCAGTTTTTTATTGGTTTTATAATTATAAATTTTTTTATTAAGACGAGCTCATGAGAAACGATGCCCGAAAGCTGCAATTAAAATTGTTTGATCTTTCCGGCATCATACGCGCCACAAATACAGTCAAAGCTAACACGAAGATATGCTGGAGGAAAATAAAGCCATAGGTAGAGCACGCAAACTAGGTAGCTCCTGTTTTAACTGAAGTGACTTAATTTCGGAGGGTTTTTTACTTTTTAATTGAATTAGCGATTGACTCGCGTTATTTTATCTCGAGCCTATAAGTCTGCCTCAAACCTTCTAGGGAATTTCGTTAAAAGGCACGGAAAGAAAATATCAGTTTCATAATGTCGAACTTTTTTAGCTTCGACAAAAAGCGCTAATTAGCAACGATCTCAAAAAAGAATTTAATTCGCTTCCGAACTTTTCAAAAGATATAACACATCGCTTTGATATGTCCTCATCACGTTCTCGCATCCAACGAACATGCACGAATGTAGGGAGGTGATAATTTGGCAAACACGCAATTAGTGCAGCTTTTTTTTTTTGTATCAGAAGTATACACAACTAGCTGATCGTTACAAGTGATGCTTGTTTGTGCTTTTACGTGTTTGTTATAACATGCTAATTTTTTTGTATTTGATATACAAATTAAAATCGTTTACTACAACCTGATGTCTCTAAACTTAAACAAATAAAATCATGTACCTAAAGAGAAAATAATTAAGACCAGTACCAGGTAAAATCAATAACAGCAGAAAAATGACCCATATCCGATTTATATATAATCCGAGAGAGCAGATAAAAAACTACAAAAAGTTATAATGGATGTGTATTTGGAGAAGATTAAGCTGTAGGTCTCGCTTCGCTTCTAGATGAACTAGAGGGCTGGAAATGAGATATTCCTTAGATGTGGTTAGTAGAGATAAATGAGAAAAATAACAGACCGCGTCTAGTGTTACCTACTTAACAGAAATGAGAAAAATTCTCACTGATGATTCTTCTTAGTAACTATAAAAATAAATTGAACTAAATGAACCGAAGTTGCGAAGAAATTAGTGCCAAAAAAATATCTCGTTTTCTGTTCAGTTATCTATCCTATTCTTCTCTTTGAATATAAAATGGATTAGGGCACTGTTTCACTGAAAAATAGGCTAACCTATTTCAATCCATAACAGTTAAATAACTCTTTACAAAAATAAATTACAGAAGAAAAAATTAACAAACATAACAAGAAGGCGTGCAGGAAAAACAAAATTATGATTGCCAAAACTCCCGAAAAGATTTATTAGACAAATTCACAAGCGAAACTGCTTACGAATGAGCATTGCATATAAATTCGAAACGGATAAAAAATAATTTGCAGATCGCATGAGCGGTTCGGGCCGTGAAAGGCTTTAGCAGAGGAATCCAGTGATGTTCAGGGTAGCGAGAATGAAATACACCGTATGAATAATTTAGGCGTTGGCTGCAGGAAATGGAGGCGCTCGCAGGAACCAGCAGGACCGTAGCCAACATGTGTCCGGGAATTACACGAATTAAAAGGCTTATTTTCTAGTGCGAACGCTGTTAAACAGGTGTAAATTATGGAACGATGGAACGCAATTGTCCCCCATTCGCAGTTCGTCCCGAACATTATCAACTATCCGAGTTTGGGCGAAAATCCGAACGGGGAACTATTTTATTCTGCTCTGAAAATATAAATGCACGAAGGATGAATGGGAGGAGGAAATGGGAAACGAACAAAAGCATTTTATGTCTTTTTTTTCTTCAAAACAAATGACCTCACCCAGAAATAATTAACTGGCTTTCGAGGAAAGGGAGTAAGATATACATTCAAAATGAAGTCTTCTTCAAGGTAAAATAAAAATATTCCACCGGTAGGAAACTACTAAAACAGGAATCTGTAACATCGATTATGTTACCGGTTTGAAAGAGGTCTCCTTCACTCAAGAAGTAGCTAGAATTACTAAAAAGTATAGTAATATTTTAGCTTTAACGTGTTGTACGTACACAGAATAAGCCGATTTCTGGCGTTCTTGTTGGCCTTCAGATCTTCTAGGGTCCTTGAACGATTGACATAAACACGAGGTTCCAAAAAACCGTACAAAAAATCACCCCTTATCAAGATTTCCTGACTCCTGGCAGAGTTCCCTTAAAACAGCCACCGATCCCCTCGAAGTGTGAGCCGTTCCTGCGCTCTATTGGAACTGAGGAAATTTCAAATCACACTGTGACTTTAGGTGAATGCAAAGGAGTTGGTGCAATTTTCTAGGTTTGGTGTCCAATTCTCGGGGATTGGTGTGGGCCCAGTAGTTGTAATTTTTACAACTATGGCTTGTACATAAATGTCTTCTTGAACGATCAATAGCTCTTTGTTTGCATTCCGGGAAAGTACAGATAAAGTGGTTACGGAAGATTGCATCTGCTGGAGTATCCACAGCCAGACGATGATGATGTTTACCTCCTGGTTAGTTGCACACGAAACACACCCTAGGCTTCTTTTTTTTCATTGTGGCTTTTGCAGTGTGCTGATAGGCTATCAACTTCAAATCTGCAATACAAACATTTCTAAACTCAGCTCTTCACACCATTTTTCAAATCTGTTACGTCACCCCCCGACGTTCCTGCTGCATACATCAGCCACATTTTTTTGTATGGTGACAAGCTTCAAATTCTAATATTTATATGGCAACCGGCTTCCGAATTAGTTAAAAAAATTAACCTTGAAACTCCATTCTGGATTTGTCGACCTTTTAAAAACAGCAGATTCTGGAGCATGACCTTGAAAAAGTACTTCAGGTGAAATTTATGACCTTGAAATGACTTGACCTTGAATTTTTGACCTTGTACACTTAAGACAGGTTAAAATGTTTGACCTTGAAATAACTTGACCTTGAAAATAACATGTGGACAGTTCTAGTTCGGCCTTAACCTCGGGACAGGGCTGTCCAACTCTATCTACTCTCAGTAGCGCATGCTCTGCTCGTTGACGCTTGTTCGTCATTGATATATAAAAACCATTATCTCCTCTGGGACGTTTTCAATAAGCGCTTCCGAGAATCGCAGTCGTGTTTGGAGAGTCCTTGCACAATCGCCAACTTGTGAGGATGGTAATGCCGGCCATCGTGAAGAATTTGTCTCACTGAACGTATTTGCATGCAGAAAGCCCTGGAGATCGCAAGATTCGTTCCCGCTCTTCGTTTTGTACGAACGTAGTCTTCTTATCCTACATCAAAGGCTACATTCAAGCGATTTCGGAAGACTTGATGGGTTATGATCAAAGAATCTCTTTTAGAAAAGGAGGCTTCGAAGGAAAATTTACTGTTCCAAGATATGATGGCATTGACCATGAAGCAAACAAAACTTTAGACTACACCTGTTGAATGAGACTGCGCCTATTTTTAGTATTCCGAGGAGTGGCTATTATTACACTCAATCAGATGTTACAGTGCTCGCCAGAGGTTTGTGTTGCGTCAATATTCTTATCGTAATTTACTTGTCAACACGGACAGGAGTACATGAAAAGTTTGCTTATTATAACTTCTGATTTAAAGCATCGACTACCCAAAGTAATGTCGCCCATGATATGTCGTTGTAACATGTTCCATATTAATGGAGTTGTTGACTAGCTTTCCAACGAGACGTCTCATATAATTACGATAGAACTTCACCAGGTATGTTTGCTTCATCATTTCTAGTTTCAGAAAGTCTCATTCCATCAAAATTTTCCGGTATCCCCGTTCTCCTGCTACATGCACAACAGCAGCTCTTGAGATCCCTGTCTCATAAGGTTACTTAAAGAAGTATTACAAAAATGCCTTAAAATCGATCTTGTTCATGTCGCCATCCTAGAGATACCCGTGTAGGCCTTTATTTCAGAAATACAATAAAATGTGAGCTTGTATTATCAGACTTTCATTACCGTAATCCGTAATCTCGGAAGCGTGTCATAGAGAAGTTGGATACCCGGGGTACTTTATAGAGCGGAAAGTCGTGTTTCTACTGTGAATGATTGTACTGTCGACTTAGACGATGCTCTTGCACGATGGTTCATAGTGTTGACGGTGTAACCTGCTCGTGTTATATGATAATGGAAGATAATCATTTATCAGAACGATCCTAAGCTTACAGTTTCGCTCATGTTACCTACCGGGAAAGCTACTCGTACAAGTTACTTCTGAAAGTCTTACCGACCCATTTGTATCAAGTTAACGAATAGTTTTCTAAAATCAGGAACGTGCTATTTTAAAGATACATTAGGGCATGAAGGTGTGCATACGCGCGCCTGTGTCCGTCTTAAGTGATCTCTAAGTTTATGCAACCTTCAAAACTAAACATTTCTGTGATTTACAGAGTTTACGCTCCACCTACCGAAAACAGGAGATGACATTACCGAAAAATTGGATCGAATCGTGTTGCGCCGAAATTATCATCAGAGAGACAGAGGGCGCAGCCATCTATTGTCGCCACTACATTGATTTGAGTCACTGTACAAGTCAAGTAAGCATCGAAGCGGAAAACGACGCGCGCACTTCAGGCTTCAACCGTCTTCAACCTTGAAATCACATCTCAGATTTATAATCTCTTCCGAATAAAATATACTTATTCTGCTTGACATTTTTGGTGGTATTGGAGTAGTTAGAGTATACTAGTGAACTCTGCAGCTCAATTATTAACGGTGATCAAAGGATAGTTCTGCATCAACATTATTATAACACTATACAGCGCTGGAATTACGCTGTTTCTTAACATGCGCGGCGGCGGTACTACATCAAAGGGCATTTTCCAAACCAAATTGAGGATTTGTTCCAGCATACGTCGGCAACAATTTTAGAGGACTAGTTTGGAGCCACATTCAACCCAAAACCGTGCGGTTGCAATTTAATTGAGTCAGTTCAAGTGTGCGAGAATAAACATCGAGTAATTCGATCCGAAGTGAATTCAGATTCAGTTTAGGAACGGTAGCGCACCAGTAGATCGCTGAAGATATAACTAAATAGTGCATGACACTGGCGGTCGATATATTATAGGAAATATATCAGTTTCAAGTAGTGAGCGGTAAGCGACCAGTAATGCATAATAATTAATGGAGTTCCGAGTTCAAATATTAGAAGGGTAGATGGAAAATGGGAATGCACTGATCAAAATAAATATTTGCTTTAATTATAGGTTTTTACTGGATCATCTATCCTAGTAATTGAAAAACAGTGCAATAAAATCATCCCTAAAAGGAAAAAAAAAGAAACCGCCTCATGCGCAGATACCGCCGTAGTCATTTATATTATTCAAAAAGTAATGGAGAGACCAGGACCATCAACACTTAAAATGAAAACTATCGAGAACATCGATATGAAAGGTGGAAATACCTATAGATTTTGACGAGATAACAGTGCTTAGAACATCTAACATCGAACATCTGTCCTTCTTGATCCTGGTCTATTGGAATCTAGAATGCGGTCGTATAGAAATTCTACAGCTGATCGAGAGAGTTGGAATTGCGTGTCAGTTGGTCTGTCATTACATATTCTAGAGTAGTTCTCGAATAAGTTTAGGCTCTCGCAGACACTTACTGTACTGTCTAAAACACGTCAACTTTCGAGAAAGTGACTGCTCGGAAGCGTCCGTCAAGAACGTCACCGTCATCACCTGTTGGGATATATTTAAGACGTGTCTTAAATGGGGTATAGCTTCCCAACCAAAGCAAGAATGTAGCTGGCTAAATGTACAAGTGTGTGAAGGCCATTAAAGAAAAGAAGAAGACGAGCGTCGTGGCAGAGAGACAGTAGTGTTTGTGAAGCTATTAGAGGAAAATTAGTAGTTGTAAAGTCAGAGACAGGAAGTAAAAACAAAGAATGGTTAGGAATGTAAATGTGAAAAAAATTCTGATGGTTTGCATAGCAAACAATGACACCCGCCGTTGTTACGCACTTAGACTTAGGTATCACAAAATCAGTTTATCACAAGAACCACAAGATTAATTTTTATTTTTTTTACAAAGTTCAAAATATTGCTTTCACGCCATTTTATCCTTAGCTGCACTAGTTCCGTCCTTCATACGTTTCCCCGCTCTAAAAAGCTCAAATCAGTTTGCTGTTTTCATATTTAGAGTATGTATTGCTTTCACATTTTGAGTAGAGTGCCTACGCCATCTTACCCCAAGCTGCAGTCACGCAGTGAATAATGTTTGGATTTATGATTTGTACAACCCAAAAAGGTTGTCCCAGTGTCTCTCAGTCACCTCTTCTTCTTACTGTTAAATTGATTATTCTATTTTTTCTAGCATAAGCTTGATAATTAATTGTACTTTCAGGAGTAACGGGAGGGTTGGCCACTCATCCCGTACTAACGAGCTAGTTATTTGTGTACTTATTTTAAATCTGACCACCAATTATTATTATTCCAATAGCAAGTACTAACTTGTTGAACGAACATAGACTAAATTTCAAAAGAACCCACCCCGAATATGAATATTTATGTTATTAATTGAAACGGGCATCATTCAAACCATCTTTTGGTTCATCGCAGTGTTCGTTTCAGTACACAGTTTATGTTCGCTTCGAATTTAACTATAAATTTAGTGAAATACACCACAGAACCGTTAATAATTCTGTGTAACATCCGAATACAACGTATTCCTAAAACAATGCTCGGTTTGCTTGTATTTCCAGTTCAGGGCATATGCACTCACGCTGCTCGTTCGATGCAAATAGGAGCTGCGATCTCTACTGTTGTGCTTTGTACTTTACCAGAGATTTGAATATTTTGGCATACCCTAGAACATTGTAGACTTTTTGTTTATGTCTAACAATAGATAACTCTTCAGAAGTCTTCACAAACATTAGCTCAACTAATGGTTGCTGAAGCTGAATGTCAAGATGTTTCACTGAAACTGTCTTTTTTATAGAAACTTATCATCTCATGACATGTTCCTTATAAGATCAACAGCAGAAGTTGAGAAAAAATGGTGTACTAGTGGGTTGTTTGCTTGCAAGTGTGATAATTATTGTAATTCTTTACTCGTTTGGAAGATGAAACGAAAATAATGAAGATAGTGAAGAGAACCAGACTATATGCCAACTGAGCATGGTAAAATCGAGACCTTAGTTCAAAACCACCTAAAATGCAGCATTGTCACAGACAATTATTGTCATTTGACAGCTTTTATTGGCTAGAAGCGTTACTGCCATGTCATACACCGGCCTTGACTGTAGAAAAACAGGCTTAACTTCACTTTACTTTTCGATAGAACGTCATTAGCGTACCTAATAGGTCCGCCGACCAACAACAACAAAAAATATATAAAAAACTATGTCAACACGTGATTTGATTTCATTCTTTGGAAAACTTTGATCGTTTATTAATTATCATTACCGTAAACTTGATGAACTATTTAAATTGATTTTGGGATAATTAATGTGTTTGAGGATTTTGATCATTAATCATTATTTAATTCGTCTATTTGCATTTGCTTTTGAAAAATTCATTCATGCACCAGGCACGTGAATGTGGTGACAATTAACGATTTATAACGATGAGTTAACGCTGGGGTAATTTGTTTGCAACTGTAAACGAATGAACTGTGGTTTGGTTCACCTTGTCGGTGATGGTTCACTTTGTCGGTGACGATTAACTTGATTTCATCAATTGTAGCCAATTTTACCCTTCCCAATTGAACGTCGCTGTGCCAAACGTGATAGTAGGACAGCACCAAGGCGTTATTTTCCCCACTGTTTATTTTAATTTTTATGAGTGTGTATTGGGTAGCTTACATTACACAATTATTGGTGCTTCGAAACATGATGCAGGATCTTCATTTGCAAGGAAAGTTAAATTACTATAGTTTTGTAATTGAGCAAAACAATAATCATTTGTCGAGTAGTACGCGGTATGTTGTTTGTGCTAAAATTGGTATCAACATTCCACAGAGAAATAATATAAGCGAGGGAAGCAACGATCGATCTCGAAGCGATTATTTTCCACCGAACGGCTTTAAAAAGTGAAACAAAACTAGCAAAACAAACTCATGCCGGAAACATCAACAGCAAACACTTCAAGGCTGAACTTTTCATGAAATGGATATTTACAATTCGTCATTGTCCCGGATTTGCGAGAAGCTGAAGAGCGAAGGTATTATGTGTCGGATAATTGAAAAAGTTACATTTCAACCCTCTAATTCCAGTATTGTGTGGAGTGTTTCTCGCGAACGTGAATTGCGTATCTACAACGATGAGTCACTATAAACGTGATGCTAAAAGCATGAATGCGTCTTTTACAACTTTTCACATGAGTGAAATCAGATAAGGGCCACGGTAATTACAATTCTTAATGAAAGTAAAATCCTGCCTATTAATTTCGTCATGCTGAAACTGGCACGGGGCGTTCCCCAGGATGTTGTTACATTAGTTTCAGGTCCCATTGTAATTTTCTTGTGGGTGTAACCTTTTGAAAAATACGGACTGTTTGTATGTGGGGATGGAGGAGCTCAAACAGACCAGAAGCGGTGGGTAGGTGGAAAGGGCGCTCATAATTTCATTTTTATGATGTTGAAAAAGAGAAATTCGCGAGATTAAAATGCTGTTTAAAATTATGAAGTTTTTATCATAAAACGATCAGCTTTTATGCGAGCCAACCTATTATATTGGAAGCTTTTTTTCTATGAAATGTACGAGCGTTTTACGAGCGAAAAAAAGAAAGTTAATATATAATTTTATAAAATTTACAAGAGGTTTGAATAGGTAATTGTGGGGATTACAGATTCTTTTACTGCACAAATAAAAAATCTTTGGTACTTCACCTTTCATCCGCTTTCAAACTACAAACTACAACAGAACTGCTAGTGTACCGACAGTTCCTTATATCCGTAGGCCGTGGACTCGAGAAATGTCTGGTACTTTCACGGATGCCCCCACGCTATCTCGAACATGCGCATAACACAGAACTATTCTGGTATTTAGTAGAATGTGAGTTATTCTGGTCTGGCAATATGTCATTCCTGTCATGTCACTAGAAATGCCGCGAAGGTCACGTTTCTGATTGGCTGAGTCATCATAATAAGAGAAATCCAGAATGCTCCTTCTTTATGATATTGATTTCTGCATTCCTATTAGCGCGAGAAGACCATTAAATATTAAGTAGTTGAAATTGTCATAAAATATGAGGTTAGAAAAACATGAGAGCACGCTTGATTCTCAGAACAGTTAAAAGGACGAATAAGTCGTTTGACCGAAGAAGTCCAGACTCCGGAGGAGAGTGGTGTTAGTGATTTATATCCCGTTTTCTCCCAAGGATATGAAGCTATTAAAGCCTAAGAATCTTGTGCTGGCCGGTTAATGTCTCATTCAATTCTTACAGGAAGCTGCCCCTACGTTTGGAACGTGTCCAATTCTTTACAGGAATTGCTGTGCTGTGTAGGTCTATATCTGTAAAACTCGTAAACTACTCGATTTTCATACTTATAAAGTTATTGTATTTATATCTCATACACCGGTACTGTAACAGCCAAAAAACTCACTTCGGGCTTGCCAAACTTTATAACTTGGGAAATCTTGAAACTTCATTTTAATTTGTAGTGCAGGTCTCATCATGTCAATCCTTAGCCTTCATTTCTTAATCCCGCTTTAAAGTTTTCCCAGTTTTTGCGATACTCCATGAATAGACAGGCATTAAAGTTGGAGTACTCAATTTACAAGTTTAAACTAGAATCGTTCTCTAACTCCGAGCAAGAAACCCGTCTGGTGAGCGGTAACAAATAATGGAAGAGTGGAGCACACTTACGAGATGAAAAACCGAACGTGTGATGAATTCTGGCAATTATGAAGATTGAAAGCATGGTGCATTCTCTCGGCGTGCAGATTGATTGGATCTGCCGTATCGTTCGCAATCTCAACTTGCCACGTTTTCATTACCTCAATTCCGCGAGGGCGAATTCGTTGCACGATTTATAATCATTACACCTACCTACCTGAAAAATAGGCCCACGCTTTTCAACTCTCTAATCTTATAAGATGAGATAATGTTAATTTTCACCACTTTTCCAGATATTTTGATACCTGGAAAAATGGTGGAAGAGCACCAATTAATTTTCTTTTATTCTTTAGACCTTCAGGAACATTCATCACCCCTAACACCTCCAACATTACCTCGAAAAAATAGTAAATTAGGGTAATTTTCCCTCTTCTAGAGCACCCCAGATAGTGACAATGATAAAAAGTTAGGAACATTGAAAATTTCGCCTCCGAAATCGTTTCTTTGGGGCTTTCGGGGTTGCTGGTCACGAATCCAAGGTCCAAAAGCAAGTGAGTGGTGACGATTTCCGAGACGACAAACTGTTTTTATGTAACACTACCACTTCTTGGGGAGGTTTTACGATCTGGTTTTGGACCTTCTGGTTTTTGAGCTCGGATTCATGATCGACGACCCACAAAACCTCCAAGAGACGATTTCCGAGGCAAAATTTTAGTTTTGAATTTTTTTGTATCTCTGCTACTTTTTAGGGTAGTTTTGAGGGGTTAGAAACTTGCTTTCGGATCTGGGATTTGCAAACAGCAACCCCGACAGCACCCGAGAGATGATTTCCGAGGAGAAATTTTGATTTTTTATGACTTTTTTTTATCACCGTTACTATTTTAGGTGCTTTGGGAGGAAGAAAATTACCATAATTTTCTAATTTTTTGAGGTAACGCAGGGGTTAGTGGTGATAAATGATCCTGAAGGTCTACTAAATCAAAAAAAAAAATAATAATAATTTTTGAAATCGATGGGTGTTCTTCCACCACTTTTCCAGATTGTACTATATTCCGGCTTATTTACTGGACTATGCTATTAACTTTCATTAAGTACTACAAAAATATATCTCTATAACGTTTCATTGATACCGCGTAGACGTCCGCAAATACTTCATTTTGATGTTAAATTTCTAGCTCATAATAATTATTATTACAGCCAGGAAGGCATTACAGTGTATAAAAAGTGTTGTGTGCATCTGAATCACTGGTAAGTGGTACCTCTATACGTATTACGCGACCAACAATACACAAATGTGAAAATGTGAGCACACTTTTATTATCTGTTCAGTTATAAAAATACCGTACACCTAAAAACAACAACATCGGAACGCCACTGTTTTATCAAAACGGAAATTCAGAATTGATTTGGTTCATACTGTCAAACTATGGCAGTTCAGTTGTGTTCAGTGCGCAAGCGATGGGAATCTCCAAGGACCACGGCACAACAGCCCGGAATCATTACGGTTTCAAGAGTGGACGTTTGCTTGCTATTGAGAAATATTCAGGAACAATTCGTTATTTTCCCAACAGTTTTAAGGGGTAGAAAAATATATCAATAGAATGCATAATAGTAATAAAACTGATGTATTCTAAATAAAAAAAGGCATGAATTATTAGCATAGCGAGGAAATTTTGAAGAATACTTGAATTTAAATAATTTTTTCTTTGAAGATCATTAAATTTATGAAAAATAAAAATAGATCACTTTTTTATTTGGAATAAATCAGACTATCCAAAATGCGTTTTAGACATTTTCAATTCTAATAAGTTTTAATTTCAGTAGGGCTGTAAGAAAAAAGCAGAAAACTACTTTTTTACTCTCCCTTCAAGAGAAGAGCAATTACTTAGCCCCTTTTCTAATAAAAAAATTAGGGGGCGGTTCCTTATTGAAAATTAAGAAGGTCATTTGAACAATCTTAATTTTCAACAACGAACCACCTCCTAATTTTCATCGCTTACTCATTTACCTCTCATGCAGGGTGGTCCATCACTTACGTCCACCCCCAAAATAAAGGTTAATTTTAAAGATATAAAATTGAAACCTTGAGGATTTGTGTAATTACTATAGGACCATAGAATGGCTTAATCATAATACCTAATTTTTTTTTTCGTTCGGTCACAAGTTCAGTAAAAAACTGTAACTTGGTGGTAAAATGGCCAAAAAATTCGATTTTTCTTCAACACATCGGTAGAAATCGATTAAAAAAATTTAAACGGCTGAAAAGATAGATAAAAAACTAATTACAAGGCTTTAAATTAAATAAAATGCATAAAAAATGGCGATGACAGGTAGAATGATTGATTTATGGTTGCAATAAAGGTAATGTAACGGGATTTTTCTGTGGGTAGAGGTGAGTTCCCAGGAATGGATATTTGCCCCTTTGTACCCGTGACAAGCCGTTTAAAATTGTTATGGTTTATTTACAAAAGAAGTATATTTACAATAAATCGATCTAGTACAACTGATCTTAGGGTTGCTCCGTCCTCTGAGTGATAGAAAGGGGGCGTCCCTCGTTCTGGGGAGCGACCGGATTGGCTACAGATAACCGCGTCGAAGGCGGCCTCGTTTACCATTGGCCTTTCCGGTACTGCTGCTGCTGGTGTCCTCGCTGCTCGCCGCTCACCATCAGTAATGCCGCCGCTGTCGCACGGTCTGTGCTGTCCCCGACCGTATGCAAGATACGCGTCTCGGGGCCGTCCGGGCGATGACCTTCGTCGGCAGGCGCTCTCTGAATCAGAAGCCGCTCCCGATGCCTCACTACGACCTCGGGACGGCTGTTACTGGATCCGACCCTCAATACAGGCCGGGTAGGGACTGGGGGGTGATCGGCACCTCAATACGGCGCCGGCTGATTACGTATCCTCATCGGTCGCCTACCAGAGCTCACTGCACTCTGGTTGCGATGCCGATGTTGGATTACGGTTCGGTCAATTCAATTCATCGACCTCCTGTATCCGTTGGGGCACTCATTACATGCCCCAGCTGATCTCCAGGCTCAGTTCACCTAGGAGAGAGAGTTGTTCGTAAGTCAATTCCTCACGATGCTCTGTCCAGTCTTTAGGTGGTGCTCTTTATATAGCCGGTGCTGGTGGAGATAACCTTCTAATCACTGTCGTAAAAACTGTATCATTCCAGATAAACCCCTCTAAGAATTAAATAAATAATAATTATTGACGAAAGCCTCGGATTTCGTTACAGTAACAATAACTTGAATGGGGTAAGTAACTATCATAAATATGTAAACAATCAGATTCATGCATGCCTATTCGAGTTCAATAGAGCACTACCTTGTGGACTGTTTACTTAACGGCTTAAGAATTTATGGTAGCCTCTTCAGATTATTGGTCAGTTTTATTACTACCATAAATCAATAATTCTATTTGTCATTTCCATATTTTATTGTGATAAGTTTTTTGATAATTATGTTCAGCGATTTTGATTTTATTAATCGAATTCTTAGCGATGTATTGAAGAAAATTCGATTTTTTTTGGCCTCTATACCATCAATTTTACAGTTTTTGCCGCTGTGGTCCTATATTAATTACACGAATGCTCAAAGTTTCAATTTTTTTATCTTTAAAATTAACCTCTGTTTCAGGGGTGGACATAAGTGATGTACCGCCGTGTATAAACGAGTAATAAAAATATATTCAATATGACTTAAAAAATAAAAACTGTAAATTCAATAAAATTTTTCATCGCAGGAGAGGATATTGCAGGCGGCTAAGTATATCAGCGAAGAAAAAACGCACCCAAACGAAAAAGTCCCTTCCTAATGCTGCAAATTAAAGCGGAATTAAATTAAAAAAGGATCCGGTAATCCTATTTAACGACGAAAATTAAGAAATAATCAGCGCACTTCCAATTTTTGTGAATGTAAGCGCCCATCTTTGCTTTTTATTGCTTTTTATTTACATTTAAGCTGATTTCCTCAAACTAAAACGCCGAATTGACAAGGCGAATATTTATTTTATTAAGCGAATTTGGGCAAGTCCTGACAACCGGAGTTATTCGGTGGAGTTACAAAGCGGCTCCAAGGAAGAAAGCCTGTTTTCTAAACACTTTAAAGCGATTCCCCGGAGAATGCAAATTTTATGAGTGTTTGTTTCCCCTTGGAATTAAATTCTTTTAATTGAAATGAACGAACGAAACGAAGAAGAATGTTGGATCCAGAAAGGACGTCATGCATACACTCCCTGGGCATTTAATTAACGTTATAGCGATGTTTGTGAATTTATTACGAAATGAAAGTGATGACGAGTTATAAATTTATAATGTCCCTCTCGTTCATAATTTATTTCTATAATTGGGCAGCATGTGACAAATCAGAAGGTAACCGTGTAGGAAAATCTTATCCTGAATGAAATTCCTCTCACAGGAATTTTTCGAAACTTCAATTACGACAGAAATGATATGAAAATATTTAAAATGCACCATTTTAATAACTCGCTTTATGAATATTGCAATGCAGTAAGTAGTTTTGAACCGAAGTAGCGAAGTTGCAGGCGGCGTTAATAATTTAAATCTGTTGTAATATTGATAGAGTTTTACAGAAGTCGAGGGAAACGTCACAAACATACAAAAACGTCCAGCAAGTCGTAAATTTTCTCGCCAAGAAACGCCGGGCCTCTATAGTATAAGAATTCCAGAAAGAAGTGCCTCCTCCACTATGACTTCGCCTGTATAATTCATAACCGAGTTTTCTGAATTCAAGAACGTTTTATAGCAACAAACAAACAAGTTTTCCCGTTATAAAGCTTCGCTGAAACTACCCATATCTCTGGATCTGCGCCCGCTCTCTGGAATTGTCTCTTAATTACCTACACACGCTTCCTTAATTGCTGCAAATGTGCACTTTTATATGAAATATTCCACCAACTTTTACCATTTAATTTTCTTCTATTGCTGAGTGCACCGGCTTGATCAAGTTTTACAGCTCACGATATCCCAGCAGCGTTACCTCGAGTGAATTATCAAACAGACACATTTCTTATGAATTTTATATTTATACATTGACTATACCATATACTAAGATTTACTAGAAGCATAAATATAGTGGAAAAAATACACAAAATATTTTAACCTTAGAATATCTGTGTTAGACGACTCGGTAAGTGTTCAAAGTAATATAGAAGCTTATCTGGAACCAGGCCCAGATCGATCTTATGAAAGACAGCTCTACTTACAGGTGAAATTGTAGCAGTGCACACGAATTTACCATTTTCCAAAAAGAGATGTACTTGCAGGGAATTAAAACTTAGTTGTTTCTCTTCCACGATAAAAAAAAAACGTACTGCTCTAATTATAAATTACTGTCCGGTGATGTGATGACTTAATGGA